>CM054113.1:21000045-21600045 GCA_028673005.1 Tanypteryx hageni | reverse complement strand
TAGGAGAATTTGAAGTGAAGTGCTTTGAGTGAAACGTTCGGATACCACTAAATATTTCCGAGAGGCTTTGCTATTTACTAGAGGGATACCTATTAATCTTTTCGACGGAAAAGAACTTTGACGCGCAGGCAGAAACGGATCACTGGATGTGCGATGATACTTTTAAAACAGCACCTTCTCATTTTACTCAGCTTTGGACTATTCATGTTATCAAATTTGGGGAAATCAAAAAGTAAAGGCAATTTGCGTGCGAGAATAATATACAATGTCAGAACGCACTCTCTACGTCTTCTTACTTACTATAGAGTCATACAAGTCTAAATGTGTCTTTCCAGTTGCCGGTGTTCATTGTGTCTTGTATAGTTGAGGGCTAAACATGTCAGCTCTGATTTTCGATTGCATCGTTAGTGAACAACGTGCTATCGGCACATTTTTGTGGTCAGAAGGGGTCAAATGTTAGCGCAGTATGGTGAAAAGTGTTATAAGTCAAAGAAAAGTGTACGAATCAATGGAAAGGTTCAAAAGTGATGATGACCGTTCAGGCCATCCAACAAGTTCAAGAACAGCAAACAATGCTGATCGAGTTAATGCTCTCATACGAGAAAACAGAAGGATTACTGTTACTGATGTTGCCAAAATGTTAGACATCACCTATGGATCTGCGTACTCAATCATGCACGATGACCTGAAATATCGGAAAGTTTGTGCTATTCACAGTAAACGCAGAGGATTGCAGTCAAAAGGTGTTCTTTTTCATCGTGGCAATGCCCGACCTCATCCAGCCACTGCAACCATTGAAACAATTGAAGAGCTTAAATCTGAAATTCTTCCTCACCCACCCTACAGTCAAAACCTATCCCCAAGTGATTATCACATTTTTGGTCCTCTGAAAATAGCATTGTGTGGACATCAATTTTTACAGATGAAAAATTCAAAGAGGCAGCGCATACTTGGCTGCAGGAACAACAGAAAACGCTCTTCTCAGAAGGTATTAAGAAGATTGTGGACCAATTTAACAAGTGTTTGTAAAAGTAAGGAGACTACATTGAAAAATGATATTAAAGTTTGTACATTTTACCTTTCTAGATTTAATAAAAAATAAATTTCTTTAACTTTTTGATTTGCCCTTGTATGTCATCAGTCTTCGCCCTTCTTCCAAACAAGTCCTCGTAGACTTACCTCAAAGCCCTTCGTATCATCTGTGAGAAGAAACCTGGACTCGTGCCTGAATCCATTATGACGGACTTTGAACAAGCAGAGATTAAGGCTTTTAAAGAAATATTCCCTAATATTGAAATGAGAGGTTGTTTTTCCATTTCAAAGTGTCTTTGGCGGCAAATTTAAGGATCATCTGACCTAAGAAAATATTACCAAAGTACTGAAAATCGGGAGTTTTCCTTCAATGTACGAAAGATCTTTGCCTTGGCGTTTGTTCCCACTAAAGATGTTGTCATGGTATTCGAATATCTTATTAATACGCCTTTCTTTGAAGACGAATATAATGGGCGCATTATCGCTCCATTGACAGATTATTTCGAAGATTGGATTGGACGACCGTTGCGAAGAGGACGAATTCGTAGAACTACAATGCACGATGTAAATCTTTGGAATCAGTACTAAGCGACTCTCCAAGACCTTCTAAAGACAAATAACAGAATTGAGGGATGGCAAAGGAGTTTCGCGTCGCTCATCGCCTCATGCCATCCTATTATTTGGAAGTATTTTGAGTGTCTGAAAAAGGAGCAATGTCTGACAGAGCTGAAGATCGCTCGATTGGAGACGGGAATGTATAATAAAGGGAAAAAGAAGCACATTTTTGCGGCAGAACGTATTAAAAAAAGTTGTTTTGGAATATGTTAAGCATAACTTTGAGCAATATCTTGGTGGTATTGCTCACAACATGGATTACCGATGAAAGTTAAATTGACTACCATCCAAATATTTTATGTTGTGATGTGATTATTGACAGATTTGTTATTTTATTTATAATAAACAATATTTAGTTTTCTTTTTCCACATGTATTGAAATAAAATATGCGTAATTTAAATATCTCACTTTTTAATATCTATGTGATATTGCATGTTGTGAAGAATACTAATCCAATGTAGTTTAAAAGCTACATAAATATTTCAACTTTTTCCTTTATATTAATGCTGAACCCTAAATTTATAAAATTTAAAAAATAATACCATTTGTGAAAATATCAATAACAATAAACGTAATGATAAATAATATAATTGATATAGCTATTCGAGATTGTATCCATTTTTTGATCCAGTTCATTCGCGATTGTGTCAATTCGAGGTACTGTCCCTTCGAGGTTCCGTCCATTTGAGGTTGTGGGTTTCGGGGTTCTGTACCCAAACCATCTGAGCAGAAGTACGGGAAACCAAATTTCTCATTAATAAATCAATGCATTCCTTTTTATTAGTTTTTTTCTGTGGCTCCTTAAAAATATTTTTGATGGCTTTTCACTTGGTTTGGGTACCCCAGTTCTATTCTTAATACTATACCACCAAAGAGGCGTCAAATATCCCTCGATGATATGCTATCCAACTTACTCTTGTTTGCTCCTGGAACATACACGACCAATCATACAGCAATGCTTCTTATTTTAGGCCACACACGGTATTATTGGCCTCTAAAATGTACACCACCAAACATACACAAAATACCCTAAACTTTATGCAACCCAAGTTACTTTAGTTTGCCCCTGAAACGTATGACACAAAACTACCTCATCTTACGCAGCCTAACGCACAGCCGGCTACTCATAAACTTATACCGCCTAACAAACACAAACCCTCCCTCCGGTATTAGACCAACTTACGTTACTGCAGTCCTTAATCGTATCACCATGCACATCGGCTGCACCTACTACTTATGCTACCTAGAAAATGGCATGCTCTTACAAATATATTCCTTAAACCGTAGGACAATTGTCTTTAACGTCTTTGATATATGAACAAGATTATCCAAACGGTACTTATGATGCCTACTTTCCACATATTTATTTTAAATAAAATGTGGTGCAGGAATTACTTATAATGGCTTTAATAAAAAGCACCGCCGGTGAGTTGTTCTTTGTGTTCCTAAATTTCATAATTTAGTGTTATAAAATGTTAAAAATACTTAAGAACGGAAAACTAAGTTGATCACGCGTATTTGTACGACAAAAGTAACGCGTGTATGTATTATACTAGACTATACCGAATCCGAGTTCAACAATAGTCGTTGCAATGGCAACACTCGTAATGAGTGATGAAAACTATAAAAATGTCAGTATTTACGCGAAATTCGGATAAATACGATAACAGTTAGAATTTCTATTCATTTCCTCAGAGAATAGTATAAATCCGATATTATAATTTTAAGACATATTAATATGCAAAAGAATATTACCCTGCACGGTGGATTTCAGATTTCCCATGTAAATTTAAATGGGAAGGACAGTTCCTGGAATCGAACCTATGACTTTCAGTCTTCACAACAAACCTTATCCTCGGGATCTCGGCCCCAGCAGCAAGAGATTTCCACCAAGTGTCGTGAAAATTGGTCTATTGGTGCAAAAGTTAATAGGGAGACAGTCAGGCAGACAGACGTACAGACAGGTAGACACAACGACGAAGCTAAAAGCCTATTTCAATTCTAGAAAGTAGGATAAAAATAAGATGGGATAAGTGCAATATATATATTGAACAGGAAACTGTATAGGCAACAACCTTGTCTTACTTTATCTATATTTATGATTGGTATCAATCAATCAGTCCAATCTGACCTGCTAAACTTACAAGGGGCGATCCAAAAGTTGTACAGGGGTATAAGTTGGAGTAAGCTTAGTTAAATTAATTAGATTTGCTTATGACAACGCATTAGTGCAGTGGTTCTTAACCGGTGTGCCGCGAGACTTTGAAGAGAAGAGTTGACTTGAAGTCTGTATTAGACCAAGTTGTCGGAATGGCTAAATTTGTAAAATCAAGACCTCTAAAGACCCGCCTCTTTAAACAGCTTAGTAATGCTATGTATCCGCAGTACGAATGTTTAGTTTTACACACAGAAATAAGACGGTTATAAAGGGGAAGAGTGTTGGCTTGTGTAATATATGAACTTTAAAAGAAGAGATGTTACTATTTCTTGAAACAGCTGGAAACAGTGATTTTTGTGAATATCTTTGCTGTGAACTTTGGTGCACCACATTAGCGTATTTGGCAGATATATTTCGGTATCTGAATAGCGTGAACACCAGCATGCAAGGGCGGAATGAAAACATTCTAACTTCTACGGATAAGCTACTGGCATTGCAGAGAAAAATAGTCATCTGGAAAACGAGAGCTAGAGAAGGTAATCTTGACATGTTTCCACTGATTCCAAAAACCCATACGAAAAAAATTGCCGCTGTTGTGGTGGAGCGTTTAGCAACTCTAGAGCACAATATCTAGCGTTACTGTCCATCCTGGGCTACAGAGAAATACGACTGGGTAAGGAACCCATTCAAACCCTAACAACTGACTTATGTGTTTTTACCCTCTCCGAAGAAGAAGAGTTAGCGTCTCTTTCAACTGATCGTACTCTTAAAATAAAGTATACCACATTGTCTCTGGGTATATTCTGGATTTCTGTTAGAGAAAACTATTCAGAAATTGCGAAAAAAAGCTTTTGTAGTTTTGATTCAGTTTTCTACGTACTATCTGTGTGAGTTGTGGTTCTCGACACTTACAAACATTAAATGCAGAAAAAGGGAACGGCTAAACTGTGTTGAAGATAAAACGAAAGTCTGAATATCGCCGATACGTCCTAATATCAATGCAACCATTAGAAAACACCAAGCTCAAGTTTCACATTAGATAATATGTTAAAATAGATTTTTTAACAAAACTTCGTCATTTGTTCTGTTTTACGATATCATAACTTACTATGGTCGATTACATATACGACTAATATAAAAAATATATGTACTTTTATGATAAATCCTAGTTTTTTATTTTAATCTAATTCCAGTGTGCCGCGAAAAAAAATGAATATCCAAAATGTTCCACGAGCACCAAAAGGTTGAGAACTACTGCATTAGTCAGTAATTTAGAGGTCTTTGCAGTATATGTAGTTAACTCCTTAATTTAAAAAATCAAAATCATTAAGAATGAAAATAAATCAAAGGACAAGGGTGGCAGTGGCGCAATGGTTACATCGTTGGCCTTCCAGGCAGCAGTCTCAGGTTTTAATCCGGCAGAGGTCGGATTTTTCACCCTTTGATCGTACCGTCCCCTATTTACGTGATTTGAGGAGACTGCGCAAATCAGCGTTCCGTCCTTTGGAATAGACGTTAATCAGTTGGTCCCCTTAGTGCTCTTCGTAAAGAGTAGGATAATTCCTGCACCGGGTTTCCCTCCTCCCTTATGCATGTGTTCAATGTGGAAGGAGTAATGCCTATAATAATCCAAGAGGTTGATTAGCCAGAAATTCCATACAGACAAGCAAATCAAAGGAAAATTAAATCCATGATAAGTGCAAGGAATCACAGGTTAATGTTGCAGTGGATAAGGAAAGCTGGAATAGATGTAATCTATATAATTAATTTCGTAACGAGTGTTGAGCGTTGAACGTTTAGCGTTGAGTGTCGTTTGCTACCTGAAAAGCGAAAGCTGTCCTTTATCTCAGTGGTTCCCGACCTTTTCCCATCCTCACGGGCCCTTTTTAGTCCAAGAATTCCAATTTTGGAACCGATGCTCTATCTCAAGGTCTGTCTCAGCCCCTCTTTCGGGCTGCCTTAATGCAGGTAAATGCATGAATTTTATTGGGACCTTATGATATTTTGAACATAGTCTACGGACTCGCAATATTACCTCGGTCGTGTCCCTTTTCCGAGGTGGGCTTTCCATCCTATTTGCCACCACATACCTCATTTAGTCCAAGGACCACCATGTTGGAAAGTGCTGCTCTATCTCCGGGTCTATATCTGCCCCTCCTTCGGGCGGTCTTAATACGGGTAAATGCACGAATTACATTGGGACCTTTTGAAATTTTGACCACAGATTACGTACTCGCAGTACTACCACGGTCGGGTCCCTTTCTCGAAGTTGGCTTCCCAACCTTTTCGCCACCACGGACCCCTCATAGCCCGGAGACCCCATGTTGGAAACAGCTGCTCTACATCAAGTTATATCTCTGCCCCTCTTCGCACTCCCTCCTCTCTCTCTACTCCGGCAGGAGGAGGTAACTCCCATAGAGCTACTAATATAGTAGCTCCATGGTAACTCCCGTGTTAAAAACGTGGTCCTTGCTGGCTAGATCTATGACGTCACATGTAGTTCCATCTAAGCGACACGCCTGGCGCTGCTGTCGTCACGTGACGTATGACTTCATTTCAGAAGCCAATCGCGGCTTAGTATAGAAGACGAATTTCAGCAGCCAATGGCAGCTCGTTAAGGACCGCGAGCGCCATTTTCAAGAAGCTTAAGACCAATTTAATTTTATTAATTATTTTCCGATAAATGGCGTTAATCTATTTAGAAAATTAATTTTTTTATGAATAACGTAACCACAGAAGTAATGGGTGAGAATAGAAGGAGCAACAATTTAAATTTATACAGTTTTATTGCAGAAGAAATATGGCATATATTGACATAGATAGAAAATGGAATTGAACCACATATATCAATTATTGTTCAATAAATATAGGAAACATGCACACATTTAAAAACATTACAGCAGAATGTTTGTAACATAGTCAAAATAATAATTTTGAAGCAAGGTAGATCATGTTTCAAAGAGCAACAAACGAAAGCTGCAGAAGATAAGCACCAGACACACACCGTCATAATTACTATAGCTAAAAGAAACAAGTCATAAGTAGGAATAGAAGTGATTTTTGTCAGTCTCAATGAATCAATAAGCTTAGGAATCAAAACAGATGTTGATTGATTGCAATCTGGATTTAATTTAACAGACGTAAACTATATAAGTACATTAATTAATTGATATATTAAGTTTAAATACACGAAAGAAACTCCCGGAACGCTTCTTCTTCGTATGTAGAGGTGTAACTATATATAATTTTGTCAATTTTTACGTAGGTCTTATCTTAAAATCGAACTTATTCCATTATTCCGCTCACATTATTTGCAAATATACATACGCTACTTACGTGGATTCCGTACGAGGAAACGAAGACAATTTCAAATCTGGATCCCAGTTCGGTCCCCTCGTTCTTCCACAGTTAATTGCGAAGTACTTCCGCGTTTGCAGCATTTTATTGGCATCGCTCATTTTATAATGCTAATGGAAACATTGCATCGAACAGAAAATGACATAATTAACACAAAGATTCATATGTATCGCCTGCATAATATGAAGTTGTAAATCATTCATTCATATACTCTATAATCAAAGCATCATTACCTGTATTAAAAAATAACTAGCTTGACAAAAAGACGAAAATTCAACAGCCCTTCTCGCGTCGACAACGATGTTACCACGTAATCACGTAATGGCGGCCGGCGGACAAGAATACTCCAACGCTCCAACTCTTTCAAATTCGCCTCGGCGCTCGCTCATTGGCTGCCTTGGCTGCCAAAGAATACGTCATAGAGCGACAACAGCGCCAAGGGTATAAGCTTACATTGAAATAAACGTGACGTCACACATCTACCTAGAATCAATTTCTCCCATAAGAGATAACCCCCCTTGCCCCGGCGACAGAAAACTCGGCCGCTTAGTAGAGTATCAGGTAATTCATAATGTAAACTCGGCCGATTCCAACAGTTTTATTTAAATGGGCTAGGTAATCCTGCGTTCTAGAGTGAGGTAATCTCGGCCGACTGTAGCAGGATTCCTCCTTAATGTTTCTTGCACCTTATCCTCCGTTCAGGATTTCCCCTCAAACTTGATTTTGAGTTCAGCCGATTCGCCTCTTGCCTACGCGCGCAATGGGTATCTAAGAGGTAGGAAGGACTTCTCCTCACTTAAACACCACCTCCCCTATGTATAGTAGTCCCGAGATTGAATGAAAGCAAGATAACTCCTAGCTTTAGGAGAATCCCTGTCCATCTCTGCCACCCGAATTAAGTTGGGTTAGTTAGTTTTGGGTGGGTTTCCTGTGCACGTTGACTTTGTTTCCCCGTGCGGATTGGATTGGGTAGTACAGGTTAACTTTGTTCCCACCCGCGGCTTGGGTTGGTATAAATTCTTGTTTGTTTTTTGAGAATTTGTTATTATTTTGCTTCTCCTTCAACTGGCAATTCGTGATATTTTAGAGTCATTTTAAGCAAAAATAATAACAAACACTGAAGAAATGACGAATAAACTCATACCCAACCCAAGAACGGGGAACCGAGTTAACGTGTACAACCCAATCAAATCCGCGAGTTGGAACAAAGTTCGTGCTTTGCTAGAGTTGGGTCATAAAAACTTCTGG
Source organism: Tanypteryx hageni (assembly GCA_028673005.1). NCBI lineage: Eukaryota > Metazoa > Arthropoda > Insecta > Odonata > Petaluridae > Tanypteryx > Tanypteryx hageni. The sequence continues at coordinate 21,591,634 of CM054113.1, read as the reverse complement.
CGGACACGAAAAACTGATGGAGGAGACGTCAAACTGTAAGAGGCTAAAATTCTGCAGGGTTTGAGGAATAACTACGGATTATCGGCCGAGAGAGAGAAGAGAGAGAGAGAGGGAGGGGAGGGAGAGGGAGATAGAGAGAGGGGGAGAGAGAGGGAGAGATAGAGAGAGGGAGAGAAGGGAAGAGAGGGAGAGAAGTGGAGAGAGAGAGAAAATATCGGATTGGCTGGATCACCATTTAGTTTTGCATTCATAGCTAGGTCCTTCTGTGTTATTATTGACTCTGTTAGAGGAATTCCTTTACTCCGTTGTTGAATGAATCACCGAAACATTGCAATGTCGTCTTCGTTGTGATTGGTACATTTCATGGTTTTCCTTCGATTTGCGATTCCATAGTTCACTTCAGTTTTGCTTACCGAGTCCTCAATTTGGCCACCATCCCACTAATAATCGTTAATGGTAGTTTTTGCAACACCGTAAAGTTTTGAATTATTTTTGAAACGAGAATAAGTCTGCTATGACTGGGCATCGAATTCGGGTCTTCCACTTGCCAGGCGGATATTCTACCACTGAACTTTTTTCTCGTTTTAAAATTATTCACAACTTTACAGTTTATACCCGTCTTCATAGGATGTTCGGATCGCTTTATTACATCAATTTGTTGCTTGGCAATCTCACCATTTGAGAGGGAGAAGTTTTCTTCGATGTATCTCTTCGAGTACATCCGTTGGTGCAGTTTGATACTAGGTTGGCTAGTTTCGTCCCAACCAAGAGAACATTCTTGTTCAGAAACGAGAATATTGTTCTGCTACGATAGTTCAGTGGTAGGATTTTCGCCCGGCAAGTGGGTTCAATTCCCAATCATAGAAGACTTTTTTTCTCGTTTCAAAATTATTCCCAACTTTACAGCTTATGCCTGTCTGCATAGGATCTTTGGATCGCTTTATTCCATCAATTTACCGTCAAGTTTTGTTAAACCGAAAGCACTTTTTCCTTTCATAAAACATCGAAGGATTTTTAGCTTTTTTATTAAGTCCAAAAAGATACGCGTCTCCGTTTTTCCGCCATTTTAGTAAGGACAGATAATTTTAAGTGACAAACGGAGACAGTAGGGGATGTTAATTCCGAGAATTGTTTGTGTATGCGACAAAGTTTGTGGTTGATTCCGAGAATCATTAGCAAGTAGTAAACACGAATTTTTTCTAGGAACTGCTGAAATAATACCATGTAAACATTACATAACAGAAATTTTACATGGATGAATGTAGTTTTTAGTACTATGACTGTATGTACAAACTCTGATATAAAAAATCTAGCGGGGTGACGATTAACAGAATGTGGCAGATAAAAGGGTGACATATAATCGAGGTTTTTCTGCGTATAACTAATTTTTATTGATTACTTTTCATGCAAATCTCCAACGGACACCCTAGTATTTTAACTATTTAAGTAGTATTCTGACTCACGATGATGCCAAGGAGATCAGGACGAAAATAGGAAGATCAAGGAAGCATTTATGAGGCGAAGAAGATTGACTGGACGTTTGAATAAAGATATTAAAATGCGATTAGTGAAGACTTTGATATGAAGTGTAAAATTTTATGGGTGTGAAACTTGAACTGCGAAAAAAGATTTGAGCAGATCAGAGGTTTATGAGATATTGATATGGTGTAGACTAGAAAATTAATTGGACTGATTGTGAGAGAAAAACAAATGAAGTTTTTGATTCACCGATTTATTTACTAATCTACTGTAATTAATAAAACAATTGACAATTACTTAAAACTTACCTCACTCAAATAGTAGTAATATAATCTTTATGTTCACGTTCATTCCTTCGTTGTAAATTACACATTTCTTTTCACTAACAAACGCTGTGTATACGTAAAGAAAATAGACGTATTTACGTTCATTTTTTCGTCGTAGATAATGCATTTCCTTTCATTAACAAAAGTTGCGTGCACATGAAAGAAAATTAAATTAATTAGTTATTCACAACAGATATTGTTCGATTTGGTTGATACAAAGGTTGTTTTTGTTGAATACAATTAAAAAACAAGGGAAATTTGTCTAAGTTAAAAGTGAATGACGACTTTCTCGTTTGATTTTCTTGAAATTGGCTACTACTTCAATAAAAATGTACTGAACAAAACATATGCCATTTTACTATTTTGCTTGAAGACTTTTTATTAATAAGTGATATTTTACGAGATATAAAGAAAAATTCTTTTTTTTTGTCACCAGTAAAGTGGCACTCCCAATACAGCTACGTGAACCATTTAGATAGTTTTCTTAGAGGAATAATTTTGAAACAAGAAAAAAATCTGCTATGAACGGGAATGAAACCCGGGTCTTACACTTGCCGGGCGGTTATTCTACCACTCAACTGCCGTAGCAGATAATTTTTCCCGTTTCCGAATGCGGTTGTTTTTCTTAGTTGGTTCCGGGATGTCCAACCAGCCCTAACGGACGTCCTTCAAGAGAATCATTTTCTTAATTTCTTTGCCCTTATGTCCTAAATACCAAATTTCATGAATATCCGCCCAGTAGTTTCGCAGATGAAACATGCGGACGGACGGACACGACCTAACCATGAGGCGTTCTTTGTTTACATTTTGTTAAGAACACCTAAAAAGGAGTGCATTTTTGCGAGATATATGAAGAAAGGTAAGTATAATAATAAATAAAGTGTAAAAAGTTTTATATACGAGAATTTATTATTTTGCGTTAAATCTCTTTTACCTTCTTGAAAGTAAATGCTCCTTTTGACGTAGCTATAATTAATCATGACTTTGAATAAATGAACTATTAATTTGAAGTGCACTTTGAAGACTATTGCAGAATGATTTTTTTCCTTCTTACGGAATATAAAGTTAGAAAAAGATTTATGCCATGTAAAATTTGCTTAAGAAATGCTGCTTTAATGGAATTTAGATAGTATCTTTCTCTGTTAAGTTTGATAGTGCAACACACAACATCATTCAGCTGCAACCTCAAAATTTATTACTGCTTTTCAGTGGCGTGCTAGTAATATTCCAATAAGAGTCGGTTGACACACTTTTCCGAAACTACGTCAATTCTTTTTTTTTATTTTTCGACGCCGACGCCAAGAAGAACACGTTTACTCATTTTAAGAAAAGTGTCTCGTTTATCGATCAAGAGTTGGGAATATGTGGCCGCCAGTGAAATGAAACTTCTTGTTTTATATTATTAAAACTTTTAATTTATAATAATAATAGCTATCGCTCGACTAGATATGACCAATAATCGTTCAAAATTTTTAATAAAAACAATATCTCTTATATCGATCGACAGTAAAATTTTTCTCAGAAAACTTTTTTGGAGGTATCAACTGACAATAAAATTTAGACCAGATATCAAAATTGCACAGGAAGAATATCAATAAAAAAATCTGATGTGGCCACCACAACTTTTTCCATACCTGTAATATTTATAAAAATTCCAAATAGGTTAAATGATAATAAATATTTTAAGGAACTGCAAGAAAAATTCAAAGATTTTACAAAGAACAGAATTAATCTCATACCCTAACCTTCTGATATTGGGTATAGTCATGAAGCTCCAACAATTTAGAAAGTAAAAAGGTGTGTTACTAATTTTAAGATGTAACTAAACATAAAATGTTTACGAAGGTTACCTCCAGATGGTGTGGTGAAGACAGCTAAAATATAATTTTAAAAATAGGTACCTCTTATAAAATGCGTCCTAGGAAAAAATCTTCAAACAAAAGTTGTAGATAACAACATTTTCTACAATTTAAAAATTTAATATTACTATAAATTATGAAGTTTTAATGGAAAAAATCGGTAAAAACAAAAAGAGACCAAGAGTAAAGTGTCACTTCCAGTTGAGCAATTTTAACCAAAAACTAGAAAAATCTTGTACCATTAATAAAATGTCAAATGTAAAATTTCGTGTTGTTCTGATTAATAAGTTTTGGGTTAGAGATTCCACAAAATTCCTATCACCAGCACACAAAGAAAATGGTCAAAGTATGTGTAAGGGACCTCAAAACGTGTATTTCTGTTGAAATCTCGATTTTGATTTTTTTCATGAAAACTACTTTCCTCTATATGTAATACATATGGGTAAGGTGACCAGTCATTCTGATTTTGGCAGGACAGTCCCACTTTTGAGCAGAATGTCCTGCTGTCCCCTGAAAACTTTAGGGGACCCAAAATTGTCCCGCTTTTTGATATATTGATGATAAATGTCCCGATTATTTAAATGTTTTTACAACAAATGGAACATTAGATAAAGCAATTCAGAACGATGAATTAAGCAACATAAGACAATCATAGATACATAAACATAATAACAGCAAATGACACAAAAATAATAATAATCATAAGAATATTGATCAGCCTCGTCCACCACAAAGCAAATGATACAGATCACCAGTCATCCATGATGCAGCTTGCACATTGGTGTAATTCATCAGGATTCCCCTTATTCAAACGTGTCGTAAAGTTTGTACAGTATCAGTATCGTCCTAGATGGCGTCTCACCATCCCTGTCTGTTTCAGTTTAAAAGGAGCTTGGAATGCAACTAAGATACTGACGCTGGGTGAAACTATTCAGTCATTTCAGAGACAGAGATATCAGCCACAAAAATGTCAAAATTAATTCAGTTTATATTATGCCTCCCTGGAACTAATTTTTCTATGGAATCAACGTGCTTTCTCACAAATGAATAAGTTATGGGCATTTGAAAAACCACAACTTAAAGTCTGAGCTCTCAAGGTTTTACTGGTGACAAAAATAAATTTCAGGCAAACCTGTTTGGAATTCTATAATACATACTTGGAAATCCACTCCTAAGTTACTACAAACGATTTCATACAGTGAAAAGTACAAAAATTAAAGGTAGCTGTAAATTGAGTAAATTATCATTTTACATTGTAAACCTACATTAATTATACTGATGTTTAATATATGGCAGATTGTTTATTCTTTTTTTGGCTGTGTAATCAATCGCCCCCCCCCCCTTTAAATTAAAAATTTCTTAAGGAAGATTATAGGTTATATTACAGGGGTCTAAAAATACATATTAAAGGATGATATATATAATAACTTATTATGTTTGGAATTAGAAATTAATGAGCAAGTTGGAGAAATTTAGAAAAGACATTGTTCTTGAAAATTCACTGGATGTGTGCATTTAATGGGACTCCTCTAAGAAAAAAAAGCTTAAGTAAAATTACACTATATTAGAAGTGTTAAAAACACTGGAAGAATAGTTCACTAGTTAATTGAAATGCATAATGCTAATATAAAATTTTTCTATATTTTTTAAATTTTTAGACCCCTTAATGTAGAAGGATTTTCCGTAAGTATTTTTTAATTTAATCGACTGATTACACACAACCCTTTTTTCCATTTTTTGTGAGTTCATGTAGAATGCCATAAGATGATGTGCAGCACCTCAGTTTATCTGAATTAGCAACTGAACTATAGTCGGTCACCATAAAATGCCTACACTCTAGGGCCAAACAGATTTTGTCCCGCTTTGGCTGATCTGAAATCTGGTCACTTTACATATGGGGAAAGTAAAAATGATTGTTCATTCACTTGCTTAGCTTTCCTTAGTCTTTTTTTAAGTTAGCAATATTCAGTAAAAATTTCATGTGTAATTGAATATTTTTCCAAACTGCTGCTCATTAATCAGATTTTCGTTTAATACGAGATATAAACTACCTATCATATTAACAGAAACAACTCATGATTTCAAAGAGGAAAGTGTGGAAAATACCCCCAACTGTAAGAATTGACACAGTAAAAATGTCCACCTTCATCAGGAATCGAACTGGAATCGCCATAACTAACGATTTCAGTGTCCAAGATAAATTAATATAGCATGCACTGTTACGACTTATTCTGTGAAATCATCATGTGCCATTTTGAGTATTTTCTAAATAATTAATAATTTATAAATGAATGTCATATATTGGAATGTTATCTTTCTACATATGTAAATGATCGGGGTATACAAAGTTTTCCCACTCATTCTTATTATGACTCTCAAAAAGCCTTCCGAAGCATTCTAAACCATCATTAATCTTCGAGAGACTATTATACCATCAAATTTTGTTAGTTTTTTACTTATCTGAAGGAAAACTGAAGTTTTCGTATACAAAGTTTTCCCACTCATTCTTATTATGACTCTCAAAAAGCCTTCCGAAGCATTCTAAACCATCATTAATCTTCGAGAGACTATTATACCATCAAATTTTGTTAGTTTTTTACTTATCTGAAGGAAAACTGAAGTTTTCGTATACAAAGTTTTCCCACTCATTCTTATTATGACTCTCAAAAAGCCTTCCGAAGCATTCTAAACCATCATTAATCTTCGAGAGACTATTATACCATCAAATTTTGTTAGTTTTTTACTTATCTGAAGGAAAACTGAAGTTTTCGTATGCACACATCCATCTTAGATTTTAATTTGCACTTCAGCATCAAACCTAGGATATCTGTTCAATGGAAATGATTGCATTGCACACAACTCTATGACCTGATTTGTTTTTTTTAAATAACGGCTGCTCTAAAATGTTGCAAAGTATTCTTAAAAATTAATAATAATTAAATTTAAATTATTTTTATTTGCAATGCCCTTTCTTGAAAGATGCAGTAGTCTATAAAAATTAACCAATGAATGATAAATTAAGAAAACCGATACATTATATGTTGCGTTGAAGTTACACTGGAGTGTGGAGGATAACATTACTATGAACTAGGCTATTTTCCATATTGGCATGAGTAGTTGAGTTGATGAATCAATTGTCCCTTATTTTCAAAAAGGGATAATAAAAGTCATTCCTCCCCTAGTCCTTCATTAAATGCAACAAATAAGGCGTGGAATGGTCGCAGATTGAAGTTTTATAAATCAGTTTCATTTCACTTGTTACTTTTCTCATCCTATGTCCTACCTCCTTTGTCTATATATATTTATCCAACACGGTTTCACTTATTATCATCTGAAATATTCCATATATGTACCTTATTAATGCATTTTATGCTATGCTTTGATTATCCGTAAACTGTTAGAAGATAAAATTTTTTTTTTTAACTTTGAGAAGGAGAAAAAATCCTGTACTTGACCTCGAATTCGAGAAAGGAGAATCATGCTGGCCTGATAGCTTAGTTGGTTAAAGCACATATCCGGCAAATGGGGAGACCCGGGTTCGATTCCTGGTCAAGCACAGGATTTTTTCTCCTTCTCAATGTTCAAAATTCAATTTCAGATTTATGCCTGCATGCATATTAAGTCATCTCAACACCTTTGTTTCTTGTTAGAAGATATTTCACATTTTCCTTTACCTCGCATTTACTATTTCTCCTCACTTTTCCTGACTACCTATTAGCAGTTTTCTATTATTATGTAATAGCTTCGACTACTAACACAGGTCCCGCAGTTAGATCTTCGCTTACTATGACCATAGCACTAGATAATAGTGCTTGTCTTTGCCTATAATTCCATCCTTTTAAAACGATGTCTTACAGTGTTTAATGCTTACTAAACACATTTTTATTGATTACAGCCAGTGCCATCTTTATGATTTTGGGGGGCCCTACTATTTATAGGGAAAATAGCCAATTACAGAATACCATTTCCTTTTTGAGTGATACATTTTTATTTATTACAATGAAAATACTTATGAATACTTGAATATACTTCAAATCTATTGCCTCTAACCTTACCATTTTTAAAAATAGCAAATAAAGCCACTAGAATAAATAAGAAAATGGTAAACAAGAAAATGTGTTTTTGAATGTGAACAAAAAGAGTTTCCTAATATGGAATACCCTTAACATGTATTTGCAATTAATTATTTACTTGCAAAATTCGCAAATGTAAATGTCCTTCTCAGCCCCAATGCATGCCTCATGACACCATCCTTGACAAAAAACACATTTCACCCACTCTTCACCTTTTACGTCTTCCAAAAACTTTTCGTTGCAAAACAAGCGCTGTGCTGCTTGGTGGTATCAGATCCTCAAAGTCAAAATCTTTCGTAGATATGTCATTCCTCACACTCATTCCAGATTTGGATGTTTCTTCTTCATCTTTTTGTGTTCTTTTCTTAGATTTTGGTTTCAAGCTGCGACAAGGTACTTGAGAATCATTGAAGAGACATTTTTTAATTGGTCTTGTGCCTTTGCTTCTCTTCAGCTGAGGTGTTCCAACAATGCTTTGTCAGACGATGCCATTATCAAAGCAGCCTTTCTAGGCACCCTTCCTCATTGTGACCATTTATTCCATACAATAGATAGAATGGGAGAAATTTCTTCAGGGCTCACAAATGCATTAACGGGACATGGAGCAATGTCTTCTGATACCTTGCATTGGGCCTCAGCCACTATGAAATTGCTCTCCTCCTGTTGGGAAGGTAACTTGATACCCCTTCACAGCAATCGCGCCAGCTTTTACTTTAAGATAGGCTCTCCCGAAAAGTTCTGCAATGTCGAATGGAGTAGCTGGCTTCCCTGTACGTCTAATTTGAGCTCTGATCTCCTCACTATAGTAGGCCATTAAAGGGCTCATTAACATCTTATTGAGTGGTTGCATTTTGTGTGTTGAGTGGGGAGGCAAACAGAAAATGCTTACGTGGTTTCTTCGTACTATTCAATCACATCAAGGTTCCGACTATGGGAGAAATGTCCATCAAGGATTAGCAGCACAGGGTCTTCCTCAGTAGGTTTCACTTTTTTGATGAAAAATTCTGCCCGTTTTGTAAAGACATCTGCCTGAATTCATCCTGAAGGATGACAGGCAGAAACAGTTTCTTGCAGAGCAACTTTCAGAAGCAAATTGTTCATATTTTTCTGGGAAAAATCAACATTGGTGGGACAAAGGTGCCCCCAGTGCTCATGCAAGAAACAACAGTCACTAATGACCCCCTTTCAGCCGAAGTTAGGGTACCAACTTGTCTCTTGCCTTTTAATGCAATCACTTGCAGCATTATTGACTGCATGATGGACAGACCCATCTCATCTACATTAAATACCGTCTGCAGGATATTTGTGCTTGTCAAACTCTTGTTCCAATAAATTAAAAAAATGGAATACACCTTCCTTGTTAAGTCCTTTTGCCCTTGCAAAAGACATTCCCATTAGCTTTCTTAGCGATATTTTTTCCTTATGATGGGGCAGAAACAGTTTTAATCATTTCGTGCATGCTGTTTCTTTTTCAATAATTTTCATTTGGTGTAAAATGATGTCCATTATCATTTTTCCTTTTGCAAACAACATTTGGGCATTGTTTCACATCAAATATAAATTTTGAAACAAATTTTATGCTGAAATTTGAAAAGTATTTAATGTAAATAATTACTGATATTTCTTCAAAACGAGGATCTAATATGGAATACTATTGAAATATTGTGGTATTCCACATTAGGAGACTATTCCATATTTGGCTAATTTCCTCTACATATTAACTCGAGTGGTTGAAAAAAAATATGCAAATTTTTTTTAATTCAGTGAAAAAGAGGAAAGCCTAAGTGAAATATATCAATTTTTGACGAATAAGGGGCCTCCTTAGCTTTATCTTGCAGAGGGTCCCAAAAAAATGTGGGATGCCCCAGGGGTGAGCTGCAATGGGCTCACATGAGCCCATTGTTATATTTTGACCGGCTTACTGAGCCCGTAGTTAAAATTTATCAGATTTGCATATTGTACATACAATGGCAGAGATTTTCAACATCTAATATGATAGGGAATATATTTCTCCTAAAGTATCTGCCAGGAGCTGCAATATAAATGCCACTCGAATAAGTGCTACAACTTACCGCTTGTTCAATAGCAAGCGTAGTTTTGGCATAATTTGCAGTTTTTGCGAGTTATACTGGAATTGTTTCTCTGCCTGCAGTCTCTCCATTAACCATCTTTGCTCCCTGTGCACACCTGCCCCATTGCTCAGGGACCCTGGGCATTCTCTCCCAGCCTGGAAGCCACTCACTCTCCTCATCCTACTCTCAGGCAATGTCAACTCCAATCCTGGACCGGAGTGCAGTATGTTCTACCAGAACGTGAGAAGCATTCAAAATAAACTTTCAGTGGTTACCTCTCATATTGCCAAACTTCCTGTGTTCGATGTGATTATGCTCTCCGAAAGATGGCTTAATCAAAATGTCTCACACAATGAATTTGTCAACAGCCACCAAATATTTCCTCATGACTGGAATTCCCAGGCCGAGGCATTCTTGTGGCCATTACTTCTGCCTTCCCTGCAGTGTCATATGGACTTGGAATCTGACTGAGATTCTATGGACCAAAATCCATAACTCTACTAAACTTTTTGTCGGCTGTTTATCGTTCACCCAGGAGTAACTTATCAGTCCTTGAGGCCTGCTTCGATTCAGTCCTCAGAGTATGTGCTTTTATTCTCTTCAAAGACTTCAATCTATCCATTAATTGGACCTCAACTTCTAGTGGTGATTGGCGCCAATCCTCATGATCATTACTTCATCGATTATTTTATCAATGGTCTTGGTCTTACGCAATGTAATCCTTTCCCTACCTGCAACTTGGCAGCATTGGATCTCATCCACTCTTCTGCTCAAGTCAATTCCGTAACTGCTGGCAGAAACATTTTTCCGACCGATCACAAGTCCTTAAAGGCTGGTTCACACTGGAGAGAGTCACAGTATGATTGCGGTGAGGGCGCTATTAGGGACAGGGCTAATTTTGTGGAGACCATTCACACTTGTAGGTTAGGCCTCAATCGCAGCATGGTCACATTCCAGACCTCACCTACATAGTTTATGGATGCCCATAACTAGCAAAAAGGTTCAAGCTCACTTCGGCTGTCACAGAGGATTGTCGATGGTAACCGAAGAGGTTAGGACTCGAAGGGGCTTGGGACAAAAGTTGCCTCCTCCAGCAACCCAAGGGGTTTGTGCTGAGGCCATACCACATCCTCCCTTACATGTGTGAATGCATTTGGGCGTTCTACATAGAAACGCAATTTAAAATAGGATTTTTATATATGGTCTAAAATGTCCCAACTTCGATTGTCCCTCCAGTGTGGCCCAGTCTTAAAGGTGGGTTTGATGTCTTTGGGGAACTTAAGATCATGTTTAATACCGTATTGTCCCGAATATAGTGTGATGTTTTTTTCCTCAATATGTACCTTTGAAAGTCGCATTCACACTATAATCGAGTACTTGTTGCATTCGTACTTTATTCGAATACTTGTATCTTTAAAAAATAACTGTGTATCGGCGCGTTTCAGAGCATATTTTTATAATTGCTACATTGTAAGTGAATTGGACGTTCATGTTACAATACTACATTGTACAAATATACTCGGTAGGGGTCTGAGGAGATCATTCGTACTATATTCGAATACTTGTATCTTTAAAAAATAACTGCGTATCGGCGCGTTTCAGCGCAAATTTTTATAATTGCTACATTGTAAGTGAATTGGACGTTCATGTTACGATGCTACATTGTACAAATATACTCGGTAAGGGTCTGAGGAGACTTGAAAATAAATCAAGGTCAAATTGCAGCAACCACAGCACCGGCATAACTTCACGCAGGGTCGCGACACTCAACGTTATAAAACGAGGACTGTCTAAACGTGGCGTCACATTACCCCCCTTTAGTACATAATTCATGAGTTTACAGGTAATTTAAATGTGCAAAATAGAGAAAATTAAATGTTTTTCGTCTTTTTCTAAAATTCCTTTCAAAATACTTGGGGTCGCACTATATTCGGGGTCGCATTATATTCGGGCTAATACGGTATATGGCAGATCTTACTAATGAATTTGTTTTCTCCAATCTCTCTCCATTGTTCTCTTTACTGCTTTCTACTACTAATTAAATTAATGCCCTTTTTACTTTGCAATTTTAACGCTGTTTTGTAACTTGTTAATTGCTTTAATTTTCTAATTACAATCTTTGCTTGCTTTACTGTTATACATAACAGTTTGAATTAATGTCATTCACTTTGTAATTTCTAATTTTTTATTATTTTCAAATTATCTCATTACTGATTATGTTCTCCCTCCTGCCTATTATCATTCATTTAACCCTCTTACCCTACCTCCTCCTTCCTTTCATATATATAGAACCCTCGGCCAAGCTTTCGTCACCTGATTATGCTGTAACAGGCGAAATCAGTCGGAATAAATTTGCTAGTGGAAAAATACAATTTTCTTTCATTTAAATTATATTCAGGAATAAGTATAATTCAGTATATTTGATATTCATTTTGAATTTTATTAAACTTTTTTGGAAAATAACTGATTTATGTCATATCTAATAATCAGACAAGAAATTTTACCAATTCCAGTGCTAACAGCTATTACTTTGGTAAATTTTAGAATTTCAAATGCATCTATATTAACATTTTATTCATAACAACATGTTCAAATTCATTATTCAAAATATGCCCTTAAAAATGAAAATTTAGTAGGAAATGACATTGAAGATATTTGATTTTGCTACGTTTTTATTTCTTAAATTTTACCAAGCATCACAAATACTTCTAAACTATTTTATGCCAATCAATTTTCTGGAATTTTAAAAATAAATTAATTTTAAAAGCATTTTTCAGGAGATAAAACAAAAACCACTTTCTGTATAATTCTTAACACGAGAAAAGATTTCAAAAGCACATAATTGGGAAATAAAAAACATCAAGTGCTCTCCTCCCATTTATTTATTAATTAAACATTTTCCATAACAAAAATAAATAAAATGGTTGTTTATTTATGCCCTGAATTTCTTAAAGAGTGGATGTTTTATTCCACTCAATGATGATCTTTTGTACTCGTAATAGACAGTGTCATCTGCTCCAGACATTGAACTCATGGTCCCCACTCTGCGAGACATCTGAAAAAAAACAACAAATATTAGTTTAAATAACAAACTGGAAAAATAAAACAAATCAAATTACATCGAGCCCAATGTCTTTATACTTTCTTCAGAATTTGAGTAACTACTATTTATCATCATTATTTTTTGGAACACTTTTATTGCCAGAATGCTCATCTTGTCGCAACATCTGTAAGAATTCTAACACTAATTTGCAAAAATGAAGGAAAATATTGCTGTCTTTTTCAACAAAATGAATAACAGAATGTCTATACGGTGCATCTCCCACACTAAAAACAATTGGAAGAAAGAACAGGAACTATGAGTGCATTCCATATAAACATGGAGAAAATAGCCTGAAGCAATCCCAGCCCTTCTCTGTTAATTATAAAGAATGCTCTTGCTTGGCTCATGGTAAGCCCCAAGAGAGAACATTATAGCATTGCAATACTGATTACATACCATCATCAAGCTTCACAAACATCAACTGCTAAAATTAGTATGGCATAATATTGTGTTATTTACGGATTTCAAGAATTTTAACAGAATACTAAGAATTTTCAACAGTTTTGGTTGCCTAGCATTAAAGGATTAAGCATAGTTGTTAACATACTTTTACGGCAGGTGGCAGGTGTTCAATAATTATTTAAGTTACACTTTTAATCTTCATTCAATCATTTTACACTTTGTATATATTATATATTTCAACTCTTAATATATTCATTTAATGTCTCATTTCTTAGGTTTGCTACAACTTGCATGATTCACCATAAACAACCATTCAGTATATACATGCTGCATGATAAAATTGATCATCAAAAGCAAAGTAAGGAGATTAAGAGGCTAACTTTCTTCTTATCAAGAAAACAATATTCTGTTGTTCAACAAACAAGCCTCGAAGCATTTAAATACAATTTATCTCTTACATTATCTATATACAGACCTCCATGGTTAAACCATGAATTTTGGGAGAGATGCAGTGATCTAAATTATTAAAACTCTTGCAGTAACACCAAAGAAAGAGTCCATTTGATGCAATACTGTATGTACATACAACTTTTAATTTTAAAAATTTTCTTTTACTATTGTTACAAACAAAATTATATAATGGAGTTAGTAGAATGTGCTGTAACTACATGGTGATCTATAATTAACACTGTTATCAATCTATAGTCAGCACAGCTGTAGTTTAGAATGTAGAAGTAAGGAAAACCCCGGACTATATGTGAATGCACAATATATAAGAAACAACATTACAAGAGGGGGGGGGGGGGCACAGTATTAGGATTAGGACTATATGTGAATCCACAATATATAAGAAACAACATTACAAGAGGGGGGGGGGGCACAGTATTAGGATTAGGACTATATGTGAATCCACAATATATAAGAAACAACATTACAACAGGGGGGGGGGGCACAGTATTAGGAAATTAATCCATTCTTTTACAAATGTATTTAATAGTGAATATTAATAACATGGAATTTCTGAAAAACTGACAGTAATGTCTATTACAAACTAAACATGACAGTGATGCAATGTAGGAAAAATACTTACTCCAGGTGCACCACTTCGAGGTCCTTCTCCTGGAACCCTCTCCTCGTCTGCATCTATCTCGCTTGCAGCTAGTACTTGCTGCAGAAGTTGACCCTGCTCCTCCCGTGTCTTATAACTCAGGTCCTCCTGCAAAAATAAATTTAAAATTTGCATGTTTTGTAACCTAAAGTCATTTTTGCTGTCTTCTGCACCTTACTTAAATAACATGCATATTACCCTATTAACCTGAGAGGAAGACGAGGTTTTTTCGGAAAATTTTGGCAAAATAATTATGGATTGTCTTAAAATAGAGTACAACGTTTTAAACACTGCACAGAAAACACTAATGCAATTCTATGTCCATTAAAACACATTTATTTATACATACACAATACCCTACATTTAATTTATTAATACAATACATTTATTCATATTCTTGAACTTCACAATGGGCAAACAACTAACTTTCCACCTCATAGGCACTGGTGGAATGAGAGTGTTGACAAACCTATATCAGAACTTGGAATCGGCTGGATAGGAAATTTGATACATACAGCACTGAAAATGGCTACACTAAGATTACTGGCATTTTACATATCTTGTTACAAATTACACAGATATGATACTTTTCGATTAGTGTGCCAGCGGCAGACGACAAGTACACCTGCAGTTTGAAGAACATAACCTCTATGAGCGCATACAATCAGTACATACTTCGCTAAGTTTTTATATGAAGTGAGGGCTAGTTATAATTTTTTGCAGTTTAAAATAAGTTACCCAAAATCTTAGGGCTGAAATAACAGATTGCATAGAGAAGAAAGGCACCTCTGTAAAAGAATGAATGGAAAACCAGTGTTACAGAAAATCATTAAACTAAAGCTCATGAATTAGCAGGATCACCAAACATCCCACGGCAAGAATTCAAGGCTAGTAATGGTTGGTGTGAATTGATCATGTGTTGTAATGGTTTTTGCCTGTGACAAAGAACTTCTCTTTGCCAAAGTTTACCTACTGACTACACGAACAAACTTACTGCTTTCCAGAATACCTTTCCACAAATACCTTCTGAGCCAAATGGGTAATGCAGATGAGACACCTATTAATTTTGACACGCCATCCAATAACACAGTTAACGAAAAAGGTGCAAAAAAGATCGTTATAAAAACTAATGTAATGTAGGCAGTGTTGGTGGATGGCACAAAGTTACCAACAAATGTTATTTTTAAAATTGGTATTACAAAGTTTTTTCCTGAATAGATCTTGTTTTTTATTGTGGTCATCTTAAATTTGAAGTCATCTTCCTTTTAGGTTAATATTTAATACTAAATGCCAAGATACATAATCTTTACAGAAAATATGCTGAATGTCAAATCATTTACCTCTTCCATGCCAGCCAATTTGGTTATAACCTTGTAGCTGTAACCCTGGTTGACTAAGAAGCGTTGCCTTTTTCTAGAATAACTCATTTCCACAGTGTCTTGAGATACAAGAGTGTAGAAAAAGGCATTATACTCTTCTGCAATGGCTCCTGAATAAACACAAAAATGAAAACTAAAACACAGAATTTTCAAGGAAAAAACAAAGAATCTGGTAAATTCATTGCGCTATAAATGAACATTACTCGATTGATAAATATATCTTAAAGCAAATGATATTAATAATAAAACTTGACATGCTTTTAGGAAGATTGTTAATGAATTGCACTTTTTTGGAAGTCTGTTTTTTATTTTTGATTCTCCATTTCCATAGCCTTCAGGACTAATGTGTTGATGTTGAATACATAATGGTGTTTATTATTTGACTGTGTTTCTGGGTCTGGTTTGATTCTTGGATATGCTTAGAGAAATGATGTGAGTTTACTGTATATAATTTGACTTGCTCTATCCTTCATTAAAGAATTTTAGCTATATGTTTATTTATTTCTTTAGTTTAAAAAAACAGCACAGAGGCCCCATTACATTGAAACATATAACTGTAACAAATAATATAACATTTAAATAAATAACCATAATAAATACGAGACAAAAATATTAACAGCAATTGAAATGATCATAACAAAACAGTGCCAGAAATGAGGGAAATGTAGGATTATGTAGTAGGTAGTTGATTACGGAAAGAAGTGGGTGAGAAAATGTCAAGATTTGGACGTGAAGCCAGTAAGGAATTATATGCAAATGGGAGGTGGTAAGAGAGAGAGAGAGCATTGAGAGACGGAAAGTCGACATTTTTGGTAAATTAAAAAGATTTTGAAGGCAAGTGGAGCGAGATGGAACACTGAGAGAAAAATAGGATGAAAGTACAGAGGAGCGATAAAAACCATTGATGAGAGAATGAAGGTAATTAAGATCCATAATAAGACGATTATGAGAAAGGGAGGGGATGCTTAAAGAGTGTGCTCTACCCCACGTGCGATGTTGAACGATGGCGTAGAAGAACTTTAGTATAGAGTTTTATGTTTGAAGGAGCAGCAGCAGACCAAAAAGGAGAGCAGTAATTTAGTATGGGAGCAACACAGCCATTAAAGAATGTCTTAAGAGCTAACGGATTGGAAATTTCAGTGAATCTGTAGAGAACATCAAGTAAAAACATCACTTTCGCAAAAATCTTCTCAATGTGTTGGGAAAAATTTAATTTAGCATCAAAAATCACTCCAAGATCTTCATGGGATTGAATTATAGGAATGGGTTTACCTAGTAAACTGTAAGAGGAAGGGAAAGGTGAGGATTTAAGGGTAAAGGGCAAATGTTTAATTTTAGATTTTAAAGTTTCCACTTGGAGCACCACTTCATCAATGAGTTAAGTGCAGCTTGGAGACATTGCTTGTCTTCATCGGAGTCAACCCTTTTGAAAATTTTACAGTCATCAGCGTATAAAAGAATTTGGCAATCATGTGGGGCAATATACTCAACTAAATCATCAATGTAAAGACTAAATAGTAGAGGTCCCAGGATGCTACCCTGGGACACACCAGACAAGACTCGAGTAGTGGATGAGGAGTGGCCGTTAAGTACAACGTGCTGTTTTCGGGAATAGAGATAATTTTCCAGGAGAGAGAGAAGAGGCCCATGTACGTTAAATCTATCGCTTAATTTATGAAGAAGTCTATGGTCAACTGTATCAAATGCCTTAGCCAGGTCAATATAGCATACATCAACCTGGGATCTTTGTTCAAAGGCCAGAATGATTTAATGGTGTATGACAGTAAGATTCGTTCCCAGGTAGAAAACCATGTTGTTGAGGAGAAATATAAGGATACGTGAAAGAGACCAAATGCCTGTGTATTATCTTTCAAACGTGGTGGATAATAGAGGGAGGATTGAGACAGGTCGATAGTTTGTGATATCTGCTCTGCTGCCACTTTTTAAAATAGGTGTTACATTGGCTGACTTCCATATGGCAGGGAAACGTCCACTGAACAGACACTTGTTATAAATAACTGTTAATAGAATACACAAAACCTCCAAAGTATTTTTTTAAAAGATAGAACTTATTCCATCGGAGCTGGAAGATTAGTTTTTATCCAGGGAAGCAAGTAAGTATCTGACATCAGATAAAGATGTGGAAATATTGGATAAGGAATCCAAAGAAATTGATGCAATAGAAGGAAGGGAATCAGTAGTAGAGGTAGGCAGAGAGAAATTGGAGGAAAAATAATTACTGAAAATATGCGGGCAATCATCACCTTGAGTAACAATATTTTGATATTTCACAAGATTAGGTATCCATGATGTTCGCCTGGAGATTACAAGTGACCAAAAACGTTTAGAATATGATTTCATTTCATCCGTAATACTCTACATAGTTTTTATAATCTCGTCTTAATAAAAATTTACAGTGTCTCCTTATGTTATTAAAGTTTGTTTTGGTGTACTGGTTTGGATTGCTCTTATACAGAGCCCAGCATGCATGTCTGTTTCTCATACAAATCATTGCTTCACGAGATATCCACGGAGGTCTTTTCTTTGCCAATTTCTTAGAAGGGACATAATCAGCAATTACTGCCTTGACAGCACTGTAGAAAATGGCAACAGAGTCTTTCAGGGATCCATACAGGAGTGCGTCCCACAGCAGGAGAAAAAGGGAACGGTTTATGGCCTCCCAGTCGACCTTCCCCCACACCCTGACTACGCAAGGGGGTTGGGTAGGTATACACTCGGTAGAGAGTGAAGTCTCCAATGACATATGGTCAGAGTCGAAAAAGTTCCTTCTTACCGAAACCGTGACCTCCTCAGTGGAAAGGAGCAAGTCCAAAATAGCCTCCTCATGGGTAACATTTAAATTGTTGTTTTAGCGCAAGAGCATGAAGGAAATGATCAATGAAAAAGATATCTACCATATTGGAAGGCACTCCTTCAACCTTGTTCACCCAATTAATAGATAAGTTAAAGTCGCCTACAAGAAAAACCTTATCCGCTCTGGAGATGGCAGACAAGATGGAATCAAAACAAGCATTCAATGAATCAATGCCGCTATTTGGTGGTTGATAATAACAGCCTATTAAGATTTTATTCTCTGGAGTACAATTTCAGCCCACAAAATTTCACACCCATCCCTATCCAAGTCGGGTCGGTGTCGAGATTGCAAATATGACTTAACGGCAATTGATGCACAACTGCCACGGGTCTTCCTATCCTTGCGATATACACCGTAAATAAAGGTAATTCTTCACTTTTTATGCTCTCCGAGAGCCAAGTTTCACTGAAAGCGATTATGTCGAAGGACATTAATTCACTTAATGGCACTTCACAATCACTTAGTTTGTTCTTGATCGATCTAACACTCTGATAATAAAGTGAGATGCGGGAACACATGGGGCCGGGATTAATCTCGACATCTCCAGATAACAACACCAGAAGTATCAAGATCTCTGTGGCGATGCGAAGAACTCCTAGGAGTGTGGGCTGAGGGGGCGGTAATCGAGATGACTCTGAGAAATGCTTATCGCAGATATCAGGAGTATAACCACAGAAAAAACAATTAAATGTCGGAGCTGACATGAAGGACACATGAACGCTTCTGCCATCTTAGGAGGAGTATACTCATATATAGGTTGATTTAAGACCAAATTTTTAGTAGAGGGTTGACACAAGTAATACCGTGATGTTATCAGTCCTGTGGTTTTTAAATTTTTATAGAGCAAATGTATACAAAAGAAAAAGCTACTACTATTTGAGTTTCTTCAAAAAAACAGTTGCACTCAAGTAAATTTTAAAATCCATAAAAATTCGCATCATCAGATCTATCAGATCCAAATAACTCGTCTCAATCTTTTTCTTGAATATTATCATCATACGGATCATTGAGATGTTCTTTAAGAGCAGCAGCCTCTTCATCAGACATATCATTTCACAAAATATCATCTTCTGTCCTGCCTAGTTGATTGGATCATTCCACTTTTTTCTCATAATATCTTTAAATGGTTTATTAATGGTGACATTCATTGGTTGTGCAAGGATAGTTAGGATGCTAGGAATCACTGCGATATTTGTTTTGCAGCCTAACTTCTTTAACAACATCACTCACAAGATGTGATTTAAACACATCCCAGATGAGAAGACATTTTCCTTCCATAACCTCCCTGTCATGAATTTCCAAACTCTCTTCAGCCACAATTTTAAACCACCTTCATCCATCCACCCTTTATTGTGAAAGTAGATTATTAATCCTTTTGAGAATTCCCGTTTTAAAGTAGTTTTTCTCTTGAATATTACCATTGGCTTCAGTTTATTTCCATCAGCCATACATGCCAGCACTATAGTGAATCTAGATTTTTCATGGCCAAGTGTTTTTATTAGCACTTTTCTCTTCAGCTTTGCTTTGACTTGTGTGACTTGATGGCATATCTAAACTCATGGGTTTCATCCATATTTTCAATACAGGCCAACCTGCATCTGTTATTTTGTCAATATCTAATAACAAATTTGTGAAATGCCATGATCTTGTCATCAAGCTCTGCCGGTAGGCACTGTGATATTTTTCTCTTTTGTTGCAGTACAGAATTATGTTTCTTCATGAACCTTGTACAACAACTAGAGCTTGCTTTGAAATCTGTAATACTAAAATTCTTTGCTTTTTTCAAGGCAAAGATTCAAATGGATTCCCTAGAAACAGCAGTTCCATTTTGGGGATTTTCATAAACATTTTTCCACTTCTTTTTCTAGCTACGGCAATTTGCTAGGCTTTCCTCTGTTTGGACATTTATTTCTAGGGCTCCATCTCAACTAAGTAGAAATCTTCCTCCAATTCCTTACATTCTTTTTAGATAAATTAAACTCTCCCTGCAACACGATTGTTAGTTTTCTCTGCAAATTCAGTGACCTCGAGTATGAACTTTTCTGTAGAACTGCATCTTTTGGAATCCATACTTAAAACTATGGGTTCACAGTAGTATTTCTTAATTACTATATGAAAGTAAAGAACAAGGAATAATAGAAGTTAATTTTGAAGGCTGAAAGGGCATAACACACTGCTTGGCAACACTAACAAAATGGAACTGAAGTTCTGCTGGTGTTCGGGAATATATCTATGTAAAAACATGATGCTAGATGGTGAATGAACCAAGCTGTTGAACAGGTCTCAGGTGGAAATTCTATGTCCCTCAAAAATAAGTGAAGTAAATTATACATAAATTGAAACGAAAGATTATTGCAAAGAAATATATAAATTAATTCAATCAATAGAAAATGTTTTATATTTGATGATGTTTTAACTATTATTTTGACAGGTGTTCAGGAAAAATTAATGTATTTCAAGATATATTGTTACAAATAATGAATTTTAATAGCTTATTAAATTGTTTTACTTATTATAAATGTATTGAATTATATTACATTATTGAATCAAATGGATCAATACACACTAGGTAAACTCAAAAATGTCCTTCTATTACACCTCAAAAACTAGGGTTGGCTTATAGACGAGACATACGAAAAACCTAACTTTTTATAAAAAGATCGTGCGTTGACCAATACATGACAATGACATTTACACAAGCATATACAGTACTTAACGAATCTGAAAGTAGGTGAGCCAAATCCACTGATTATAGGTCTGATTATGATACTTGCTTTGTGGACTTTTACTTAATAGTACAGCGACATTTCTTCTATATTTTTGGGCCTCTAATGCATTTCTCAATAAGGATGGCTGTTTTTCTCTGAATGAATCTCATTGGAAACTTTATTAAAAGTTAGAGATGTGCCAACTGTTTGAAATTTAGAACCGAGTCGAGTTTTATTTTAAAACTCGACTCGGTTTGGGATGAAATAAAAGTTCAAAAATTTCGAACCATCAAAAAATGTGGTATTTAAAAAAAAAGTATGCCTACATGATCACTAAAAAATTATTTCACAAAATTTATTAAATTATAACTATTGAAGTTGCATTCGAATTTAATCCTTTGTCATTGGTTGATTTAGATCAGTGGCTTAAAATCTTTTTCTATCAAAGGGCCTGAGTATTTATTTTTCTGAGCCAGATCGGCTTTGTCGATTATACCAATTCTGTCGGGCTTACTAGATAAAATTAAAATATGTACATTACGAAAAAGTGAATTATGAGTTTTTATTAAGAATAAATTTAAGTGGATATAAAAACTACAACCCTAACAAAAAAACAGCGATGTTTTGCAAAACATTGCATATTTTGTTTACATCGATCTCTAAGACAGTTCTCCCAGCAAACAAAAATATTCGGATAGAGCACTTCATTTACTCCAAAGAGGTCCACGAGACCACACAATTACAAGTTATAGTGTCGGAGATAACAATTCGAGAAATTCCCATGCAAAACATCACATATTTTGCTTACATCGATTGCTAAGATGATTCTCTCTGCAAGCAACAATTAAATACCATATTTTTATGAGTTCTTTGCATGAAGTGAACACATATAGGGGAGGTAATTTCCGTCTGTCCGTATGTTAAAACTCGGGAACCACTGGTCATATTTTGATGAAATTTGGTATTGGGGAGTTTTGCTAAAATTGTTCAACCGATTCCAATTTTAGTTATAATCGGGAATTGCTGGTCGTATTTCGATGAAATCTGGTATTGGGGAGTTTTGTTAAAATTGGTCGACTGATTCCAATTTTAGTTATAATCGGACAACAATTACGGCCACTTTACGTTAAGATCTACATGTAGTTTACAATGTCCCTTTGTTTCAACCCGAGAACCACTGGCTGTATTTTGATGAAATTTGGTATTGGGGAACTTTGCTAAAATTGATCAAACGATTCCAATTTTGGTTAAAATTGGACAATAATTATGACTACTTTACATGAAGACCTACATGTATTTTACAACATATCTTGCTAACTTCTCGTTAAATACTCATCTGAGCAAAAAATATTGAGAACACTGTGAAATCCCAAAGAACACCTTTGGAAACTGTACTCCGACATGGAGTACACCTTTACAATCTTGTTCTCTTCCTAGCTCTTATATGATGATATTATTTTAAAAAATTCAGATAGACAACATTTGCCGTAAAACAGTTCACGAGAGTACATAATTACGACTTTAATTTTGGGTATAAAAATTCAAGAATGCCTTTGAAAACTGTGTATTCCATTTATGGAGTATACCTTTCCATCTTGTATATATTAATACGGCTGCCACCAATAATTTTTCAAAATCCTGTAACTGACAGCAAAATATCCTGTAACTGCTATTAAAATATCCTGTGAAATCCTGTAATATGCAATATCACTCCTTCAATGCAAAACTTTAAAATTTAAGTGTTTTCAACATCTTCATCACAGGTTATTGTAATATTACTTACGACCTAGTAAATAATATTTAATCATTCTTATTTGACAAGCTTTAAACATCCTATATATGAATGATTTGTAATTAACAAAAATTTAAAAAATTTATATATTCAATTTTTACTTTCTCCATATACGTAGTATAGGGGCAAGTATTGTATTCATGAAAAAAATCAACCTCGAGATTTCAACGGAAATACACATTTTGACCATTTTCTCGATGATGTCTGTGTGTGTGTGTATGTGATAGCTTTTTGTGGGTGCTCGAACTTAAAAACTATTAATCAGGTCAACGCGAAATTTTATATTTAACATTTTTATAAAAGTCACAAGAACTGATTAGTTTTTGGTAAATATTGGTATACCGGAAGTAGGTGTTTACTCTTGTCACATCCGTTATTTTGAAATATTTGCTTTAATATTTGGCAAATGTAAAAATGTACTGGAATAAAAGTTATAGGAAATTTTATTTACTACAACATTTGTTTGAAACATTTTTTCATATAATGCATTGTTTAAGAGATATCTTATATTTGTAGCTGCCACCACCACGCCACCTACTGACGACTATTGTTAACAAGACGCTTAGTTACGTCTTGTGGAATTCTGCCATAGAAATAGATTGATTGTAACTAATACATGGTTTAAGCATCACCAGCGGAGACTTTACACATGGAGAACCCCAGGAGACCAGAGATGATAACAGATAGATTACATACTAGTCAATGAAAGATTTAGAAATAGCATTAAAAATGTGAAAACACTACCAGGGGCAGATATCGATTCTGACCACAACCTTTTGGTGGCAAATATACAATGTAGACTGAAGAGCGTTAAGAGAAACATAAGAGTTAACAAGAAATGGAACTTAGAGGAACTCCTTAAAAACAAGGAGGCTATCATGACTGAGCTGGAAGAAAGGTTGGGGGAGAGAGCTGAAGAAAATAGGAAGAGTGTAGATGAGGAGTGGAGATACATCCATAGCAACATTAAAGATATAATGGAAAAGAAGGTAGGAAAGATAACGGGTCAAAGAAACAAAAAACCCTGGATCACAGCAGCCATGCTGCAAAAAATGGAAGAGCGGAGAAAGTGGAAGAACATAAACACTGAAGAAGGCCAAAGAAAGTACAAGGAGTTAAATAATGCTTTAAGAAGGGAAACAGATAAAGCCAGAGAACAGTGGATAAATGAGAAATGCGAGGAGATTGTCGAATGTGAAAGAATTTGTAGAACAGACCTCATGTATAGCAAAGCAAGGGAACTATTCAAGAAAAAAGCAAGAAAGGTAGGACGTAAAGGAATCATGAACAAGTGGTAAAATAGTATCGGAGCCAGACAATGTAAAGAATGTCTGGAAAGAATACATTGAGGTTTTGTATGACAAAGAAGGAAAGCCAAGAAATATTGAATTAAATGAAAAAGAGGATGTAGAAAAAGATCAGCTAGGACCAAGTATTCTCGAGTCTGAAGTTAAAAAAGCAATTGATGACATGAAAAGAAGGAAGGCAGTTGGGAGTGATGATATACCCGTGGACGTTCTTAAGGTTTTGGGATCTAAAGCAGTTAAGCAACTCACAAAATTTTTTAACCAAGTATATGATACTGGCATATGGCCTGAAGATTTTTTAGATGTTGTGATGGTACCACTGGAGAAAAAGAACAATGCAAAATGTTGTAAGGATTACAGAACTATTAGTTTAATTTCTCATGCAGCTAAAGTTCTAACCAGAATAATAACCAAAAGAATTGAATGTAAAATAGAAAAGGAGCTGCAAGATAATCAGTTTGGTTTTAGAAGAGGAAGGGGGACTAGAGATGCTATAGGATGTATGAGGATGATGATAGAAAGAGCGCTAGAAGTCAATAAAAGTATGTATTTTTGTTTTGTAGATTGGGAGAAAGCTTTTGACCGAGTGAAATGGGATAAAATGCTGGGTATTTTAAACAAAATAGGAATAGATTGGAAAGATAAAAGACTGCTTAAAAACCTTTACTTTGATCAAAAGATTAGTCAGGGTTGAAGGAGAAGAAACAGAAAGTACTTCAATAGGGAGGGGAGTGAGGCAGGGTTGTCCTATTTCACCAGCGATATTTAATATTTATGCAGAAACAATAACAGAAGAAGCGTTGATGGAAGAGAAAGGATTTAAGATAGGAGGTGAAAGTATTACCACCATTAAATATGCAGATGATCAGGGCTTAATAGCAGAAGGCGAGAAAGAGCTTCAGAGGATGGCAGACAGACTAGTGGAGGTCGGCCAACAATATGGAATGAAGATCAATGCAGAAAAAACGAAAGTCATGGTGGTTTCAAAGGAACATAAAGAATTAAATATAATGGTAAATGGCCAAAAATTGGAACAAGTGAGTAGTTTCAAATATCTTGGCAGTATTTTAGCGCAGGATGGAAGTAGTACACAGGACATCAGAAGTAGGATTGCAATGGCAAAAGCAGCATTTAACGAGAAGAAGGAGCTTCTCACAAGCAAGAAAATAAATTTAGAAACAAGGAAGAAATTAGCAAAATGCTACATATGGAGTATAGCTCTTTATGGTGCAGAGACGTGGACGGTAAGGAGGAAGGAGGAAAAATATTTAGAAAGTTTTGAGATGTGGGTATGGAGGAGAATGATGAAAGTGAAATGGACAGAGAGGAAGAGAAATGAAGAAGTATTAGAAATGGTGGGAGAAGAAAGGATGCTAATAAAAACAATCAGGAAAAGAAAAGCAAATTGAATAGGGCACATATTGAGAAGACAGTGTTTACAAAGGACGATTTTAGAAGGAAAAATTAGTGGAAGAAGAGGAAGAGGGAGAAAAAGAATAGGAATATTAGATAATATAAAGCAGGTATATATATATATAGAGGTATAAAAGAGGCTTCTAGGGAGAGAGAGAAATGGAAGCAGCGATTCAGTTAAAACCTGTCTTCGGACAGAAGCATGATGATGATGAGTTACGTCTTAGTGGCAAAGCAGAGAGCAAATTTGTGAGTGAAGTTGGTGAATATATGGTCTTTCTTGCTGAAACATGAGATTGAATTTTCTGAAACAAGGCAAAACTGCTTGAAGGAACCAAAAATATAATTTCGCTGAGTTTGAGTTTAAGGTTGTTTTAATACGTCGAACAAACTCGAAGCTACTTTCCTTTGGAACAAGTTTCATATCAAAGTATACCTTCAATGCATCTTCATTTTTTTACGTGAAATAGTGCAAATCTCCAGTCAGTCTCGATCGTAAGATATTTTAAAATGTTAAAGACTGAAGGTCTACACATCGTATTCCAGCTGATTATGTGATGATCAAATGCAAAAATGAAAACTTTCCTGATATCATACCCATGCCTTTTCGGGAGACAAGTACTGGCTGAAATCCTGCAAGAGTTTGCGCCGAGTATTCAGGCGAAAGATTTGTCGAAATTGAGCAGACCGTTCTTGATTTATTTGCATTTATACTGGGAGTTTTATTGCAAGCTTAGTGCAAATGCACTTCAAGTCTAACAATGCAAAATGAACAATGGCGGCTACTCTATCAACCTCCTTTTTGAAATGTCGGATAACCGGAGAAAATAGAATATAAACTTGAAATATGAGCAAACACGAAATAAACAACAGAATCGGCGGTAAGAATAAGAATCTTCATTTTTTTCTGAGTGATATGGTATAAGTTTCGAGTCAGAGTCTCGATTGTAAGATATTTTGAAATGTTAAAGAATAAAGGTCTACACTTCGTATTCTAGCCGATTATGTTAATCAAATGAAAAAACGAAAACTATCCTGGTATCAAACCCATGCCTTTCCGGGGGACGACTACCCACTTAAAACCTGTAGGAGCTTGGGTGGAGTATTCAAGTGAAAAATTTGTCGAAATCGAGCCGACTGTTCCCGGTTTATTTGCGGTCATGCTGGAAGGCTTCAGATGCAGGCAGGCAGGGATGCACGCAGAGACACAGCGGTTATAATATATTAGATTATTATTATTCACAATTTTGATAATAAACAGCTAATTATTTTCCAACTCGCAAAGTACAGTATTTCTAACATATGGTATTAAGTTGTCTTTTCGTGACAAGTAAAATTACCGATTTTTGCTGATGAAAATCGGATAAGCTCCATTTTTCGAGAAAATCTGCAAAAACTGATAAAATCCGTGAAAATGGCAGCCCTTTATTAATACATTCCTAAATAAAATCATATAAAAGTTTTATCAATACGTTATAAAAATATTTTTATAGTCAAACAATGCTGTTAAAAACAAAAATTGTTGAGTATAATTTTTGTTTTCTTCTTTTCCTGCTTCAACCTTTAGTTTAAGATCTCTTTGATGAAATATGTATTAACCTGTAAAATTTATCACTTATTTCATTTATTTGATTAGTGACAAAATATACAAATGTAGAAATAAAAAATGCTTTTAAAGTATAAATAAAAAAATCTAAACTAGTGATCTTCTTCATATTGTAGGAAATAGATTTTTTTTAAAACTCTTCGATCCGTCTTATTTTTCAATTCTAGGTTTCGTATTCTTGGTTATGAATCAATAAAAATTAAGAATAATTAATAATGAGGTAAAAAGGCCTTCCAAGCACTTTCATTTTACCTAACAAAATCATTAAATATATCTTTAAACATAAGACTCGAACTCGACTCGAGTTGAAAATTTGATGTTTGCACACCCCTACTAAAAGTCTTTAATTTTACTTTCATATTAGCAAGAGTTCAGTATAAAGGTGATCTTTGTAAGTATAATTGTTATATTTTTTTAGGCTCAAAAGATGTAGTAGAAAAGATGGAAATGGTACAGGCCATCGATAGATTTAACTTAAGTATGTAATAAATAAATCGTTGTAATGCAAAAGAAATTAATAATCACTGTGTTTTTCCATAAAATATAGTTAACTTGTAATGATCAAGTTATTTCTTCTGGAATGTAAAGATGAAATTGTTATCACTATAGCTACATTATTGATTAAATATTTTGCATAGCTTGCCTTTTTTGGCACGAAGAATTCTTCCCAGACGCTGAGCTTCTTGTCTCCTAGATCCTCCATGTGAGGATATTTGAATTAGAACATTAGCTTCGGGAAGATCAAATGATGTATCGGCAACTTTGCTCACAAATATAGTATTTACTTTTGGATTAAATTTAAAATTCTGCAATATTTGAATTCTCTCACTCTGAAAAACAATGATGAAATATTCCATCAAGTCCATTTAAAAGTTCTATGTGAAATACAGAGTTTGTAGTGCTTATGAAAATTAAGTGACATAAAAATATGATAAAGCTCAAGAAAGCCAATAATGCAAAGTAAACCTGATTTGAAAAATATTATTCTTTAATTAAAGGTAATAGGATGCCTGGCTATTCATTTTAAAAATTTTCATTAATCAAGCATTATGCAGCAAACATCCACATATATGATTTAAGCTACATTGTATGCCACAGCTGAAATTGTAAATTAGATTTTCTATGCATCGATATATCTAAAATTATTTCATTCTGCTAAACAAATCACCAAGTTGTATATGATTTCTTTGAAAAATGCATTTAGCACATTGTACATCATTTAATCTAATATTCATTCATAATTGTACCTCTTTGCAACATGGCCATTAAAATTTATTTCTCTAAGGATGCTAGCCAAACCTACCTTAAAATTTTCCCATTTTCAACCCAAATAGCTATAACTAGATTTATAAATTAAATTTTTTAAATGAAACTTTCAATGCTATTCTATTTTCTAGTAGATATAACTTTTATTCTCCTTTATGCAACCTACTCAATTTTTCTACCATTCATATGAACTATTTGAGAAATTTTACAAGAGAATTTCCAAAAAAATACAGGGGTTTTGTTTTATCGCAGGTCCACTCTGATGGACTACTTTGTTGTTTCAGGCTAAATCCACCCCTAAGTGGTGATTCTCAGCTCTCAAACACTCTTCGCACCT
Source organism: Tanypteryx hageni (assembly GCA_028673005.1). Lineage (NCBI taxonomy): Eukaryota > Metazoa > Arthropoda > Insecta > Odonata > Petaluridae > Tanypteryx > Tanypteryx hageni. The sequence goes on along the minus strand of CM054113.1, from coordinate 21,562,529 downwards.
TTTAACCGATTAGGGATGGAGTACCACCACGGTGGTGTTAGGGTACCGTCCTCTTCTGCCCTCTTGTGTGGGACGTGTTAGTTACATGTAGTTCCTTTTTTTTGCTAGCAGCTTACAGACAGTTTTATGTTTCGTTCTGTGAAGTCGCACATGTGTTTCTTAAGTGGTTATCATTTTACGTGTTTTTAAACTTAGCCCTTTTTTAATTTGACAATGTCGACCAAGAGAAAACAGTGTGAGGATCACAAACGGGATTTATTGTTTTCTATACCAGATGGAGTAAAAAGTGATATATTCTCTATCAACAGTGATAGTGATATTCAAGAGGAAGAAATTCCTGAACCCTGTGAAAATATTTCACCTATAACTTGAGACGATGAATCCGATGGTGAAATTGAAGAGACAGTTCAACAGGCTAAAAGAAGCAGATTGACCTGGTCCAGAAGAGGTTTGATAAATTTAGGCACTAGTCCCTCTCAGTTTACACCTGGTCCTAATACTTACCAGAAAATTCTTTGCCTTTAGATTATTTTGTTATTTTTTATGGGCGATATGTTGGACCATTGCGTCAAGCAGACTAAATTGTATGCCTCGCAAAAAATGTCAACTGCGGGCGAAGGTGGAAATATTTTGGAAGATCTTACATTAGATGAGTTGAAAGCTTGGTTAGGTGTTATTTTTATGATGAGATTTCATGATCTTCCAAGCTTGAAAGACTCTTGGTCCACAAATAGGGCATTGAATGTACCAGGTGTATCAGAAATCATGGCAAGGGATTGATTTTTGTCAATTTTGTGGAATTTTTACCTAAATGATAATTCACGGCAGCCTCTACATGATAGTTTAGATTTTAATAAACTCTACAAAATTAGACCTATTCTGGATAGTTTGAATTGCAATTATAAAAAATATTATAACTTTTCTGAGTATCAGACAACAGATGAAGCGATGGTGAAATTTGCTGGTCGCTCTGCAATGAAACAATATATGCCGATAAAACCCATCAAAAGAGGATTCAAGTGGTGGGAAAGAGCAGATGAAACATCAGGATTTGTTTTTCATTTAGAATTATATACAGGGAAAAGGATAATTAAAAAGAATAATTTGGGTTTAGGTGGAAATGTCAAGATAAAACTTGCAGAGCCTCTCTTTGGGTCAGGCTGCACCCTTATTTGCGATAGACTTTTTACGTCGCCAGATCTATTTATGGAACTCTCCAAAAAAGGTTTGAGAGCCATAGGGATTGCAAACACCAACTGAGTTGATTATCCCAAAGAATTAGTAGCAAACACAAAGGACTGGAAGAAAAGTAACCAAGGAGACTGTGAGTGGCTCTCCTCCACCCCACTCATTTCCTTAGGCTGGCATGACAAAAGGTTTATATTCTTTTTGTCATTGGGTTACAATTCACCCACATACCTAATGCAGAGTGTGAAAAGGAAGGAGATGGATGGGTCGAAGGTGGAAATGTGCTGTCCTGAGATTATGAGGTTATACAATCAATTCATGGGAGGATTAGATCGAAACGATCAATTATGTAGCTACTACAGTTTGCACATTCCTTTAAAAAAGTGGTGGCATAGACTGATGTTTGATTTAGTAAATAGGACAGTAGTATATTCTTACATCTACTACAAACAAGCTACCAATAAGTCAACTTTTCCCCTTAAAAATTCTATTTGAATATAATCGGAGACCTCGTTGGAGGCTACAGTAGCAGAAAGGCGCATGGACGTAGGGCTACAGTTCCTCCTTCAAATAATTTTGGAGAGTGCCACTATCCAGATCAAGTGAAAAGAAATGAGAAGAATAAACTTCTGCATAAAGAAAAGAAAATAGAAGAGGGGAAATAGAAAGAGGACAATTTTTTTGTTCTATTTGTGAAAAAAGGGCTGTGCTTGACACTTGCTTCAGAGAATTCCATCTGAATCTCCAATAATTAAGGAAGAAAAAGCCTCGGTAAGTATTTTAATAGATTATAGACCCTTAGTATGGCCCAGTGAAAGTTTCACGCAGATTAGAGTTAACATTTTTTTCTAATGGACTTTTCCCAAAAAGGTAACAAATTGGCTATTTTCTGGCATTAAATTCTGTTCCTAATGGGTTAAATATGTTGCTGGGCATGTCTCAGCTCTTCGATCGTGATGCTCATAACTGTTCGACAAATATTTTCCTTCAAATCTTATTCTGGAGAAGGGTTGCTTTCATACAATTTGTCCTTCATCATATGAAACCAATTATTCATCACTAGGTGATGACTCAGCCTGAAACAACAACTTGTGGACATCATGTCTGCTAATGGGCACAGCACACTCAGCTGCCAAGATGTCACAATCAAAGTACAGTCAGACCCCAATTTAGCACCTCCATATATAGTGGCACCCCTGCATACTGCCCATGAATTGTTGTGAACGGAATTGCCACCTCATGAGTACATAGAGCATCCCCGCTTAAGTACCAATATCAGTAATAGACAAATGGTGGCGCTAAATTGGAGTTTGACTGTAGCTTGTCATTGTGGGTGTGTATTTTTGGCTAATCAACCACTTGGATTATTATAGCCATAACTCCTTCCACACTGAACACAATCACAAGGGAGGAGGGAAACCCAGTGCCGGCATTAGCCTACTCTTAACGAAGAGCACCAAGGGGGCCAACGGCTTAACATCCCTTCCGACGGAAGGAACTCTGACTTTGCACGGTCTCCTCAAACCACATGACCGGGACCAGGCAACCTTGGAAAAAATCCTACTTTCGCTGGATTCATATCCAGTGAAAGTAGGATTTCCCTTTCAAGCAGCAGACGAATAGCAGCCAGTGTCCTAACCACTACACCACTGGCACCCCCTCGTCAGAGTAGGGCCCATAATAAAACAAACACCCTGTATTTGGAAATATGGATGCACAGAAAAAAATGTAAACTGATCCAAGAATTTTGCAATTTTTAATAGTAATTCAACTAACAGACTCACCTGTGATGTAGGGCCATAAATGTAAGGTTTATTCATCTTGATTGCATAGTGCTTCAATGCAAAAACATTGTCTGAGAAAACAATTATCTTATCACATCTTCTTTCATGATATCGTATTAGGAATTGGCAAGCCCTAAACTTGCTTGGATTCATTACATATAACAGCTGAAAAGTAAAAATGGAGATTAACACACTGTGAGATCTGTTAGGAAGTAAAAAGCATGCTTTAATGAAAGATTTGCAAACAGCAAAAGGTTTTATCTAAGAACATACCAGCTTTTTTTGTGTTTTGCACATAAGATACTCGCGGTAAAATTCAGACGTCATGGGACACCAAACTTCAGCACATTGCACTCTTGCAATGAAACCTCTTTTCTGTAACTCCAACCAGTTTGCCTCATAGAGTTTGGGCCCAATAAGGAAATTAAGATCAGCAATTTTGTCATCTTCACGGAGGAGAGTGGCCGTGAGACCCAACTTGCAATGCGACTGGACCAAGGTCAGAACACGGCGAAACATCTTTGCTGGGATAGTGTGCACTTCTGCAATAGTATGACAAATAATCAGTAAGCAATTGTTCATCTTTACTGATAGATTTTAAATCTGCAATCACATTGCATGAATTTATTATAATGATGCAATAAAAAAAGAAGGGATGCATAGTTTTCAAGGAATGGCTCACCATCAAGAACCATAATTCCCCATTCCTGCTCCTGAAGCCAGCGCATAGTTTGCTCTGCCTCCCACGACCTCTTCTGTGTGTGAGTGATCATGGAGTAAGTTGTGACAAGGATCCCACATCCCATTGGTTTGTCTTTGGCTTCAGATGTAAACCTACATATCATGCTGTCATCAGCTAAAAGATAGATGAGGAACAACTCTAAAATTTAGCTCTTATTTAAATGAGGCAGCAATGTCCTGTGCATGCAATTACAGAAAATAATATTTTAGAATATCGTTTTTGTTTAATATGCATAATATCACATTTACATTACAGCAAGTCAAAAACTTCAACACTCGGATGTGGATTAACATTTAAACTGAACCTAGTGTACAACAAGCAACTAAATTAATTATTTTAAAGAGGAGATAATGAAACAAGCAGGCACAGAACAGTTTAGTTAGCTCAAATACAGTAATATGTTAAGTACTCATGAGAACAAAATTCTTGGTACTGAAGTGCTGAAAAATGAGTTCATATCTTCAACATTGAATGTTAAATATGCTTGTGTTTAAGAGCAACGTAACATTTTACCCAACAGTTATTGACTTTGGAAGTTTGGAAATTGATAATGGCGAGGATTATGAGGTGAACATCGAAAAATATGACAAGAATTTATACAATACCAGTTGACCACATCTTGAATTGCTGCTTCCATTGTTCCACAGAAACACCTGAGTTACACAACACCAATGCTCTTTTTCTCACTGTACAACATGCTGTTACACCCACCAAACTCTTGCCAGCACCTTCAAAAAGCAGAAACTTAATTAATCTGAGTGTCCAAAGTGAACTATCTAAATAATAAAAACCCATATTTCGGAAAGTCAGGTTCCGATAATATCAGTAGATATTCATCTTGAGAAAATAGTTCCCGTTTCTTGATTTTTATACTTTCATGTATGAGGTGCTACCCAAAAGTTCCAGGAATTTGAATAGCGCACGCGAACCGCTTGTAGTACGGCCACTCACCGCTAGGTAGTGCTGGCAGTATCCTTTGTGAATAAGTGTGCAACATGGCGGCTAGCTGAGTGCACGTGTTTGCAAGTTCTGTGCGTTTTTGTAATGTCGTGTTTGAGTGGTTCTGCGAATTCGTTTCGAACTGAAATGGCTGATGTTAAGGAGCAAAGAATTTGCATCAAATTCTGCTTCAAACTCGGCAAAACGGCAGCAGAAACACACAGAATGCTTAAACAAGCATTTGGTGATGATACTTTAAGCCAAAGCAGAACGTTCCTTTGGTACAAACATTTGAAGGACGGACGGACGTCTGTCGATGACGATGAGCGTTCTGGTTGACTGTCGACAAGCACAACTCTGGAAAACGTCACAAAAGTGCGTGAGGCTATCCTGGCAGACCAAAGGCGGACAATACATGATGTTTGTGACAGCATCGGACTGTTGTACGGGACGTGTCAATGCATTTTGTCGGAGGATTTCAACATGAGACCCATTGCTGCAAAATTTGTTCCGAGACTGCTGAGCAACGACCAGAAAGACCATCACGTTGCTGTCTGCAGGGAGTTTCAAAATGAAGTTAGAGATGATCCCAACTTCATCTCCAAGGTCATAACTGGTGATGAATCTTGGGTTTATGGTTATGACTCTGAGACAAAGCAGCAGTTGTCACAGTGGAAGTTGCCAAATTCACAGCGGCCAAAAAAAGCACATCAAGTTCGCAGCAATGTCAAGTCCATGCTGATCATTTTTTTTGACGTCGACGGGATCATCCACAAAGAATTCCTCCCACCCGGTCTAACTATCAATGGAAAGTTTTACTGCAATGTTTTGAAGCAGCTAAGGGAGAACGTCCAATGCAAACACCCAGACAAGTGGCGCAACAATGACTGGGTGCTCCACCATGACAATGCGCCCGCCCACACATCACTCGTTATTAGGCAGTTCTTGGCTTCCAAAAACATGGCAGTCATCCCCCACCACCCCTACTCTCCTGACCTTGCCCCCTGCAACTCTTTCCTGTTTCCCAAAATGAAACTCTGGCTGAAAGGGTGACGTATTGACACAATTGAGGAGATCCGGGCAGAATCGCAAGATGTGCTTAACACGCTCACACCTGCAGACTTCCAAGGATGCTTCGCATCATGGAAAAAACACTGGGAATGCTGTATAAAAGCCCAAGGGGACTACTTTGAAGGGGATGGTGGAAATTAGGACATAGCGTAAGTAATTTTTTTTTATGCACAAATTCCCGGAACTTTTGGGTAGCACCTAGTATATTTAATATTTCAGAAAATTTTGAAATATGATAAGATTTCTGTGAGAGCATCTCACATTTCCAAATTGTGTATATTTTGTATTTTATTTTGAATATGCAGAATGTGCTTATATAATTAGTTTTTCAGCTTGGAAGAATATTTTGGATCATATCACATTTACGAGGTGTGTACAAAAAGTTCGTGCACTCGGTTCACCAAAAATCCAAATTAAATTATTCTGAAAAGGGGATGTGGTCACCCTCGAAGTACTCTCCCCGACAGAATGCACTTGGTCCAACGCTTCTTCCATTCTTGAAAGCAGTGCTGGATGTCCTCCTTTGTCAGTCCCTTTAGGAGCTTCGTCGTTTCTCATTTTATAGTATCAACATCCACAAAATGTTCACCCCGTATAATATTTTTCACTTTAGGGAACAGGTAGAAATCACAGGGTGCTACATCAGGCGAATAGGGTGGGTGGTCCAGGGTGGTGATTTTGTTTTTGGCCAAAAACTCACGCGTATCGAGCGTGGTGTGCGAAGGTGCATTGTCCTGATGCAGAATCCACACGTTCTCCGCCCACAATTCGGGTCGTGAATGTCACACACGTTCACGCAGACGCTTCAACTCTTCAACATAGAATTTTGCATTAACAGTTTGACCTGCTGGAACATATTCATGATGAACAACACCACGAATATCGATAAAAACGATGAGCATGGTCTTGATTTTTGAACGACTCTTGCGCGCTTTTTTGGTGCGAGGCGAACCAGGGTGCTTCCACTCTTCACTCTGCCTTTTTGTTTCATACTCGTAAATCCAGGGTTCATCTCCAGTTATCACCCTTTCGAGAAAATTTGGATCCTGGGCACTCTTGATCCAGTCATTGCAACAATCAACATGTCCTTGTTTTTGCTCGTCAGTCAAAACTTTCGGAACAATTTTTGCACACAGCTTCCGCATGGTCAGATCTTCTTTTAAAATTGTCTGAACACTACCGTTACTTATTCCAAGTATTTCTGCAATCATTCTAGTGGTAATTCGACGGTCTGCCTTCACCAAATCGTAAACACGTTGAATGATTTCATCGACACATGATGTTGAAGGGCACCCCGCTTGTGCGTCATCATCGACGCTCTCCCTCCCCTCCTTGAACCAGTCCACCCATTTATACACAGTTCTACGCTTCATGGCAGACTACCCATACACCATTTCCAACATTTGTAGAATTTCCTGGCCGTTTTTGCCAAGTTTTATGAGAAATTTGATGCTGGTTCTTTGCTCAGTTAAAACGTCTCGCTCCATTCCGCCAACGCGACCAAAAGTACGTTCACAAAAACAGACACCAAAAGCAGAGATCTCACTCGACCGTGACCAAACTTTTACTGAGGACACGTGAGGCTTCCCCCTAGATGTTGCACCACTGTAGAAACTTACAGCATTGCCACGTTGGCAAAAAAAAATTCAGTGCACGAACTTTTTGTACACCTCATATATTAAACTATTATTTTTTCAAAAATTAATGATATTTTTAGATGATAGTTGCAGATAAAAAAATTGTTTACAAAATCAAACCTTACATAATTTAGCTCTCCGGTACTCATGCAGGATTTTCAAACGCGAGTACTCGCGTGAGGTAGATTTTAACTTCATATGAATTACATTTAAAATGCAATGTAGTTCATTTGTCGACAAAAAATGACAAATATATAGCTAATTTAATAGAAACACAACAGTTTTTTAACAAAATTTAATAATATTATTTTAAAATAAAAATTGACAAAACTTTAGTCAATATCTTTGTCAAAAATAGCAAACATATTTTTGGCATGCAAAAACAAAATACAAAAAGAAATTTGGTGAAAAATGGTTAAATTACAATTACTTTCCAATATAAATATATAATAAATACAGAAGTTTATAAAAGTACAATTGTAATAATTTTACTATTTTTCAAGAGTCCTCATTTTGTCAGATGTTTGACATCTATTTTTTTCAGATGTCTCATATACAGCCACAAAGTATAAATAAATTAATGTGAGACAATTAGTGTATAAAAATTTAAGTATTTACTATCAATAATATTGCATAAGGAGAGAGAAAGTGAAAAGAACAAAGTTTTTTCCACACTTCATAAATTATAGGTATCGGTTAAAATTTGTTGAGTCAGGAACAGAAACATGAAAAAACTGTCAATTGTTGCATTAAAAACTAATTCACCAAAACAGCAACAATATTTTCCACACAAGGAGATATATATGACAGATGTTTGTTTCAGATCACTGTGCACCGTCTAAGAAAAAGCATCCTTATTCAAAAACGGTCGACACAATACTAGAAATCTTTACCTAAAAACCTTCCACACGTGTCATTCCAGCTACTGAAAAGGAGGAGACAGTGAAAAATGAACGGGAGGAAAACCATCATAAAATGTGAGGGATGGGGTAGAAATCTACCCCATGCGAGTACCGGAGGGTTAAATAAGGACAACTGTTTTATTGACATTAAATGCTACTGCAAAATATGGAGATCTTATATATTTTTATTTATTTATACTTTGAATGGTGAGGTTGAGACTTTGTAGCCCTTTCTTCCATCTAACTGTATACAATTTACAAATGAATATGACAAGAAAATAACTTTAAAATAGTAAGTGTTTGAATTGAAATGACAAATGCTAGAAATCTACATAATTTTGTTTTACTTTTTCCCATCATTTTCGACAGGCTTTTAAGCTAGTTTACAAATAAAACACAAATTTGAAAAAGAAATGTGCATAAGCAAGTCTAGGCTTTCAAGACCGCTTCCTCGTTGACCGGACAGGTAGAATTTCGGTTTAAATTAGGAGATATTTAATGGAAAAAATGAATATACTAACTTCAATATAAAATTTTAAATAAAAGCACACTATCCTATGTTTCATAGTCTAAATACTGAATCTACAATGAATCCCAAGTTTCCATTTACAACTAAGCAATTAGTGTACTTCTGTAAGAATGCATTGTGCACCCTGAGACCTACCGCAAGGCAAGACAATAACTCCAGATCGAGCCCGGCCATTCCCAAACATTTTTCTGAGACTCTTCTCCTGATATGGACGCAACACAGCTGACGGTTTAAGATCCACACTGGAATTAAAGATTATTATACAAGTTACAGGTTCGAACAGATAGTATAAATATCTTAATCATAAATTACTGATCTTGTTATTCCATTTTATTCTTAAAGTATACCTGAAAACCTCTGAGATGTTTCATTAATCAAATATCTATAAAACATTTCATGCAGCTAAGCAAAATTTTCCACATCGATTCCTTTTTCCATGAGGTTCCACAGAATACATTTATTACCATTAATTTTAAGTTCATCCATCTAACTTAATTCCCACTCATGTACAGAATGTTTCTTCTATCCTCACACAGAATATATATTCAGGCAAAAGTGATCAGGCATAGAAAATGTCGTCACCTTAAATTTCACCTTATGCACATATTTTTGATATTTTAATTTTTAACTAGTTCTCTGAATCTCCAAAAGAGAAACATAATATAATGAGAAAAATTGCTTTTCTTCTTGAATTCTTAAATCATGTTTGAGAATTTCAATGATCATATTTCCTTTTTATACTGGTTTATAATAATGTGAAAAAGGAAAACTTTCATACCATTATTTGTCAATGTATAAATAATGGCTTTCTATAATTTTTCTTATTCAAATACATTGTCCACTGGCCATCGCATCATGTACAAATACCATCAACAGTTCCTATTAACATACTAAATCCTATGTAAATTTTACAAAATTTGCTCATATTTAAAATCTTATAATGGAGAAAACCAAACCCATTTTATACCTGAAACAAAATGCCTCACAAAACTTACCCTTAACTTAAATGATCTTAGTGGTTATAATAGATTGTCAGAGAAGTATTAAATTGCTAATACACATATTAAGCAACAAAATGCTTTCAGGAACCCTTGACACAAACCGTATCTGCCCGAATAGAAGCCGACCCTCCAAAAATTTCCACCATTTTTAGACAAAAAAGTAAATTTCGTAGATTTTATGCTGAAGTGTTTTGACAAAAAACATCAGCTTATATTCGGGCAAATATGGTATTATGGAAAATGCACATACTTGATATCAGGGTTGACAGTATCATTCCTGAAGTCGTATTCTGCTAACAAAGGATGTTCCAGCTCAATACATCGTTTTTGTATAACTTCTATTTTTTCCTGGAGAAAAATGAATGAAAAGTAAACAAAAGCTGAAGGGAATAACAGACTACTTACAACAAATAAAGAAATATCTAGAGATGAGTCCTCGAATCCACTTACCCCCCCGAATCTCAATGGATTCGAAGATTCGAAAATTCGATGTGGATTCGACTGGATTCGAAAAACGCGGATTAATGTAGTTCAAGATCGCGCCACCATTTTTTGTTGCACTTTGCTAAATCACCGATCTATATTCAACCAGTTTCGTTGTAACTCACAAAAAATAGGTGAAACAAACTCACAATGGGGTCACTCTCACGCGGATAATCATACGTGTTCCGTAGCCGTAGTAAAACATTTTTGATATTAATTCCATGGATAGCTCATAGGTTAGCAGTTATTGCCAATTTACGGATTTTTCGTCAAAACAAGTTCATTTTTTCTTACCGGCTGGCAAAAAAACATTACGTATGTTATAACATGTGATGTTGCATAGTATGAATTTCTGGATTAATTTAAGGAACAATTAGTAAGAGTTGAAACATATTTTTACTTACGATTCAGCATAAACAGATTCTTTTATGTTAGCTATAGAGGCTGTGTTACCACGCGTTGGTAACACTGAAATTGACACATTCTCGGCGTCCCTAGAAGCTCATTACAAGTGAAATCACGTCATTGATGTACTGGTTCTTATTATATTGGTTTCGTGATTCTGTACTTTAGTTTCGAATGTTTTAATTCAATCAGAATTATGTCGGAAGTTTGGGGACACTATACCATCTGTGAAGACGATAGAAGATACGCGAAATGCATGTATTGTGGCTTGCGCATTTCGAGAGGTGGGAAAAGCATGACCACCACAGCTTTAAAGAGACATTTGAAGCAACATGCCGGTTTGATTGAAAGGCAGAAAGTGAGGGAGTGTGGTCAACCCTTACAAATTGATGTGAGGAAAGAACTGAATGCAGAGGAAGTTGATCCTTATTCAAGTGCTTCAACTCCTTCCACTTCGAGTGCTTTCGTCACTCCATTAAGTTCCCCAAACAGTGAAAGCACGTTTTTTAAGGAACCAAAGAAATTGAAAAGTGATGCCAAACAGCAAACATTGAAGGAAGCGTTCTATCGTTACCAGAAGTTTAAACCTGGCGACCGAAGGAGTGAGATGATTACAAAATTAATTGCACAGATGATATGTGTAGACAATCAGCCATTCAGTTTAGTGGAAGATAAAGGCTTCCATGCTTTAATTTCGCATCTAGAGCCTCGATATACCATTCCAACTAGAAAACACTTATCTGCTTTCGTGATTCCCAATCTTTATGACCAAGCAAGAAGTGAAGTTATGAACTTATTGAACTTCACCCACCACGTGTCAATCACTACAGACATGTGGACTTCAACGGCAAACGACAGCTACATGAGCATAACGGCACATTTTGTGAGTGACATTCATGCATTGAAACATCTTTGCCTTGATGTTGTTCCATTCCCGGAGGTTTCGCATAGTGGGGATAACATTAAGAACTTTTTGGTTCAGTGTCTGGAAGAGTGGAAGATAGCAGACAAAGTCTCTTATGTTGTCTGTGACAATGGGAGAAATATTGTGGCTGCTGTCAATTCTTCCCCTTATCAGGGAGTTCCTTGTTTAGCCCATACATTTCAGCTAACTGTAAAAGATGGACTATTAAACAAAAAGGCGGTCAACAATCTGGCAGGTTTATCTCGGCGGATTGTAGGGCATTTCAAACACTCGCGCCAGGCAACAAGTGTGCTAAAAAAATGCCAAAAACAACTGGGAATGAAAGTTCACAGAGTTATACAAGATGAACCTACTAGGTAGGATTCTACGTATTTAATGTTCAACAGATTACTAGAACAAAGAAATGCCATAACTCTAGCTGCAGCAGATACTAAACTTCCGACAGAGCTTTCAATGTTTCAGTGGGATTTGATGGATGATGTGGCATCACTGATGAAAATATTTCAGGAGGCCACGAAGACTGTCAGCAGTGAACATGTGACAGCTTCTGAAATTATTCCGATAGTGAATAGTTCCATTGAAGCAATAAAGAATGGAAGCTTCATACGAGCAGTAGGGCTGAAGAATGAACTTGTGTCTTCCTTGAAACTGAGGTACAATGAGTTGGAAACAAATGAGGTTTATACCACTTCCACCCTCCTGGATCCACGACTCAAGGGTAGCTGTTTTACGTCTGCAGATAATTTGATCCAGGCCAAATCTAAGCTACTGGAGAGAATGAAGCAAATCACATTGTAAGATAAAAGCAAGGTAGGTGTATCAAAATGTGAATAATTTGACTAAAAATAAATCATTTATAATTTTATATATTACAAGTTTTCTTTTTTAGAAATACATACATGCATCAACTGACTTTTTATTTTTAAAGAATTTATGTTCTAGATATAGGTATCTTAATTTTATACTCTCATGCCTTCCAAAAAAATGCATATTGTTTTTAAAATTCACAGTCTTGAGTGTTGTTTGTAAATTGAGCAAATTTAATTTCCCTTAAAATCTTTCCATTCCATGATATTTTTTCTTATTTTTTGTTTCAGAAGATAAGTGTTGAAGTTGAGCACAAACCAACTGCCAGTAAGCATGGCATGTGGGCTCATTATTCAAAAATCATGAAGCCCCAGTCTGAAATAGTTGAATATTTTGATGAAGAGCAACAGCTGAATTCGTATTTGAGAGAAGAAGTTCTTTCTCCTCAAATTGAGCCTCTAACATACTGGAGAAATAATACAGCATATCCAACCCTGAGGATGTTAAGTAGTGAATTTCTTTGTATCCCTGCTGCAACTGTATCATCAGAAAGACTATTTAGTACTGCTGGGCTGGTGTGTGACCAAAAACGTAGTCGATTAGACCCAGAACGCTTGAGAATGTTAATTTTCCTGAATAAAAATTTGGATGTCATTCAATAAGAGACATGTACCCAATTTATTTCATGACCCAGATTTTCTTTTGACATGCAACATTTTCGGGTGTTTCCAATGGAGGCTTTCCGAATATTTACCTTTTAATTTTGATGTTGAATAAATCAATTATTTTCATTAAACACATAAGAAAAATGCATAATTAAAATGAAGTTGGTTAAGGTAGATTCGATACAAGATTCGAATCAAATCCCTTTTAGATTCGATTCAAGATTCGGATTCGAGGAAAATGTGGATTCGACCCATCTCTAGAAATATCACATGCACTGCATATGAAAGTAATCTTAACGAGTGATGATGAAAACAAATCCACGGACCTGATTGACTTCAAATGAAACCGTCTTTAGAATAGCCTCTTCCTCATCATCCTCATCAGCTTTGTCAATTTTATCGTAGAAAGTGGAAATATCCTCAGGCACAGAATTCTGCTCCTTTCCATTAGCTTCACCTTCAGTGGGATTGGGTGGTTGATCAGGCTTGGCTGACTGCGCCGGACGGCTAGCAAACTAATGAAAATGAAGGTGTTTAATGAGATAAAGAAAGTTAATATCTTGTGATTATCACTAAAATATGCAGAAGAGGACTCTCAACCTTGGCGTTAAAAAAATAAAAATTAAAAGAACGAAACTGAGTGAAGTGACTGTACCCAAAATTACGTTCTGCACAAGATTGATTAACTTTCATAGTTTATCAGATTCTTTCATTTTTCATTCAATCTCATTTTTTTATCACAACCACTTAATCATAACACACAATTCTTCAACAACAATTTTTTTCAAAACTATAGTTGATATGATATCTTTCACAGGGGTTCCATGATCAAGGAATTTTTTATTTAATAGTAAATCATTTGCACAATCTAATGCTAATTTTTGTTTGATTAGAAATGTCAACTTCATATTTGTCAACAATACCACTTTAAATTATTTTTCTACACTGTTCAATAAATAACATAATTGTTTCATGAGATACATGACATGGGAAATTTGGAGACAGGAGAAAAAACCTGCTATGACAGGAAATCGAACCTGGATCTCCCACATGCCAGACCGATATTCTACCACTGAACCATTGTAGTCGAGTGATTTCCTGTTATATAGTTCAATGGTAGAATATGTCTGGCATGTGAAAGACCCGGGTTCAATTCCCGGTCTCAGCAGATTTTTTCTCGTTTCCAAATTTTCCAACATTGCAGCTTATGTCTGCAGCTTAGGGATCATAAAATCCATTCATTCCAATGACTTAACATGTTTCCAGCTAAAGTTGTAATGTTATGCATTAATACCTTATTTAAGATTCTACTTGACCTCCAGTACTTTCATTCAAACCATACATATGTGAAGTAAATAAAACATTATCCCTGGTCTTGTATTATTATTGAGGTTGCAGGCTGTAGATTCAGGAAAACAACTACCAGTTGTCATGAAAAGAATTTCCCAACTAACAAGGAGAGTTAGACAACTCGTCCCCTGGTTTTCGGACAAAACCCCCACAGCATGAAAGAACATAAAAAATAATTGGACAACTATTTTTCCAGCCACCAATAAGCATTCCTACGTCAATTATTAACATTTAAAGATCACGAAAAACCTGTCGGCTATTTAAATTCCTACGATAACAATATGTGTGATAAGTAGGCGGCCGGGTTTGATCCCCCCTCTCCCCCTGTGGCATTTTTTTTGTCATCTACGGCCATGTTATTATTTAAAATTTTTGCCTTTTCACTATATTAGTGTGCATCTCTCTCGATGGATTTTTATTTCTATTTTTAAATTATATTTATGGGTTTTTCTTCTCTTGCGATTCTTGATCAATGTTACACACATTAAAAAGCAACATACTTCTTAACATGTCGTGATTGCTGTTAAGAAGCTGAATAATTTTTGACTTATAAACATGATTAATCAACGATGGAGCTCGGCGTTATATGTAGATACGGTGTCTCCTTGCCTTCCAACAGAGTTTCTCTGTTTGTCGCTTTCACTGCCAGGGTAGGAGACATGAACCGTTAAATGCCTTCTTCCAGGAATTCTTGCAGCTAGGGAAGGTGAAAAGGGTTAGTTGTTTGTGAATTCTCGAAGAGCGTGCATGTGCTATGGATATCTCAAGTGAGAGCGAAGGATCCGCCTTGCCATCGCCTAGTGTTTGGATCTGAAATTTCCCCTTCGGATATGATGACGATGGCAGAAATTTCATCGATGTCCCTCTGATACGGAGTGCTGAGAAGAAACAGTTGTGTAAATAAAAAAGAAATTGAATATTTCCATTAACAAATTTATTACGACCGGTTTCGCCTGTTAAAGCATCATCAGGTGACAAAAGCTTTGCAGAGAGCTCTATATATATGGAGAGGTAAGGAGTGGGTAGGGTAGGTGGGTTAAATGGATAATAGGCAGGAGGGAGAACATACAATCAGTATTGAGATAATTTGAAAACAATCAAAAAATTATATATATATTACGAACCTCCGATAACTACGAAACCATATGCATAAATATACTTGATTATGTAAAAAATTAATTATAAATGCTAATACAGTAACCCTGGTTAACTCTATCCAGGATAATTTGAAATATTGAATTCGAAGTGAACTTGTCTCCCTGTGAGATCGCAGGATTCAGTGTTAAGAGAATTTAGTAAGAGTGGTTTTCATTGATCAATTTTATTGTTAAAAAGTAAGTATTAACATAAAGTTTCAAATTTGAGTTAACATGTGTTTGTCAGATAATGAAAATACAAAGGCATTTATTCGTGTTTTCCAGGTCTATTCTGAACTGCCATTTTGGAAGATAAACGTTCTTGTTTTGCAGATTGTAGTCGTTTTCTTTTTACGTAAGTATACATAAATATTTATGCTTATGTACTGGAATTATATATACTTGCTAGTATATTAAACCCCAAGTAATTCTATTGAGTAGAATTCCAAATATGCCAAGATTATAGGATTTTCCATAATTACAACTAGAAATAAGTCTGCAATGTAATTCTAAGTCATTATTTGATCTAGCAACTTGCAAAAATTTTAGTTTGCCTCAATACAATTTTGTACAATACTAGGCACTGCAAATGTACCAGATATTAAACAAATAACTCGCTCAAGTACACTGTTCAGATACAAAATGGATAACAGATGCCAAACTTTACCGCTGAATGGAAATTGCTCATCAGAGATGCGCCGGAGTCCTATTCGCTACACGTTTTTTTTCTGCCTGCGCATTTTTTGAACAACGTTATCGAGAAGCATTAATAACATTGAATGAGTAATGGTTGTAATTGTTGGACAACATTATCGTGAAACAACGTTAAACGGGGAAACGTTAAACGAGGACACACTGTATAACAGATTGTTAAAATTTTATTGAATTATTAAAATCATTTTAATATTTGATTTATTAATATCTAAAATTTGTATTTCTATTAAAATTTTTATCTTCAGTATTATATAATAACCACAAAATAATAATCATTCTAATTTTCTAGGGGCAATGGCTGATAAAAGGAAGCATAGGCAGATAACAATTAGGGAGAAATTGGAAATACTGCATGCCATTGATCAAGGAATAAAGAAGAAAAACATTTCTGAGAAATTTGGGATTCCAGCATCTACACACTCAACAATTATTTCAAAACGAGAATAATTAGAAAATAACCAACAATTACAATTAAACAGAAAATGGATTTGGGTGGCAAATCAAAGTGAAGAATTTGACAGAGCAATATTTGACTGGGTAATGAAGTCAAGAGCCTCAAATATCCCCATATCAGGGGCAATTGTGCAGCAACATGCAAGAGATTTCGCCCTAAAAATGGGAATAGATAATTTCCAGGCCTCCAATGGATGGCTAGAGAAATTTAAAGCAACTGGTAACTCTAAAAACACCGGGGGAGGAAGGAGCCATAAGTGCAATTGTTGTAGAAGGCTGGAAAGCAAAATTACAAACTATTACTTCTGGATATGACCTGAAGGACATTTATAATGCTGATGAAGCAGGGTTTTTTATAACCTACTTCCCGATAAAACAATTGCAGTGAAGGGTGAGTCATGCCATGATGGAAAGCGGAGCAAGGAATGTTTTACCGTGTTACTTTGTGCAAATGGGGATAGTTCAGAAGAAAGTTTCCCAAGCCTCGTCGCTTTAAAAACATTAAGAAAATGCCTTGCATTTATAAAAGTAATCAAAATGCATGGATGACTTCATCCCTTTTCCGAGGATGGTTGCAAACAATAAAACTATTGTACATTGAAATGTACTCAAAATAGATTACAATACAATAGAACAGAATTATAACTGTAGGGAAGCATAATTTTTTGATTTCTAAGAAACAATGGTAAGTAAATGAAATTTTTAATTTGAATATTTCTAAAGTTTACCACTATAATAAATTTCTTTTAAAGATATTAAAATTATGATGTTGATAATTTTAATTATAAAATAAAAAATGTTCTCATGATTGTACATTAGATCTATATTTCAGTTAGCATGCCTTGTTTTCTGCCTCTTACTTGTCAACGTTCATATTACTGTTACATATGCACATGCCTATTCCTATTTCAATATGTTACATATAAGAAATGGGTTCAATATAAATTAACATCATTAATATGGATAGCTCTGTGGTAAAGCCATTCAAGGAATGACAGAATTTATATTATTATATATTTATAGGGGAAACTCAGATAATTCCGTGATAGTTTGAATAAAGCTGATTCATGAAATAATACCAGCGTATTTTCAAGAACAATGCAACTACTAAACAAAAGTAACAATTCACACTGGTGTAAATCACGAAAGTACACCAGTATGAATTGATACTTTCGTTGAGTAGTTGCAGCAAGATTATTCTTGAAAATACGCTGGTATTATTTCATGAATCAGCTTTATTCAAACTATCACAGAATTATCCGAATTTCCCCTATTGTTTTTTAAATATAAAATAGAAACACTCATACAAGTTTAGTGTTGAAATTATAAACAAAATTAATAGTGATTGTGAGCCAAAATAGCGAACTTAATGAAATCTCTATACAATGAACCTCCTTACAGCAAAGTGATGAAAACTGGGTCCTTTTAGTTTCGTTATAAAGAGGTTTTACTGTAACAGAAAAGTGAGCAAAGTTTGTAATTAGAAAATGGAAGTAATTAACAGAAGTTACAAAAAGGCATTAAAATTACAAAGTAAAAAGGCATTAATTTAATTAGCTGTGGATAGCAGTAAAGAGAACAATGTAGAGTGATTAGAAAAAACATTCATTAGTAAATTCAACATTGTTCGTAACATCATGAAGTGGTTGGAAACTGTAATCCAGTCAACCTCAACCTTCCCGTGGTGTACTCTGATTGTACTAATGAGGCAATGGCGACTGATTCATGGTATTTATAAGTCCAAAATCATTCAGCTTTTTAACAGCAATCACAACATGTTAAGAAGTTGCTTTTTAATGTGCGTAACATTGAGTGAGAATCACAAGAGAAGAAAAACCCATAAACATAATTTAAAAATAGAAATAAAAATCTATTGAGAGAGATGCACACTAATATAGTGAAAAGGCAAAAATTTAAAATAATAAAATGTCCGTAGATGATGAAAAACATGCCGCAGAGGGAGGGGGGAGATCAAACCCGGGTCTTCAGGTTCGAAAGCTGAATCTAGTGCCTTAATGTGCTTGGCTATGCCGCCTACTTATCGCATGTATTGTTATCATAGGAATTTAAATAGCCGGCAGGTTTTTCGTGATCTTTAAATGTTAATAATTTATGTAGGAATGCTTATTGGCGGCTATAAAAAAATAGGTGTTGAATTATTTTTTATGTTCTTTCATGCAGCTGTCAGTGGTGGCTCGTGCTTAGAAAAGTAGGTGAAGTTCATATATAGGTCAGGGATAAAATATCGGTATTTATCGCAGGGTCAAATATATCCCTCGCTATACGAGCTCAATCCCTTCCGAAAAAGTTGATCGTAAGCGAAATCTCGTGTAACGAGAAGTAAATTCACATAACCGTACATGAAAAACATTATGATACGTACCCGAGTTCAGAAATCACTTAATACAATACAAGTTTTACACTGAAATTACACTTATGAATCAAACTCATAATAAATAAAAACACTGAAAATCCGGCGGCTCTGCAAATAAAAAAATACGGCAAAAAAGATCATCTCCAAAATTACCACATAGAAAATGAAAGCGAAGCAAAAATATATTACATTGAGAGAATACTTTGTAATACTTAAATTACATTTTAAATAGTAGATAAAATAAAATGAGCACTCACCCAAACAAGTTGGCATCGGCTATGGTGAGGTGGTGGTAGGTCTTAGTTTTTGTTCGTCCTTATACATGATGGATCATCTGTGTTTTCGTTTGAAAACAAAACCTCTATCTCCATTTCTAAAGTGGAACGTAGAAATGCAACTCGAGATAGGCGAAATTTTGTAAAAGCAAAAACTTTGCTCCTTTATCCTTTTTTATCCTCTTATGAGCGAAAAATTAGCTCGAACAGTGAAAAACAAGCATGTAAAAGCTCATCTTGTGTAAGCGAAAACTCGTAAGGCGGTTGTTCGTATAACAAGGGTTGAGTGTAATGTCAAACCTATATAGAGTTGCTGTTGCAATTATGCTCGCTTATTTTTTGTAAATTAAGGAGATTCGCCTGTCTTTTAGGACGGCGAACTTATCCACAATGTCTTCATGAAAAGGCTGACTTTTCATAATTTCACTTAAGAGTTCTTTTTGGATAGAAATATTCGCCAATGAAGACAGTCTCTGCTGTGACACTGAATTTCTTAGGTATGTCTTAATTCTATCCAAGCACGAAAAACTTCTTTCCACTGATACACTTGTTGAAGGTATAGTCAGAATTAAAGAAAATAGTCTGGACGTCTCTTGGAATACGCCCTTATGTAATTCATTTTCATGAAGAAGTGAAATCTCTCTTGTAAGGGCAACATTCCTATATTGAACATCTTGGTGAAGCAGTTCAAGTTCAGTTTTCAGTCGCGGAATTTTCTTAAATGGAGTTGGGTATGTTTCTTGCAAAGAAGAAAGCGCATTATTCAGGAATATTGTTGAGTACTCTTCAAATTTTGAAATATCCGGCAGGCCAAGAAAACTAAGCTTATTAACGTCTTGAAATCTAATGTTCATCTCCATTAAAATACTATCTATTATTTCATAGTACAACATTCTGTAATTCAGAACCATTTTCTCTTCCGTTAAGTTGCTGTACTTCCTTCCTCTTATTGACAATTATATTGCAGGTGCTGTTAATTTTAGAATCACAGAAATTGATATCCAAGGATTTCTTTTGCAAAATATTAAATGCAACACTAGTTACTTGGAAAATGTCATTAAAAACTAGAGCTAAGAATGCAAAGTCCAAATCGTACATTTTATTCAGAAACCCTCTCGAAAGACGATCGGCTGTCACTCCTGACTCGATGCCCGCCAGAATTTTTTCGAAAACAGTTTTTAATCCATCCCACTCCTCGACAATCATACTGAGAAGTTTTGAATTTGAAGACCAGCGGGTATCTGTCACTGTTGGTATATGTCTTCCGATAATTGTTACCATTGCGTAAGTTCGTTTTGCCGAATGATGGAAAAAAGAGGGTATCCCGCTAATGCTAGCAAAAAATATGCGGCATTTTCGAATTTGTTTGCAACTCTGTTGCAATACAAGGTTCAGACGATG
The DNA here is from genome assembly GCA_028673005.1 of Tanypteryx hageni. NCBI lineage: Eukaryota > Metazoa > Arthropoda > Insecta > Odonata > Petaluridae > Tanypteryx > Tanypteryx hageni. The sequence goes on along the minus strand of CM054113.1, from coordinate 21,541,748 downwards.
TGCTAAGCAGTGGATAAAGACAGCTTGGGGAGCCTCTTCTTTTACTTTCTTTTGAAGTCCATTCAAATGCCCAGACATCACGCTGGCACCATCGTAACACTGGCCAACCAGTTTGCTTCTGTAATCAAACCGCCCTAAAACTGTGTCTACTAAATTGAATAGAGTTTGTGATGTTCGGTCAGAACTGACATTATGAAATCCTAAGAAACGTTCTACCAATTCAGCATCTGAATTAATTAATCTCAATATGATTGAACATTGTGATTTTTTAGTAATGTCGGTAGTATCGTCTATCTGGACAGAAAAGAAGTCTGCGATACTAATTTCATTTTTAACATACTCTTGAATGTAGTTTGAAATACATTCAATTAATTCGTTTTGTATTGCTTTAGACTCCCCAGTGAATACACCACTAATATTTTTAGAGTGACTTTGAATTTCTAAAGGACTTCTTGAAAACAACAAGAATAAAAGTTCTTTAAAATTTACTCGGTTCAGTGAAGAAGTTCCTTCGTCATGTCCGCGGAATGCAAGTTCTTGTTTGCTTAGATACAAGACTGCGTCAATGACCATGTGCATGAAGAGCCTGTTTAATCGAACATTTTCATTGTATTAAGCGAGATAGAACCGAGAATTTTTCTTCAGGGCATCGACAATTGTATTCCTTAGTCTTTTCAAGATTCTTAAAATGTAACATGCACTTAAGCTGTTCAGATGAATCTGAATGTTTGTGAAGAGCACAATTAATGTTCAAGAAGTCACAAAATCCTACCTTGTTCCAAATGTGCTTCTTGACTCCAACAAGCAGGTAAGGCCAAAAAAATAGTTTTTGCATGGTAATTACTTCCGCATAACCATGGATATTCATTGGACCACGAACTTTTAAAATGCTTGTTGTATAATTTTCCAGAACATTTAATCTCCTTTTTTACACTCAGGCTGATAAATGGTGTAGGTCTCCCAAGAAGTAAAAGATCTTTTTTATTGTCCTTCATCGCGAAAAGGGAGTTTTATTACTACACACACGGCATCATTGGAAGGATTCATACTTACTTAACTATTTAACACTCAGGAATAAGAACCTTTTGATCTCCTCTTGGCATTGAAACATTGTTTTGAATGCACTTCACAATAGCACGTACACTCTTAGGGTTCACTGAAATAACGGGTGATCAACGTCCACGGCCAGCGAAGTTACACAGGTTTGTCCCAACTGGGCGAGTGAAGCTGGAAAGAACGTGGATGAGAAGGGCTGCACTCTAGCCAACCAAGGTCAACGTCAGGCAGTTGGTGCATCCATCATTACTATGGTAACCAACGTCAACGATGCAGCCTAGGAGCTAAATAAGTGTCTTGACTTCACTACTGCGCGTGCAACTGGGAGGCCGCTGAGCGTGCAGCTCAAATAGTGGCAATTGGCGTAGATAGCGGCTACTCACATATCTCATAGTCAGATTTTGTGAAATAACATTTTGAAGAAGAGCATGGAACTGTGGCTTTACTTCTGACAAAATTGAAATATTTTGCCTTGAAATTTTATATTTCCAACTAACGAATGTACCTATCAGCTGAAAAACATTCATAAATTATAGGTGAAGTGGCAATTCACCAACTTCACTTGAAAAGCCGCCACTGGCAGTGGTGGTTTTGTTCGGAAACCAGGGGATGAGTTGTGTAACTCTCCTTTTAAATTGATTCTTCAAGCCAATACAGCAAGAAGATGAAGGGATAATGAAATTTTCCTGGCTTTGTCCCAAATTGAATAGATACATGTATACATTTCAACCCGAGCAGTCACTTTACAATAACTGAACCTTTGAAATAAATATCGAAGAAAGTATCATTAAATGAAAATATCATATAAGAAAGTCAGGACCTTGTCTGTTATCTGCCACCCACCCAAGTTAATATATGCAGCACCCTTCTGGTGATGGGATATGGAACTAGCGTGGGATATGACTGCTTGGGCTAGAGCATACTCCAACTCGTCCCTCCCCCCCTCTCCGGGTTGGGTAAGTTAAAGTGTTTTGGTTTCTTCCCACATTCACTGTGCCACCCCCCTGAGGGGGCAACCTAGTCGCAGTCGTATCCCGCACGCTTATTCTTTTTTCCTGCAACTAACCTCAATGCAGTTCCATATCTTGCCACTTCATTCCATTAGGGAGCTGCGTATATTAACCTGGGTGGGTGGTAGATTACAGACAAGACCTGAAAGTTATCCTAATAAAAAAAATCTTTGCTATTTAGAGAAAATTAAATTTTTTTATAATAACAATATTAAAAGAATTGCAATTTCATAAAAAATTTCTTTGAAGTAAGACAAAATTATCATTATGGTAGTATGATTGCCTGAAACTTTTTATCCACCAAGATTATAAATTTTTTATAGTTGAAAATATTCCAATGACACCATGTACATTAATAAATGACAGCAGGGAATAATTTTATAACTTACAGGTAGAGCAGCTCCTTTGGTCTGTACTTGTGTGATTAACCCATTTTCATCCTGTTCTAAATTCTGACGTAGGCGACACTCTTGAATAACTGGGTCTTTTAGCAATTTTTGCAACACCTCAGGAAAAGGAGATTCAACAAAGTATCGATTGTGTTTCAAAACAAGTTTAACCTGTGAATAATCAGCCATTTTATTTTTTTATTGGAAACAAGCCAAGGTCAATTTATAGAAAAGAGAACAATTTTTGTTTTGGATTTGAATATTTCATGTTTTGTCATGAAATAAAAATTTACAAGGAATATATTTTTATTGAATTAAAATGTTACTTTTTCTTTTCTAACAAAACCTATATCATGTTAAATCAAAAACAATCTTAGACCTTCCACACTCGAAAGGAAGGACATATCAAAAAATTAATTCAAGAGGTGTTTCTATAATAAAAGCAATTCTGATCAAGTTACTCCAGAATTAAAACAAACAAGATCACCATGAGAAACCTAAATCAAGATGTTCGCCAATATTAGAAAAAATACAAAAAATCTCACCTTTCCATATGACAATGTACAAAGCTTAATGAACTCCACTATACCATCAGGTATACTTGTTTTGCTGAGTCTTTTTAAATAATCAATTATGTCATGAGTTTGTAAGCCCACACTTACGGCTGCATACAGTGAATATGCTGTTAGTTTGTACTGCAATTAAATAAGATTACACAAATCAATTTAAACAAATGAATGTGAAATTTTGTCCAAATAATTAAGAACTATCTTTTTTCTAATCTTACCTCGTGTATAAATTCAGGTCGGCAAACTGGCTCAGAAATTGCAATCAAGAAATCGTGAGCATGTTTGTAAACTGGTGAGAAAGATTCTAAAAATATATGTCCGTTAGGAGCCTGAAACAATCATGATTATTTTATTTTAACAGAAAGTTAAAAAATGTCCAACTTTAATTGTATTTTATATCAATATATATTAAAGATAGTAATGCATTATAACATACCACCCAAAGAGGCCGAACATTATGATCTTGTTTTAATACCATTTGGGATCTATAATCTTTAGCTCCATACTCGTCTTCCAAGACGGTATTTTCTTCCGTATCAATATTCTTCTTAGCTGCGTCTGGGATGCCTTCTAAAAAGCGAAAAAGATATCTTTGTATAATATCACACAATATGGCGATAAAACTTTTGGTTTAGCAGTAAAATCAGACCTGCATCACCAACATCTCCACCGTCATCGTCCGCATACACATCCTCGTCTTCATCCCTTTTCCGTTTCTTCCATTTTTTAGCATCTGTACACGTAAAATTCCCAAAAATTTAGTTTCAATCGAAATTGATAAACATAATATTAATAATCAATCACCACGCATTAATTTACCATTATCCTTCTTGTATTTTTTTGGTCCTCCCATGTTCCACAATCTTACAAAGGCTAGTCTTTAAAATAACTAGTTCAGAACTTGTTTTTCACATCCATTATACATTTCTAATAGGTTTTTACGTTCGATTTATTGACGAGGGAGAAACGAGTAAAATATTTTGATTTACAAATAAAAACAAAGTAGACAATGCTATACGCGTGAAGTTGAATACATACGATATACCACCAAATACTAGTGGTGGAGAACTATCGATAGTACAATCGATAACTATCGATAGTTTTTACTATCGAAAACAATCGATACTTTTTTAAAACCATCGATAGTTTACGATAGTTTAATTTTTCAGGAGAAAAAATAATATTGGAAAATTAAGACTTTATTTTCCTAAGATTTAGCATAATATGATATTTTGTTTTAGTAATAAAGGTTCATTATATTGCTAGATCACAAATTTCCAATTTCAATCATTAAATTGGTGGCTGTTACGCTGTTACTGATGCTGATAGCTTAATTTCTATTCATTAGGTTGGTGATATTGACGCTACCCATGAATCCCTTGCGTCAGTTTGAATTCAACCACGTACTCGTGCTCTTGATTTTAACCGTAAAACGTGTCAACCAAACCTTGCTCTAACTTAATCGAACATAGTCGTGTTATAAGTGCTGTCTACTTTTGTAGTATCTTTTTATGTGCTTTGATTTGAGTTAGAAATGCCTAAAAGGAAAATTTCATATGTTTGGGGATTTTTCACAAGAGACCAAAATAAGAAATTGGCGAAGTGCGACAAATGTGGCAAATAATAAAAGACTAGTGGAAATACTAGTAATCTACTAGATCATCTGAAGAGGTTTCATTCGGAATTTGAAACTTCTGGAACCGGCGGCCAACATTCAGGTGGACATTCTGGTGATGAGAGCTCCTCTGTTGCTAGCTATAGTAGTAAGAGGTCAATAAGCCCCTATTTTAAGCGGCAGTTTAGCTATGAACGCGACAGTCAAAGGAAAAAGGAGATTGATAAAGCCCTAACAGATTTTCAACCATTTAGCATAGTAGAAGATCAAGGATTCAGAGCATTCGTCAAAACATTGGATCCAAGGTATGAACTCCCTAGTAAAACTACCCTGAGGGATAAACACCTTAAAGAACACTACGAGGAAGGGAAATTGAAATTGTTAGGAATTTTAGAGGGGGTTGATTTTGTAAGTCTAATATGCGATTTGTGGTCATCTCGAGCAAATGATAGCTTTATCACTGTCACTTGTCATTTTATTGATAGTGCTTTTGCAATTCGTTGTGCAGTTCTATCCACTGATCAGATGTTGGGGAGTCACACGTCGCAAAATATTGCATATACCATTATCAAAATTATTTTAAAATGGAATCTGGAGAATAAAATTGTGTGCATTGTTACCGACAATGCTCCATCAATGATTAAAGCATGCCAGATATTGAAAATTCGTCATCATCCATTCTTTGCTCATACTTTAAATTTAGTTGTGCAAGATCCATTGAAAGAAGAAATCCTTCAGCATGTGCTCTCAAAATGTAAGGAGTTGGTAAGGTTTTTTAAGTATAGTAATGTTGCTACAGAGCAATTGAGAAATGAACAAAAGCAGCAGAACAAACCAGAACTTATGCTGATTCAGGAAGTTCCCACAAGGTGGAATAGTGCCTTAAGCATGGTGAAGAGGTTGTTAGAAGTGAATGATGCTCTAACAGTCACTCTATCAAGGATCCCGAAAGCTCCACGGGCTCTTTCATTAGAAGACATTGTGGTTTTAAGTGATTTAATAAAATTGCTAAGTACTTTTGATGAAGCTACTAACAAAATTTCAGGAGATAATGTAACAAATTCTCTTATAATACCAATTACATTTGGGATTTATAACCATCTGGTTGAAGTAGGAAGGGATGTGAAAACATCAGAGGGAAAAAGATTACTACAATGCCTTACTGATGGTGTTGTTACCAGATTATTCCCATACGAAGAACGCTCCATTCCTAGAATAGCAACACTTCTTGACCCGAGACTGAAAAAGGAAGCCTTCCGATCTGCTGGCAATGCCAAAGCTGCTGTATCTCTACTGCAAACTGAAATGACACTCCATGTACGAAGGCCTCAAGAAGAAGCAAGTGAATTACAACCTGCAACCTCTGGAGGTCAACAACAAGAAGAGAAATCTTCACCTCTGTTTAATTTCATGGTGCAGCGAATAGCTGACAAAAGTTGATCAGGGACTGTGGATGCCATCATTGTCATACGGCAATAACTGGAATGGGCAAATACGAGTGTGGATTCAAACCCCTTGCTATTTTGGAAGGTATGTGTTTCATATGTTTTCTTTTAGTAGGTGTAATCATTACTGCAGACAATTTGATATAATTATTGGCCTCTTTCTTTCAGTTGAATGGACTAGAAGTCAACCCACTTCAACATTGTGCCAAAACATTCCAGCAACTTCGGTGCCTTTCGAAAGAGTATTCAGCAAGACTGGACAAATTATATATTATATATGCTCAAGGATTAAACCAAAAAATGTTGATATGTTAATTTTTTAAACCAAAATAAATGGCTGATTGATTATTAATATAATTGTGTATTTTGTGCATTTTTTAAAATAACATACATGAAATTTTCAGAACTTTGGCTGCCCAATTGTAAATATCAATTGTTAGAAAATTAAGCTTTTGAAAATATTCTCAACAAAGTGCTAATTTGTTAAGAGTGAAATCATTTAATGTAAAGTCCAAAAATCTGTGGTTCATGCATAGAAACATCCAAGACATTAAGTTCAAAATAGGAAAATGTAGACCTTTTAATTAATGAATTAAGTAAATGTAATATTGGAATTACATATATGCATAAACATGCATTGGCTACATTTTACTTAAATAGGTACAATTTTTAAAGAAACTTCCCGGCTTTAAATTAATTGTCTTTTACCCAAAGCATGGTAGGTCATGTATTCTAATAAAGACATTTAATTATAAATATTTAAATTAAGGAAGATTTAAAATTTTTACAGTATGTTTTTGAAAAATTGGTGATTAAATTTCCAACATTAAACGTAGTAATAACTCTATATAAGGTACCAGTCTGGTAATAATAATCTGGTACTACCAGATTATATCCCTTAAAAACAATCTGCTAGAAGAATGAATAAGTAAATCTAAATTAGTCTTCCTCCATCTTCTGGGCTTGTATTAACTGTGTCATCGACAAGACGTCGGCCATTACGAAGAAAACGACTGCCTGTTTTCCCGAGAGGAAGGAAATTTCAACAAGTCTACCAGCAGCAGAGAATAAAATATTGTCTCCTGCAACCACGGATGACTGCTCGATTTATGAAACCAAGATTGTACATCCTAAGCTCATTCCTTCAGTGAAACCATCCGTTCGTGAACATGTGGCTACGAACCCATCTGGTATGTCTCATCAGGTTAACATCTCTTACTGTGAGGCAGTGAATAAATCGAACAAGGTGAACTTAAGTGATGATAATATAGAAATCAATCCCAATTTACCGGCAGTCAATGACGATGATGATGTACCTTTCAAACTTGTTGTGAATAAGCATCATAAGCGTAAAGTGATTGTTGGCACCGGAGTGAATTTTAGTGTATCCTCTCTTCAAAGTGCCACAAGGCAAGTGCACCTTCATGTCTGGAGACTTGCACTTAATACTACGGAGAGTGAGGTGCTGAACTATGTGAAGAATAACATAGGTTGTGAGGCAGTGGTGCATAAACTTAACGCGAAAGGTGATTACTCATCCTTTCGAGTATCAACAAACTCGGATTTCTCGGAGAAACTGTTTGACCCGACTAATTGGCCTGCCGATGTTGCTATTAACAAGTTTTACTTTAGGAAAAGTCATTTCAATCCTTCCCTCTCATTAACAGCTTCCAATAATAAAATTGAAAATCGTTCCTCTAGAATGGTTAGTAATAGCACGGTCCACGATGCTCTTTTGGTCCGCGATACTCTTCCGGTCTGCAAAGCTGTCCCGGTCCATGTTGCCGTTCCCGTCCAGGATGTCGTTCCCGTCTAAGATGTCGTCCCCGTCCAGGATGTCATCCCGGCCATCATTACCTCTCCGGAGCCTAATGCCATCTCATTTCCTAACAGTGTCCCGGTTCCTAACGCAGTACCATTTCCTAATGCTCAAGTTCACGATGCTGTTTCTAACGATAGATCTAAACCCAACGATAGGCCTGTTACTGGAGGTCAGAGTGGTATTGTTAGATCTAAGAAATTGTGACTAGGTACAAGTGAGGGTGCTCACTCCAATTCTATATTATTAAATTGGTTTTATATAAATATTCAGTGCTTGAGGAATAAGGGCCTTAACCTTGAGCTCCTACTTCAGGAGCTTAATATTGATGTCTTGATACTTTCTGAACATTGGTTAAGAGCAAATGAAATATCTGTTTCATATTCATGGTTTTAATCTAATAACATTCTTTTGTCGTCAGCAATTCAAGTGTGGAGGAGTGGCCATCTATAGCAAACCCTCTGTAAATATGAAGTGCCTCAGTTTTAACAAGAGCATTGAAAAAAGTTTTGAATGCTCAGTCCTGGTATATCCTCCTCTGTAAGAGTCGTCGAAATATAATGATAACAAGAGGATACTAATGTCCAGCCCAAACTACAAGAGCTAGAGAGCTGAAAGTTTTAGTTTTTGTAGATATGATGGAGAAACCTACAGATAAAATGAGACTTCTTACATAAGTGACATGAGTTCAACTCCAGATATTCCGAAATTTGCGTTTTTTCCCATAAGAAAAGCATTGCGCCATTTTTGTAAATTAATTTTGGGCACTTGCCGGTGAGTTAGAAAAATGAAATTTTCAGTGTTGCTAGTTGGTCGCAATATCTATTAGGAATAATTGTCACTTTTGCTTACAGCGTCTTGGGTTCGACTCCAAAGACCCCGGAATATCTCCCATAAGTTAGCATAGGAAAATGTAATCCAGTGTGTAGACCAATCTAATAAGTTTAGGTAGCTGAAATTTTGAAAGATTAAAGAATTTTTCTCATAACCAACTATGAAAATCAAAAGTTTTAAAATTGTTAATTTTAGGGGTATTTTTAACCTCATTTGAACATTAAAGTTTAATAATTTTTATCTTGGAAACTATATGCTGTAGGTTCTAGTTTTTGAAATCATTTTGTTGAATATTATACATAGAAAAAAAGGAAATTTTGAAAAAGTTCAAAAATTCGACCGCTAAAGATTCGCAACTGTTTAAACATATTTTTGAAGTTTATGTATTATCGAATGTGCTACGAAGCTGAAAATTTTTTACCTGTAGATTTTGTGAAAAAACGAAATAAAAAATTATAAAAATTTTGATATTTTAATTTTTTTGGCTGTTAAAAATTCTTAAAGTTTAAACTAATAGATAAATGTTTAAGTAATGCGGGGCAAGCTAGGAAGTTGAAATTTTAAAGTTAAGTAGAGCTCAGTGCATTTAAAATAACAAACATTTGATAAGCTCCAACAAAGTGTTATTGCGGCTGCACTAAACTTTTGAAATTTAAACAATTAAATAAATATTATTTAACTTCTAGATGTGCTACAACTTCAAATTTCACAAAAATTTGTGGAATTAGCACCTTACATTGGATAAAGTGTAATATTTTTATAATTGAAAATTTAAGGCATTGTTTTAATAAAATATTGTTCAATAAGGAAAGATAGAAATTGGGTGCAGAGGTGAAATATTTTGAATTAAAAAATATTTCTAATAATGCTATATATCTCTGAAATATTAATGTTTATCAGGGTCAGATGAAATGCTTGCAGAATGCATGCACCAACTACTTGTATGTTATATCCTCCTCCTATGTAAAAAAACTTCGATATATAATGATAACATATAGGAGGATACTAATGTTTAGGCACTTCCAGATGTGCTGGAGATTCGAAACTTTTTTCATAGGTAGGATTTTGTGCAAAACCGACTAGAAAAATGAAAATCATGAAAAAGTGCAACAATGCGGCCGCTAAAAAAATCGCAATTCTTTTGACAAATTTTCAAGGTTTATGTATTTCCAAATGTGCTACGAAGTTGAAATTTTTTTTGTAACTAGAATTCGTAAACAAACGAAATAGGGTTTATACAAATTTTGATATTTTAATTTATTTGGCAGTTAAAAATTATTAAAATTTAAACAAATAGATAACTGTTTAGACATTACAGAATGAGATAGGAAGCTGAAATTTTCAAGTTATGTACAGAGTATTGCATTTGCACCAATAAACATTTGAATCTTTCCATAAACATATTGCGGCGGCCGTTAAAAATATTTAAATGTTAAACAAATGGAAAAATATTATTTCACTTCTAGAAGTACAACAACTTGAAAATTTGGCATAAATGTGTAGCATTAGTACCCCATAATGGAGAAAGTATAAAATTCTTAAAATTTCAAAGTTTTGGGATTGTGTTAATCTATTATTTTTACATAAGGGAAAAACGAAAATCTCCTCAGAGGTGAAATATTTAGATTTAAAAATATATTTGTAATGATGAAATATGAAAAATGATTGTTTTTTTATGTTGAGATGATATGCTTGCTGAATACAAGCACCGACTACTAGTATGTTATATCCTCCTCCTCCTCTGTAAGAAACGTCGATATATAATGATACGATATATCATTACTCAGAATGTTCCATCTGGTCACATCTGGTTCCAAACAACCTCCCTCGGGTAGATGTACGTTTTTGAGATCACACAGATATATATTAATCGATAGGTAGTCTCCTATGCTGCTGCATTGGCACTGGTTACGCTGGGTGTTGAATGCGCATGTCCCCCGTCTTCCTAGTCAAGACCAATTCATTCGAGTATGTAATCAAACATGTCATATGAAGTTAGTTTTTCTGGCGTTTTAATTCAGTTTTATGTGTTATATTAAATTAATATTCTTATCGTCTCTTATATTTATTAAATTATAAATAATGGTGAACCACTGCATTGTGTTTGGCTGTAATTTTTATCACGGGAATAGAAAAAAGACTGGAAAGGATGGAGTTTCCTTGCACGTGTAAGTAAACTTCACCATGCATATATAATATTTTTTTACCCTGCAGGTGGCTACTATACGTGTTCTTTGATATATTTTTAGCTTTCCATCCAATAAAGAGAGGCGAGAGGCATGGATAAAGGCTGTGAGGCATGAGAATTGGCAGCCGTCAGTATCTTCAGCAGTGTGCTCACAGTATTTTCGTCCAGAGGATATGACTAGACTGGGCAAACAAGGAGGCTATATTTCCTTCCTACCCTAAATATTTACAAAGTCCCATTGTTACCCCCTGTAAGCCACCAAAGTAGAGGAAAAATGAAGAAAGTGAGAGTTCAAAAAGCGAGTGTAGTGAGGCAAGCACCAGCAGTATACATCCTTTAAGCTGACTCTCTGAAACACCAGTGCCCAGTGAGTGCTCTGTTAGTGGTGCAAAAGAAATTAATGAATTAACACCACGCGAAAAATGGTTGATTGACAAATTGTGTAGAGCACAGGAAAAATTGAGCGAAAGAAGTGCCGAGTTATGCAGTGCAAAAAAAAGATCAAGACTTTGCAGCAAAAGTTACGTCAGCATGAGAAAAAGATTCAAAGTGATAGGGATATTACTGACTCTTTAGTTAAGGAAAAATTAATTCTGGAAAACAATGCTGAGATTTTGAAAAATTCTCAGCCATCACATGCTTGTTGTTTATTAGAAAGGGCAGCTAAAACTGCAGAAAATTAAAACAATAAAATGCCAGGCGTTTCGTATGATCCTGCATTAAGATCGTTTACATTAACCTTGCATTACTATTCTCCAAAAGCTTATGAATTCGTGAGATCAAAGTTTAATAATGCATTGCCAAGCTTGCATGCTATAAGGTCTTGTTATCTGAAAGATGGATGCGAACCAGTTTTATGTAAAAAAGTTTTGATGCAATAGAAATGCAAGTAAAAAAATGCAATGCAGGCAAGATTCCTATTGTTTGCCTGTCCATTGATTACGTGTCTTAAGGAGCATGTAGAATTTGTAAACAATGAAATTGTAGGTTATGTGGACATTGGCACAGAAATTAAGTCTGATGATATGCCAACAGCAAAACAGGTGTGTGTAATTATGTGCACAGCAGTGAATGATAGCTGGAGAATACCACGCGGCAATTTTTTTTTATCGATTCTCTAAATGGCCAGGTTCGTGCAAATTTAATGATGAATTGTATTGAAAAATTATATGAAGTTGACATAATTGTTGCAGCAGTAACATTTGATGGAGCTGCCAGTAATGGAAGTATGGCAAATTTTATGGGGGCAAATCTATCTGACTTGAATAATCTCAAAAAGAGTTTCCCCCACCCAGCACTCGCTGGAAATGATATTGCAGTATTGCTTGACACTTGCCATATGATTGAACTTGTGTGCAACTGTTTAGCTGAAAAGAAGGTAATATATCACAAAGATGGTGTCATTAAGTGGTCTTTTATTGAATGCCTTTTCAGTCTTAAAAATGCTGAGGGTTTACGTTTAGCAAACAAGTTGAGCACAAAACATATATTATGGTATAAACATAAAATGTGAGTTTGACCGGCAGTGCATACTCTCAGTGCTTCAGTAGCAGAAGCATTAAGCTATTGTAACAACGCATTAACATTGCCCGAATTTGCAGGCTGTCAACAAACTGTTGCATTTATAAAATTTATGGATAAAATATTTGATTTTTAACCCTTCTAGCAGGTTTGGCAAAGATTCTAATGCCACAATTACAATTGAAAATGAAAACATGTGGTGTAAATTTATAAAGAATGCAATAAAATATATTGAGTCCTTATACATGGACAATAAATGTGAAAGAAGTATTCTCACTTCCAATAGAAAAGTTGGATTCCTTGGTCTTAAAATTTGTCTATTATCAGCAGGGGTGTAGTCCTAAAAAGAAAAGTACCAGGGCGTTTAATTATTTTATGTATACTAGTTTATGACCAGTCAAAATGACACAAAAAAAACTAAGGTATTATTATATATTACTAGTTTATAATCACATAATCTTGAATACCTAACTGATTTATAACAATCTATCTATTATATAAGTAATTATCTATAAACAATATTAAATATCAAAGATATTTATAGAAAATTTATATTTTGTTTTAATTGATTTTTAAAAAATCTCAATTTTATAACAATGAAATATATTATAAGTACAATGAGCTTACTTTCACGTCTTCTTAACTTAGTTGCTCTTTTAATTAAAAAAACATCTTTCCTGGAATCTAACTCTTTTAACTTGAGCGAAGGTTTGCTTACTTGAGCGGACAATAACCACTAATATTTACCAAACTCTGATAGGCTTGCTAGTCAGTCAATAAAAACACCTTTGAGTGTGATGCATGTTTGGAAAAATATTACAAGGAAAATATACACCATTGAATAATAAAAAAATTATACCTTTATTATCTTATATGATTGTATTGAAAATTCTTAAAATAATTTCCAAAGTTCTGTTCTATTTTCTATATTAGAAGTGTCATCATTTTTTACGTGTCGCGACTTCTTGTCTTCAGCAGAACGATGGTGCACCAACCATGATTTTACATATGGAACTGCATTCCACGGTACAAGTGGAGGTCCATTTATTTTAATGAACATAAGCGATGATACGTTTGTCAGCAAAAGTTTCGATCAAAGTTTGGATATGATGAGGTTCATTGCAATAAACCCTCTTTCCCATCCGCTGGAACTACATGGTATCATTTTCATTGCATTTGTCAGTGGAGCAAGATGCTGAATATTTTGCCTGCCTCCATCGAAAAAATCCGAAAACCGTTTAATATTGAACGGCTGTTCTCAAGGCGGAAGCGCGAGCAAATATTTTTAATTCTTTCCTCCCCTTATCGATAATCTTTTTCCATTTCACAATCTATATTTTCCAGCTATGTTTCTGGATTCAGAACCTCAAAATCTTTTATCATCTCTTTGTGTTTTTCTACTTCAATGCCATAATCTCCTGACTTTCGATATGATGCAGTTGTAGCAAAGCAATGCGATTCCAATGCTTGTTATAAACTGCAATAGATCTATACTGACGATTCGTTTGTTGTGCGTTAAGCCGATTCCTTGGTAACTCATATTCTCAGACGCAACTATACTTTCTCTTTCCTTCCCACTAGGTTTCCTTTAAAGTTGCAATAATCCAAATCGTTCGCCATATCAGCTTATCAGCTCTGTTTATTGTGCAGAACCACTCTTGCAGTTGCAACGATAGATTTTTCCAATTCTTCCAGAACGTCATACATTAGGCTTAGGTCCTTCAGGAATTCAACAGACTCCATGCGCTGGAACAGACCCGTGAACCTCTTTTGTTCATTACTTGTTCTTCCAGTATCATTAGCAGCAGCTTTAAAATGACGAAATAATGCGGGATATCCAGTTCAAACTGATTTAACAGTTCGAAAGCTGCTTGAAATCCACCGAACATACAAGACTCGCCCAATTTTTGTCAACTGGAGACTTAAGCAGGAAGCTATTGTCTTCAAGCTGTTAAGAATAATATCATCAATCCACTTACTAGCCTGATTAATTTAAGTATAAAATTTGGTTTTTACCCTGATTGTTTGAAAACTGCAATTGTTATCCCTTTATATAAAGGTGGTGATAATAAAATGCCTAGCAGTTTTAGACCCATTTCCTTTCTCCCTATTTTCTCCAAGATATTGGAGAATGTTTTGAAGGACCAAGTTCTGGATTTTTTTACAAAATTTAACCTATTCAATGACAGCCAATATGGTTTCAGGAAAAATAGCAATACTGCTGATGCAATTAGAACTTTCGTAGATCATATCTTAGAATGTTATACAGAGGGACTCTACTCATCTGCAACTTTCTTTGACTTGACTAAGGCTTTTGATTGTATGCCTCATAGCCTGTTAATCCGTAAGTTAAGAATTTATAAATTCTCTGAATTAGCTTGTGCCCTACTTGCCTCCTTTTTAGATAATAGGAAACAGGGTGTGTTAAAAGGAAAACTTTCTGACTTTTTAAATGTTAATGTAGGGGTACCCCAGGGCTCTGTACTTGGCCCTATTCTCTTTATTATTTATATTAATGACTTGCCATTATCTCTTCCTGATTTTAAATTCACCATTTTTGCAGATGATACCACTAGTAATGTTTCAAGTAAAGATCAAACTGAAGTAATAAGTTTAAATCAGGCTATGCAGAAGGAAGTGACAGATTGGTTTTTATCCAATAAATTGGTTGCTAATGTTGATAAGACTTTCACTATGACTTTTTCCCTCAGAGATCTGAAAAATTTTGACAATCCACCTGTTGTCAAATTTTTAGGTGTTTACCTGGACCCTACATTGACATGGGAGCATCATGGAAAAGTTCTCTCAGTGGAACTCAATAAAAGACTATACTTATTAAGATGTCTTGATTCCTGTGTCTCAAAAACTGTTTTGAGAGCTGCATATTTTGCAACATTCCATTGTAAACTATTGTATTCAATCTTAGCATGGGGTCACTCTGCAATCAGTAAAAAGATTTTCCGTCTACAAAGAATACATACATACATTAGAATACTGGGAGGCCTAGGGTTTAGGGATGATTGCCAAAATTCTTTTAAAGAGCTGGGTATCCTGACATTTCCTTGTCTTTTTATATTTGAATGTTTAATGTACATTCACAAGAATCTGGATAAGTACTGTATTGTAAACTCTATCCATTCCTATGATACGAGATGTAAGGACAATATGGAAATTAAATATTTGAGGCTTACTAAAGCTAGGAATGGGCCTAATTACTGGGCAGTAAAATATTTTAATACTGTCCCAGTGAGTATCAGGTCTCTTCCTTTTACAAGCTTCAAATTCCATGTAAAAAAGTTCCTAATTGAGCATTCCTTTTATTCATCAGAAGAATTTCTGAATTGTTACTGGAATGTATTGTAATTATTGTATTTTTTGTTTTCTGACAATGTAATACTCAAAGAGTGTCTACAATAAAATATCTTATCTTATCTTATCAATTCGTTCGAATTTTTGGAGATTGATTGTTAAGGGCATATATTGTATCAATGAAACTTTTAAAATGAATAATAGCTTTCATGTCCTCAATGCTATCATGAACAGCTAATCTAACGCCAGATTGTTATCCATGATTGCTTCAGTTTATCTTGTAGTTGCTTACCCTCACCTGATTTTTTGCCCACTTGCACTATCGGATACAAAGCAGACAATATTCTTCTGTAAATATGCTTGTCATACCATACGAGTCAAGACATTTCAAGAGTTTGTTTGTAATTGTATCTGCGCATTGGTTGTTCAAAGAAATTAAATCAAGAGATATCATCTCTTTATTCCCATCAAGGACAACTTTTATGTACACAATTAGAACCAACATATTGCCAAGTGTTGTTGAATCATCAATTATGACTGAAATTTTCCTTTCTTTGGCAATTAATTTTGATGTAAGCATCTTTTTAAATTCTGATGCAATATGCCTTATTATTTCAGTAACACTAACGGGAATGAAGAGTTATTCCTACATGAAGCTCATTCTTTATTTGTAACCGAATCAAATCTTCATAGTCAAAAAAGGGCTACAGACATCTACGCTAGCCTGTTCGACAATATCTCTTCTTATACAGACAATGTCACTTCCGAGGGTTCTGTAAGAATAAACAAAGTTAGATGCAGGGCTGTCTGCAGAACTAAGTGCCAATGGCGGCAAAGAATTGCCACGATTTCTTCTTACAGGTGATGCATATGCATTCAGCAAAACAAGACAGGGTTGACACACAAGTATATACCTACACTTCCTACTTCTACAGCTACTGCTTCACATCAAGGAATTACTGAAACGCACGGAGTTTGCCACCACTCTAACGAAGTCGTTGCAACAGACTGGCAGAGAGATAGAGAAAAATCGTGCGTGAAACAGTAGAAAACCAGATGGTGTGATAGGGCATATACTTTGTATCTTTATGTGGCCATTTTCACAGAAGATGTTTCTGCCTTTTGACAGTATGTTGTGAATAATTTGTTTCACACACTTCTCTCGATGTAATGCCCCTTTCGTGTTTTTCCCTCCCTCCATTACACTCAGATCATTTTCGCAATGAGACCTTGCTCCTTAGACCACCATTGGACTTCAACCCATCTCTCTCAGCATCCTGTTTTTTATTTAATTGATAATATCCCGGGATTTTGTGATATTCAAATATTTAATACATATTAAAGAGGGAACCGAACGGGATCAACCGAAAACCAATACTTTTGTCTTGAGTAGAAGCAAAGTTGAACCAAAAATATACAGTGGACCCCCGAAATACGATGCTAATTTGTTCCGATAAACGCGTCGTATGTTGGAAAAAACGTATGTCAAAAATCTTTACCTTAAAATCCACGTGCATACATAAAACCTCTAATCCACTCAGATATTGTTGTTTCAATTTTTCTGCACCTCAATACGCTTTTTCCTACAAATAAAAGCCATTTTTTCCTAGATAAAATACAGGCACTCCCTGCTTATGCATCAGATTAGGTTCCCCAAAACTGTGACCAAAAGTTGATCACTTCCATAGACACAACATTGAACTGACATACACATTCGCATTTCCTTGGGTAATTATGTGATATATGTCCTAGAAAAATGCGCGCTTGAAATGTTATTGCAATTATAGCTGGGCTTTTAAATGCTAAAGGATAAACTTCCGCAGACAGGAAAAACACGAAATAATCACGAGGTACTTTAGTTTGACCACTAAACTCTAGATGCACCACTGTCGCATCAATTTAGTAATTTGAGTATAAACAGTACACATACCAGGAATGGAAGAATAAAACAATGCAATATCGATATATCAACTAATTTAGGCTCTTATTTTGATGCACACCAAAAAAACAAGGGTATTAATGTTTAGAAGGAGAATCTCTTTTCACTATGCTATCAGGAAGCCATTCTGACACTGGTGTGACCTCCCTTCTTTGCCTCTTGCTATTGCAGTTATCAGGATAAACTTCTGGCACTGGTGTGGACTCTCTGTTGTGGGTCTTGCTTGTGCAGGCAAAGAAACTGTCCAGAGTAATCTGCTTTTGTCGACTCTCCCACAGGTTTTTGAAGTAGGACATGACGACATCTTCAAAATGACATTGGGCAAGCTCAGTTGCCTCAATGTTTGGGTGCCTTTTGATTTGACTCTTAACAATCTCCCATGCACTAAAGAGGTTATTAAGGCCAGAAGTGGCCATGTGGTCATCATCCTCTTTCTCTTCCTCCTCAATGTCATTTTCTGCCATTTTCTCCATGGCTTGAAGATCCTCTGTTGTAAGATCCTTTCCGTGAGTTGCCAATAAATCTTCAACATCGTCTTCATCCACCTCTAACCTCATGACCCATAGACATGACTTTTTTCAACACATCTTCATCCTCTTCATTGTTCTCAAATTCTTGGATAACCAAAGGCCACAGTTTCTTCCAGGGTGAATTCAAGCAGCGAGTGGAGACTTCATGCCATGCACTAACAATCAACCTCACTGCATCCAAGACATTAAAATATTGTCTTCCAAAATTCTTTGAGGGAGATTGCATTGTCACCAGAAGTTACATCGAAGCACTTCCGAAACAATTTCATTAGGTAGAGGATTCTTGAAGTTGGCAATGGCTTGCTGGTCCATGGGTTGAAGCAGAGGGGTGGTATTGGGTGGAAGGAACTTGACCTTTATGAAGTTGAGATGACACTCTAGGGATGTTATCAATTGTGGATCATGTCCTGGTGCATTATCCAACAAAAGAAGTGCCTTTATAGGAAGTCTACTTTTCATCAGATAATTTTTAACTGATGGACAGAAAACATCCAAGACCCATTCATTGAAGAGATCTCCTGTCACCCAGGCCTTTTTATTGGACTTCCAGTAGACACCAAGTGTGCTTTTGTTTACCTTCTGTTGCTTAAAAACTCTGGGTGTCTCGGAGTGATAAACAAGCATAGGCTTCAGTTTAAAGCCCCCTGAAGCATTAGCATCCAGCAATAGAGTTAGCCTATCTTTCATGGGCTTATGCCCAGGCAAACTGGCCTCATCTTTGTTGATGTAGGTTCTCTTTTCCAAAAGAGACCAGTTTCGTCCACATCGAAAACTTGCTGTGGAAGATAATGCTCTTCTTTCATAAACTCTTCAAACTCATCTATGAACTTATTGGCCATTTCCTTATCAGCACTAGAAGCCTCACTATGCCGAATCACACTTTTTATTTCAGCCCTCTTTCTGAACTGCTCAGATCAACCTTTGCTGGCTTTAAAGTCTTCATAAGTAGACTCTGGGTCAAGCGGTGAATTGGCCTTAAGGTCTTCATAAATTGTTTTTGCACACTCACAAATAACTCATGCACTCACTGAATCACCCTTCATCTGTCTCTCTCTTATCCATAATAATAACAGCCTTTCCATTGCAACAATTAAATCTCTTCCCTTTCACACTGAGGTAGATGCGTCACTCACTTTGATTTTCTTTAACAAACTTTTTTGTTTCATAATGGAAGAAATGTACATCACTTGCTTCACCTACTCCTTCAATTTCTCCTGTAGTTCAGCCAAGCATGCAAGAACCTCGTACAGGAAATAACCAATCACAGTTATCGGAATTTTACAACAATTCTGCACAACAATACAATATTTACAATGATTAACAACAATACTTTACGATAATCACATACAATTATTAATAACAACCAGAATAATTTCCTACTTTTTGTAATTACAGAAATTTCATTTCGATTTATAAAAGTATTTGTTTTGTTGTACAATTTATAAATAAACATTTCTTATGTAAAGAGATGTGTCGTAGTTATTTATAGGTACCTAATATACCAGGTGGGAAAAAAGTCTTCGCTCCTCCCTCCCCAAACTTTTTACCATAATTGTTGTATTATCATGTGGCATAGCCACTTTATAATTAAAAATGCAAAGAGATGTTCAAAAACTGATTAACCACTTGTACTTGGCATAAAAAATAGTGTAATCTCATGTGTCATAACACCCCCCCTTCAAATTTAAAAATTTGAAGTCGAATACAATATGGTGAATCCAAGATAGCGGGCAAACCTGTCACCAAATGGACTTAGTCTGGATTCCATGAGACTACAATGATCGAAATGGGTAGGGGGGAGGAGACTTTTTCTCATCCGGTTACTCCATTTATCATTAATTACTTACCTTGACATAAGGTTTTAAAGCTTTCATAAGAGCTTCGCAAACAATTGGCACTATCACTGAAATGGACTATTTGGAAATTCGAAATGTGTACATAAGGCTAGTAAATGAATCACCACTGGCAAAAAATCTGCGAGTTAAGGCCAATCGAACTATCATGGGAATGGCCGCTCTGTACTTGGTGTCACTTCTAGACACACTCGGACCTATCATTTGAATTAAGACCTCAAAATCGTTTGGCGTCATTCTGAGGAAATTTCAAAATCCAGCTTCATCTGAGAAGTTTAGGTCTTTGAGAAGATTTTCTCCACATCCAGTCCCTTCCTTTAAAAACTTACGTGTCCACCACCGCCTTCACTTATTTTTCTTATTACCACTAGCATCACTTATATTCAAATATATATAACCAGCACAGATACCCACAGCTGCTTCACTCACCGCCATGGTGTTTGCAACTGAGTGTTTGTAGGTGTGGACATGCTACAAACTACATACAAATGTTTGTAGACTTTGGAAAAGCAAATGCCCAGGGCTTTTGTCACAGGCAAATATTTTTTACCAATTGTCAACAAACTTGCCTATAATTTGTTTGCGGGCAAATGTATTCAGGTGTGGACGAGGCATAATGTACCGAATGTAGCTTTCCAGAACTTTTATTGTAGCAACAACTGTAAACAAACTTATTGCTGTTTGTAGCAACGAGTATAAACAAAGTACGTTATATTTAGTTCGGGCACATACGTACCGGCAGCATTTCTATACGAACGATTATCCACATTACTATTCGTAAGAACCTCTATATATATCATGCATGTATTTTCTCTTAAATTTTCTTTGTATCTTCCTTACTGTTTCATTTTCGTAATATCCGTTTGTTGATAATATAACTCTTCTGACATTTCCCAATGGAACCGAGTGCTCATTGTAATGTTGTAGCTATGACTTGCGCTTGAGCATCCTTCATTGGTGCCAAGTGCGCGCATAGCCTTCACTTGTTTCCCAATGGCGAAGAGAGACCAATAGCTTTTGCCTCCAGGTCCCTCAGTAAGATGGAGAGAAATTATTCCCAGATAGACAGGGAGGCATTAGGAATAATTTTTGGGGTGAAGAGGTTCAGCCATTATCTTTATGGGAGGAAATTTATATTGAGAACCGATCACAAGCCTTTGCTATTTATATTTAGGGAGAAGAAAGGCATCCCCCAAATGGCAGCTAATGGATTGCAGAGATGGGCCATCATTTTGCAGTCTTATAATTACAGTATTGAGCATGTGAAGACTGCCGAGAACAGAGTAGCAGATGGGTTATCAAGACTGCCACTTAATAC
This sequence comes from Tanypteryx hageni, assembly GCA_028673005.1. NCBI lineage: Eukaryota > Metazoa > Arthropoda > Insecta > Odonata > Petaluridae > Tanypteryx > Tanypteryx hageni. Next base: position 21,520,353 of record CM054113.1, on the reverse strand, counting down.
TGTTGAACCAGAGGAAGAGGAGTTTTCTTACATTGAAATGGGTGAGAGAGAATTTCTACCAATTACTGCTACAAAAATTAGTCAAGAGTCAAAGAGGGACAAAATTCTGAGTCATATAATTGATTTTTGTTTGTTTGGCTGGCCGTCTCATACAGATGAAGAGTTTAAGCCTTTTAGAATTCGAAGCATGAACTTACAGTAGAGCAAGGATGCCTGATGTGGGGGAATAGAGTAGTAATACCCAACAGCTTGAGGCCACATATTTTAGAAGAGCTCCACTCTAGTCACATGGGCATAGTGAAGATGAAGTCTTTAGCCAGGTCTTATGTTTGGTGGCCAAAGCTAGATGAGTGCATTGAATCTATTATGAAGTCATGCATTCCATGTTTAATGCACAAGCCGGCACCAAATAAGAGTACCATAAAATTGTGGGAGTGGGCAGAGAAGCCTTGGCAGAGACTTAATATAGATTTAGCTGGCCCATTTGAGGGAAAAACCTTTCTTGTGATAATAGACAGCCACTCAAAATGGTCTGAGGTTAAGGAGTTGAGGAATGGGACATCTGAGGAGATAATTTCTCATCTGAGGTCTTTGTTTGCAATATTTGGACTTCCCGAAACTATAGTCACAGACAACGGATCTCCATTTATCTCTGTAGAGTTCAGACACTTTTGTAGAATGAATGGTATTGAGCAAATTCATTCTGCTCCTTACCACCCAGCAACAAATGGGGCTGCAGAAAATTTGGTGAAATTGTTCAAATCCAAAGTTAAGTCTCTCTTACACACTAAGATTCCTTTGCACATTGCCTTACCCAGGTTTCTTTTCAGTGCCAGGATCACGCCCCATGTAACTACAAGGGAGGCTCCAAGCAAGCTGTTTCTGGGAAGAATTCCCAGATCACGGCTATCATTTGTAAAACCAAATTTACAGGATTCGGTGAACAAGGGAACTTCAGGGATGCAGGAGGGAAAGTCCGTGAGGACCTTCAGTGTGGGAGACCGGGTGATGGCAAGACAATACAGGGGAAGATCCAGGTGGGCAATAGGAACCATCATAGCAGTCCAAGGGTCTCAGAATTTCATGGTAGAGACTGATGGCGGGTTGGTGTGGCACAGACATTTGGACCAACTTCGAGAGTTCTGGGATAGTAAGGGAAACAGCAGTGAAGTGCAAACAAGGATTCCAGCGGAGGACAGCACAACACCCATGGTTGCAGAGGACAACATAGGCTCCTGGAAACCCCTAATCTCCTCATGTACTGACACGGAACAAGGACTGGAGAGAGTAGGCAGTCCTGAGGAACAAGTGATTGGCGAAACAGTTAATTCAGCTGTTGAGGCAGATAAAAGTGATATATCTGTGCGCAGATACCCACTAAGAAGTCGGAAACAAAGAGTTATTATAGACATGTAAACAATGGACTATATATATAACATATATATGTTTTTATGTAAATTGTTTATTTTTTATTTTTTTTTGTGGTGTTTTTTTTTTGTGGAAGGGGAGGAGTGTAATGTTGTAGCTATGACTTGCGCTTGAGCATCCTTCATTGGTGCCAAGTGCACACATAGCCTTCACTTGTTTTGGGGCAACAAATAAAGCTACAGCCGAGGCTAGCCAGTCTGACGCCGGAGCTGGAGACTAACGCGCGTGTTTGAATTAATACATCACACTCATCAATACGGCAAATAAATAGTATCTCTTTAGAGTAGATGCCAACCAATGGGGATTGGTGTATGACTTTTCATATTTGCATTTTAAAATTAATTAGAATAGAGATTGCTTGAATAGATTAGAACGAACTCGGAATGTAAAAAATTCCACAGCCCCTCCATATAGTTCAAAAATATGTTTTAAACAACATTTTACATTTGTTGAAGAGAAATTATGGACTAAAAGATAAGTTCCTCATTAATTTATTTAATGGTAAGTAATTAATACTTTCTTAAAACCTTTATACATTTATTCCTTTAAGATTTATTTCAAAAGATTTTAGTTCATAAAAATAATTTAAAACATTATAAATTGTTTTACTCATTTTTAATTACACAGTTTTAGGTCATCTGTAAAATTGAAGTGTTTAAAAATTCAATTCGAAACAACTACTCGACAGGAAAGACAGCTAATGATAAGGTAGTGGCAGGTAATGTTGTTTAGCGGGATATCCTTTTCGGAATTTACGATTTAAAGGTTTTGCTGGTATTACAAAGTATTATAACATTTGAAAGCAAATGACGAACAATAATGTTTTTTTAAAATGACCAAATGAAAGCTGTTGTACATGTGAAGCATGTTACAGGCTCTCTAGTAAGCTTATAGTTTCATCATTGTGTCTGCCTGTCCGTCCCCTATTACATCAATAAACCGATTTTCAATTAACTTGGTGGAAATCTCTTATCACATGGACCGAGCTCCCGAGGATAGTTTTTGTTGCAAATATTGGAAGTCCCAGGTTCGATTCCAGGAACTAGCTTTCCCACTTGATTTACATGGAAAAATCTGAAAACCTTCGTGCACGGTAATTTTCTCTTCCACATTAAAATATCTTAGAATTATAATATCTGTGCGGGATTTATACCATTCTCTTAGGAATAAAGTAGAAATTATAATTTTAATCGTAGAATTTTGCTTATCGATCGTATTTCTTCGAATTTTGCATAAATACTAGTGTTATTTCAGTTTTTAACACTCATTATGTGAGTGTTGCCATAGCAACAACTATTGTTGGACTCGGATTTGGTATAGTCTAATGCAGTGGTTCTGAACCTGGGGTGCGAGGCACTGTTTATAGGGGTGCGAGGTGTTGATCTAGAGCAGGGGTGTGCAAACTTTTCATGCTGCGCCCCAATTTTTGTTCAAAATACAAACTTGGGCCCCCTACCATGGCTGGCAAGATTTTTTATCAAGATTTTGTATTTGGGAGGGGTTTTATGTCGATGATAATTTTGAGAAATAGTATGTGACAAAAAATGGTATATTTTATTAAAACTGAAAATAACAAAATAATTCAAGATAAATACACAAAATGAACATTCTATTAGGAATAAAATCAAATATCACTAAATTAATGAAATTATACAGCAATATGAATACAAAAATAAATATCACATTTTAAAATAACAATAAAAAAAGCTCAAAAAAAAGAAAAATAGCAGTTGATTTTTGTATGAATAGATTTAATTCAATGGGATCTGTGGGCTTGTCTCTTACTGGCAATTTCGTCCAGTCTCGGCTTAATTGATGAAATCGCCACTCTCAATTGATTCATGGTGTTCTTACTGACAATTATTTTATTAAATTTATTTGTAAAACAATAATGAATAAATCCACCGGCTCAGAACTAAACATTGCACATTTCGATAGACGTATTCACATGACGGCCTTCGTTCGACAACGTACTGCAGTGTAATGCGATAACGCGCACTGTAAACAAAGTCACAGTTATGCTGAATAGAGTGAATTTAAGATTACAGAAATATAGCATTGTAAACAAAAAAGATATATGAAAAAAGAACTAAATTTTCTTACAGTTAAAATTAAATCATGGCTATAATCGCGCCCCTCACATCATTTGTCGCACCCCCTAGTTTGCGCACTCCTGACCTAGAGATTTAAAAAAAATTAATTTAAATGGAAACAAAATAAAATATACAACAAAACATTTTCGAGAAATGTCATTTAATTTGTCACAGCCTTTGAATAAACGCAAGTCATTATAAATGAGACGATTATATGCTCATGTCTTCGAAAGAAACATTTGCGTATGAGCACGCAGCTTATACCCTTGAAGGACGCTAACTGCCTGCTGTCCCCACCCTGCTGCGAAGCACTCGCCTGCTAGAAATTGGTGTTTCTGCATTAGTGACACTGTTCAAAGATCTTGTAATCATTACAATGTAATGCAAACCATTACAATGTAATAATTGACATCGCGAGGTGTTCTGAACCTTCTCAACTTTGCTGAACTGTTTACATTGGCAGTTTACTTGTTTCTTCTGCCCTAGTTGAGCTGTATAAAAATACCATACTATTATTATGTTGATATTTTTATTTGAGGTAATTTATGATGTAATAATGTATTCTATTCGGTTGAAATTCAGCAGAACTTGAAGGTTAGGTTTAAAGTCTTGAAAGCAGCCCAAAGTTCTGAAACACATAGCATTTTCAAGTAATATACTCTGCACTTATGACTTCTATTTATAAGTATGGGTATTTCATGCAAGGACTTCCATTCTCAAATAGTAACTTGGCTGGCTTCAAACATAACATTTAATTTTTAAAATTCTGTTAATTTGAAATTAGAAAATATTTTTATTTTGCAGTACCCTCTCAATGCCGAAGAAACGCCTTTGGAATGATGATTACATTCAATATGGTTTCACCTGCATCACAGATAAAGACAGCATCCAGCGACCACAGTGCATGCTGTGCTGCATGATATTTTCAAATTCCAATCTTAAACCGTCAAAACTTTCAGAACATTTCAACAAGCAGCATGGTGGTAAAGCAGCAGGACATACTTTTAACTCCTTGAAAATTAAAAGGGCAAAATTTGATTCTGGTGGTACTATTACTGCTTTTACACATGCATCTGTTCAGAAGCCATTGTTACAAGAATCTTATAAAGTTGCGTATCTGTGTGCAAAAACGAAGAAACCTCACACAATAGCTGAAGAATTAATAAAACCATGTGCACTGGAAATAGCAAATATAGTGCTTGGCTCAGAAGCACACAAAAAATACAACAAATTCCTCTTTCTAATGATGTACTTCACTTGAGAATTCACGATATGAGTGAAGATATTTTAAGTCAAGTGATAGAAGATATAAAAGCCAATCCTCTGAAAGTGGCTATCCAACTCGATGAGTCTACTGATGTTAGTAATTGCTCTCAACTGATGCTGTTTGTGCGTTATGCAAAGGAGAGAGATATTGTCGAAGAATTTTTGTTTTGTGAACCACTGGAACTGACAACAACAGGAATTGACGTGTTCAATCAAGTCAAGGGCATCTTTCTCAAACATAAATTGTCAATAGATGTTGTAGGATCAGTTTGTACTAATGGAGCCCCCGCTATGTTAGGCAAAAATTCAGGTTTTGTTTCTTATATGAAAAAAGAAATTCCGGATGTTGTAATTAACCATTGCATGTTACACAGACACGGACTTATGGCAAAAACTTTAACAGAGAATTTGAAAAATACTCTGTCTAATGCGGTGAAAATAGTAAATTATGTTAGAGGACGGGCAACCGACAATCATTTATTTCGTGCTTTCTGTGAAGAAATTGGTTCTCTTCACATGGTTCTTCTTTTCCACACGGAAGTGAGATGGCTTTCTAGAGGTCGAATGCTCAGCAGAATATATGAATTGCACGAAGAAATAATTCAGTTTCTCAAAAACCAAGGGAGTAACTTAGTTGATGATTTCAACAAGAGAGATTCAATTCTTCGACTGGCATATTTAGCAGACATATTTACTCATCTTAATGAGTTGAACACGTCTTTGCAAGGATATGGCATAAATATCATCAAGAGCACAGAAAAACTATCAGCTTTTTGGGGGAAACTCTCATTTTGGGTAAAACGAGTGAAAAAAGTAATTTTGCAAACTTTCCTATACTTGATGAAATTGTTTCCGAAGATGAGGGACGTAAAGTTGCATCCGATATAATAATTCATTTTAAAAAATTGAGAGACACTTTTGTAGGATATTTTTCTGCTAACGGAGTCATTGACACCTTTCAAAAATGGATATTGGATCCTTTTCTTTTTGACCTCTCTTGTATAGGCGACAGTAATTTACTGCAAGATGACATAATTGAAATAAAATTCAGCTCTCACACTCAAATGCAATTTCAAAAAATGACGTTAGAACAGTTCTGGTGTTCTCAACTGAAGACATTTCCACGTTTGGCAAATGCAGCACTTCAGTGTCTTATGCCATTCGCCAGCACCTACCTATGTGAGGTTGGATTTTCATCGCTAATTAACATAAAAACAAAGGCCAGAAACCGCTTAATTATGGCTGATGATATTTGAGTGGCTCTTTCAAAATCAGAGCAACGTATAATGAAAATAATAGAAGAAAGGCAAGAGCAGAGTAGTCATTAAAAGATTTTCTTGTAATTTATGAAATTGAGAAGATGTTCTGTTTTTTGACATGTGATTGCGATTCTTTCATTAAATAAATAAAATGTTATTATATATTCTAATTTTTCTTTTTCAAATCCTTAAACTTGTTCCCAAGTCTTTTTACACAGATAGATGGACTTTGTCAAATTTTATTCTTCATTGCTCAACTGTAACTAAGGCTGAGACATACATTTAAATAAAAAATCAGACATTTTTCGGGAGTGCGAAAGCATATTCTGAAAGTCCAAGGGGTGTGGGGAGCTAAAAAGGTTAAGAACCACTGGTCTAATGCATACACACGTTATTTTTGCCACACAGATACGCGTGATCAATTTAGTTTTCCTCTTTCTCCTCTCCTTGCCGACATTTTTCTCAACAATTTAGAAGTTAACCTTTTTAATTCTGGCCATCCTTTATTAAATTATTCCGAATTTTGGGGTAGGTATGTGGATGACATTTTGTGTCTGGAGTGGTACACATGACCAACTTTCTGAATTTTTAACCCTTTTAAATTCCCTCCATTTCTTGTACGGTTGAATCTGAAACCAATGCTTTGCTTAACTTTTTAGATCTCACTTTGTTTCTGCTGAACAACACACCTACCTTTGCTATTTTCGGTAAACCCTCTTACACAGATCAGGTCATTGCCAATCACTCTTCCCATCATTTTTCTCACAAACACGCTGCTTTTCATTCTATGCTTCACCGCCTTCTTAGTATACCCCTTTCTAACCCCAATTTCCTTGTAGAACTTAACACCATTAAACAGATCGCTATCAATAATGACTACAAAACTGGTTTAATCGATAAAATTATCTCTAGAAAACTTTTATTTATTGCCTCCAAAAAAATCTTTTCTTTTCCGCCTAATCTCACCTCCAAACCTCTTAGTTGGCGTAGACGCCCATTTTTAGGAAATCTTTCTCATAAATTGCCCAACCTTTTCCCTAAACTTAAACCTGTTATCTACTCCCCAGTTATATTTTCCAAATTATTCCTTAATGCTAAAGACCCGATAAAGTTGTTATTAAGAAGTGGGGTATATAAACTTGCTTGTGATGATTGCGGAGCAGTCTACATCGGCCAAACGGGGAGGAGTTTTGACAAGAGGATTAAGGAGCATAAGCGATACTTCCGTTTAAATAATTTGAATTCTCAATTTGCGAAACATCTTTTAAACTTCAATCATCATAGTTCCTTCAACCCTAAATTCCTCTACTTTGAAATTAAAGGCTGCAAATTGGATGCTCTTGAACAGCTAGAGATAATTATTTGTGTTAGATTTGCTTCTCTTAAATGAATACCTTTTCCGCAATCATTCTCCTCTATTTAGCTTACCGAATATTTTGTAAATACTTTCCATCTTTTTGTCTTTGCCCCCTTTCCCCCTTTTACAAGGTTTTTGTAACTTTTTCTAACTTTATTTTGCCTTTGACTTCCTTTTCCTAACCGTTTATTTAATTACCTTCCATTCGTTTTTTGTGTAACCCCTCCTGTCTCCCTCCCCCCTGGCAAATAAATTTGTGGAAGTGACAAAGTTCTTTCTTTTTCTCTTAGAAATCTTACTTGGCTTGGTCCCGCTGGTACTGGGGTTTTCCTTAATATGTTCTTCATATTTTTCACCGTTACGTTTTCTTGTAATAAATCTGTCCATTTTTAGGGGCGCAAGTTTTATAATTGTTAGCAATGATAATTGGACGAAACCACAAATATCACAGATTCCTACCAACAGTATTACACAAAACAATGAAAAATTATTTTATACAGAATAAACTCACGAAACATACATTCACAGACACAAAATTGCAGTATAAGCCAGCCACGAATCTAGGCTAGTACTGATTTGATAAAAGAATGCGCCAGAGTCGCGGACAGCCAGGAAGGTTACCGCAGGTGGAGCATACTACATACGTCATCATAGAGACTTAGAGAGCAACGAGAACCAATCAGTTGTCTATGACTCATTAACTAGGGATTCGGTTACTGTGACAATGCTAACAACGTTGTTATCAGGCTTACTGTTTATTTGCCTTCCAAAGAAGTGCTACTTTTGGACTGGATTCAACTATTTTTAATACTGTGTGTTAGTTTCTTTGTTAAAACTGTGTATATAATCGGTGGAAGACGCGTAGACTAACAATTTCTCTTTAAAGTCTCGCGGCACACTTGGGAAATGTTCGCGGCACACCGGTTGAGAACCACTGCTCTAGATGCTCTCTCTTCATGGTCTAAACTCTGGCTCCTTCGTATTTAACCCTTCTAAATCCACCACTTTATCATACACTCTCCGGAAATCTCCTCTTTGTCACCCGTATCTTCTTTCAGGTCAAGTGATTCCGTCCGTCACTTCCGAAAAACATCTGGGAATAATTTTGATTCTAAACTTCTTTTCCATGACCATATTAAAAAATACTCTCTCGCGCCATGGCGTTATTCGGTTTAATTTATCCTTTCGCAGACATTTATGATATTTCTGCACTTCGTACTTTCTTTCTCTGTTGCGTTCTTCTCATTCTCGATTAATGCTCCCCTATTTGGTCTGCTGCTTCTCCTTGCACTCGTAAGTTTCTCGATCTGCCCCTGAATTTCTTCTCTTCATTAATTAGCTATCGACACCCTCCTCTCCATGATTCTACTCTCAGTCAGTGACATATGCAATTGTCTAGGTATTTCATCTCTTTCCGGTCGGCGTGATAGCAATGATATTACATTTTTCACGAAAATAGTAAACGGTTATTACAGACTCCCTGAACTCATTTCTCTCTTTCCTCTCCATATTCCTTCTCGAGCTATTAGATCAAGTCAACCTTTTCACTGCCCTACTCCTCTCGCCTCTCAATCACTAAACGCTCTTTTATTTATCGCCTCAATCTTTACAATGCATTACTGAAGAGTTCGCCCGATTCCGATCCATGTTTTCAGAGATCGTTCCCCTTCATCTCCAATTTTATTATAATGTCTATTCAATTTCTCCTTCCGTTTCTTCCCTCCCCCTCCTTCACTCCTTCTTCCACCTCCTTCTACCCTCTTCGTTTTTATCGCCCATAGTTTGTCACTTTGGTTATGTGGTTCCTTTATCTATGTTATTGTATGCATTTTTATCTATATCTTTATGCGTGTTTTATTATTTGTTATGTGTAAATTATAATAGGCCTTGTGCTGTTTTTGGACTTTATTAAATAAAATTATTAATTAATTAATTAAATGTGATCGCGGTCCACAGGCTTCCCATAATTTGGAGAGCCCTGGTCTAGTACATACATACGTTATTTTTGCAACACACATACGCGTGAACAGTTTAGTTTTCCGTTCGAATGCATTTGTAATATTTTATAACACAAAATTATAAAATTTGGAACACAAAGAGCAACTCATCCGCAATGATTTTAAAGCTATTAAAGCCAACATTAGTGTTTGCTACACCACTATGTTATGTGAAATTTCACTAATAGTATAGCTATCAATTTTACCGTTGTAATCTGTATTAAGTTTCGTTAATTATATAATTATTATTAATACTAGCGGTACCTGCAAAATCTTTTGCGGAGTCAGTCAGAAATCTGACTACTCCATAATACTTGGTCCTAAGTTGTCTTCTTCAATGTTTTCCTCATTTTCCAGTTCTATTTTTGCCGCTCCTGCCTGTTTGCTGTATAATTCCTTAATGTAATCTTCCCATACCTGTGCTACATCCTTTGTTTCTTCCCATCCGTATTCATAATTCCTTTACCACAAATTCCATTAGACTTCTTATCTTCTAATTCCAGTGCCCTAGCGTACATCATATCGTACCGTCCTAACTTCTCCATTTGTTCTATTTAATCACATTTTCCTTTTATCCAATTTTCTCTAGCTTTATCTGTTACCCTTCTCAACTCATTGTTTATACGCCTATAGTTGGCTCTACCTTCTTCACTGTTAACGTTTATCCATTTTCGTCTCTCATTCATTTTCTCCAGCATTTCCTTCGTGATCCATGGTTTTCTGATAATAATTTATAGCGGCCGTAATAACAATTTTATGGATACAATGCAATGTTTATTCGTTTAGGTAGACTAAACTCTAAATAATTTAAAAATTTCAGCCTCCTAACTCACCGCATAGTGTCTAAACATATAACTATTTGTTTAAACTTTAAGAATTATATCTACCAAACAAATTAAAAAATCAAAATTTATATAATCACTATTTCGTTTCTTTAAAAATACTACCCCTATAAAAAATTTCAGCTCCGTAGCTCATTCGGAAATACACAAATAATAATAACAATAATAACAAATACACAAACAATTTCGGAACTGCAGCTCATCTGGAAGTGCCTAAACATTAGTATTCTCCTACATGTTGCTGTGGTTGCATTCTGCAAGCACATCATCTCACCTTAAAAAAAAACACATTTTTCAGATAGATATTTTATCATTACAAATATTTTTTAAATTCTGGTAATTCCACCTCCGCAGCGATTTTCGTTTTTCCTTATGTAATAATAATAGATTAAAACAATCCCCAAACTTTAAAATTTTAGGAATTTTATACTTTCTCCATTATGGGGTACTAATGCTACGCATTTCTGCCAAATTTTAAAGTAGTAGCTCCTCTAGAAGTAAAAAAATATTTTTCTAATTGTTTAAAAATTAGACATTTTTAACGGCCGCCGCAATATATTTATGGAGAGATTCAAATGTTTATTTGTGCAAATGCACTACTCTGTAAATAAATTGAATTTTTCAGCCTCCTAGCTCATTCCGTAGTACTTAAACAGTTATCCATTTTTAAATTTTAAGAATTTTTAACTGTCAAAAAATTAAAATATCAAAATTTCTATATTCCATATTTCGTTATTTTACATATCCTACCTTTAAAAAAATTTCAGCGTCGTAGCACATTCGGAAATACATAAATCTTGAAAATTTGTTTAAACAATTGAAATTTTTAAGTGGCTGCATTGTTGTACTTTTTCATGATTTTCGTTTTTTCTAGTAGGTTTTGCACAAAATCCTACCTAAGAAATAAATTTCGAATCTCCAGCACATATGGAAGTGCCTAAACATTAGGATCCTCCTATCATTATATATAGACGTTCCTCACAGAGGAGGAGGAGGAGGATATAACATACTAGTTGCTGGTGCTTGCATACTGCAAGCATATCATTTCACCTTGAGAAAACATTCATTTTTCAGAAAGATATTTCAACATTACAAATATTCTATTAATTCTAAAGATTTCACCTCCGCAGCGATTTTCGTTTTTTCCCACATGTAAAAATAATAAATTAAAACAATCCCCAAACTTTGCAACTTTATGAATTTTATACTTTCGTCATTATGGGGTACTAATTCTACACATTTCTGCCAAATTTTGAAGTTGTAGTACTTCTAACTTCTAGAAGTGAAATAATATTTTTCTAATTGTTTAAATTATTAACATTTTTAACGGCCGCCGCAATACCAATATGGAGAAATTCAAATGTTTATTTGTTAAAATGCTCTACTCTGTAAATAACTTGAAAATTTCAGCTTCCTAGCTTATCCTGTAGTACCAACACAGATACCTATTTCTTTAAACTTTAAGAATTTTTACTTCCAAACAAATTTAAATATCAAAATTTGTATAATCCCTATTTCGTCTTTTTACAATTCTTTCATCTAAAAACAATTTCAGCTCCGTAGCTCTTTATAAAATACATAAACCTTGAAAATTTGTTTAAACTATTGCGAATTTATAGCGTCCGCATTGTTGCACTTTTTCAAGATTTTCGTTCCTCCTCCTCCTCCTCTGTAAGAAACATCGATATATAATGATAACATATAGGAGGATACTAATGTTTAGGCACTTCCAGATGTGCTGGAGATTCGAATATTTCTAATAATGCTATATCTCCCTGAAATATTAATGTTTATCAGAGTCAGATGAAATTCTTTTCAGAATGCAAGCACCAACTACTAATATCATTATATATAGACGTTCCTTACAGAGGAGGATGAGGAGGATATAACATATAGGAGGATACTAATGTTTAGGAACTTTCAGAGGAGCTGGAGACTCGAAGTTTTTTTCATAGTTAGTATTTTGTGCAAAACCGACAAGGAAAAACGAAAATCTTGAAAAAGTGCAACAATGCGGCCGCTAAAAATTCGCAATTGTTTAAACAAATTTTCAAGGTTTATGTATTTCCGAAAGTGCTACGGAGCTGAAATTTTTTTAGTGGTAGAATTTCTAAAAAAAATAGGGATTTTACAAATTTTGATATTTTAATTTGTGTTGCCGTTAAAAATTCTTAAATTTTAAACAAGTAGATATCTGTTTAGGTACTACGGGATGAGCTAGGAAGCTGAAATTTTCAAGTTTTTTACAGAGTAGTGCATTTGCACAAATAAACATCTGAATCTCTCCATAAATATATTGCGGCGGCTGTTAAAAATGTTAAAAATTTAAACAATTTGAAAAATATTATTACACTTCTACAAGTGCTACAACTTTAATTTTAGAATTAAAAAAATTATTGTAATGATGTAATTTCTTTATGAAAAATGAACGTTTTTATGTTGACATGATATGCTTGCAGAATGCAAGCACAAACTACTAGTATATATATATATATATATATATATATATATATATATATATATAATAAAACCTTAGGCACTTCTAGAAGTGCAACAGATCTGATATATATTTAATATATAAAACAGGGTATATAAACAATTGATTATTTATATTAATAAGTCTGTCATTTTTTAATTTTAGGATTAGGGCAATTGATGCTGGTCTTTACCCCGGAGCAAGAGAAAGAGCTTTTCCAATACATAAAAAATATGGAATTGAGACTTTTTGGCTTATCTACCAAAGAGGTGAATGAACTTGCTTTCCAGTTATCGGAAAGAAATGGTTTGAAGTATCCCTTCAAAAAAGAGACAGGTGTTGCTGGCGTTCAGTGGTTAACTGGATTTTTGAGAAGGCACCATGGCTTGTCCATTCACAAATGGGAATCGACTTCTGCAGCTAGAGCGATCTGATTCAACCAAGTTGCAGTAAAGAAGTTTTTAGAGTTGCTGACCGAGATAGTTTACAAGCATAGGCTGACGCCGCAACGAATTTACAGTGTAGACGAGACAGCAATTTCTACCGTACCGAAGAGTCAGTCTAAGATGATTGGAGCCAGAGGAAGATGAAAAGTTGGAACCATAACATCTGCTGAATGTGGAATGCTTGTTACACTAAAATATGCTTTGCTGCTGATGGCTTCTACATGCCACCCTCGCTCGTCTTTCCAGGGAAAAGGATAAAGACTGAACTGCTAGACGGAGTACCACCTGGCACCACAGCAGAATACCACTCGTGTGGATGGATGCAATTGGATATTTTTCTTGTGTGGTTTAAGCGGTTCATTGACTTCTCTAGAGCAACCAAGGACTCACCACTGCTGATCCTGCTGGATAGGCATGCCACTAACACCAGGAATCTGGAATTAATTGATCTGGCTCGCAAAAGCGGAGTTATTTTGTTGTGTTTTCCACCTCACTGCACCCACCACCTTCAGCCACTTGATGTCAGCTTTGTGAAACCATTAAGCACATATTACAGTGAAGACGTTAAGAAATGGTTGCCAAATCACCCAGATAGAGTTGTTTTACAATTTCAGATAGCGCAACTTTTTGGAGAGGCTTCTTTAAAATCTCCAACATGACTGTAGCTATCAGTGGGTTCAGAAAAATTGGAATTTCGCCTGTAGGTTCCAACGTTTTCGTTGCAGCTGATTTATTAGCAGCGGAAACAATTAACGTGGAGTTAGAAAAACTCATCGCACAGCCAACTATTGAGCCACTGCCAGGTCCATCGACTGGCAAAAGTATTATCAACACATTTTTTCTACAAGTTTCAATGGCTCTCGTGACATCCTCATTGAATTTGTAAGCAGCATCTCAGATGCATCAACAGAGTGTAATAGGTCTAAGACTTCTTCATATCCGTGTTCACCAAAAGATATAATGCCGTTTCCAAAAGTTGCTCACAGGGAGAGGTCTACGCGCCGCCATGGTAAAACTGCCATTTTAACTTCGTCGCCGTAGAAAAGCGAGCTGCAAAATGAAAAAGCAAAAAAGAACAATGGCAGAAAGAGACCTTTCTCACTCGACAGGCAGAAGCTTCCGAACAAGAGAGCAATGAATGTAAGGAAGTCATTAGCACCTAAACCTCAAGAGGTAGAAGATGCTGAATGCATCTACTGACAAGACAAATATTCAGAATCAACTGAACGTTGGGCCCAGTGTGCATCCTGCAGCGGAATGGGATAGTTCGGCGCGACAGATTCGGCGAAGGACAATTTGGCACTACAGATTTGGCGACGGAACAATTTGGCGCCGGGACAATTCGGCGCCGGAACGATCGGCGCCTGGAGGGGAAAGCAACAACTTTTAGTTGGGTTGAGTGTTTGTGGGTTGGATTCGTTCTATATCCTCTCCCCAGGTTGGGTTGAAAGGTTGAAGGTTAGATTCGTTGTTTCCTCCTCCCGGCTTGGGTTGAGTGTTTGGGGATTGAATTCTTTCAACTACCTCTCCCCGGGTTGGGTTGAGAGGTTGATGGTTGGATTCTTTCAATTTCCTCTCCGGGTTGGGTTGTGAGGTTGGTAATCGTTCTATTCCCTCCTCCGGGTTGGGTTGAGTAATTGGGGATTGGATTATTTCAGTATCCTCCCCCCGGATTGTGTTGAGTGATTGGATTCGTCTTGCTGGCGCTGAACTGTTCCATCACCGAATTGTCCCGTCGCCGAATTTTCCCATCGCCGAATTGTCCCATCGCCGAATCGGTTTCGCCGAACTGTTCTATACCTTCCTGCAGAGGCTGGACACATTACTCTTGTTCAGAAGTCGATGAAAAAGACGAAAGGATCCATATTTGCTCACATTGCGAAGATAAGTAACGGTACTACATTCTTCCCCGTGGTTGGGGCAAAATGAGATAAATGATTTCCTTGTGTTTTTCTTTATTAAATGTAGTATTTATATAAAAATTCAGTGTTTGTAATACATGAATAAAAGACAAATAAATGATATAACACCGGTAACGTTTTTGATGTCTCCTTCCCTATATGTTTCCCACTATGGCCGATGAAACCTTGGCGTCCCCGTACTGCCCCGTGCTCCTCTATGTTTTTGTAGCGATACCAAAATTGGAAAATATAAACAAAGGTTCGCTTACCCTTTTATTAGGTTTACCTTACGCGCAATTCGCTCAAATCCGTATCTGAAAGGGTTGCGTTGGTTCTCTTTTATATGTTGAAATTTTGTGTTATTATTTCTCCAAATAACCACTAAAACATTGACCTTAATATTCAAGTCTTCATTTATTGTTGGTACCACGTTATATATTCTCCTGCCACTACAGATGCTACTAATGGTGTTACTAGTAACAACATCTATTTCAGGAGATATATAATTATTATTCAAAAAAGGAAATATGGAAATTGAGACTTAAGCATTTTAACGATCGGACATTTTCTTGTGATTCTTGACTTTCTTCTGTTCATTCCAAGGAAAGTTACTGGAGATTGTGCTAGTGCTGCGACGATCTGACTAAACGAAGGTCTCTCTCATAAGTTAGTAATACTATATATAATATTAATAATATATTACTAACTTTATGATCTCCCTCTCCATGTCAGCGTAGATTGAGTGCCCGAACAGTGACATATGTATATTGTATATCCTTTTGAGTACAACGATGTAAGCCAATTTTCTTTGGAAGATAACATAATGAAAACTGCGGACAATGAAGAAGCCTTCTGATTTGGACAAGCGTTGTTGATACTGTTTTCATTTTAAAGAGTTTTATTCCAGTTAAACTCAATATGCTCTCATCACCTTCTTATCCATTGTTTCCTTGGAGTGAACAGAAGAAGATAGAAAATCGGAAGAATATATCGGGGAGGGGGGTTAAGTGCACAAGTGCCAAAAATTCTACCGAATGAATTAAAAGTTTTCTTTGGAAATACTCGAAGCGATTATATTAAAGCGGCACTGAGCTTGAATACTTTATTGAAGCCTTTCTTTGAAATAGGACAGGTTTGTTGCGTAGTGACATAATTTCTACCTAATTTGGAGGTAGAAGTGGTATCTAAATCGAACGAAATCAATTTAAATAAAACTATAGTTGATAGGTGAGTTTCTTTTCTTGATCCAATAATTATTAACGTTAATGACCAACTTAAATATTTCTAGGTGTTATGTAGGTACTTATTTTAAATTGGATCGTTTGGATGCAGTTAATTACCATAGTTGGTCGTCTATCCAAATTAACTATATCCCAGAATGTTATTTGGTACTTTGGTAATAACGGAACAACCTTTGCGAAGCAGCCCAATGGGATATATATGGAACTACAAGGCGCTGGAAGTGACGAAATTTGGAATTACGTGAAGCACTACTCCATTGGAACTCGGTTGGGCCAGGGAAGGGAAATTTGAACATGATGGAACATTGTACTCGGCCCCACTGGGTTGGGTAAGTTAGGTGAAGTGTTTTTGGTTCCTTCTCAGGTTCACTGCGTTCCTCCCCTCGGGTAGGGTTGGGTAGCGTTCTTCTTCATACATGTCACACGTAGAAAGGTATCCGTTGATATCAAAGTACCAAAATTTCATTTATAACGGTATCCGTATTTTTCTTTGAATGCAGATGGCTCTAAAGTATCACAAATTGCCAGTCGGTGAATAAGCTTGCGTTCAGTTTCTACGATTGACATATATATATATATATATATATATATATATATATATATATATATATATATATATATATAACAATTGGAACCTACATTCATTTCCCCTTGGAAGAGTACTAACCTCGCTCCGATGTCACAATTTTAAGATATTTTGACGTATTAAAGAAAACATCTCTGCACGATGGATTTGAGACTTCCTATGTTAAACAAAAAGGATAAAAACATTCTTGGAATCGAATCCGGGACTTCAATATTCGACAAATAAAATATAACCCGGAGGTAGGCCCTGGTAACACGAACCACATACCAAATTCCATGAAAATCGGTCCATTGGTGCAAAAGTTGTTATTAGGGGACACATATACACACATTTCATAAGGCTATGTTTCCTTTGGAAGCCAGCCTAAAAATTTGTGGAAAAACGCAAAGAAATTTAACAAATAAAATTCGATCCTAAAACATTTAGCCGAATGGAAGATCATCTCCAAACAATTGAAGAAGGAAAGTTAGGATCGAAAACAGTCATCTCCCACTTCACCTCTCTCTCCCACCCCTCCAGCTAGTGACCTATCTAATTCTTCCTCACTTCGACTATTGTGATACTGTATACCAGGACTTATCAAAGAATCTCGCGATTAAGCTACAACGTTCTCATAATGCCTGCATCAGATTCATCTTTAATCTTAAAAAGTCTGACCTCAAAATACTTCCGTCAACTCTCCTGGCTAAAACTTGAATCCAGAAGAAACCTTCACCTCCTCTCTCTATTGTATCAAGCACTTAATAATCACATCCCTTGCTATCTTTCGTCTCAGTTTGCGGCCATTAATACAGTTCACCAATGCAATACCAGAGGACGTGATAAATTACTAACTCACCTTCATAGAACAGAAATTTACAACAAATCCCTTATCGTCACTGCTTGCCAACTCTGGAATGACCTTCCAACGTTAATAAAAAAGGCACTTTTAAACACTTGTATTACAAGTATCTCCTCTCACTCTCCATGCATTGAACCACTCCCTATCTTCTGTTTCAGGTTGTCACAAGGATGCGCTTACTAGGCATCAACTCATAATTTTATTTTACTTGATTTTCCTGTAACATAATTACGGTGTAATCTCCCAGGCATATCTTACCCAGCAATCCCTATTTCCCTCTCACCCCCTCCTTTGTATGGATATTAGTGTATGGATTTATAAATGATTTTTTCTCTTATTCTCAAATTGTTTTTTTGTCTTACTCTGAACTATTTAGGATTTTTCGAGGTTTTTTACGCCTCTCTGCTCTTCGTAGGTGTTTTCCGCAGTGGGAAATTTTTTCTGTCTTAAAATGTAACTGATTCACTGGTTTTTTTCGACGCACAAAACTAACAATATTCTTTGGTAATACTCTATCATCTATTAACCAATATATAATTAACTTGTAATTTGTATATATTTTACTGTAATTTTTTTGTAATTTAATTTCTTTTAATATGTAAATATTGTAACTATTTATATGACGAAAGGGTTAAATGTAAGAAGGGACTATATAGTCTCAGTTTCGCCCTAAATAAAGTCGTTTGTCTGTCTGTCTGTCCACTTCTCTCCCTCTCTCTACATCCCTCTCTCCACTTCCATCCATCCACCTTCCTCCCTCAACCTTCCTCTCTCTTACTCTCTCCCTCCCTTTACATCTTTCCCTCCACCTCCCTCTCTCCATCTCTCTATCTCCTCCTCCTTCCCCCTATTCCTCTTTCTCTCTTCCTTCCTCTCTCTATTCCTCTCTTTCCTCCTCCCTCTCTTTCTCTTCTTTCTGTATCTCCCCATACCCCCCTCCCCCTTTATCTTTCCCTCTTATCATTTTCCTCTTCATCATCCATTACTATCTCTCCTCCAATCTTATCCCAAATCGCATATAAACCGCGGCACACTGTCCCGTCATTTCAGTCAGTAGCCGAGAGTAGCACTCAGCCTATCTTCACAGCTTATTAATCTGGAAAAAGTCCACATCGTTGAAAAACAGTAAGTATAACTATCAGTGAGTAGATACAGAAAACCAATGTTCCATGTTCGACATATAATAAAAGAAATTTACTTGCAAGAAACGATCTATGCATAAACCTTCAAGCACCAAGTTATTTCCAGAAAATTTTATCGAGTGAAATGGAATTCCTTCTTCATTTTTGGTATTTAACTAAAGAATATAGAGAGTATCGGCCGAAAACAGTCGAATTTTGAATCGTGGGTATCATTTGTCTTTTTTAAAAACTAATTAAAAAGCCCGTTAAAAATGGACTGGGATTCCTCTTAAATAATAAAAATGTTTTAATCAATCAATAAGAATGTAATCACATTTGTAAATATTTTGAATCACTAATCACCTAATAACTTGCTATTTATTTCAATTTGTTAAATAATGCAATTGTTCAGTTAATTTCAGACCCATTTGGATTAGATAGTACCGCGAAAAATCTTCTATTGATGGTTGCGATGGTTGCCATCACGGCAAGCTATTTTTCCTTAAATAACAAAATGATCCAAACAGAACTTATGCCTACTTTCCGTTTAATCATTTATATAATACTTATAAAGGCTTTGATATCTTGAAAGTCATCGCGGATATGTAGCACTTTGTGTTTCAAAATTTCATAATTTACCTTTATAAATTCTACAAATACATTCGAACGGAATATTAAATTGATGACGCGTATTTGTGCGGCAAAAATAACGCGTGTACGTATTAGAATATACCGAATCTTGAGTTCAACAAAAGTTGTTGCAACAACACTTGTATTGTGTGATAAAAACTGCAAAATCGCCAGTATATACGCGAAATTTTAAGAAATACAACCGATAAGAAAAAGTCTGCCATAAAAATTAAAATATTCATTCCTTTCCTTAGAGAATAGTACTTCTAAAACTCGCTCCAATATTACAATTCTAAGATATTTTAATGTGCAAGAGAAAATTACCCTGCACGATGGATTTCAGATTTCCCATATAAATTAAATGGGAAAGAGAGTTCCTGGAATTGAATCCGGGACTGTAATCTTCGCAACAAAAACTAACCTCGGGAGCTCGGCCCATGTAGCAAGAGATTTCCACCAAGCTTCATGAAAATCGGTCTATCGGTTCAAAAGTTAATAGGGGGAACGGACAGACAGACAGATGGACGGACAGACAGACGACAAAAAATTGCTGTTAATATATTGTCTCATATTTATTATAGTTATTTATTTTAATGTTATATTATTTGTTACAGTTATATGTTTCAATGCAATGGGGCCTCTGTGCTGTTTTTGAAACTAAATAAATAAATAAATCTATAAGCCTATATCCATTCCGGTAAGTAGGCTATAAACGTGTTATTTTGGAGTTAAAAACGAATTTGTGAACAGATTAACGCATTCGAAAATCGACAGTAGAAAAACAAATTGTCATTCTTTAAGGTGGTCTTTGTTTGAAGTCGCGAGTTTTTACGATGATAATAAATAATTTTAAAGTAGTAAAAAAATGACTTGCACGCTGGGTTTCAGCTATTCCAGTGTTATTCAAACGAAGACAATAAACGCTTCTGGATTCGAACACGAATCATTATTCGAGATTTTTTGTTATAGTCTTTAAATGGGCGATTGAAATAAATTAATAGTTTTCTAGTTTTAATTATATAATTTAAAGAGGCAAATCATAATTTACTATCTACATTCGTGATATAATATATTTGTCAACGACGCGATTGGAAGAATTATTCGAAATTAAAAATATCTAAATTTGGAAATACCATCTTACGATATTCGAGATTAAAAATTCACTAAGTTTCAGTATGGTAGAACAACAATAATATTCTCGTGACCGATATGCAAGTTGCTAATTTGGTTTAATCATCAACATTCAGTTAGTAAAAGGCTTGAATTAACTATTAATATATGCTTTCTCATATAAGTTGGCTGTCAAAATCATCACGTTTGGCAAAATTCGTAAGCAGAAAAATTACATGAACAAGTAGTATCGTTTCGTGTTTGCACAATGAACTTTTTCTGCATTAACTTTTTTGCTACTGAAAGAGGTAAGCTTTCAAGTCAAAATATTCTTATATATATATATATATATATATATATATATATATATATATATATATATATTAGGGTGGTCCTTATTTTTAATTTTTGGAAAACTGGAAGGGGCAGGTTTTAAATCTGTTCCATTATGAAAATAACGAATTTTGGTAAAATTAGGTTAGTTTTGAATAATATTTAGGGGTCGCTACCAAGATCTGAAAAATCACAATATATCATAATGCTAAACATAGGTGCACTCATTTTTAAATTAGTTTAAAATTTAAAGTTATTTGAATTGAATTGTGAATTGTAGATACTTAGTATTGAAAATTATGATGCAGCACCCATTGGTCAATGTTACGCAATATTGCAATAGATATAACCTTTTAGATGTAACCCTCAGAAATCCTGCGTAGGTCCACTTACAGGAGCACACTTGGTGTTATGTAATAGTCCATATCAGGTCTCTTGGAATTATCTAGAACTGTCCAGAACGTTATAGAACCTTCATAAACAATCGTAAATCGTTCCTCAATTCATGTAAGTAGCATTCAGCTAAGGGAAGCAACAGCTAAACAAATAAACTCTCAATTTAAGCCAGCAGTTCCGCTAGTTGTGCATTGGGATGGCTAGCTGCTGCCAGATCTAACTGGCAAGGAAGTAGTTGGTCGTCTTCCTATTTTAGTCTCAGGTGATGGAGTAGAACAAATGCTCGGTGTTCCAAAAAGTGCGGCTGGAACTGGATTGGAAATTGGCAAGGCTCTTTTTGAAACTTTGGAACTGTGGAATCTAGCAGAGAAAGTGAAAGGAATGTGTTTTGACACTACTGCGTCAAATAGTGGAAGAAAAAATGGAGCATGTCTTTGGATTGAACAGAAATTAGACAAGAACCTTCTCCACATTCCCTGCAGGCACCACATATTATAGCTGGTACTGGAAGCTGTCTTCTTTGTCATCGTAAGTCCATCAGCGAGCTCAGAAATACTAATCTTAAAGCGATTTCAAGCTCATTGGGTGTCACTGGATAAGTCCGAATACAGAACTGCACTTGATGATGAGTTCACTGCCAGTGCTGTATCCGATATTAAAGACGAAATAATCACTTTTGCTACAGACCGACTGAACCAGCAGCAACCTCGCGATTATTACAGAGATCTCCTGGAAATCCCTATCACCTTTCTTGGAAGTGAACCTTCTCGTGGAATTTGATTTCCTTCTCTTGGTGCAATGCATAAGGCTCGTTGGATGGCCAAAGCCATTTATGCTATCAAACTGTGGATGTTCAAAGAACAGTTTCCATTGAAGACAAAAGAGGAAGCTGGGATAAGGGACATAGCAATTTTTGTTGTGAGATTCTATTTGAAGGCGTGGTTTCAAGCTGCACTTCCAACTGCTGCGCCTTTAGATGACCTGATTCTGTTGAAGAACCACCAACAGTACAAGACTACAAACTCAATAGTTGCCAACGCTGCTCTGAAGAAGCTTGCTCATCATCTGTGGTACCTCAGCGAAGAGCTGGTTGCCCTTGCTTTCTTTGATAAAAAAGTAACAATAGATTCAAAGGCCAAATTGATTCAAGTTCTCCAAAATGATGGTAATGAGGACCACTTAAAGAGAGCCACTGTCGATCTGGATAGCATCTAGGAGAAACATTTGGACTATTTTGTGTCAGCCAACACTTTGAGGTTTTTCAGCATACTTGGTCTTGACTCAAAATTCACAGAATTGGGTCCCGAACTCTGGGCTTCTGATGGGAACTACATTGCCACGGAAAAGTGCATCAGGTCCATCAATTGCATTAACGATACGGCAGAACGCGGAGTTGCCCTGATCGAGGAATACAATCGATTACACACTCAGGGTGAACAGCAAAAGCAATTTCTTCTGCAGGTGGAGGAGATATCCAGACTTTGCGAAGGGAACACTTGCCATGAAGAATTAATATACCACTGTGTGAGTATTGTTATGTTCATCATGTGACAATGTAGCATGGAAATTACCAACTCTAAGTTTTATATGCTTTGTACTGTATTGCATTTTGTTTAAAATAAAGAAAACTTAATGTTTCAAACTTTGGTAGCAACCTCTAAATTTCATCAAAAATTCTTACCAAATTTTGGGAATATTATTTTTTTAAATATTGGAACAAGATAGGCTGGTGCCCCTAGTCAAAATAAAACGTTTGTTTTTTCCCACCATCATAAGGACCACCCTAATATATATATATATATATATATATATATATATATATATATATATATTTATTTATTTATTTGGTTGTACACTGTGCATACGTCGCATTAACACGTTGCGTACCGGATTTAGATTCCCGTACTACACTCAGTTCCTGGACATTTTGTTATAAATCCAAAAAAAGCACGCGAAATCTTGTGTCCGACACAAATGTGGTGATTTTCTTGATTAAAGGTCACGATTTAATATGTAAAAATGAAATTAACTATTTTAATTTACTTCTTACTTTGTATACTTTGTACTGTATACTTTTTCATGTGAGTGAAAGATAAAATAATATTTTAATAAATTCGTTATTGAGTGTTTACTTTGATATTTACATTTAAAAATGAAGAAGTGTAAATGCACATAAATAAAATAAAAGTTATGAAGAACAATATATTAGTTCGATTAATTTTTACATAGAGAGCTATCTTTCTATAAAGTTTTAAATAAATGACCAAAGTGTTGTAAATATAAACGAAAAGTTTACGTAGAATTTCTAAATAAAAATTAAATTTAAATAATCGAATTGAAGGCTAAAAACTGGCAGTCATATATGTAAGTAGTAATTTTAAGCATCGGTATACGTCAAAAATCTATCGGGAAAATAAACGTCGATTTTCAAAAAATAAACATCGAATTCTACCAAGTAGTAATTTTGTGTCGATATTCGTCGAAGTGCTCGTAGAGATAAAGCAGAAGAAATAATATGGAGATCATATCAGCTATCCGCAGATTCACTTTTGGTGAAAATTTCCAATTCAGATTGGTATGTAAATTAATGGTAATGGTTTATAAAAATTGAAATGAAATCTCTCGTGACATATTTTCGAAGATTTTGTGTTCTTAAATCCGAAGGATTTCTGTTGTATGCACCTAGTACCATAATTTCAGATTATAGAAACGGGTGTATCCTCCTTCATAAACTCTATAAGCGTGTAATTACTAAGTAAGAAAGAACGTGATAAGCAGCGTCGGGAGACAACTGATAACGTTCTCTCTCGAAATAAAACGGGCGAGATATGGGAAGATATCGTCGAATTTGAAAATCGCGAAATGGAACGCAGATCTTGGATTGAACATCTCTCTGATTCTCTCTCATTATTGCAGAGATGTCGGGTTTTCACTGCATTGTACATATGTTATTTCTCCGAGTCAGAGACACGTGAGGAAACTAGACATCTAATAAAACAAATCTTAACTTGCTTTTCGGACTACAAGTTCTCAGTGCTACGATTATGGAAAAAGTAGGAACTTCCTTGAAATCGCAGCGTCGATTCTTAATCAGATGCAAGATATGGTATCTGATTGAATCAGGTATACTAATATGTTATGTAAGATTGATATCCAATATAATATAATTATTCCACTTTAAAAAAGTTTCTCATTTTGGTTGACAGGGATCTCAAAATGGTTGCAGATGGATTTATATATGTCGTTTAAACGTTATCTCCGGCGTGTTTTAAATAAAATTATGTATTAAGCTAAGCCACATTGCCAGATGGTAGAAAAGGGCGTATACTTCTTCATGAACTCGATATACGAGCGATTCCTAAAAAAAGTCAATACTTGATAACAGACGACGCCAAAAGAGGCAGCTGATAAAGTTCTATATCGAGATAAAACACTAGAGCCGAGGTTTCCAACGTTTTCACGGATGCGAGCACCAAATGGAGTTCTAGTACGTTAGGAGACTACTAGGATATTTTTTAACTTGGAGAATAAATTATTAACAAACAAGATGATCCAAACGGAAGTTACGATACCAAATTTTCATGTAATTATTTATTTAATACTTTATTGGCTTTAATAGCTTTAAAATCGCCGCGCATGAGTTGCTCTTTGTGTTCCTAAATTTCAGTATTTAGCGTTATAAAATATTACAAATATATTCGACCGTAAATTGAATGGATCACGCGTATTTGTGTGGCAAAAATAACGCGTGTGTGTACTGGACTAGGATGACCAGATGCTGATGGTCACAACCGAGACGAAATGGGTTTTGAAGGAATAAGAATCCGGGACATTTTGAGAGAAAAACTGGGACAAAGGGAATTTTGCTATTTTTAGATGTTTTATGCTCTATATTTGAAATAAAAATATTTAGAAAAGAGAAAGTACACTTATTTATTTATTTTAATAACAAATTAATTTAGATATTTCATGATTAATTTAACAGTATTACAATAAAGTAGCCAAAGGTTTTTTCAGTGATATTTTAGAGTTCTTCTATCTGCCTTAACCAAATTTTTATCCTTTTTTATCATTTCAAAAAAATCTTTACAGGTTGAATGTGTAAGTTAAATTTGTATAACAAAATGCAGTTGATTGTTTTTGTATTCAGACGATATCGTTCACCAGACCACTCAACCTTTATTTGTGAAAATATTCTTTCCACAGTTCATTATGTGCCGGAATGGCAATTGAAAAGCTACATAGTTTTCAATTTCCGAGGTCTGCTCTTGAAATTCAAATTTCGATTAAATCAATGACCACCGGCAGTAACATGAGCTATTAATCCAGTCATCATTCTTTTCTTTCGGCTCTTTTAAAATTGCATTTTAAGCAAGGAAAACTGATTTAATAATAAGTTTTCATAAATTTGAAATTTCATGTCAATAACATTTTTACACATAATTTTCCCTTCTTCCCAAACTGGTGTACTTTTTAATAGCTTACATTCCATATACCTACCTATTTGAATTTATTTAAGGGTTCAGCCCATTTTTAGAGATAGTCACAAGTTGTTTTATACATATAAAATATTTCACTTTTAAATGATCCCCTCTGAATATTGTATTCAGTTAAAACTTTGTAGGCACTTGAGGAAACAAATTATTCTTTAATACGTAATGTCAGCATATCGAACATCTCTTGTACGTGCCTCATAACCTCTTTTATGCAATTTTGCAAATATTCAATTTTTAGTAATTGCTCGTTGAATAAAATGCATGTAAGTAAGCTCCATTTAATTGTGATTCAAAAAAATTACAATACCTTTCGGGAGATATTTTTTACAGAACACACAAACAATCAACCACACGCGTGTAGTTCCTTTTTATTCATCAAATCGCTGTTGAACGACAATATAGGAGGGGTGGAGACAGAATGTTGGAAATTTGAGGCCGTTAAATATCCCATTTTGAATTTTTCCAAAGAAATGGCAAGCGAGGATAGGGAATGGTGTCCTAGGAAGAAAGGGCTCCTCGGGACGTATGTTATCGAGATCCCGCGGATCCCCTAGTATGTGGTCGATATTCTAACATTTCTTCCGCTACATGCATCTTCATCTGTTCTTTCAAGCCATATCCTAAGTCAACTTATGTTATAGTTTGATAGAGATACCATAAATGCTTAAATGTGATGTTCAAGTGAACCTAATTTATGTTCCCGTATTAAGGATATTTAAAACATACATTGTCTATAAAGGAATATTTTATAATTTCACAGGACTTTAATTCCTGGACTTCTCTTTCGTTCCAGCATCACTGCAGTAAAAGTCAACGTTTCGGCAGCTACTATTCATAGGTGAGTAAAGTACATCTTTTTTGTTAACAAAATAAACTTGGGGATCCACGGGATCTTCAGCCTCACTCAGCCCACTTATGGCTGATGGGAGGAATCATATTGCTCGACTTTGGGAGGCTCCCTGTACATTTTAGAGAAATTTTTATTTGACGTTATCTTCATCGTTTGATGTTTTACGTATGTCTGCCAGATTTTGAATCAATTGCATAATATGTGTAAATTAGCTCAATGCGCTAACGCAAATTGCGCAGTAACTATAAGGGTGATATTCTAGAAAAACTATAGGCATTCGACTCTTAAGTTATTTGTACATGCACATGATGTTTGGTAAAAATCAGACAACCGAGACGGCAGTTATCGTAGAACAAACAAAAAGACAGACAAAATGCACATGGACTCAATAGGAGAGATTTCGCTTCGCTAGGCCAATAACTAATGTTAAGTTTCGGTCATTCTCTTTGCCATGATCATCTATTGGTTCAAATTCTATCAATTACATTTAAGCTCCATATATATACTCTGTTTATACGATATTTACCGTAAACCCTGTGTATAAATTAGTACCATTTACGGGATTGGAGCCGCGTTAGGAGGCAAGGAACCGAAGTTCGAATTTTAATTATTTCAAATTTAAATTAGCGAAAGATTAAAAGACTGCGCATTAATAAATCGATTTTTACCTGCTATCTTATAGAAAATATAAATTATAACTAGGTACCCTAGAGTTGGACTCCGGTCTTTTTTCGAGATTTTTTCTTCATTGCCTTTTAAAAACTAAATCAAGCATTTATGCCAATTTTCAATATCCTGCTTAATTAGAAGGTTTTTAGAAACGCTTTAATAAGTGCCATCAGAGGCGATGACGTAAACAATTTAGCTTCGGACGAATTATCAAAAAATTATAATAGATAGATAATCATTTTAATGAAATTTTTTGCTTATTCGTTCCATTTTCTGGCTCTCCTAAGAAATAAAGTGACACTTAATGTAGTTCTTAGATCCTAATTATTCAATATGCTCCATGAAGACTGAAAACTTTAAATTTAATGCTTCATAATAGTTATTATACTGAACATACCGCATGAGGTGAAATATGTTTAGAATAAACCTTCATCAGTGAAAAAAATATCTCATTACAATTTCGAAACCTAAGCAGTAAGCATTTATTTGGCTATCCCTGTCTAATTCGTACAGAAAGCAACGGAGTGACTTAATACTAACTTGGTGTATTTCTTTCTAGGTTGTCTTAGACAGAGGACGCGTGAGATTTTGGTGTATAAGGAACCTGCTTGTGTCAAGAGGCTCATATCCTGAACGAGGAGACTGTCCAAACGGCTTGCTAGGAGTGTTGGGGAGAGTGTCCAAAAGTAAATCATTTTTATATAAGGCATACAAATACTTTGAGTTAGTGACCAATGACTTGTAACATAATTTATTCCCACGCATCGCATCATTTCAGCGATATGGAAATCAGCGATGAGAAGAGAGTGAGACCAATGGGTAATGAAAAATGCAAACAACAGAGTCGAGGAAGGAAAGAGAGTGTTTCGAAACACCGATGGAACCATTTGAGCCAATCGGACAAAAAAGGACTACTGAACAAAATGGTAGAATATCAAGGGGAACGAATTTTACTTGGAGAAGTGGTGAACGAGAAAATGGCATCCGAAATCTTCAATCCTGAAGTGCTCTCATATTTAATGACGGAAGATAATATTAAAGTCGGAGACGGAACTCGATTACTCTCCCCAGGATACAACGAAGAATATTATATCGAGAGATTTTTTGTCAGGGAAATTGTGGACGGTAGCATTTTCGATGAGGATAATGGACATTACTATTTGTTCATCACTGGTTTATCCAAAGAAAAACTCAGTCAACAACTCATAGACGAGCAAATGGTGCAAATCATCGAGAAAGAAGATGATGACATTCTCGAAGGCAAGAATATCATATTGCCAGCAAGATGTAAGATTGCAAGAAACGTTTTCGAAAGCATTTCCCAGAAAGATCCAAGTGCATCTTTTCATTGGCTGCACTTCTTCAAGAATGCTTTTTACTGGCGAGCATCAAAAGGGAGTATGGAGATTATGGAAAAGTATCGTATTAAGGAGGAGGTGGATGAAAAGAAACTGACCGAAGCCACGAGTGAGAACATGGACAGAGTCGTCCTTATTTCAGGTGATTCCGGGTCTGGAAAATCAACTGTTTTCTCTGAATTGATTAGAAAGATGAATAAACCGAACGTGTGGATAGGAAGAGTAAATTTTAATGATTATGCGGGCAGTAAAGAAAACCCAAGGTTATTGGTGAACGTCGAAGAAGATGGAGAAGTCAAAGATATCGTTGATTATTTATTCAGAATTCTCAACGTACTAAATCCACTCGAGCAGTGCTTGTTGAAGTACTTCTTGAGTCGTGATTGCAAAGTTAAGATGTTCATGGATGGCTATGATGAGATCACCACGTTCCATAAGGAAAAAGTGTTGACTCTTTTGCGTACCTTGAAAAATCACACGCGCGTTCAGATGTGGATCGCCATCAGTAAACGCGAAGGGCTGAAGTTAGAAACAGAATTGGAGGCATTTTTGCACGAAATGAAGCCCTTTTCGTCTCATGATCAAGCTTCCTTCTGCAATAAATTTTGGAAGTGTAACCTGGAGTCACCGTGTTTGGAAGTGTTGGAGTATAGAGGTGAGGAAAGCGTCAAGAAGATTCTAGAAAAGTCTGAAGGAATCCTTGCTGAGTTGAAGCATTCAATAGAACTGCATGAAGACACAAAGATCATCGAAGACATGAAGATGATAAATGATTACATCATACATGAAGAAAATAGAGATGAAGTAACGTTTATCAACCTTCTCCACTCTTTGAGACCAAACATCCAAAACCTTGATTTTTCTGCCTATGCCAGAGTTTTTCTTGACCGCACATGCTCTACCATCTCTGACGAGGAAACGCTTTTCATTGCACTGCCACTGAACCTCAGCATGTCGGCTGAATTGTCCTTTCAGGAAAACTTGAAAATTAGAGCATTCTCTAATTTGCATAATCTATTTTCTGATTTCGTTGAAAAGAAGATTGAAATTTATATGAAAGAGAAACTTAGATACACCGAAGAAACATACGAAATGACTGAGTGGAACAAAACAATCAAAAATAGAATACTTAAATTTCACAGAAAAATTGCTATGTCTGTCATACATCCAGAAAGATATCCATTAAAGGCGATCAAGGAATGCCACATCTGTAAATATATGGAGGTGGGTTTGATGACAGATGTAGAGGGACATTTTCAGTTTGTACACCGGAGTATAGCGGAATATTTCTTCAGCGAATTCATACTTAAAAGAGTCAGTAAGGATAGACTAGAGAAAGGATTGCTGGAGGATACTCTTTTGCAGCCTGAGTACGAATTCGTGAGAAATTTCATTGATTGCAACTTCCAATCCAAGAAGATCTCATTTGGCGAGAATTTTACCAAAGAATTCGATGTAATCGATGTTTTTTCAAGGTACTTAAAGCATGCAACAGTTGATGATATTAAGAATCACAGAAATATTTGGCAAGGAGTAATAGGGTTCTTCGAGCAACATAGCAACAAGGATTTAGCCAACGATTTAATTCCTAAACTAGCAGAAGCAAGCGAACGACTGAATAGAGGAGTAAAGATGGAGTTCTTTAAGTTTCTCGATTCCACTCTGAGCGATGAAACATTTTCATATTTTTTCAATGCAACTGAATTCATGAGAATGTACATATTCCCTCTTATTTCACGGGAACCTGCAGAAGACTTGAGATTGCTTCTAGAGACGATGAAGAGAGTGATTTGTCACAAGGCGTGTTTAATGAGCCAGAACAATTCCTTGATCACATCTCGCCGCCTAAAAACGTCAGAAGTAGATGGGGTGTTTAAAAAAATAAAGGTTCCATACGGCGTCGAGCAGGGAAAGCGACTGCTGGAGGTCGGGGATGAAGACGGATGGGACATCTTTAACTATTCTTGTTGGAATAAGGATAAGAATGTTCTTCCATTATTGATTAGCTTCTTCAGAGTCATTGTAGGGGATGGAGTCCTAAGTGATTATATTACAAAAAGAGACCATAGGAGGCGTTCCACCTTGCACAGGTATGCATATTGGCTTGGATTCTCTCATATCCAACTTTTTATGAATGGGGTGTGTGTTCTGCTTGAGAAGAGTTCCTACGAAGATCTAATAATGGCAGTGGACGAAGAAGGCCGTAATTTCCTTCATTATTTGGCTCTTTCTAATAAAGGCGATGAAATGAAGCTGACTTTGAGTTATCTAAGCGACTGTATCGGCTCTCTTCTGATGAAGGAAATGCTGATCGAACGAGACGCGTATTGGGATTCCGTTTTGCACTCTGCCGCTGGAAACGAGGACATCGGCGCATTCGAGGAGACTTTGAAAGCGTTGCAGGGTTGCCTGAGCGAGGATGAATTCAAGAAGTTCGTTGCGAGTGGAGATATACGGGGCAACACGGTTTTCCACACTAGAGCATTATATGGCCAACCCATCCACGATCTTAGGCTCCTAGAGAACTACATCGGCGCAGGACAATCGAGAGAGTTACTCAGGGAAAAGAGTGACTACGGACGAACCTGTTTGCACGTGCTGTTTAGGTATATACAGGGAAAAATGTGGCATGATGTTCTTGTCAACGACTTGCGTTTTCTGTCGGAAGTGTTGGGTCGCGATTTCCTAGAAGAATTTATCTCTATGACTGATAATGCTGGAGATACATTTTTGCACTGCGCTGCAGAAAATGAAGATATCGCAGATTATTCTGGGATTTTAGTGAAACTAAAAGGCATTTTGTCAGAATCATCCTTTCAGAATTTGATAAACATGCGCAATGAAATAGGCGAAGTAGTTAGAGTAATTGAGGAGGGGAGTGTAATTAATTTAAGAACAGTAGAATTGAATTGATGATCCATTACTGCCAGAAATTGTTACTTGATTAATATATTTTGTTGTACAATATATTATAAAAATTGAACAAAATGTTTTCAGCATTAATTCAAAATTAAGTTATTGATCCTTTGATTAACATTGCTGCTTTTTTGTGAAATCACTGCTATTGGCTAAAGAGCATCTCTATGAATGAGTTATTAAGAAAATCTTTCTTTCATTTGATAAACATTTGTCCTGAGAAATGGATCCAATAAGAATGCATTTTTTTCACGAAAATTTATTGCATATATTAATTATTTATTTTCCCTCCTCTGTCCCCTCTCCTCCTTTATTCCTTCCCTTCCTCTCTCCCTCCCTCCACCCTCCCTCTCCCTTCCTCTGCCTCTCATACCTCCCATGCCTTCTGCTCTTCCCTCTGCTCCCAATCTATTGCTTTCCCTCTTTTCCTCCGTCTCCCTCTATTTCTTTCCTCCCGCTCTTTTCTAATTCTATCCCTCCCTATCTCACTCCCTCCCTACATCCCCACTCCCTTTCTCTACATCTATATAGTCATTTAGATATGCAAAAGAATCCATACATAATGCCAGTCCTATTAGGATTATCTCCATTCGTGCAAATCCAACAATAATGATTGCAATGGCGGTGGATGATCTAATTTTCATTTATTTATATTTGAATTTTACAAAACAAGCACTAATTACTAATTTCAAATATAAAATTTCGAATGTGGACTCGTAGGTTAAAGAGACTAGATTCATCATTTATGTCAGTTCAATTAGTATCAGCAAACCTAGGTCTTGTAATCTCTGAAAATATATATATAACTGGCATATCATCCGATTAATATTCATCCATTCATACTAGAACGTATTTGGAAATATGAATACTAAAAATAAAGAAATTTTATTCGTATTAATAGAAAGTTAACATTATTGACCTCTAATCTGCATAATCAACATATAAAAATTTTCATTTAAAATTTTAAAACAACTGATGTGGAAAACCCTATACTTTATCTATAAATTGATAAAATACTTCAAACAAGAATAGTCGAAACCTGCACAAATTTAAATGCCCATAACTGTTTCTACTTTCTGGGACATTCAATGATGTGGATGTGGATTTATCGGTTCCTGCTTAATGAATATAAAAGTTGGTTTCATTAATTTTCCATTTAAGTTTTATTTAACTTAACTCTTGGAAATCTGTCATATTTGAAGAGCAATAACGCTAATTTGATAAAAAATCAAATCGCCCTCTTGAAGAAAAATAAACCTAGTGGAGTTTATGAACGTCCAAATCTCGAGTTCCTAGCTAATTCCTAACCAGAGACGGACCCCAAGGGAATGACGGGGACTATCGCTCCACTACTTTCTCACGTTCTAAAATCTTCACTCATCAAAACCTCGCGATTTCGCGCGGCGGCAGTTCTGTATTTTAACTGTAATCTTCAAAAATTATACCCCTTTCATGGATAATTTTAAATTGATATTCCGAATAAAATATAATTAATAAGAGTTCATTGTACTAGTTAAAATTGAGAAAATGGCAGTCCTCTTGGGAGGAAATTCATCAGAATGTCATGACAAGTTTCTGGATCCGCTACTGATCCTAAACAATCTAAAAAGTCAAATACATAAAGATCTGCACCTATTCCAATGCGGAAAGGAATAATACACCTGGAGTAGAGCCAAAATTTAAAATGAATGTTACATAGAGATACACAGAGATTTCAAAGGCGTTATTTATGCGAAATTTGTATACAACACTATCGAAGGCTTGGGTGGTTCTTGAGTTTTTATCTCCAAAACTATAAGTCGTAATCACCCGGTCTCATAGAGATCGATCGATCGATTTTCCAACAAAATGGAAATGTATACATCCAAAAACCTACTCTGAATAATAGTATTTAAGTCATTTCTGTTTACTTTTTTCGTAGTATTATTTTCTACCTATGATTTCGTTCCTTTTCTGGGCTTGGATTAACTGTGGGACTGAAAGAAAGGTATTTTCTTACACTAAATATGCGTCTTTTTGAAAATCTCACGCTTCTACTCTGGGCAATCAGGTAACCGCAAGGCCTTAGGGTAGTTTTGAGAACACGTGTTTCTTAGCCGTTTTGAGGTTTTTGAGATTATATTTTCCGACCTAATGGTGGGATATTCCACGAGCCTTTCTATACAGATAAGGTCATGGATATGTCCTTCTGAGAATTTCTCAACCCCTGTTAAATGAGGTTCGGTAGAAAGGAATTTCGGTGGTCGTTTTCTACCACTTCCACTCATCAACCCCGTGGAGTGTATTCCAGAAACAAATGTTTCTCGATTCTTTCTAGGGTTTTTCCTATAGACTGCCTTGTTGTATGCACTTTCATCCGTTGTCCCTATGCACCACCCAATCTTTTGGCAGTCTTTTTCTTAAGGCTGGTTCACACTGGAGGGACGGTTAGAGGATGGTCACGTAGAGGGCGCCATTAGGGGCAGGACTATTCTTGCAGAGACCATTCAAACTTGTAGGTTAGACCTTGGTCGCAGCACGGTCGCATTCTGGCCTTCATCTACAGCGTGACACAGTTTATGGATGCTCCTAACTAGCAGACAGATTCAAGCTCACTTCGGCTGTCACCGAGGATTGCCGATAGAAACTGAAGAGGCTAGGACTCGAAGGGGCTTGGGACAAAAGTTGCCTCCTCGAGCGACCCAAGGGGTTCGTGCCGAGACCGGACTGCGTCCTCCCCTACAAGTGTGAATGCGTTTGGGCCTTCTCCATTAAACCTCTATTAAAATATAATTTTTATATTTGGTCTAAAATGTCCCAACGGCGACCGTCCTCCGACCGTCCCTTTTTGGAAATCTAGAAGCCCATCGTCCGTGTTTACCTACTCGATAGATGGTGAGAGCATTCCTGTTTCGGAATCCGTGAAATACCTCGGGGTAACCTTGAATCGTGACCTGTCTTGGGACACCCACATAAGACGAGTGATAGGTGCGGCAAATAAGAAGTTGGCTTTTGTGCGTAGGATAGTCAGGAAAAGCACGGAAAAGGTGAGAGAATCCTGTTATTTATCGTTGGTTAGACCTCAAATGGAATACGCAGCAGCGGTTTGGGATCCATATCAGAGGGGACTCATAAAGGATTTAGAAAAAATACAGCGGCGAGCAGCTAGATTCGTGAAAAAGAATTACGATAAAAAACAGAGCGTTACGTTACTCATTGAAGAGTTGAGTTGGCCATCGTTGATTACAGGCGAGACTTAAACTTCTAGATAAATATAGGTCGGAGATATTCGTAAATGAAATGAAGGATATTATTCGACAACCAACGTATATCGGACGGAGGGATAATGAGGACAAGATTCGCGAAATAGATAGTAGGACGGAGAGGTATAAGGAGTCCTTTTTCCCTAGGACAATACGTGACCACAATAGATAACTGTGAATAATAATTAGTTATGAACTTGGTGCGCGGCACCCCCTGCCATCCACCGTCAAGGTGACTTGCAGGGTAATATGTAGATGTAGTGTGAACCAGCCTTTAAAGTTATCCAGGAAGGATCATTCCTCTCTCGTGCTTTTGGCTCCATTTTTGCTACAGGTTAGTAAATTTCAATTTATATATAATGGTTTAAAAAGGAGCACATAAATTAGCAATCGTTACTAAAAATTGAAGAGGGGTAAATATTAATATTTATTTGCTATTTGTTGTAAAATATTTTGCTGATTAGAAAAACGCATTTTAATCAGGACTTGAGGTAAGACTGTTGGTCGAGCGATCAATAATAAAGTCTAATTTTTCTCAATATATATTTTATGTTAAATAAAGAGACTATCTAGTGCAAGGATGAAATATATCAAATGATACAAAGTATTAGATAGTTCACTTTTGACGTCTAAAATATTATTGTGATAATTATATCGTTAATGTTTTTTCCTTAATTGGCATGAACGAATGTCTAAAAGCCTTTACGGTGAACTCGCAAATTATTTTTTTAAAGAATGTTTCTTGGCAAAAGCAACATCATATTGTTTGGATTTCATAAATTAATCGTTTTCTAGTTTTCATTATACAATTTAAAGAGGTAAATCATAATTTACTATCTAAATTCGTGACATAATATATTTGCCAACGACGCGATAAGAATTATACTAAATCAAAAATATCTAGATTCGGAAATACCGATATGCAAGGTGCTAATTTGGTTTAATAATCTAGATTAAGTTACTGAAAGGCGTGAATTAACTATTACTATGTTTTTGCATATACTCGTAGGTTGATTGCCAAAATAATCACGTTTGGCAAAATTTGTAATGAAAGGAGTGAAAAAACACAAACAGGAAATATCGTTTCGTGTTCGCACAATGTATTTTTTTCTGCACTAGCTATTTGTTGTTACTTAAAGTGGTAAGCTTTCAAGTGAAAATATTCTTATATAAGTGTGTGTATAAATAAATAAATATATATATATTTATATATATATTTGTCTTTTTGTGTTCGTGTGTTTCACGTGTCTCTTTGACGCCCCCAGCAGCCTGCCAGCTTGGTCCTCAACTTGGTAAGTGTCCGCTGGGCTTCCCTCAACACCTTGTTGCCACCCTCATCACTACCTTTTCTTTTCCTTTAGTTAATATATATACCGTCCTTTTTTCTCCTTTTTTGTCTATATCTTTACGTTTCTTTCCTGTCGTCTTTTCCTCTTATCTTTCTCTTCCACCATGGAACTGACCTGTCTCCGTTATCATCTACTTAGACACATTACCCTCAACTTCCAGATTGAATCCCTCAACTCCTGCCTTGCACTTGGACTCACCCCCAAATGCCTCACCATCAGAATTCCTCTTTCAGGTCTTCCTCCCCCTATCCGCGCTTCCCTAGCCCTCACGTATCACCTCGCCTCTATCCACATTATCCGTTCCACCATACACCATTGTACCACCCTCTCTAACACCCGCTTCGCTAATTGTAAATCTCTCGTTCTTTATCTTCGTCATTCTTTGCGATCCATATCCGACCTTCGTGCCGCTTTCCTTCAAGCGGCTAATGATATCACCGCACATCGCAACAGTAAACTCTCTCTGATTTGCGTCCGGCATCTCAAACTTGGTCTTCCCCTTCCGTTCATAACAGCTGGCGAGGTCAACAAACCACCTCCTTCCCCGCCACTCATCGGTCAAACTCCCTGTCTTGCGGACCTCCTGGGATTCCCAACGCCACCATCACTTTATATCCTGAAAAAGACCCACACTTTCCTAACCCTCAAACCTTTGAAGCGCTCCTATTTTTCGCACACTCCTGCCACCACCTCTTCATCTTGCCAACCAGATGAAGTCTTGAACCTTTCCTCCCACGTACTTACCCCTGCCGAGAATGAACTCCTCTCACGCCCCACCACCAAATTTGATCATTTTCGCCTCCTTGCCGACGTCCAGTCCTTTGCCCGCACACTACGTCTAAAAACTAACCCTCCCAAAGAAGACTCTCTCACCTCTGCCAACCCAAAACTCCCTCCCGGCCTCCCACCTACCTTTTCCATCTTCAAACCTCCTTCCCAATACATTCCACCCACCCTTCCTTCCCTACACCCGGTCGAACAATACCTCAATTATATCCTTTCCAGAATCTCCCAACCTAACTTTTCCGATCTTATCGACCATACAGATAATCTTACCAGCCGTGAAAGGCATGTCATTTCTACACTCAAACATCTTGACCATATCATCATCCTCCCTGCCGACAAGGGCACCACCACGGTTGTGATGGATCGCACCAAATATAACGAGGAAGCCGAGCGCCAACTTTCTGACGAAACCTTTTACCATCACCTTACTTCCAACCCCACAGACCACCACTCCTACCAAATTTCGTCCTATCTTCATTCCTCAGGAAAACAGGAAGGCCATTCCGATTCCGCCATTGCTCTAATGATCCCCAACAAACCCCGCACACCCACATTCTACCTTCTCCCTAAAATCCATAAACCCAACATCCCCGGCCGCCCCATTGTTGCCAGCTTTAATTCCACTACAGAACGCATCTCCGCCTTCGTTGACTCCCACCTACAACCTCTCATTCGTCAATTCCCTTCCTTCACCCAAGACACTAACCACTTTCTCTAACGTCTCAAAACCCTCCCCTTTCCTCTCCCACCCAATACGTTCCACTCAGACCACTTTTGTGGCTGAGATACATCGACGATGTCTTCCTCATTTGGACGCATGGACCTGACTCTCTCCTTTCCTTTCTCTCGCGTCTCTCCTCCCATCCTTCACTGTCCTTCACCCACCAATCCTCTACCTCCCACAACACATTCCTGGATGTCGATCTTTACCTTCAAGACAGCCAAATCCGCACCTGTGTACTACTGTGTACTACTCCAGTCACTCATTATGGCCATTCCATTAAAAGGGAAGGGGGGAGACTGCAGCTGCATTGCCTGGGAAGGTGGTGGTCGGGAGAGTACTGAAACTACACGCCTGCACACAATGATCATTTTCTGATCATGCGTGACTTAGCCCTTTAGAGTATAGTATAGTATAGTATATAGTATAGAGATACAAGTTTACACAGCAAGTCCTCATTTACTACAATTCATTTTCCAATGCCTAACCTAGGAGAAAATCGATGGATGCAGCCTTGACGTGGTGGAACTCCATATTCAGGAAAATTAATAAAATGTTTGGTAAAGAATCCACTTTAATAACACAAAACAGATGACCGGTTTTGACTAACACTTAGTCATCATGATGATGATAAGTGTTAGTCGAAACCGGTCGTCTGTTTTGTGTTATTAAAGTGGATTCTTTACCAAACATTTTATTCTTTTTCCTAACCTAGGAGGCTTGAAATTCCACTTTCTGATGCTCAGACATGCTTATCCCATGTATTGCCTGGTATAACACTTCATTCTTCAATATGAAACAACTACTACTTTTTTGGCAATTCTGAAATACAAAGAATTTCAGCAAAAAGATGGACTCACCTCATATACAGGCTAGAACAATAAGGCAATGTAAAGAACTTTTTGCCAAGGTCAAAAAACTTTTTCAATTACTAGAGGATTTCCAAATCTCTTTTGAAAAATCTTCAGTTAGAGAATGTAGAAACTCCTTCCATCATGCCTCCTATAAATGGGCCGTTATCACATTTAATATGGATTCACTAAAGTTAACTAAGGAGTTAAGATATGCAACCGATATAATATTTTCTTTATTTTCTCACTATTTTTGTATTTTTCAAACATATTTTGTTGTAGCACTATATAACTTTCAACTAAATATCTCTAAAATGCACGGAGTAAGCCTCCATCAAAGTTCTTGCAACAGACTGACGAAGATGTAGAGAAAATTCTGGCGTGAAATAGTGGAACACCAGATGTGTGGATAGTGCATATACTTATGTGACCATTCCCATGGCAAACTTTTTTGCCTTGCAACAACATGCTGTAAATATGTAATTTGCTTCTTGCCTTTCCCCTGATGTCATGCCCTTTTCGTGTTTACCCCACCCTCCACCACCCTTGGACCTCAACCCATCATCGCTCTGTTTTCTCAACATCTGCTTTCTAGAAAACTGAGGTGCATCATCTGTCTTTCACAAATCCCTTTTTTTCCAGAATTACCACTATAAAAGATGCAGGGTGTGGGCTTGTTACTTAAAAAAAGGAATTGGCTAGAGTTTTAAGCTTTAAAGTGGCTGAACTATTATATATATATATATATATATATATATATATATATATATATATATATATATATATATATATGGCACTTTTTAATGCCTTTTAAAAAACTTACTGATTAGGTGGAAGAATGAAAATTTGCAGGAATATTTGATTCAGATATAGAAATTAAATGATGAAAAGAAAATATGAAAAAAGACCTGGGTTCGACTCCAGGGGGGCAATTTCCATTTCCTGTAAGATAACATGTAAAAAACGACTTTTTAAAGCACAGGCTTTTATTCTTTTGGAAATTTAATTTAGAAATAATAGACATACAATCTTCGAATTTAAACTATATTTTAGGAAAATTAACGAAGTTTCTTATTTTATTCAACTTTTTTCATCTACTATTCGAAATCTCTCATATTAAACATTTAAATCTCATATTTTGGGAAAATATGGGCTTTTAAATGAGATGTTGCCTTGCCGACCACGTCATTGTTAAACTTCGAGAATCAATTGTTGTCTCAATCCACATGCGTGTAATATATATGAGTGCATAGTAGATTGCCTTAAATTTGGGACTAGGAAGTATTTTTCCAGAGAAAGAGGGAGAGGATGCGGGGGAAGGAGGATGGGAAAGAGGAAGAGAGAAAATGAGGAAGAATGAAAAGTGCCTTAAATTTAATACATAATCCTTTCATACCCATCATATTTGATGGGCAATTATGCTGGTATTTATTTATATATATATATATATATATAAGGCAACAAGTTGTTGGAATAGGGAAGCCCCCACCCCCTCCGCATCCTCCAATCCCCGACTTTTCTGGACAACCCTTCCACTCCCATGCCTCCACCAGTGTCACTGCCATCAGTTGTCTCCTGTGCTGACAAAGGGATCACCCTTGAAAGCTTCCGTGTTTTTGTGTTTGTCTTACATATGTCAATTCGACACCCCCAGCAGCTCGCCAACCTGAAGTCATCTTATTGGTGAGCGCTCACTGGGCTTCCTTATCCTAACAACTTGCTGCCATCCATTTATCCCATTTACCTTTCCTCTTCCGTAAGCATTTATGTATGTATATATATATATACAGGGTGTTTCAGAACTTATGTTACAAACTTCTACGGCAAGTAGGGGGACCAAAGAGAAGCATTTTTTAAAAAGCAATGCATGGGTTCTGGTGCATTGTTACGGCGCTACAGGCTGTTGAAGTCATCAGGAGGGCACCTGCAGGTAGGCAGCCAATGAGGAAAGGTTCACTGCTGTGGCAGGGTTCACTGCCATGCATAACAACGCAAGGTTCGCTGTCACGTGTAGACAATGCATGGTTCCCTGCTATATGATCATTTCATTACAGGTGCATTTAATTGTTAGGGGTTTGGAGGAGTCCAACCCAACTGATGTGTTCATGGTGCACTCACTACACATTCGTTAGTTGCCTACCGAAGGAGTTATTGAGAGGTACAGTTTTGTGGAGTTAGCTGACATGCATCTGATTTATGGTGCTACCAATGGTAATGGGACGGAAGCTGCAAGGCTGTATTCGCAGAGATTTCCGCAACATCGGAAACCAGCCAACATGTTCAGGCATCTCGACCTGTGACTTCGTGAGACTGGCTCACTGTGCCCAAACATGTATGTCACTGGTCGACAGAGGATAGCTATAATGGCAGATGTTGAGGAAGACATACTTGATGTCATAGTGGACGAGCCTTCCACAAGCACACATGCCATTGCACTGAACAATCCGGTGAGTGATAGCTCAGTCTGGTGCATGCTGCTTGAGCAGCAGTTGTACCCCTACCATCTGCAACGTGTTCAAGCATTAAGCCCTCAGGATTATCCTCGAAGATGAGAGTTCTGCTAATGGTTCAATGGTTTTTGCAGCAAATTGCAGTAATGCCAAATTTCGCGAGGTCTGTGCTATTTACAGTTGAGGCAACTTTCATGCAGAACTGGGTTTTCAATAGCCAAAACATACACATGTGGGCTGAAGAAAATCCCCATGCCACTTCCGTCCACACACATCTGGAGCGATTTTTCGTCAATGTGTGGTATGGCATTGTTCATGACCATCTCATCAGTCCACATGTCCTTAGAGTTTGAAAAGTATTCGTTTTTTTAATATCCGTGGTTTTGGTTTCCCAAATTTTCAAAACCACGGTTTTGGTTTGGTTTTCGGATAAAGTAAAAAATCTAACTTGAAAATTTAAGAAGTTTATTCAAAAAACCCACTATAAAACTGATTTCAGATCGTGAAATGTTAATTATTATCAAGACAAATAAAAATAGAAAATTTGATAAAAAACTAAATTTTGAAAATGACAAAATCTTTTAACTGGATTCATTTATGTAATAATATTTTTAAAATATCAAGCAGTTTAGAGAATAATCGGAAAGACGGGATCTTAAGTTACCACAACAATGTGACGATGCTGAAAGTACTCTTTCAGGTTCAGTAGAAGATGGTTTAATTGTGCAAAGTGCTTTAAAAAGTTTTGTAAATTTTCAGTTCTTTCTAAATTACAGTGTACTTTTAGTCATTTTCTATGTTTTTTCATTATATATACACTTCATTATGCACATATGACTTATTACGATGCCTACCAATAGGCAAGTGAATCACCAAAAAATCTAAAAGTCATAGTCATATTAGAATGGTTTTCTTTTTGTTATTAGAGGGTGTTCTACTATCTCCCATACTTTTATGCTAAATAGAAATTAAAGACAAAGTAAGAAATTTGTTCATATCTTGCGTAATGTTCATATTCTTGTAATTTCAAATTAAATAAAGGAAAGTAATCAATTGAAATGAAATCAAGAAAAAGTACTTACCTAACACTTTAAATACATAGATTCTAAAAAAATCCACAGGAAACCACTTCACTACCAACTACGACCACAAGATGAACTGAAGAATATATTTCATATGCATGCTGTTCGTGATCTAAAAGGGTCAGCATTATAAAGTAGTGAATTATCCTTTGACTACAATGTGTTAATATGTTACACATGTGCCATCTGCTCTTCGGATGAAAATACGATCTCCTAGGCGGAAGGCCACACTTACCCCACCTTACCTTAGTTGTTCCATAAAACATTTTATGTATAATCGACTCTTTAATCAATCAAGTGGGGTCCTATCGCCTGGTCTGTGCTATCACCCAATCTCAATCTATTGGTCTTCTTCTGTTGGGGTCATCTCAAAGACATCGTATACGACACAGCAGTCGAACAGAAGGATGATCTTTTGCTGAGAATTGTCGCAGCATGCAACACCATGCGTAACACCAAGTATTTTTGAGAGGGTGCGGCAATCAATGTTGCAGTGGTGTCAACACTGTGTGGAAGTTGGTGGCTGTTACTTTGAGCATCTCCTGTAATAAAGTTTCACTAAAAAAATCCAATGCAAAAGCTTTTGCTTCAGTCGTAATAGTCCTTGTCACCTCATTCATGCTAGACTGCTCATGCAGCAGCGAACCTTGCCTCATTGGCTGCCTACCTGCATGCGCTCTCCTGATGATTTCAACAGCCTGTAGCGCCATAACAATGCACCAGAGCCCATGCTTTGCTTATTAAAAAATGCTTGTCTTTGGTCCCCCTACTTGCTCTACTTGTATATATATATAGGGTGTCCGGCCTTATAGGTCAATAAAATAAATGATTATATCTCTGCAACAATGTAGGTACTATGTTTTGTTTTAATTGCATTTACGAAGGCAAGTCTTCAAGTTTTTGCCCCCAGCATCTCCAAGGTGAAGCATGCATGCATGAGTACAGGCAGGAATCACATTACATAGTTCTTTCGTCAGTTGTGAAGATGTTCTCCATGTGGCAGAAAGTAGACTGTTCTCTGGCTTGCTTAGTTGAAGTCGTACACCTGTGTTCAATGCAAATTCAGCCAGGTTTACGAAAACCAAGCAGAACCAACTTACAAAGTGGTGATGCATTGGGATCAGCATCTAAAGAAGACAGGAAGTGTGTTGCGACAACATGACCCTCCATGCCACAGTT
The DNA here is from genome assembly GCA_028673005.1 of Tanypteryx hageni. Taxonomy (NCBI): domain Eukaryota; kingdom Metazoa; phylum Arthropoda; class Insecta; order Odonata; family Petaluridae; genus Tanypteryx; species Tanypteryx hageni. The sequence goes on along the minus strand of CM054113.1, from coordinate 21,477,081 downwards.
TATTGGAGCAGAAGGTGGAGCAAGTGTGGGAGGAATTTCAAAGAAGCCCACGAAAGTCAGTTCGTTATGCAAGTTTGCAGCTAGGGATACCTTGCTCCACTGTGCATGACATTTTGCATAAAAGACCAACTATGTGCATACAAACTCCAGGTGCTCCATATAATTACACCTAGAGATCGCAGTTTAAGAAAGGCATTTGCTGTGGAAATGCTTTCCCGCATTGAAGAAGAAGATAACTTCCTTGAAAGGGTGTGCTTTTCCTATGAAGCAACATTCCATGTCTGTGGAAAGGTAAACAGGCACAACTGCTGTGCTTGGGGAAGTGAGAATCGGCACTGAGACGAGACTGTCTCATTTTACATTAATCTCTCGTAATCCTAAAAGTACTTGAAAATAGTTAAACGATACGATACCCTCTGGTGACACTGCTGCTGCCAACAACAAATCAAATACCATACACTGGCTAAATAACACAAAATATACTAACAATTATATTGCAGTGACATAATACAAAGCAAAATATAGTACAATACTTAATAGAAATGTCCACTTGAGGAATCACAAATAATATGGAAAGAATTCGACTCGTTGGGTAATCTCTCTGCAAGCGGGCTGCAGGTCAGGTGTGTCTGCCTCTCTCTGAGTCCTCTCTCGTTCCCCCCCACTCTCCGTCTCTATCTCTCTCTCTGCCCACTCCTCGTCGCAAGGTTGTCAAATTGGGAATCACCTCTAGTTCACGGTGAAGTTCGAGTAGAGGGCACTGCACTCGCAAATGGTAATTGGTTCCAGGGTCTTGCTAGTAGTGTCCTCTTCCAGGCTAATGTCTGTTGCTATAAAAGAAGGCATTCTGTACGTACGCACAAAGACGGAGTACTCGCACAAGCCGGAGTACGAGCATATGCCAGGGTATGAACGTATGCCAGGGTACGACCGTATGCAGGGGTTCGTCGTGAAAAACTGATAGGGAACTTGATAAATTGTCAAAAATAGAAAAATGCTGCAGCACGAGATGCTAGTACATGAGCGATACTCACCTAAGGTTAACGTGTGGTGTGCACTTACAAAGGACAAAGTTATCGGTCCTTTATTTTTGAGGAATGACCATTTACTGGCAAAACATTTTTAGCGATGATTCAAACAAATGCATTGCATCAGATTCCGGCAGGATTCTTTTTCCTGTTGGATGGAGCACCACCTCACTTTTCTCGCAGTGCCCGCACCTTTCTGGATGATCAGTTTCCACGTCGTTGGATTGGAAGGGGGGGGGTCCAATTCCTTGACCCCCTCAGTCTCCTGTTTTAACTCCTTTAGATTTATTTTTTTTGGGGGTCATTAAAGACATAGTTTATAAAGACAAGGTGCAAACTCTTGACAAATTATGGGGCAATTCTCAGAGCTACCGATTTTGTCACAGCTGCCATGCTTGTCAACACATGGCAGGAAGTTGAATATCGGTTTGATAATAATAATAATAGTTTATTGGTTCAGAGATCAAAAACATGATATAGGACAAGTCAGTAAAAGGCACAAGAGAAAATTGGTACAAATTATACATGCAGATCAAATAGCAAGATCAAGTTACAAGCACATAAAATAATAAAATTTAAAGTGAGATACAGATGAATATCAAGCATCATTAAAGAAATCATTAATACTATAGTAATGCTTACTGAGCAGAAAGGCTTTAAGTTTGTTTTTAAAATTTGACAAGCTCATGGACATTTTCAGTTCCTGTGGGAGTTTGTTGTATAACCGAAGTCTCATTGTTCTTGGGCCAAGTGAGGCTGTTTTTGTACAAATATAGGGAATGTGGAGATCATTTAGACCACGTGTGCATAACTGCGTATGTTGGAGTTTTTTACAAAGTTATGTAAGTTCCTTCTCATGTAAAGTATGGCAGTGAGTATATATACAAATGGCAGTGACAGTATATTCAATTTTCTAAAGATGGGACGACAGGAGGCATCATATGGTTCATTAGCAATGAGACGCATCGCTTTCTTTTGAATTTTAAGAATATTACTTGCAAGTGGGGAAGAACCATAGACAAGAATACTGTAAACAATATGGGAGTAGAAGTCTCCATAATATAAGGACACAAGTACATTAGTGCAGACTGTGAATGGAATACACCTTATAAGGAAGCAAGTAGAACTCCACTTACTGGATAGTTTGTTGATATGAGTATCCCATCTTAAATGAGTATCAAGATAGATACCGAGAAATTTTATGCAGTTAACTTGAGGGATTGGTTTACAATTCACATAAGCTAATAGGTCTTTACATGGTTTGTTTTTGTTTGCAAAGTGTATCACCTGAGATTTATCAATATTTAATGTTAGAAAATTTTTCTGACACCAATTGGTTAGATAAGTTATGAAAAATAATAATTTTAACAAAAATATGATGGTGACGAAAGATAAATGAAATATGAATTTCTAATACAACATTTTACTCAGTGATGAATATGATTATATTGAGATGACAATGAGTATATGTTGGGGACGAGTTAGAACTATCTTCCTAATTAGAGATTGTGTTCCAGGACAGGGTCACAAAGCCCTCAATGAAAATTTGAGCACTCAATGTAGTACTAGCTAAAGTTTATAAAACTTGATTCTTGGAATGATGAATTCAGGGAAATATATATAATGGGAAAATTAAAGTCAGAGGGGAGTAGCATTAGTTTTAGGTGAGAAAGCATACAAGCATATATGCCAACAAGTAACCACAGTGAGGAGGAAGTGGATTTCATTTCATTTCATTTGTTTTTCATCCAAAGACATATATACATATGTATAGGATAAGTTACAAAAATAAGAATGTAGATACATAAGTCACAGAAATTAATACATGTATAAATGACAGTACACAAATGTTTTTTTTTAAACAATTTAAGAATTCAGCAATAGAGTAATAACATTTTCCTACAAGAAATTTTTTAATGCTCTTCTAAATAATGACACCTTAGTCAAATCTTTTAAACATACTGGAAGTTTATTATTAAATCCACATCCCACATGTCCCCATTTTCGAAAATGTTTAAATTATGATACTCTAAATTTATTTTGAGTCTTCCTCTTGTATTGTAATTATGGATATCTTTATTTTGTTTAATGTCTAATATTCCATTATTCTCTTTTAAGTATATAATGGTGTAAAAGATGTACTTTGAGGGGAGTGTTAAAAGTTAAAAGCTTCTTAAAATGTTCCCTACAACTTTCTCTTTGTTTAGTCCGAACTAAAATTCTAATTGCCCACTTCTGCAATCCAAAGAGTCTAGTAGCAAAGTATGAGTGTCCCCATACTGTTATGCCATATGTTATTCTGCTACATATATAAGCATGATATACCAGAATAGCAGTTTCTTGGTTAGCTATACCAATCAGTCTCCTCATTATGTAACAACCTGTAGTCACTTTTTTACAAACTGACTGAATATGTCATTCCCAATTAAGAGTATCATTAATATATATTCCAAGGAACTTCACGGTTTCAGATCTTTTCATCAAACCATTCATAAATTTAAGTCAAAGACTAAATATAGATTTTTTCTGAGGTGGATGAAATTGGAGGAATGTCGATTTACTGTTGTTAATCATAACACTATTGTTTATGCACCAGTCTTCCATTGTATTAATGGACATTTGTGTAGCAACCGTAATATTATCTTTGCTTTTTATCAGACTATTGGTATCATCAGCATACATGACTAGGTCTCCGGAAACAAATGAAGGAAGATCATTTATGTACAGTAGAAAGAGCAGTGGGCCCAAAATGGAACCTTGAGGAACACCTTTTTTAATGATTAGTGAATGTGTGTGTGTGAATGCTATGTCGCACACGCCGGAGGGGTTAACAATATAAGCCAAAGTAGACTTAACAGATATTTTAAAGGAAGAATAGTTACCTTTAGCATTAAGTTTAGATACCTCAGCATCTTCTATTCCCTTTGATATTAAATGTTAAGTCACATCTTTTACTGCAGTCTCAGGTGCCAGCCGCCATACATGAAAATGCTCAAACTTCTCTTGTCCTTTTAAAATACAGTTCTCATTAGTTACAGCAGAGCCTAATACACCTTTGTTCCTACGTTTACTCCTTCGAACCAATGTAAAACCATAACTCATTTCAACTTGAGATTGTACATCATTACTAGAAGATTTCTTCTTAGTATTCATCATATCAGTACTTGATGAACCAGTCTCATTCCTGGATGAGGAATTGTTTTGTGCGGAGGGCGGATGGTTACCTCGCAAAATTCCTGAATACGATTCCTGGGTCTTCTTATCACATTTTTTCATGCCATGGCACTAATGGTGTTCATATTGAACTGCATTAAGGGGATAAAAAACTTAGTATTGTAGGGCTTTTGAGAATCTTTTCACTTTTTCAAAATGACCTTGATGTTTTGTCCAAACGGCTGGGTAAGCGCTCAGCAGAGTACCCATTTTCCGATGCACTGTTCCACTCCTCCGGTCTCATTTCGCTTCGAACTAAATGTCCTGATACCAAATGGCACTTGGGATGATAATATTTACATGCAAGCATGATTAAAGAAATTATCTTCTTTTTAGATTATTGGGAAACTATAGTAAAAGTTTGATTTTTACCGTTTTGAGTTATACATGCAGCCTTTTGCTTGCTTCAACATTTCCAGTATGAAGCAACCCTGGGCCCACCACAGGGAGGTATCTGCACTTAGGATCCCCACCCATGCCCATCCCAACCACCCATCTATGTGGGCACAATATTTTCTTTAAGAAATTATGAATGTTGATTATAGTCAGATTTGCTTTCAAATGCAGGCATGATTTTTTGAGAGAGGATTTGTGATCAGATGAATCCATCCCTGCTATGTCTCCAAACAGAAGCTATGGCATGAGTTACAAGCTGGACACATCGTTTCATATCCTGCATATGGCATAGTTATTTAGGTATTTTCTCAACAATGGCATCGCAGCTTCTGACGAATGAATTTAATACATCATCTGAAAAATGGGACAAAATTGGTGGTTCTGTGACTTCACATTCCTTCCAGTAGATCAAATTGATATAGTCTTCGGTGTTAAAATTCAATTTAGGGACAATGAATATCTGGAATCCTTTGGTTGATTTCTCAGTCATTTTAGCCTGTCTACAATTGATAATCCTCTTAGCGCTAGACTTCTAATGTGGCTTCGATTGTCAGCCATCATACCCAGAAGAAGGTTCTCTGGATGTGAAAAAAATGCATTCCATTGAATAACAGGATTTATTACATCCTTCAAATTTTCAGGAAGGTATCTCGAAAACTTTATCATCTCCCAGATGTGTTTACATCCATCAATGCAAGACCATTTGGTTTTAACAGAGAACCATACTTTGGCATTCAATAAATTCTGCTAGAATGCTGACATTTTCTGATTGGTTCTAATATGCAACATATATGCGCAGGACACGATTTGCCATATTCAACCATCAAGAGTGATTAAGTTTTCCAGGATTCTTATTGGCAAGATCAGCAGGACAGTGACAGGATATAACAGCACAACTCATTTGAAGCAAATATTGATGATCAGTGCTGAGGCATTTGGTATCAACTTCTGGCAAAATGGCATCAATTTTTTTAAAATTTGCAACGGAGATTTTCACAATTTGCCAAAGCTTTCCCAATTGGACTGGCATAAGTATAAGGCCTGGTGGTGTTCCCATCAAGATATTGGAGCAAATGTCTGAAGGGTAGCTCATTGGCATGCAACAGGCATACAAACCACTGCAGGGGCCTCTTGAGTCTTTTCTCCATCATTGTTATTACACCACCTTTGACACCTGTGTTATCCACAGTACAGTCACAGCCTACAGCTTCAAGTTTACCTGTATTTATTTTACTGGCAACCAAGAAAGCAAATATACATGCAGAAATGCTCATTGCTGTTTCCAATGCTGGAGTAACATGTCCTAGGTATTCTGAACCAGGTTGCCGAACCAGTGAAATGTGCTCTTCTGTGCGAATTCTTCATGAGATTTTGGCTCCCATTCTTGCCTGAATGATTGTCTGATCTCTTCGGCCATTGAAGTATAAACCAGCCAAATCTTTGCTCAGAGTCTGTTGTCGGAGAAGTTCTATTTTTCTCTTTCTCTTTTTTGTTTTTATCAACCACTACAGACACTTTCTCTGTACTTACTAGGCTTAAGTCCTCCAAAACAGAAGAGGCTATAGCTGCTGTGGCCCTGTGTGATAGGCCATATCTGTCAGCAGTTCTAGTCATTCTGGCAAGATTTACCCACATTTGAGAAGTGGAGCTGGTGGCTGCAGCAAATTTAAAAGCTTTGTCGGTATTTAATTCCATATTTTCTTCTTCAGTCAACTGTTCCTTGTCTTCAGAAAAGGAAGCGGATGTTTTCATGTTTGATGCCAAAAATGTTTGAATGCGAGTGTTTTCCCTGGCTTTCCTCTCTGCTTTCCTCTTCAGCAACTTGGTGGTGCGGAAATCAAGTTGGCCAATAAACATTTGGCAAGGACCTCACTGATCAAACAAAATCCTTTTACTGTTGTGGTATTTTTCTACCTTATTGGCATGAACAATTATAGTAATTGCATTTGTACATGGCAATGCTGAATAGCCTGTCAGATTCCTCTTTGAACTTTATCATCCTTTCATCATAACTTTCATTATGTTTTCTCTCCTTGTACGATTTCAACAAATTCCTGTATTTTGTTTTATACTCCAGGATTCCCTCCTTGATTTTCTTCTAAGGAACAGTTGGTATAGATGCCATAAGCCAAACATCCTGATCCTTATTTGCTACTTTGTCAGATGTTTCAGCAGCACTAGGATAATTTCCTGAGATCTCCTTCATTTCATGTTGAACATAAAGGTAACATCTCATTACGTCTGCATATCGTACATAAGTACCTGATTACCAAATTTGGTAGGTGTGCCAAAAATGGGGCATTTTACCTTGTCACACTTTGGAATCTTCAGGTAACCACACTTGATGATGCAGGAGCGTTTGGTGCAAGGAGATGATAAGTATAATCCTCTTCCGATGGGAACACAAACACACCTGTAATTAAAAAAACATTCTTCACAAAACCGCTTGCCATACACATGAGATTGGCATTCACAGCTAGTCTGTTTGACTCTGTAGAAAATTAGTTATGCCGTTGAACATATGAAGAAGTGGAGGAGAAACTTGCAACAAAGTATTACCCAGGTATCTTTACTTTGATTAATTTTGATACAATTTGGTGAAAATTCAAGAATGCTACTCATCGTAAAAGCTTACATGTGTTCTTACAGAGTCTGAAAAAAATTGTCAATTATCTCGATGTTGCTATAAAGTAACAAAGTTATTGGCTCACCCTGGCATGTAACTATTATCATCATAAGAATGGCTTGGTATCAGAATATTAAGTTTGAAGCAAAATGAATCCGGAGGAGTGGAACAGTGCATCGGAAAATGGGTACTCTGCCAGAAGCTTATCCAGCCTTTTGGATCAAATTTTAAGGTCTTTGGGGCACCGAAAGATATTGTTTGATCACAGTGCAATTTTATATGGTCATTATAGGGTACCACAAGCATATTTTCTGCACCCTGCCTATATCGAAATCAAAAACATTTTTTTGACCCAACCTAATATATATATATATATGTTAGGATTATTCGCGCTTTACCCTATGACACTCCTGCCCCCCTTCTCCGACACTGGGAACTAGCACATATCCATCTTCTCGACTCTTTCTCTCTGCCTGGCCTCAACCTCCGCTAACCCTATTAGCCCCCTTACAATGTCTCCTTGTTACATTGTAGTTATTCGCACTTTCCCTTACCACACTCCCTCTTTATTGGCTATCCATCCCTCCTACTCCCCACCTCCTCCAATCATCAACCTTCCCACATCACCCTGTCATTCCCCGCCCAGTGTGTCACTTTATGTTACTCTTTCGCTGAAGAAGGGCATAGGCCCAATAAGCTTGCATGTGTTTTTGTGTTTGTGTGTTTTACGTGTCTCTTCGACGCCCCCAGCAGCCTGCCAGCTTGGTCCTCAACTTGGTAAGTGTCCGCTGGGCTTCCCTCAACACCTTGTTGCCACCCTCATCACTACCTTTTCTTTTCCTTTAGTTAATATATATATATATATATATATATATATATATATACATACACATACACACAAGGCCAGATCGAAAAGTCTGCATTTTTTACTTAAAAAATACAATGTGTAGAATACTATTTCATACTCAAGCTTATATAATTGACTATTTTTTCCAACAGGTAGTGGCACTAGTAGCTCTTGTGCGATCACATGAACAGTGTTTACAAAATGGCGCATGTGCTGGAGGTATCCACATTGCATGAGCAGCAAAGTGTTGTTCATTTTTTGTGGTCCAAAGGCCAGAATGCTGTTGATATTCATCGGGAAATGTTGGAATAATACGGTGGGAACTCTATGTCATTAAGAAGTGTGCAGTGGAGGTGCAAGCAATTCACTGAGGGAGGCACAAGTTTGGAGGATGATCCTCGCACTGGTTGACCAAACTCATCCCATAACCCAGACAACATTCAGCATGTTGATGCCATGATACAGGCATCTGCATGATATCGCAACAGAACTTGGCATTTCATATGGCAGTGTTCAGGTGGGCCAGGAGCAAGAAATCTAATTCCATGAGAAGGTTCACTTCCAAGAAAGGTGATAGAGATTTCCAGGAGTTCTTTGTATTCATTGCGAGGTTGCTGCTGGTTTAGTTGGTCTGTAGCAAAAGTGATTATTTTGTCTTTAATATCGGCAACATCACTGGCAGTGAACTTGCAGTTCTGTGTTTGGACTTATCCAATGACACCCAATGAGCTTGAAATCGCTTTAAGATTAGTATTTCTGGGCTCGCTGATGGACTACCGATGACAGAAAAGACAGCTTCCAGTACCAGCTACAATATGTGATGCCTGCAGGGAATGTGGAGAAGGTTCTTGTCTAATTTCTGTTCAATCCCAAGACATGCTCCATTTTTTCTTCCACTATTTGACGCAGTAGTGTCAAAACACATTCCTTTCACTTTCTCTGCTAGATTCCACAGTTCCAAAGTTTCAAAAAGAGCCTTGCCAATTTCCAATCCAGTTCCAGCCGCACTTTTTGGAACACCGAGCATTTGTTCTACTCCATCACCTGTGACTAAAATAGGAAGACGATCAACTACTTCCTTTCCAGTAAGATCTGCCAGCAGCTTGCCATCCCAATGCACAACTAGCGGAACTGTTGGATTAAATTGAGAGATTATTTGTTTAGCTGTTGCTTCCCTTTGCTGAATGCGACTTACATGAATTGAGGAACGATTTACAATTGTTTATGAAGGTTCTATAACTTTCTGGACAGTTCTAGATTGTTCCAAAAGACCTGATATGGACTATTACATAACACAAAGAGTGCTCCTGCAAGTGGACTTATGCAGGATTTCTGAGGGGTACATCTGAAAGGTTATGTCTATTGCAGTATTGCATAACATTATATATATATATATATATATATTCCCAATTGTATTGCAAAACAAACTGTGCACATTGCAGAAACTCTCACATACCTATGAGGGTTGAGTGAAAAATAATGGCAACATATGTAGTATATATTAAAATTTCTGTATCAATAACTTGGCATAAAGCCAATTTGAAGTGAAAAACCAACAATAAAAAAGTCATAAGTACTTAAATAACAATAAAATACAACAAATTAAAAAAGAAAGCTAGACAATAGCTAATATTTGGACAATGCTTATGGCCATTTAATTGTAATATGTGTGCTTCTAAGCTTAATAAATGATTGAATTGATAGGAAAAATAGATCAACATAGGGGATAAGTTATTCAAAAGAGAGGGTAGACGAAAATTGAGGTTTAGCAAGGGAAATCTTTGTGGTAGACATATGAAATAGGAAGAAGACTGGGTAGTTCTACATGGGACTCAGAAATTTAGATAGGATAGTAAGTCAGGACAGTCTGTAATAGAATTTAAGATATTATATATAAAAGTAAGATCAGATTTAGCTTGAGTAACAAATAGATTATCCAACAAAAGGGCTGATAAATTAGTATCATTGGAAGCACACTAAAGAGAAGGTACACGTGATTTCACAATTCTCAGGAAAAAGTTTGGGATACTATCAAAGGAAGAGAGATTAGAGATAGTAAACATCATCCATATGGGGGTCCCCCTGTGGGTAGGGGGGTAGAATGCTCCTGCAGCACCTCTGCTGGTGGTAAGAGGCGACCAATGGGCGAGGAGGCAACCTCGTTAAAAAACCCATTTTACGCTTAGGGCAGCTTCCAGACAGTATGTGGATCTGCTGTCCAGCCATGTCATCTGGCTGTCGATCCACCTGCGTGTTTGCTGTGCGTGGAGACTCGTAAGGGGGAGAAGAGGTACCTGGTGGTTGAGCTTCCTGGATCCCGTCTGGGTTTCGGATGCCCAAGATGGGTACAGGGAGCAACACACCACTTTGGCCTCTGATTCGCTGTAAACAGGAGTCGGGTGCTAGCCACACCCGACTAAGCGGCTTGCCATCACGTCTTGGCGTTTCAGTTGGCGAGTGCCAAGGCAATGGGGATTTGTGTAGGGGGGTCAAAGGTGCATGGGTTTGGAGACCCCATGCACTGGAGATCTGACCTGAAGCAGGCAGCCATGTCAGAGGTGCTATATCCCTTTGGTTAGCCCTGGCGTCTGCATCATTTTGTGGTATGCCATCCCATTTGTGGCTCCGTGGTGGGTGGGGAGACCAGGGGATGAATATAAATTTCTTGGATGGCAGAAAAACTTTCTCCACCACCAAAAAGATCCCGTCCGGACTCGGGCGGGGGAGACATAGAGCATACATGCAAAAAATATTTGATTATGAAACGTTCAACAGAAGGTGAGACCTTCACAAAAGTGTCTCCCTTCTTGATATATAAGTCTTTGTCTGTACAGGTGCCTGGACCTCTAGAGTCGGTCAAGAAGCTTAGGGATGGTACTCTTCTTATAACCACTATGAATGAGACCCAAAGCAAGAAGATCTTAAACATCTCCATGCTGGGAGAAATGCCGGTTACAGTTGAGACCCATAAAACCCTCAACACCTGTCAAGGGGTCATATCCAATTATGAACTTCTATACGTAGAAATCGAGGAGTGAAAGCAGGAGATGGCCTCGCAGGGGGTCATCGACTGCAGGAGACTGACCACAAAGAGAAACGGTGAGGTTGTCAATACCACCTCGATGGTTCTCACCAGTGGCGGCTCGTAGCTAAAATTAGTGGGGGTGCTGCTCCAGAAAATTTTTAGCCTTTGTTTTAAAATTGTGAAGTACTGACATTAAGCTTAAGGAATATATATTGTACTACAAAAATAAAGAAAGAATTAAAGAAAAAAGGACTCATTTTATTAAATGTTATCGATAATATCAAGTGGAAATAGGGGGTGCTGCAGTTCCGCAGTGCCTATACACGAGCCGCCACTGGTTCTCACGTTCTCCCTCGAGAAGCTACCAGAGAAGATCATGGTTGGATATGAGGCATGTTCAGTTCAGCCGTACATACCAAACCCTATGCACTGTTTTCAGTGCCAAAGGTTTGGACACACTGCTCCACGGTGCAAGGGCAAAGCAGTTTGCCCCCGATGCAATCGGGAAATGCACGATGGAGCAGAATGCACAGCAACAGTATTGTGCGCGAACTGCGATGGTCCACAGCTGGCATGCTCTCGGGACTGCCCGAAGCTGAAGGAGGAAAAGAAGATAATGGAGCTAAAGACTCTTGACAAGCTGTCTTATTTCGAGGCAAGGAAAAAGTTCCGCACGTTTGTCACTCCAGTCTTTTCAAGGTCTTTTGCTTCCGTGGCAGTCACCCCAATTAAGAAGAGTACCATCGCTACACAGACAGATGAGGTAGCACCCATAAATAGATCGAAAAATAAAGATAAGGAAGAAAGGAAAACAAAGGAAAGTGCCAAAAAGGATGTTACAAAAAAAACAAAGGCAAGAAAGTCTCCTATAGAAGTGGAAGTGAGCAAGTCTCCAGCAGCTTCCAAAGAGGATTTTAAGAAAACGGGATAAATCCCCTATAAAACCAAACACAAAGCCGATAAGGCCCTCCGCATTTAATCCAGAAGATATGGATATGGATTACTTATCAGATAGCGGCATCAAATTCCTCAAGATGCTGGGAAAGGCCGGAAAAAATTAACAATAAAGAGGTAACCCCTCTAATCTCATCCTCAGAGAATGAATAAAATAATTCAGTGGAACTGTAATGGCTTTCGATACCACCTGCCGGAACTTCGTCTCCTCCTATCGGAGTTATCACCAGTATGTGTTTCCTTCCAGGAAACACGATTCAGGGAAACTGACATAGTCACACTCAGAGGGTATTCCTTGTATAGAAAGGACCTCCTGAGCACCCAGCAAGCTCATGAAGGAGTGGCTGTGTTGGTTCACAACTCGAGGTAGTCTGAGGAGGTAACTCTTAACACGCAGCTGCAGGCTGTAGCAGTTAGAGTTGCTCTCCCTCAGCTGGTGACGATCTGCTCAGTCTATCTGCCCCCCTAATGAAAATTCTACAAATAGGTCAATCCTTGACCTTGTAGATCAACTTCCTCCCCCATTCATTCTTATGGGCGATTTTAATGCCCATAATTCAGAGTGAGGGTCGTAGAGGACTGATCCTAGGGGACGTCACCTTTCTGAGATATTCTCGAGCCTGGATCTGGTGATACTCAACGATGGTAGCAACACACACTTCAGTGCTGGCGGTAGGTCATTTTCTTCTATTGACCTAACCATCTGCTCTAGCATGGTCGCTCCATTGATTGAGTGGGAGGTGTACAAAGATCTATGTGGCAGCGATCATTTCCCGATTATCCTGAAATGCTTATCTGCTAATGTTTCGGAGATGCATTGCCCCAATTGGGCCATAAAAAAGCAGATTGGTGCAAGTTTTCAGGTACTGTTCAAGTCACAGAAGAACAGTTCCCCTCAGGTGATGAACATGTGAGTGATTTCACGGATGCCTTAATAGAGGCAGCAAATTCAAGCATTCCGAAATCCTGCTCCCGACTAAAGCGAGTCCCAGTTCCATGGTGGAGTGAGGAATGCCATAAGGCAATCCGTGACAAGCGACAGGCTTTTCGGTTATTTCGTAATAACCCCACCGAGGGGAATATGTTGCGGTACCTGAGATTGAAGGCATTTGCATGAAGGATAATCAGGAAATGTAAGAAGGAATGTTGGAAGAATTATGTATCGACCATTATGAGTTCCACTCCGGTCTCTGAGGTGTGGGAAAAGATGAGGAAGATTTCCGGCCGAACTACCTCTTCCACAATTACATCGAAAATTGGAATAGCCAATGAGCTAGGGTCTCTGTTTGCTAAAGCATCTAGTTCAGAACGCATGTCACCAGTGTTTCTTACGCAGAAAGACGAGCTGGAACAGCAGACTCTCAGATTTTCCTCTCGGAATACTGAGAGCTACAATCTGCCTTTCAGTGCTGGAAAATGCTTTGGCGGAGACCTGTGACAGCGCTCTGGGTTTGGACACCATTTACTATGTGATGATACGTCACCTAAATCCCCCTGAGAAAGAATATCTGCTAAAGATGTGCAACCGAATCTGGGTAGAAGGCATCTACCCCACGCAATGGAGAGAGGCCATTGTAGTGCCACTGCTTAAGTCAGGGAAAGATAAGAAACTGCCTGAGAGTTACCGACCGGTATCGCTCACTAGTTGCCTCTCCAAACTTATGAAACAAATGGTCAATAGGCGTCTGGTTTGGTTTTTGGAATCAAACAGCCTATTGACCAACATTCAGTGTGGTTTTCGTCGCCACCGTTCCACCACCGATCATCTGGTGAGTTTGGAGAGAGCTGTGTGCGATGCTTTTATCAGGAAGCATCACCTCATTGCAGTTTTCTTTGATATTGCCCAGGCTTACAACACCACGTGGAGATTTGGTATACTCTGTACATTGCATTCTTGGGGGTTAAGGGGTAACCTACCCATATTTATCAAGAGCTTCTTATGGGAACGTTACTTCAGGGTGCGTATCGGGAGCGAAACTTCTCGAACGTTCTTTCAGGAGAATGGTGTTCCACAGGGGTCTATTTTGAGTGTAACCTTGTTTGCCATTGCCATAAATGGAGTGGCCCAATGTATTAGGTCTCCAGTTGAGGGAAGCCTCTATGTGGATGACCTGGCCATATACAGCAGTTTGCAAAATGTGGTAGCATTCTCAGCCATAAATCATGGGGTGCAGATTGGACAGTCTTACTAAGACTGTATCGTTCACTTGTCCGCTCAAGATTGAACTACGGGAGCATTGTGTATGGATCATCTAAACCATCAGTACTAAAAACTATTGATGTGATTCATCATACAGGGGTTCGCTTGGCGACTGGTGCATTTCGCACTAGCCCAATACCAAGTGTTCTCTGTGAATCCGGTGAACCATCACTGTACATGCGCCGGAAACTGCTAGGTACTCGTTATGTAGCAGCTTTAAGTGCTAACCCAGATCATCCAGCTTACACAGCAGTTTTCGACCGTCGATTTGTGCAGTTATACGATGCCTGTATCCGCTCTGTAAAACCTCTGGCTGTGAGAATGCGTAATGTTTTCAAAGAGATGTCCTTCGAATTGCCTCAGACATTAAAGATGGAGTGCAGCGTATCTCCTCTGTGGATGCTGCATCACCCCAACATCATTACTTCTCTTGCCAAATTACATAGGCCTGGTACTCTGCCTATTGAATACTGATGTGACTTCGAGAGACTCTATGCACGGTTTCAGTCGTTCACAGAATGATGCACCTAATACTCAGAGGCTTTCTAAATTATTTACTTTTGGTTCACCAGATCTACAAAGTAGTTAAGCCCATTGGCCACCATGTTTTACCTGTATCAATGTCAGAGAAACTAACAGAATATGAGTACATATCTTCTTAAGTTTTTATTTCAGACCCTGTATCCTTGGCAAGAGGGAGCGCTTGTGTTAGGCTCACCTTTGAGAAATCAGGCAACCTTTTCCTATGATCTGCCACAACTTGCAACAGATACTGCTTTTCCTCTTCATTTCTAGTAAGGGAGTTCTTATATTTTGTGATGAGAGCCACCCCTCTCTCTGCGGCATCATTAACAACTTACAGGTTATGAGCAACATTCAAAGCATGAAGATAATCTTCTCGAGCTGGCCACATCTCAGGGTCCACACTGAGGAATCCGTGGTCCAGGTGTAGGTAGGCAAAAAAATTCATAGTGCTTGAGGTGATGGAGTCTGAAATCTGGCAGTTCATTATTTACTTGCGCATCATCTGCTCCCTCAGTCAGGGATCATTGCTACCCACTTGGTCATAAAGTGCTTTAACCATTTCCCTTTTGCACTCTGTGGACAGGTCAGTGTCAAAGAAAGCTAAGGCAACAAGGTGTTCACTGAGGTATCATAAATGTCAGCTAAGTTTCTCACTTGCGGCCTTCGAGATGTTGGGATTGAGCTCTGTGTACCTTAAAAAGAAAATCACCTGAAAATATTCGAACAAATAAAAGAGGGTTGACCAATCAACTTCAATTAGACCTGTTCTTATTCCTTCAATACCAAACTTACAATCATCTGAAGCAGAGAAAGATCATTCCAAGAACTGAAACCCAATGGAACTGTGAACCATGCTTTAAGCTACACTCGAATGAGAAAAATGCATATTTGTTCAATGCCCATAAGCTCTCGCCGTGTAAGTCTAAATTGATCCTGAAACATCTACAGTTTCAGAGTGTAAAGAACCTTTGCCATCCATCTGGCACTATGTAGAGCCCCTGGTGATCTGATCATGCTTCCGCAAGGTGGTGTGCAACCAAGGAAGATAATGGCAAGCTCCAGCAGGTCCCGGTAGTCTCCTTGAGGCTGAGAATTCTGTAAAAATAGCATTGCATTAGCAGTGGCTGCCAAGGAAAGTAAAAAAGATGTGTGGCGACCAACTTCTTACCTTAAGTTGTTCTTGGGCAAAATTTGCTATCTTGTCCTACTGGTCAGATACTGCCTCATGCATGCTTGCCATTATGTATTTGTTTGGGTCAATGCTGGCCCAAGCTGATTGGAAATGCTGGAAAATGCTCACTTCAAGGCTTTTTGATGGACCCATGGCACACTCCAATGCACTAGACAAAATGATTTCCATTATATCGTAAGGACAAGCTAGGTGAAGGAGAGGTTTTTTTCTCACCATCTTTTCCCAGCATGTACTCCAAACTCATGCAAGAACCGCTTTTCTCTCCTGGACATGGACAAGCACTGGAGAAGTTGAAAAACAAGTTTGATTGCATGAAGAATATATTAGGAAAATGCTAAAAAAGAAACATGAAACTTACCTGTATTACTGGATGTTATGTTGAAGCACATTGCACATACATTGTCTACAAGATTCCACTCATGGAGAGTATCCGCAACAGCCCTTGCCTGTGCTTGCCCAGTGCCTCTTGGTAGCTTAGGAACTGCTAGTATGTGGTCTTCTTGTCCATCAGAAATGAGAACAGGCAGTCTTTATACCATCAGTTGACTGCTTGCATTGGAAACGATGTCTGACATCAATTTGCCATCCCAGTGCACGACCAATGGATCAGCCAGCTGAAAAATTTTATTTGCTATATCCGCACGAATGAGTTGCCAATGTTGCCTGAGGCTTTGTTCACTAACCACCAGGTCTTGGAGATTTTCACCCATACTGCTTGCTTGTGTGGCTATAATACAAGCAACTGCTCTCCCTGATGTATTTGTCCTGTCCAGCGCACTCACCAATGCAGGCATCAAAACATTTCTGGCCTTACACTTTACAGGTTCAACCACTTTGAATTCTTCACTAGAGAGACTGTCTTCCATATCACTCTCCCACGACTCGAAACTGTCTTGATCTTCAAGCACCTGCATTTCTTTCTTGTTTAAGACTTCCCTCCTGAGGTCTGCCTTCTTGTGCATAGCTTTACCTATAGTCTTCTTCATGTGAACTCTGTCTACAGTGGTCATGCAGCCCTTTTGACCTTTTTCCCTGTGACTCGTCATAAAATCTCGGTCTTCCTGAATGATAATTTTTTTCATAGCATCTTTAGATGCAATATCGAACAATTCCTCGAGTTTCCCCTTAAATTCTGATTCCTTCTTATGCTGCATGGCACCAAGGAATCCCACCACTTCATGGGCATTGACACGATGAGCACACATTTTTTGTTGTTTATTTTATCCATGGCTAGCACTTTTTTGAAGTTTTTCCCATTCTCAGTGTAAATTGAGAAGTTTTGGAATGGTATTCCTCATTTCCATGACAGGAATATTTGCCCTATCCCAAAACTGCTTAACTTCATGTATCACTTCCATAGCACTTTTTCGTAGAGTCAATCTGAGAGTGAAATGTTTGTAGAAAAACAGAGAAAGCACCTCTCTCCTAGATGGCAATCTAGCATCCATCAATTTGTCTCTTCCCAGACCTACTAAATAATACCTTTTCCAGTTGTGGTATGCCATCTTCAAGACAGACACAATCGCAACACAAACAACAACCCGACTGATGCAAGCTCTGATAGCGATCGCTTGTGACAATGCAGCCTGCATATGATGCATGCACCGAAACACAGACAGGAGCAGATGCTGACATGTCAAGACTTGTCAGGATAGGCTACTTTGCATGCACACAACTTTGTAAGCCATGCACGACCTCTAAATATTGTCTGATTAGGCTGAAATTTTGCACATAATTTTTTCCTGCAATGGCATCAATTGGTATCACAGCATCTGAACATTTAAAAAATTTTTATTTTGCACTGCACCCTACCCTTGTTGTGATATAGTTACAGGTGGAGGTTTGCAACAGCATACCTGTGCCACTTTTGCACTTCCGTAGGATGATGTGGGACCCACTGTGCTGCAATTTTTTGCATGCCAAGGACATCCTTCAGAATGTGACGAATGGAGAAATCACTGATTCCAACTTCATTCGCCATCCAATGCCTGTCAAAATGCAACAATGACTGCACGAGCTCAACCTTCTCCTCCGGGATTGCAGTACATCCTGCATGGCTGACCCAGGTGAACGGAGTTCACCCACTGGGCAACTGTGCGATAGGGTAGTGAGCCATTTCCACATGCTTCCCTCAGTCTACACCAACAGTCCCTTGCATTACAGCCATGTGCCACCTCGATTTTAATTCAGCAGCGTTGTTCCACCTTCGTAAACATGTCTTAGGGCACTTTTGCAGGAGTAAAATAATTCCGTGGCTTCGTGTCGACCTCTCTCTTTCCGTACCACCATGCGAATGATATCCTACACCTGGAATAGGTTCTGTAAGTCACATGTTGCACAATCAATCACATTGTGAGCACTCTGCTCTTTTGAAAGCAGTGTTGCCATTATTTTTCACTCAACCCTTGGTATGTATTTAATTGTACTGCACTTGTTCAATTTGGAGGATTAGATGAACAAAATTACCTTATTTCATATAGGTATAAATTTTTAATACCTGGACTCATTGTCACCTCAAACATGTATCCATGATAATCTCAAAGTTGAATTTTGTTACAGCTGCCATACTTTGTAAGTCAAAGTCAAAGTCACTTTATTCTCCAAAGACCTTACAAAAGAAGGTATAGGATTCGTCAAAAACATATACACAACATAAACAGATATATTAACATTTGTCATCTAAAAAATCATTAATGCTATAATACATTTTATGTAATAAGAATTCTTTCAACTTGGTTTTGAACATACATAGGGACATAGGCGTCTTGAGAAAACTTGGCAAATGATTAAATAATTTGACCCCCATATTTCTGGGACCAAGGGAAGTACCTCTGGTTCTGACATAGTTAACTTATAAGCTATTATAATTTCTAGTACTATAATTATGAAATTTTGAGTTGAATTCAAAATCTCTCAGATTCTTTAATTAAATTAAGAATATATACACATGGCATAGGTAATATGTAAAATCCTTTAAAAATAGGTCTACATGGAGCATTGTAACCTTCGAATGCCATAAGACGTACAATTTTTTTTTTAATCTTAAAAATAGTGAGGGCATTAGTAGAAGAACCCCAAAAAAGTATACCATAAACAATTTGTGCATAACATAGCCCATAGTAAATGGAAAGCAACACATCCTTCGAAACTGTGAGTCTTATACTTCTAATGAGGAAACAAATGGAACTGAGTTTACTGGCTAGTTTAGAGATGTGAGTCTCCCAAGAAAGATTAGAGTCTAAATACAAACCGAGTAGTTTTATATTTTGAACTTGGGACATCTGAATACCATTAATATGAAAAGGTAGATTCAAACTGGCTTTGTTCTTATTAGCAAAATATACTGACTGGGATTTATCAACGTTAACAGTGAGAACATTATTAAGACTCCAATTGTTGAATGCAAGAGTGATTTGGTTGCCATAGTGACTCAAACTCGCAGCTGAGTCTGCGGAAAGTACAACATTTGTATCATCTGCATACACTATTGTTTTTGTACCAGGTATTTTATTGAGCTGTTGAGGAAGATCATTAATATATAACAAAAATAATGCAGGTCCAAGAATGGAACCTTGCGGAACTCCTATGGTTACAGCCTTTGGTGTAGAAATGTGTTTCAATCCATTGGCATTAATAGTAATACACTGAAATCTGTAACTTAAATAAGATTGTAACCACTTTAAGGGTATACCTCTGATTCCATACAATTCTAATTTCTTAAGGAGTAAACCATGATTAACCAAATCGAATGCCTTAGACAAATCAAAAAGCAAGGCAGCTACTTCTTTACTATTATCCAAAGCACTCAAGACACTATTTATTGCTTCGAATATTGCCGAAACTGTTGACTTGTTTTTACGAAAACCATGCTGTGAAAAGGATAATAATTTGTGAGATTCAAGGAAAGAAATTAAACGTCTGTAGTAAACTTTTTCAAATATCTTAGCTAATTGATTCTGCATAGCTATGGGCCTATATGAACTGATATCATGTATACTTCCTTTCTTTTTATATAAAGGTACAACTTTCAAAGTCTTAAGCGAGGAAGGAAAAATACCACTTTCGAGGGAATAGTTCACTAAAAATAAAAGAGGAGATGCAATTAAATGATAACATTGAATTAAAATAAAATTAGGTACTTCATCAATACCTGAACTCTTTTTCGAACCTAGATTAAATACTATCAGCTTGAGTTCGTTTTCTAGGCAGGGAGAAAGGTAGAGTGACTTTGGACAGTTTGAAATATCAGGAAAATTAGCGTTAATCAACTGCTGAATACAAGGCTCATTAGTAAAATGATTACTGAAAGTGGTTACGAGGGATGAATAGTCTGAAATGATTTTACCAGATTCATCCTTAATGCTAAACAGAGATGATGATTTGTCATTATTTTTAGATTCATTAATAATCTTCCAAATTTCAGTTGATTTATTATTGCAATAAAGCAGTCTCTCATTATTGAAGTTTTGCTTGGCATTGTTTAATTTTAATCTGTATTCCCTTTTCAAAGATTTATAATCTGCAACTGATTCGTCACTATTACAGGATTTACAGAGGAGTGCTAGATCTTTCATGTACACAGATAGTGCACGAATTTCATCAGTGACCCATTTTTTATTAACATTCTTTTTCCTTACATTTTTGCTAACAACCGGAAAAGAAATATTAAAGTAGTGAATGAATTTATCGTAAAAGCAATTAAAGCTTGCACCAAAGTTTGGGGAGGAATACATATCAGACCAATCTTCACCTTCTAATCTAGAAAGAAAGTGAGAAATATTCGACTTGGAAAAAAACCTCCCATTACGTTTGCTAGGAGAAAAAGAGGATTTAAAAGGGAAAGTGGAGAGGACCGGAAAATGGTCAGAGATGTCAGTTTTGATTACCTTGGATTGCACATCATCTGGATTAAAGTTGGATACAATAACATCCAGTAGGGATTCAGAATTACTTGTTATTCGAGTTGGTTCCGAGACATTTATGAACAAGTTGAAAGATTTGAGCAAATTAAGCAATCTGGCACTGCTACTATTTTTAAGTAGTAAGTTACAGTTAATATCGCCAGTGATAATTAAATTTTGATTACCCAGAGATTCATGAACCATTTCAAGAAGATTTTCGAATTTATCCATGAACAATTGAAAATCGCAAAGCGGTGATCTGTAAATAGTGATAATAATAATAGGCAGGTTGTTTATCATTACAGATACAATGACACATTCAAATACACACTCTATAATTAAATGTTTATACTGTATAGCAGGAAGATCAAAAGGGAGACGATCCTTCAGTAATAAGGCCACACCACTGTTTTTCGTATTGCTATGACAATATATGTCACCTATAACATAACCAGGAATGATAAATAAAGGCACTTCGTCAGTAGTTAGCCAATGCTCACACACACAGAAAATATCTGGTTTGAAAGAGTCGAGCAGAAGCTCGAGTTCAAGTATCTTGTAATATGCTGCATGTATGAGATAGTAGAATACATATGCCTTGAAATAAATAAAAAATATATAAATTTATAAAATAGTTTTCTGGAATGTATTTCAAAATGCATTTCTGATATATTTCAAAATTCATTTACAATATATTTCACAATGCATTTCAATTTAATGAATTTCAAATCCATTTCTAAATTCAACTCACAAAGCATTTTTACAAAACACCATATCAAATGTATTTCAAAATGTATTAAAATATATTTATGAATGCATTTTAAATAAATGCATTTAAAATACATCTCAAAATGCATTTGAAATACACTTACAAATGCATTTAAAATAAATGCATTTTAAATATATATATTTCAAATGCATTTGAAATATATTTCTTTTAAAAAATGCATTTAAAATATATTTTAAATGCATTTGAAATGCAATATATTTCCATGTGCATTCTAATATATCTTGTGTGAATTTAGTGCGTGAACACAATAGGCATACACTGGAAGTCTCATGGCAGGAGAGTTAACCTATTGTTGGCAGCTTTGTAGCCATGTACAGATTTCTCTTATCGAGAGATGTAGGTTCTGTAAGGCATTCTCTCCCAGAATAACTCCCTCTCATTAGCATTGGAAAGATTTGCCATGAAGAGTATCCTACCTCTTCTATGATCTTGAATCTTGACATTTAGCCAAAATTGGTAGTTTCAGTAGCGCTTTTTATTGCAAATGGAAGGGTGGTACAAATTAAAGCAAAGATTATATAATATCATTATTTCATCATGTCTGTCAATTAAAATATAAGTCACAGCAACTGTTCATCCTTGATGGTGAAAAATATCACTCTTGTTGAACATGAACTTTTTCTTGTTCTTAGCCAGTTATGGCCCTTTCATATATTTGCAGAGTGCAGAAGTAATTCAGCTGGTTTACGAAACACCGCATGTACCCCAGAAATTAAGAAAAACAAATATTGATGAGCAAATATAGAACAGTCAAAATCATCTCCACATCAACCCCAAGAACCAATGTTCTCAAATTATAAGAATATTCCCTGCAATCCAAAATATTGTGTGAATTTAGTGGGTAAACACAGGCAGATGCCTCTCTGAGGGCCCATCCAGTGATGTTGACATGTACCACATGATGGCCATTATTATAATAGTAAACTAGATGATCCAAACAAATTGTGATGCCTACTTTCCATTTAATCATTTATTTAATACTTATATTGGCATTAATAGGTTTAAAGTCATCACGGATATGTAGCTCTTTGTGTTCCCAAATGTCATAATTTAACATTATAAAATACTACAAATACATTCGAATGGAATATTAAATTGATCACACATGTTTGTGTGGCAAAAATAATGCATGTACCTATTAGAATATACTGAATCTGAGTCCAACAATAGTTGTTGCTATGACAACACTTGTAATGTGATAAAAACTGCTTTGCTAGTATTTATGCAAAATTCTAAGAAATACAATGGATAAGCAAAATTCTATGATAAAAATTAGGATCTTCATTCCTTTCCTTAGAGAATAGTAGAAAACTCGCTCTGATATTACAATTCTAAGATATTTTAATGTGCAAGAGAAAATTACCCTGCACGATATATTTCAGATTTCCCATGTAAATCAAATGGGAAGGATAGTTCCTGGAATCAAACTCAGTACTTCAATCTTCACAACAAAAACTATCCTCGGGAGCTCGGCCCATGTTGCAAGAGATTTCTGCCAAGTTTTATGAAAATCAGTTTATTGCTTCAAAAGTTAATAGGATAGTTGATGGATGGACAAACAGTCACAACGGGAAAACTATAAGCCTATTTCCATTCTGGAAAGTAGACTAAAAAGTAATTCATAGTAAGAAAAATTTCAGTGTCTGCTAATTGTCCACTGAAAGTTATACTAAATTATTATCCTTGGCAATGCAAGTCTTTTGTTACGAGAGGCAGATGGCGACAATCGAATTCAAGCTTTCGGGTTAGCATATAACACCTTTTTTAAGTTATTATAATAAACTCAGCTGCTTCAATTATAGAATTTTTTCTTGACATACCATTTCCATTTAAATTATTTTTATAAGAGTAACTTCTGATTGTGGCCCTTAGTAATCCCTATTCACGCTACCCTGATATCCTTTTCTTGGATGAGGTGAAACTGTAGCTCGGATCAAATAAGTCAATAACCATCCTTCATTAATGCATCACTCACTCCTGAGCATCAGAATATGGGGGATGTCTGTCAAGATCGAGCCATCCATTCCATCTTCTCAAGTTGCTGACACACAAAGAGAAAATGAAACTACTGCTCGAAATGGTGACCACCCACCATGCTGACCAACTTGAACAGATTTTTAAAAAATGATCATTATGTTTGTCAGTGGTAAACTGCTAAAAAAATGATTTCAACACATCAAGCAATTGCAAAAGTCATTCAATTTTCAGAAACAAAGATGGCTACCTAAATTTCAAAGCTTCTATTGATCACTTCCAACAACATCACAAAACTCTTTTAACTGTTCTGTTCTGACAGATTAAATATTAAAATTTTTATAAATTTTCAATTGGCAATGAATCACAGCCACCCTGTGCAGCACTGTTAATTATGTAAGCTGAACAACCTACTCCAATTATGTTAACCATAATTTTTGTTTTCAGATTCCCAAAAAAATTATTCTGGACCCTTATATCCAATCCATCAAAATTTTTGTTGCAATTATCTTTGGGAAAAGCTACACATTTATTTAATATTCCCTTTTTCCTCCAAACTTCAATGAAGAAATTGATAATGGTTTCAGATGATTCATGAGGCTGAACCTGAGGTAGACTGACCTGCGAGACACCTATCATAAGTGTGTGCCCACAGAGTCGTATGATTTGTTCTAAGTTTTGTACAGACAGGCAAGGTGTTAATGAATGCCAGGCAAATATGAGCTTATGTTTCTTCATAAGATGGAATGTTTCTTTAATATAGAGAGAAAAGATATTAAAATTTTTTATTAAATGAGAATTAGTTATACGAGAACTGGCTGTATACCCAATTACCCTTTGAGTTATATTAGTTTATGATTGGATTCCAAGTTGTTGTGGCCTCCTAAAGTATAACGTGAGTCAGATGGCATTCAATGGTACACAAATATAAAATGAAAAACTAAGTTGAAGTCATCACCAAGTTGAACAGATTATAAAAACATGACCTTTAGCTTTGGGAGGGCTAAACTGTTATAAAAATGATTTTAATGCATCAGAGAATTGTAAAACTCGTTCAATTGTCAGAAGCAATGAGAGCTCCTTATACTTCAAACCTTCTATTGATCACTTCCAACAACATCACAAAACTCTTTTAGCTGTTCTGTTCTAATTGATTAAACATTAAAATTGTTATAAATTTTCAATTGGCAATGAATCACAGCCACTCTGTGCAGCATTGTTAATTATGTAAGCTGACCAACCAACTCTAGAGTCTTTATCCATTATTCTAGTTTTCAGTATCCCATAAACATAATTCTGAAATCCAAAATATCCTTTATGAATATAGTGCATGAACACAAAAGGCATAAGCTTGAGATTCCTTGCTGCAGTGTCTTCTAACAGTAGTGTCAACCTATCATTGGCAGCTTTGTAGCCAGGCAGAGATTTCTGCTATTGAGGGATGTAGGTTCTGTTCTTCCAGAATATCTCCCTTGCATTATCATTGAAGATTTGCCTTGAAGAGTATCCTCCCTCATCAATGATCTTGAGTCTTGACATTTAGCCAAAATTTGGTCACATTTGTTGAATTATAATTTTAATCCTAATCTGAAGAGAGTTCAATTAGTTTTGCCTCTACAATGCGTTTTTCCTCTTCAGTGTTTATCAGTCTGTTGTTTTAATGTACTACAAATGGGTCTATAATCATAAATTTTCTAATCTTAGATTTTCCTCTGGTGGGTAATAGGCATTGAATACTTGAGAAGGTGCTTCAAGATGTTCACAAATAATTCTCATGATGCTTGCAATACCCAGTTTTACTGAACCCACGAACTCAGAAAATAAAGAAAACATTTTGTAATTTCTATCACGTACCTGCTTGCACCAGAGTGTCAACTTTTTTTAAATGCATCCATTTTATTGTTCAAATTAAAAACAGTTGTCATATGCCCTTGAAGACTCAAATTCAACTCATTCACAAGGGAAAATTATCAGCAAATGTATACACATCACTCCTGTGACAAAGAATGACATCAGCTTTAAGTATCAATACAAACGAAGCCAGTTGCACAGCATAAAAGAAGTTACCATAGCTAAATGTATTTATACGACACTTGTTGAAAAGTCACAATATAAGTATATATGTACAGCCTTTACTCATTTTATGAACTTCCATTTTACGAGTTTTTGCAATTTCAAACCTATTTTTCAATTTTTGCTTATATGAGTTTCTTACGTTCACATGAAAATCCAATTTTTCAAATATTGAATAAATTTTTGCTTATACGTGCTCTATCTGCTTTGGGAAAGTTTGGGAAAGCTCGGTAAAGTTCATCAGATTGCATCATGCTGTTCCGAATAAGAACCATCATCTCTGTCTCAGTACGCACATTGCCATTCTTTGTGAAGTTTGGTTCACTGAGTGGTATACGTTTTTATCTTTTAAATCAAGATATATTTTTGTGAATCATGGCTTCTAAAAAGGGCTGTGGAGTCGGTACCCAAAATCTTCGACTCCAACTTCTTAATGTTTTGTGTATCCGACTCCGACTCTGGCTCCGACCCCGACTCCAGCCTTAATATATGAGGAATATTAATTGTATCTAGGATGCAATAGTACATAACAATGAGGACAAGTCATCATTTTTTAATGTTTGAATTGAAACTACAGTAGTGTCTATTTTATCATTCCATTTTAATGAAATTACAAACAGTTAATGAAAATAACACAATATTTATATACTTAAGACTAGACAATTCCAAAATAGCTATAAAAGAATGGCATAGCTTTCTTACAACATCAGATGTCCTATATATATTATTCAATGTTTGATATGTTGTAAGCATGAACAAAGATAAATTTAATACAAAAAATCTAAAACATGACAAGTGAACAAAGTATTATTTTAAAAGAAACAAAATCAGGTACCTAACAAATTTCAGATTTAAAACAAAATGAATTTATTGATTTTGACATATTGAGTTTGACTGCAAATTATGATTATTGTAATAAAGAATTAAAACTAAATATTGGTGTAAAAATACTAACATTTAAAGGGGTTGCTCTATAAAAGGAGCTATTTTTTAAAATAAAAAAGGAGTCTTACTATAACATCTAAAAGGCAAGATAAAAACAACAATGATGACTGATAATGACTGCAAATTACATATTTGTCCAAAGGTGTCAAAGAAAAATAAATGCTATGGTATCTGGCTATGATAGTTGAATAAATTATGAATGATTTTATTAAAAGGAATTAAATACATAACATATTATAAAAGTTTATAACAGCAAAATTTATTGAAGAAAATTGTACCTGAAGTTCAGCCACAAGTTGCTTAAAAAATTACCAGCAGGTCTTTAGAAACAGAATTGCTTCTGCCAGATCCGCCTTCATCGAAGCCCTTAAATCTGATTTGTTTATTTTTAGTGCAGAAAAGTCTCTCAACACTGACTTGAGTAGGTGGCATAGCTGTTACAATCATGGCGGCATCTCTTATTATCTCTGGATATGCAGGAATGACTTCTTCTATTGTCAGTCTGGATGAGTACTCATATTTTTCCACTTCTTTTAAGCCACTTAAAAAATCTAGCTTAAATTTCATTAAAGTAACATCAGTAGGTTGCTCCTGAATGCTTAAATGGTGATGCTTTGCTTTTGATCTTTTGTCTAAATATGTTTCAAAGTCTAATTCTTCTTCATTTGAAGAGGAGGATTGGGAGAAAGACATAACTTCTATCTTTATCCTGCAGTTCAGTATTTTTAGGAAGTAGGTCTTTCATATGAATTGCTACCTCAAGAAGTGCCTCTTTTCCTTTAGCAATTGTTCATCAGTCAACAAAATTTGGTTTGTTGGATCTATGTAAACAGCAGCTAACAAGATTTTGTTCTCCAGTAGCAGGCCTTCTCTTTTCTTCATTGAAGATATAATTTCATCAGCAATTAATCCTCCAGTTTGGGACAGGTGAAATATTAAATTTTTCCACTCCCATAAGAATGTACCAGGAGTTAAATCCTCAGCTTGTAACTTCTTGGTGACAGTAAAAGGGAGAGTAAGCACATCTTCTAACTGTGTTGCCTGTGTCCATTGGCTTTCAGTTAATGAAACGTTTGGATTATCTATATCTTCAGGGAAAGGTTTTAGATCAAGCAAATGCTTGATCATCATATAAGTGCTTCCCCAACGTGTAGGTTGATCTAAAATGGCTCCCTTTCCTGCATGTCTCTGCAGAATAGCATATATTTTAGGTGTCCTAGCTGCAGTGGCTACTTGCCTCAACTTGTGAATCAGAGTAGCTGCATGGGGATCTTTCAAACCATCTCTTATTGCTAGTTGTAGTGTATGCACAGCACAACGCATGTGTTGGATTAAAAACAGATTAGAAGCTTCTTCAACAATCAACTAACACTTCATCGCTTTCTTCTGTTTGTGCTCTTTGAGAATCAGTTTCAGGAATGTCTTCTTCATAAACTTGATTCATTTTTTCAATTAAGCTAAGCATATTAGAAGCATTATCTGATATAATTCATAGAATTTACTCCTTTTTAATTTTAAAATCTTGTAAAACTTCCTCCACTAGCTTCTGAAGATATTGACTGGTGTGATGCGCCTTAGTATCCTTTACTCCCAATGTTCTTGTCACCATTGTTTTGTTATCATCAACAAATCTAACATTAATAGCAAAAAAATTAACTCTATGACAAGTGCATGCATCGATTTTAATAAATAAAAACCGTCCATTTAGAGTTCTTCGAAGTTCTTCCTTTTTACTTTTGGCTTCCTCAATTCTTCTGATACTTTCTCTTTCCAGAGATACTCCTAGTTTCTGAGCCATTTCTCTATTTAGTCCTAGAAAGGCTGGTTACGAAAACAAAGATAGTGATACACTATTTCTTGCCACCATTTTGATGATATGCTCCTTAAACTCCCCTGCGGTCATTGTTACGGTGACTTTGTCGGTAGTAAAAAATCTTGTTAATCTTGCTTGTTCTTCAGTAGATTTCTGAGCCGTCTGTTGGATTACTGAAGTAGTTGGAGTGGCTCTATTTCTGTCTTTCTCAATAATAATTTCATATATTTTGGGATGAAAATGCTGTAAGTGTCTTATTAAATTTGATGCTATTGTAGGTGCATTTCTATTAGAGCCAGTGAAGGCACTAATTTTTACTTCACACTGTTTTGATATCACCATCTTTAGTCATACACTGACACATGAAATGTTTTTCATCTGTACTAATTGTGAAATATTAAAAAACTGCTGATTTTGTTGGAACTCTGTGACATTGGGTGTTGTTAAAACTTTTTTACTTAAAAATTTATTAAGAACTTATGTTACTAACGAGTATCTATCATTTCAGAAGTAAATAACAAAAAGGATATTTTCCGACTTTTGATTGCAAACAAAAAGCGAAAGAATATTTGTATAATGATGATCACCAATGTTTTCTATGTAAAATAGTTAAATCGTATTATTTAAGATAGCATTCACTTGTTTTAATGAACAAATAAATGAAAGTCTGTATTTTTTCGGTGCATTAAAGTTAAGCCTAATGATAGATTTAAATAACAAATTTTAAGCCTATATCAATTACAATGCAAAACTCAATGAAAAGAGAAATTATCGCTGATGTTTCATACATAAAGTTTTTCAAATTTAATTGATTTAAAATAATAATTTGGTAATTTATTACACAGGATGCTGTTCAAATGAAACAAGATCATGCCCCTTGTAATAAGTAAGCCTGAAGTGGCTGGAAGTTAGTAATGTAGCCTAGCAGGACTTGGTGACTGGCGAGGTGTTCAGTTTGCGTAGAACCTGAGTAGTGGAGTCGGAGTCATTACATTTTCACCGACTCCTATTCCTGCACCAGGAGCACCAAAATTGCTTCTGACTCCATGACTCTGACTCCCCAGCTCTGCTCCTAAATTTGCCAGGCTTTCAGGTTTTGCAAGTAGTAAAGTGAAAAAAGAGAGTGTAGCCCAGAAATTAATATTATTCAAAGATTGGAGAAAGGCGAGTGGTCGAAGGACATATGTGCCATATTTAACCTATTGTAAGCTAACATAAGTGGATATCATAGGCTAATACTGCT
This sequence comes from Tanypteryx hageni, assembly GCA_028673005.1. NCBI lineage: Eukaryota > Metazoa > Arthropoda > Insecta > Odonata > Petaluridae > Tanypteryx > Tanypteryx hageni. The sequence continues at coordinate 21,447,336 of CM054113.1, read as the reverse complement.
AATATATAGAGTAAGACATCATAGGCTAATGACAAAGAATGTCATTTAAATACATTAATATATCATTATTGATGTTTTATCTCAATTTGGTATCGTTCTGTATTATTTTAAAGTGAACTATGGGATATTTTTTTAATTTTGACCTTTGGAACCAATTATAATTTTTTACATAGGAAGTAATGGAAAAATAATTTTTGTTTTATGAGTTTTTGCCTAATAAAGAGTTTTTGTAGAGTGAATTAAGTTTGTAAAACGAGGGAAGTCTGTATTAGAAAATAGTCACCTTTCTTCCTAAACTTTTGAAACTGACCAGTTATCCATTGCACTACCATTTAAATATACATTGTGCTAGGTCAAAAGTGAATCAGCAGGTCAAAAAAAATCATGATCACCCTCTGGGCTTATGGCACCTGTGTGCATTGCACACTCAGCACACGCCTAGAGCTGGCTGGCCCATAATTATAATAATGCCAATAAATGCTTTCAATTCTGCAATGGATATTGGAGTCCACCTTTGTGTTAATACAGCCATATTATTACCTTTACCAACTACATTTTTTTCCTGTGTAGCATACAGATTCATTTGATCGACAATCAGTTGCAAGGTATTGTTGTCAAGAATCTCCTCAAAATAAACAATTTCCTTGTCTGCATGTCTAAATGTTTTTAGAGATTGTAGTATTTGATCCAATTTGACATAGTTTTTAAGAACATGCAGTATCATTACCCCTTACCTCATCTTCTGATTCTAAATCACTACTACTTTCATTATTATTCATTGCATCATCACTTCCTGCCTCATCCTGTCCAGTGTCTATATCCTGCTCAACAGTTAGATCAAAACTGTCATCAAGCACTGGTTCATCTGCTGTCAGCAATGTAGCGACATCTAAGAGTTGCAGTCTCTTCCACAGCACCTTCACCTTGAGTCATTTCCATCAGGAAGTGAGTAAAGGGCATCTGGGCATCTAGCACTGAAAGGTCTGAAAGACCCTTGCCAAACATCTGAAAATCAGTGAATACTATTGTTATATATTTGTCCAGAAGAAAATAAAAAATAAGGTAACATAAACAAAGTAGACAAAATATACTTAAATGCCTTACTATGTATACAAGAGAGACATTATTATGGAATTTATAGAAATAGAGAATGTATCTGAACAATGCATTACTATGTTTATGTGATAATAATAATAATAATTTTATTTGTCACAGGACATATACATATATGTATAGGATAAGTCAAGTTGGCTATACAAGTAAGTGAGGATAGAAAAAAATAAAAAAGAATACAAAACACATGACAAGTAAACTTTTAGGTACAATTTAATTAATAAATCAAAAAATTACATCAGCATTTACCCATGAATTCATCTATTGAGTAAAAACAATTTTCTACCAGGTAGTTATTAATGCTTTTTATTTTACATGGTATTTTATTATAAAATTTGGATCCTGCAAATGCAGGACTGTGTTTGTACATGTTAAGATTATGAGTAGAGGCCTTAAAATCAAGTTTACCTCTGGTATTATAATTGTGTACTTGACTATTAGTTTCCAGATCTAATAAAAATTGTTTATTTACAACAAATGTAATTGTATGAAGCAAGTAGATGGAGGGTAAGGTGAGTAATTTGAAGGACTTGAAATATTTTCTGCAACTTGTACTCCTATTGACTTTTGCCATGATTCGTACTGACCATTTCTGTAATTTGAACAGTCTGTCTGCATGTCGAGAGAGCCCCCAGACTACAATGCCATATTTAAGTCTGCTATATATGTAAGCATAGTAAACGGATAAACAGCTTTTGATATCTGTTAAATTTATAATTCGTCTTAGAATATAACAACTTACAGCAACTTTAGAACTAATTGAGTTAATATAATTTTCCCAGTTAAGACAGTTATTGATAAGTATGCCAAGGAATTTGGTATCCGACTGGGAGGGAAGATCAAGATTAGAAACATGTAAAGAGGGAGATATGGTAATTTTTTTTTGATATGGATGGAATTGCATGAAACATGAAACATGATTTTTTATAATTGATTTGTAACCTGTTATAATCACACCAAGAGACCATTTTATCAATGGCTTGTTGGCAGTGGTTAGATACATCATTACTGGTGCTATTAATGAGATGGTTGGTATGGTCTGCATATAGAAATAGTTCACCATTATCAAAGCAGTCGGGAAGGCCATTAATATATAACAGGAAAAGTAGGGGTCCTAAAATGGAATCCTGGGGGATACCTCTTTTTACTCTTTGAAATTTAGAAGTGTATAGAATTTTAGAGTGTGATGATTTAAGAGTTACTGCTTGGGTCTTATTAGTTAAAAATGATTAAATCCAATTGTTAGCTATTCCTGTTATACCATATGAACGTAGCTTCCGTATTAGAATATCATGGTCAATGGAATCAAAGGCCTTAGAGAGATCATAGAAAATCCCTGTGATGTTTTCATGGTTGTCTAGACTCTGAAGTATGGAATTAATAAATTTGTAGATAGCCATTTCTGTAATAATAATAATAATAATAATAATAATAATAATAATAATAATAATAATAATAATTTTATTCATCCAGAGATCTGTACACAGATATAGGATTTGTCATATAAATATTTACAAAAGAGATGTCGTCATAAATATTCCAATAAGAATAGATGAGGTACGAATGTATAGAAAAGAAATATCATCATAAAATTACATGTATATAAGTATACAGGAAATCAGTCATTGAGAAATTCATCAATACTATAATACATTTTGTTAAGCAAAAAAGATTTAACCTTGTACTGAAATGAAGACATAGACACAATACATTTTAGATTTTGAGGTAGCTTATTATAAAAGGCGAGTCCCATATGCTTAGGACCTAGTGATGTAGATTTGGTGCGAACAAATGGTGTATGTAATTTGCTTGCACCACGAGTAGCATACTGATAAATGTCAGCATTGACCAGGTATTAATTTAAATTTCTTTTGGTGCATACAACAGCTGTTAATATATATATATATATACATGCAAGAGGTAGGACATTAAAATGCTTAAAAATTGGACGACTTGGGGCATCAAGATTTTCATTCGCCAGTAATCGTAATATTTTTTTTTGGAGTGTAAAGATTCTGATGGCATGAGGCGAGGAGCCCCAAAGCAAGATACTGTAGGCAATATGGGAATAAAATTCACCATAATATAGAGATAGTAAAACTTCTGAGGAAACTGTAGAACGAATGCATCTCACCAAGTAGCACACAGAGCTAAAGTTTACTGGCAAGTTTTCCGATATAGATGTCCCAGTAAAGGTGAGCTTCAATATTGACACCAAGAAACCTTGAGGTGTTGACTTGAGGAGGGGTACACTTGCCATCTAAAGGAATAGACAAAGGCTGTGTTATTTTATTTTTGTTGGTAAAGTAGATTACTTGTGATTTATCAATATTCAATTTTAGAAAGTTGTTTAGACACCAGGTATTTAGGCAGTGAGTGACAAGATTACAGGTGTGCTGCAAGTTCTGAAAAGAGTTGGAGGAAACAATGACATTGGTGTCATCAGCATAAAGTGTGGGTTTTGTCCCAGCTGATTTGTAAATTCTCTGGGGGAGATCATTAATATAAATTAAGAAGAGAATGGGTCCTAAAACTGAGCCCTGAGGAACTCCTTGGTCCACTATTTTAGCTGGGGAGACATATTTAGAGCCATTATTAGTAATAACAACACATTGAGTTCTGCCCTGAATATAAGATATGAGCCAGTTTTTAGGTGGCCCTCTGATACCAATTCTGTCAAGTTTTTTAAAAAGCAGGTTATGGTTTACAAGGTCAAAGGCTTTTGTAAAATCAAAAAAGAGTCCACAGGTTTCCAGTTTGTTATCCAGTGAGGAAAGCAAGGAGTTGATAACGTCATAAGCAGCTGTCATGGTAAATTTCCTCTTACGGAAGCCATGTTGATAAGGAGACAAGATATTCGAGGATTCCAGAAAAGACACTAATCGATTATTAAAAACTTTCTCAAAAATTTTAGAGAATTGATTTTGTACAGCAATTGGCCTGTATGAGTTTAAATCAGGATAGCTACCTTTACCCTTGTACAAAGGAACAATTTTAGAAGTTTTGAGAGCAGCGGGAAAAGTCCCAACCAGTCTTCTTCTTCATCTAAAGGCTAAGCCTTGTCGCTGCAACCATGAACTCCTGTCCTCTGCCATTCTCTTCAACATCTCGTATTTCTCAACTCCCATCACTGACTCCACGTCATCTAGGTATTTCTTTCTTGGTCTGCCTCTTCCTTTCTTCCCTAAAAGTTTACCCTCCAAGATGTTCACAATTAATCCATTATGTCTAATCACATGGCCTAAAAATTTTGCCTTCCTTTCTTCCATTCCTCTGATCAGTTTCCTTTCTTCTTTTACTTCTTCCAAAACTTCAAGGTTTGTCTTTCTCTCTGTCCAACTTGTCTTTATCAATCTTCTCCATATCCACATTTCTGTCGCTTCCAGACGGGACCTCTCCCTCTTTCCTAATGTCCAACTTTCACTACCATAAAGTATGGTACTCCAGACAAAAGCTTTTGCAAAGGATTTCCTTACTTCCAAATTCATATGACTGCTTGTCAGTAGGTTCCTTTTGCATTGAAAAGCTTGCTTTGCAAGTGCTATTCTTCTTTTCACTTCCTGTACGCATCTATTATCTTCAGTAATTGTACTACCTAGGTAGCAAAACTGCTTCACCTGCTCAATTTCCTGATTGTCTATTTTGATCTTTGATATTGTCCCTGCATTACTTTTGCCTATAACCATCAATTTGGTTTTCTTGTTATTTATCTTTAATTCCCACTGTTTTAACGTGTCCGATAATACTTTCAGCATTTTATTCATTTCTCTTTTTGAATCGCTGAATATTACAATGTCATCTGCAAATCTAATGCAGTGTATTCTAACTCCATTTATTTTTTTGCCTTTTGTCTTTTCCTTCATAACTTCTATACTTTCTTCAATGAACATATTAAACAAATATGGAGATAGCGGACATCCTTGTCTTACTCCTTTCCTTATCTTTGCTTCACTCTCTAATCCATTTATATTTATTCTTGTAGTTTGATTTTGATAAAGCTTAAAAATTAATCTTCTGTCCCTCCAATCAATACCTATTTTTTTCATAGTCTTAAACAACAGTTCCCAATTAACTGTATCAAAGGCCTTCTCCAAATCAATAAACGTTAAATATAATGTCCTGTTCATTTCTAAACATCTTTCCATTATCACCCTGAGGGCTAATATAGCTTCTCTCATTCCTCTCCTACTTCTAAATCCAAATTGATCTTCACTAATATAATGTTCTATTTTCCTTTTTATTCTGTTTTTCACGATATAAATTAAAACTTTTGAGGCATGCGAAAGTAGTGAAATTGTTCTGTAGTTACTACACTCCACTGCATTCCCCTTCTTTGGTAAACTTATAGTTTTACTTTTTATAAAGTCATCAGGTAATTTTCCTTTTTCGTAACAATCTTTTATAATTTTAAAGAAATGTTCTTTTGCTTCCTCCCCTAAGTTCTTCAAAAGTTCTGCAGGTATACCATCAACACCTGTTGCCTTGCCTGAATTAAGATTATTAATAGCTTTATAAAACTCTTCTTTGGTTATTGTTGGGCCTAGCTCGTCATTTCTTATTTCCTCTTCATTTTCAATAAATCTACATCCATCTCCAACATCTCTTCCACTATATAATTCTTCTATGTATTTTTTCCACCGAGCACATACTTTTTCATTTTCCCATAACATATTTCCTTCCTTATCCTTAACTATTGCCGATTTAGTTCTTGGTTTGTACTGGAGAGTTTTAATTTTGAAGTATGCTTTGTCTTGCCTTCCTCCCTTTGTATCTTCCTCAATTTCCTTCACTATCTCTTTGGTCCATCTCTCTTTTTCTTCTCTGCATTTGTTAATAATCTCATTCTTAACTTTTTTATAAGTTTCATCATTTCCATTCTTCCTCAACTTGTTCCTTTCTTCAATTAAAATCAGTATCTCCTCAGTCATCCAAGGTTTTCTAGGCTCCAATTTTCTCTTTCCAATAACTTCTTCTGTAGCTTTAATAACCCCTTTTTTAAATTCCTCCCAACTAAGTTGTCCTTCATAATTTCTCATCAACTCATTTGTTTTTTCTTGGTAATTCTTAGCCGTTGGTAACTCTTTCAGTCCCTGTAGATGCCAGTTCTTTTTAACTGTTCTCTTTATTTTCTTAAACCTAATATTGCATTTTGCCATGACTAGCTTGTGGTCACTGTCTACATCTGGACCTGGGTAACTATAACACGATTTTACCTGGTTCTTATATCTTCTTTTTACTAAAATATAATCTATTTGAAACCTTCTTCTGTCTGGCGCCTCCCATGTGTATCTTCTTCTTTTGGGAACTTCAAAGAAAGTGCTTGATACCATCATCTCATTCTGTTCACAAAACTCAATTAGTCTTTCTCCCCTTTCATTTGTTTCACCTAAACCAAATTTTCCTACCATTCTACTATTTCGACTAGATCCAATCACAGCATTAAAGTCTCCCATTATTATTACATTATCTTTATCTTTTGTCATCTTTATAAGTTCTTCTATTTCTTCATACACCTTTTCTACTTCTCCTTCTTCTGCACTACTTGTTGGGAAATACGCTTGTATTATCACTGTATTCGTTGGCACGGTGCTCATTCTTACCATCAACAACCTGTCATTTATGTGATATGCATTGCAAACACTGTTTGCCCATTTCTTACTAATAATGACTGCTATTCCATTCCTTCCTCTCTTTTCACCTCCACTATGAATTATTCTAAATTTATCACTGTAAAAATCTCCTTTCTCTTGCCACCTTGTTTCACATAAACCTAAGATATCAATCTCATTTTTCTCCATTTCTTTCTTTATTTCTTCTAATTTACCTATTTTTAGTAATGTTCTGACGTTCCAAGTACCTATTTTGACGTTTTGACAGGGATTTCGTTGGATAACGACCTGGGAAGCCCTGCTACATCCCCTGCCGGATCTTGGGTTCCGAATACCATGATCAGTAACAAATTCCTTTCTAAAACCTTCCATGGTTGCTACCCTCGGGATATCCAATAGGATCTTTAATGGAGTGGTTTCCTGTTGCCTTCTCCATCCTATGCCGTTGACTATCAAAATAGTTCCTCCGCCTTTAGGGGCAGTTTCCCACCCCAAGGGCAAGAGGGTGCCCTACCCCTCCACCTTCTCATCCGCCCCTAAATAGGCCGTTGGCATTTGGTAGAGGGGGGACTCCTTATCCCGGGAGTCACTCGGACGCCAGAGCCTCGTCTGTGAAGCAGGGTGCACCACGTGCAGGTGAGGTTGACATTTGAGTGGGAGAGGCTATATAATCGCATCCCACCCCAAAACACCCCAGTAAGGATACGTTAATAAGGTGTAATAGGGGACCTTTAATAAAATTGAAACTTTGTTTGATAATGAGATTAGGAATTTCATCAAGACCAGCACTAAACTTTGACCCACAGTTATTAATTAGGTTTGAAAGTTCTTTTTCGTGACATGGAGAGAGGTATAAAGATCCTGAGGATAAAGGAATATTTAAATAGTCATAAGTATCGATGGGTTGTGCACAAGAGGGAAGAGAGGTGAAATGATTATTAAATTCAGATGACAGAGAAGTGTAATCAGATATAGAGTTACCTGTCGAATCTGTAATTCCTGAAAACTGAGATGTTGAGTTTCTGTATTTTGAACTATTAATTATTTTCCAGGTTTCCCTTGACTTATTGCTGCAGTTCCGCAACCTCTTATCATTGTAAGTACGCTTCGCATTATTGAGTAACAGGCGATAAGATTTTCTAAGAGATCTATACTCACCATTCAATTCATCGTCTAAGGAAGACTTGCATAAAATAGACAGTTCTTTAAGATATGATGAAATTGCTCGAATTTCATCAGTAACCCATTTCTTTCTATTAGTGTTTTTTTGGCCTTTTTTCTGAAGAAGAGGAAATGCAATATTAAAATAGTGCAAAAACTTAGTATAAAAATAAGTGAACCCATTATCAAAGTCGGAGGCAGAGTAAACTTCAAGCCATTGTTCATTCATTACCATATTTAAAAAGAGATAAATATTAGTGTCAGAGAAAGATCTTTGAAGATAGGTGGAAATTTTAGATTGAGAATGGATGGGGAAAAAACAGACAATGGGATAATGATCAGAAATATCAGATAAGATAACTTTGGAGGAGATGTGGTCAAAATTAGAAAGAATGTTATCAAGGAGGGATTTAGAATGACAGGTTACCCGAGTGGGTTCGCTGATGCGCGTTGACAGATTGTAAGAATGTAGAATATCGAGAAAATCACTAGATTCCTTATTATTGAATAATAAATTGCAGTTAAAATCGCCAGTAATGATTATGTGGGGGTTTTCAAAAGATACATTAATAGTATGAAGAAAGTTGTCAAAGTGGATCAAAAAATCCTGAAACTTACTAACAGGAGAACGATATATAGCAATGACAATAAAAGAAAGGTTATTAATCTTAACATTAGCAACAGAACATTCAAATACCTGTTCAACCACCAGATGATCATAACACACATTGATGGTGGTAATGGGGAGGTGTTCCTTAAGAAATATCGCAACACCACCATTATTAAAATTAGTACGACAGTATATATCAGCTACTACATAACCAGGCAGATTGAGTGAGGGAACTTCAATTCTAGATAACCAATGCTCACAGACACAGAAAATATCAGGTTTTACAGAATCAAGTAACAGTTCAAGTTCCAATAATTTGTTTCGTATGCACTGTACATTGAGATGGAGTACAGAAAATTGACAATTGGAAAGGTTATTAGAATTACAATAATTATTCACTGAAAGCGTACATTCAATTTTCTTAACACCAGATTTTCTAATTGAAGTTTTACTGGATGAATTATCGAAAGAAAATTCTGAATTTCTGATGTTTGTAGTCAAACAGTTGTTCCCATGATTTTCTAGTCATTCTTGTTTCTTGAGTTTAAAAATGCCAGATTGTGAACGTGTAATTCTCCCTTCAGGCAGTGCAGTACTCTCAATCTTCCCATCAGCTATTGTAACCTTCTGCATCCTCATGTCCATACTACTATCAGCAACAGATACGAGCAGTTTGCCCATCTCTCTACAAATAAAGTCTTTACCCTCTTTGTTCAAGTGTAGACCATGTTTTGTATAAAGCCTTCTGTCAATCTGACCTATTTCAAGGACATTAGCATTATCGTAATTTTTACATATTTCAGATATCATGTCATTTACTGCACAAGTTTCTGAATTTACACAAGAGTTCAATGGTAAATCATGACGCCATGGAATATGGCTTACAATAACATTAGTATGAGTTAACTCATTTAGCACTGATTTTAGTTCACTAGTTATGACATCGGATTTATTCCGATAAACATCGTTAGTTCCACCAATAATGACCACGGTGTCACTTTCATTCAAGTCTTTGGATTCAGATACACAACCCTTGATAATTTCACTAAAACCGGCACCAGGTTTAATCGTACTGGTGATCATCTTACCTTGACAATAATCATTTTCATTTAATAAACGATTGATGTCTCTACCATGGCTGTCAGCGTAGATTATCACTTTCCTCTTCATATCGCCAACATTCCTGTTCCTAGGTGGGATGCGATTACTGATGCTCGAAGACTTAGGTCGGATGGGCTTATGTTTTGATGCTAGGGGCGATGGAGGCCGCGTCTGGTAGGCTGCATCAGGCGAAAAGTCATCGAGAACAGAGTATCTGTTCTGAGGCCTAGTGTTGTTACTGTTTTCCACAGTTGACTTCTTCTCATATGGAGGCACTTTACGTTTCAATATTCGCCACGACCCATTAGGGTTGGAGGGCGACGGAAATGAATGAGATCTGTATGAATCAATCACCCGGTTATCAATGGGTGAGTCAAGCTCACTTAGTTTCGTAGTTAGAAGCTGATTTTCGTCAGATAACCTTACGTTGATTCGTCTAAGTTCTTTAACTTCGCACCGCAAGGATTCTAATTCATTATAATAAGAAACTTCTTTAGGAGCACTATTTGAAGCTATTTCTGCGGTGAAGTCAGTTGTTTCAGACCGTTGTTTACATGTAGCACTACAAAACCATTTAGCTACATTAAGATGTAGGCCTACATTTACACATTTAAAATGGTACCATCTATCGCACAAGTCACAGTTAATTCCGTTCACCACATTTCTATCACATATTGGGCACTTAATATTAAATAAGATATTATTTTTACCGGAGCAGTTTTGTAAGCGTGAAAAGTCCGGCGCCATCTTGAATCTTATCCCTTTAACAAACCCAAATTGGTTGGTAGACAAAATATTGTGTTTATTAATAAAGGACATGATTCTATTATACATTGCATATTCAAAAACTTTGGAAAAAATCGAAAGAATAGAGATGGGTCTATAATTACCAATATCCTGTGGATCACCTCCTTTGAGAATGGGAACAACCTTAGCTATCTGAACAAAACCTTTTTTCGTTAATGGCAATGGTAACTTTTTGTGATATGTTGGAAAGGTATGAGCTAATCCAGTCAAGTGCTATGCCTCTTAATCCCTAAATTTTGGCATTTGTGCAATAGTAGTGTCCACCATGTCAAAAGCACAGCTGAAATAAAAAAGTTGGGCAAACATTACATTGTTTCTATTAACCGATGATGAAATAAAGTCAACAGCATGAAAGAGTTCTGATTCGGTCTATTGATTTTTCCTATATCCTCACTGGGAATGAGAAATTATATTATATTTTTCAAGGTAGGCCATAATATGGTTAAAGTATACTAGCTCAAATAGTTTTGAGAATTGAGAGAGGAGAGAGATAGGCCGGTAATTTACAAGTCTATCTCTCTGACCTTTATTTTTAAAACAGGAATAACTTTACTAATTTTCAAAGACTCAGGGAAGATGCCCTGCTTAAGAGATTCATTTGTAAAGTAAATCAATGGTTTTATTAAAAAGTTCCTACAAGCAAATAGCAAATTTCCAGGTACATCATCTAGGCCTGGTGCAGCACTTTTACCTAATCTATAAAAACAGAGAAACAATTCTTTTTCATCACAAGGTTGCAAGTAAATTAAGTTGGATACATTGGATAATGGATCGCAAAAAAATTTATTTCTAAAAATTCCAAATATGTTACATAATAATAAATATTTAAGAAACTGAGAAAATTTTACACTTTACAAAGAGCAGAAATTAACAAACAATAGCCTTCTGATATGGGATATAGCCACAAAGCTCCAACAAATTAGAAAATGAAAAGGAGCATTACTAAGATGTAACTAAGCATCAATTGTTAACAATAGCCATTGGTAGGTGGCATGGTGATGGCACCTAAAAATGAAATTTTTAAGTTATCTCTTAAACATTATATGGAAAAATGTTTCAAACAAAGGTTGTAGAAAATTACATTTCCTACAACTTTTATTCTCACATGTTTTTAAATATATCAAATATTAAAGCATGTATCTGAAAACAACAGATGTGACAAGAGTAAACACCCACTCCGAGTAGACCGATTTTTACCAAAAACTAATCAGTTCTTATGACTGGTTCTAAAGCAGAATCAGAATCTTCATTTTGACTTCAGACATTTCTACATTTCAAGAAATATTTTCTTAGTTCCCCAGCTAGTTGTTGAATAAACTTACAGTGGGAAATCTTTGAATTTGTTACCATTCTGTAGATCACAGATGCATTGTTGCTGGCAAGATCAAGTAAATTATAAAAAGAATGAACTGGCCACCGTCGGGATGAAGCTTTTACAGTGTACTTTCTCACCATTTGATCAATAATATCTACACCATAATTTGTCCTATTGTAAAACAAAACAGTCTCAGAATTCTATTTTTGGTTTTCAGCAATACCAACTCTGGGATGGAGAGAACTCATCAGAATCACATTTTTCACTCTTTTACCTTGATAAATGGTAAGAGCTATATCCTCATGCCTCAGCACTTTAGATGAGTATTGCGGCTCGGGCATATTTTTTACATTTGTCGGTATTTCCTCCTAGCCTTGTTTACAGTTCCAATAATGCTAGTAGATTTCTGCTTCTTTTTTTTAGCTCATTTGAGGGAGGTGAAATAATTATTGGTGGTTACGTTTCTACCAGCATTGAGGTAAGGCTCCATTAGTCGCAAAACCACATAATCAGAGACGTGCTATTCAGCAGGTTGGCACTCATCTTTTCCTAAATATGGAAATCCATTTACTGTGTATTTTGAATTCACATCTTCAGACAACCAGTATTTATGACCATATTTGTCAGGTTTGGACACTATAAATTGAGTGAAAGAGCACCTGGCTTTACTCGGGAACAGTTGCTCATCTACAGTTATATTTTCTCCAGGTTTATAGGCTAAAAACAATTTTCCACAAACTTATTCCACACGTCCGAAAAGAGAGAAAATTTGTCTCTTTGAAGTCTTATGGAGCAAGTATTTTTCTTGTCAAACTGTAAAAATTTATTATTTCACAAAAACAGTTTCTCCCCCATAGTTTCCTTACAAAATGGCAAGCCCCATGAATCAGACCACAAAGAATGAATATGAAATTTGGTGGACCCCAATGCACCCCTAGCATACAATATGGCCATAAATGCTTCTAACTCAATCAGTGGAAGAGACCAGGAGTCATTTCCTATCCGTCTGTGGGCCTCTGCTTCTGTGCACCTCTTTATATGCCAAAGCATAGGCTCATCTATGAAAAGTCGCCAAGCACTAGAAACCCTTTCATGCAAAATATTTCGTTTTGCATGAGGCATAGGGCCAGGGGCTTCTCTGAGAATATTTTGCTGCAACCATCTACCAGGTGTAGTTGCACCCAAGTTCACGGCTTGCTACTCTGTCCTATCTGCGGCTATGTACCCTTTCTTGTTCACTAGCATCTTCATCGGCACTCACCTGACAGCCTACAGGGGCACATCTATGACAGTTCTGCCCACAAGTTGTGCCAGATGTATAACCTGCTTGTTGAGGCCTGATGTCATTGCTGCCTCTGGGAGAACTACATGTCACAAGAGGATGACTGCCACAATTCCTATGCCCAGTTCCAGGCCTAGTGCACCAATTTTGGCCACATACAGCACCTAAGGATCCCACATATACATCCATTATATTTTAGGTTGCACAAAAAAGTAAATGATTTACTGAATAAAAAACATTATATATTTCATTTACCTCCTTGATTGCAGGAATGGGAGATGTCAAAGTTGACACTTTCAAGCTCCCCCACATCCATCTCTTCCAGAATGCAATCATCCTCACTTGAAGAGGAATGATCAAACTTGGGACATAGTATGTAGTCATCGTCACTTGTTACATCTTCCTCGACAGACTCTTCTCTGCCATCAGATTTGTCTTCTGGTATATCTCATAGCAACGAAATAATCTCCTCGGGAGAAAGACCTTGTTTCGAAGCCATTCTAGCAAAAGTGTTCACATTTGTTACCAGTGAAAATATCTTAGAGGCCTTTAGCTTCTGTTGCCGCAAACGCATGTTTCCACAACATAAAGTATTGCGACAGTGCTCAATTCTGTCACTGCTATGGGAAATGCCAAAACTAGGGAGGCCGTGAAGAGGGGAGGGGCATACAGGAATGTGAGGGGAGGAGTATTTGCCATGTCTAAAAAAGCACTGTATGCAACAATACAATGTAGTTACTTTTTGCAACAGAAGAAAAGTCATCTCGCGAGTTCAAACTTGGTCGATGGAACCTAATATATATTGGGCCAAAATGACCCACTCAGGCATGGCAGGTATGTGGATCTAAAAAAGTAAGAAGAAATAAAATTGTGAGACTTAAACTTTGCACGATTGTTAATCACCTAAAATGATGAAAAGTCACCAATAGTAAAGGCTATGCGGTTCCTCACTATCAGAGTGTTGATCAAAATATACTCATTTGGGTCAAATTTACTCACTCGGACATGCTAGTGTTAAACATTATGTAAACAATTATCAAATAAATTTGTTAATATATGTGGTATGTGACATACCATTGGAAAGAGATTTTCTAGGCCTTTAAAATGAGACCAAGCACAAGTCTGTATGATAAATAGATCTGAAAATTTTACCATTCAAATTCACCCGTCATAGTTGTTTTTCTACTTTTCCAAAAACTTCAATCTCATGTAGCTTCAAAACTATCAACACTAATTTTTTTTTGTAAAACACGTGTCTCATACTTTCGTCTATATAATATGTGTACAAATTTTTATGAAAATAAAAAATGTGACCGTAAATTTTTGCCTCAAAGTGTACGATTTGGCATGGAATTATCCACATATACACGGGCACTGAGCCCCCTTTGGGTAGGGGGGTAGAATACTCCTGCAGCACCTCTGCTGTTTGTAAGAGGTTATCAATGGGTGAGGAGACAACCCTGTTAAAAAACCCACAGCTCGCTAAGGGCAGCTTCCAGACAGTATTTGGGTCTGCTGTCTGAGTCAAGCCATTACATCTGGCTAGTGATCCACCCACATGTTTGCCATGCGTAGAGACCCATAAGGGGAAGAAGAGAAGCCTGGTGGTTGAGCTTTCTGGAGCTCATCTGGGTGTGTGTGTAGGGGTGTCGAAGGTGCATGGGATTTGGAGGCTCCATGCACCGGAGACAAGGCCGGCCCGTGGAATTTGAGCGCCCCAGGCAAGAATATTAAAATGCACCCCTTACATTATCTTTGTAAATTACTACACTTATTTTATCTTCTCACATCTTTTCTATAATCCCCTTGCCACTATTTACACTTTTATTTTTTGTTAAATAGCTTATTGATAGATACTTAATAATATTTATGGGAAGGTTTTTGTATGTAAAATAATTAAAATTGCTTTGGTATGAGCAGAAAATCATGTAAGGAAATTAATATTATTTCGTGTCAATTTAATTTATCATAATCATTAAAATGTATGCAATGCCCAATACTAAACAAAAATATAAATCCACAAAAATTTATAAATAAACAAACATAAGAAACACTAATATAAATCAAACAAACACAGAAACTGTACTAAAAATAAAGTTAGAGCTTATGTCAATACATCATAATAATGTACAGTAAATAAATTTGGTAGCATCTTCACTTATTTAAAGCATTTTCTTCTTGCCTTTATTTCAGAAAATATTTCAATGGCTTTGTCTAAATTCAATTGTGTAACAATGTCATTTTCAATTTATATAATTGCCAATGAATTCAAGTGTTCTTCTTTCATACTAGATTGCAAACATGATTTAATCAGTTTTAGTTTGCTAAAACTTCTTTCACAACTTGCAACACATACTGGAATTGTCAGGAATATTCTTAAGGCTACCCTACCCACAAGCTCGGCAATGTATCATGCAAATTATTTGAATTGATAAACTTTAACATACCTAAGGCATCATCAATATCTACTGGTAGTAAAGATCTAAGATTGTCAATTTCTAGGCACAAATCTAATCCATTCAAGTCACTGTCATCTTGATTGCTTAATGTGGTATGAGGATCCTGACAATACTTCAATAAATTGTCGTGACTTATGCTTCTTTTCAGATTAATCAGAAAATCCCAAGTTTCATTAAACTGTTTCATTTGAGAAAAGCATTCAGACATATATGATATGGCTTGATCTAGTATAAAATTAAAAATATGATTTTTAAAATAGCTTTCAGGATCAGAAGCATTAGGAACAGTATCATTGCATTCATATGCAAATTGTTTGGTTTTTCATATAATCCGTGTGACTTTAAACTTGGATTCAACATTTAATTGTATGGCTAATTCATGAGCTGATACTAAAGCTACTGAATAACCAGTTTTTCAGTATTCTTGTAAAAAATTATTACAATTTTCAAGAAGCTTAACTGTGGAACCTGGTTCTATATTTGCCTTTTGCATTGATTTGCTTACTACATTGATTTTAGATAAAATATCATACCATACATGTAACAAAAAATTGAAAATCCTCAGTATTTTCAGCAAGAGAATGTGCTTCAGACATAACTGCTGACTCAACACCAGTCTGTTCTGACAATTCAAGTACTGAATTTCTGATCTCAACTATTTCACATTTAATTGCTTATACACAATCAATCCTACATTCCCATCTTGTATCACACAGGGGCTTCGGTGTTACATTTTTTTTTAAATATTCCATCGTGCAACAGAGGCAGAAAATAGTACATAAATACTTTGAATGATTCCAAAAAATGATATTGATATAACAGCTTGAAACTCTCCAATTAATAAATTGAGGGAATGACATCCACATGGCATAAAAAATGCTTGTGGATTAGTATCTAAAATTCTTGCTTGTACCCCTTTATTTTTTCCTCTCACGTTGGCCCCATTATCATAGCCTTGGCCTCTGCAATTACTAAGCTTTAGTTCATTATTATTTAATAGGTCAATTAGAGATTCACGTGCGTGGCGACCCGTGTCGGAGGGAAGGGGGAACCTGGTGGGTGAGGGGACCTTCCTTGGGAGAGAGGCGACCCCAACACTCCACTTTGGCCCTTGCCTCTCCTAGACGGGAGGCCGGGACCTAGCCCATTCCCGGTCAATCAGCTCCTGGCAGCTGGGAAGCTTGGCGGCCCTTTCAGGTCAGGCGAGTCGTGTACCGACCGTCTTGTTTTCGACAAGGAAATAGGACATGGCTATATCTCCTGGTAGTTCTGGCGCTCTGTGTCGGTTTGCGGTGCATTGTTCCCTTGTTGTGCTCCGTGGTGGGTGGGAAGCCAGGAGATGAAAAAAATGTAACCTTACACACCATGGATAAAAAATCCAAAAACCCTTCAGCAGTTGAGGAAGAATCATGTAAAAGACTGCGGGTAGATGATGGCAGTAACACTGCATTAGAAATTGTAAAAGAAGAACCAAAGTTCTTATTGATAATTGGAATGGAAGATGGGACTCTCAAGAAAGTGTCACAGGTAATCAATGGACTTGTGGGACAGGTAGCCAGCATCAAACAACTTCGATCAGGTTCCCTCCTGGTTGAAGTCAAGACCAACAAACAGTCCAGGAAGCTACTAGACATGATGAAGTTCTTCGATGTCCCAGTGAAAGTGGAACCACACAGGTCTTTAAACACCTGTGAAGGAGTTATCACTTCCTGGGACCTTGCAGACTGCACCGTAGAAGAGCTGTTAGAAGGTTTTAGCAACCAAAAGGTGGTCACTGCCTACCGCCTGAAAACCAGGAGAAATGGCAGCTTAAAGGACTCAAACAGCATCATCATAACCTTCTCCACGACTAAGCTTCCTACATCCGTCTGTGCTGGCTACGAGACGATCACCATAAGGCCATTTATTCCTAGATCTATGAGGTACTACCACTGCCAGAGATATGGCCACACATCTCCCTCATGCAAATGAGCAGAACTCTGTGGAAGATGCTCTCTACAGAAGCATGAAGGAGAATGTGCAGAAAAAGACAAATGCGTCAACTGTAAAGGTGACCATCCTGCTTGGTCCTCCTCTTGTCCTATCTTCAGGGAAGAAAGGGCCATTCAGGAGATAAAGGTCACCAAGCGGGTTTCCTATGGTGAGGCTAGGAAGGAATACAAGATCACACATCGATTGATGTCTGGTCCTTCCTATGCCAAAATAGCTTCCAAATCCGTTATCACCAAGGACGTTGCCGTACAAACAAACATTCCATCAGTTTGTGGCCCCTGCAAAGGCGTATTTCTATCTTTTAAGCCTCAAAATCCAATTAAGGAAAATGCAGCACCGGCAAAGAAACCTCATAAGGCTGTCACTACAAAGGTGTATGATGATAGTGACTCATCCTCTGAAAGCTGTTCTTTCCCAAGGAAGACTAAGCACTTCCTGAAGAAGAAAAGCCCTCGCGAGCTGGAGGTAGAGGAAGACTTGGTGTTCGATTGCATCATGGATGCTGAACCCTCAGATCTTGCTGCAGGGTATATTAAGTATACTAAGGAGCCCAAGCAGTAGGGGAAGACTAAAATTAAATTGAAGTGGTGATCCCAATGGCTGCAAAAATAATCCAGTGGAATTGTAATGGTTACCGAACGCACTCCACCAAGCTGCAGCTCCAGAAAGCAGCAGAACTCTGCCTGCAAGAAACACAACTTTGTCCAGAGCATACCACCCGGATTCCTGGGTTTGTATGCTACCGGAAGGACTTCCTGAGAGGTGACAGAGCCTGCGGTGGGGTAGCCATTGTGGTTTGGAACACCCTCTATGCCAAGGAGATTGCACTGAACACCAACCTTCAGGCTATTGCTGTCTGCGTAAGCCTAGGGTCAGGACTTTCTGTGTGCTCATTATATCTACCACCTGCAGGGAGGGAGTTGGAGGAATTATCTCTCCAACTCCCGGCCCCCTTCCTCTTATTAGGTGATTTCAATGCCTACTCTCTGCTCTGGGGCTCCACGTTCTGTAACGGGCCTGGAAGGGTGGTAGAAAAATATCTTGAGAAGACAGAATTTATTCTCCTAAATAAAGGAGAATGCACACACCTGTCGCTGGATACGGGAGCATTAACAGCTATTGATCTCTTAGTGTGCTCCCCAGGTATCGTGGCACACATGACCTGGGAGGTAATACAGGACTCACACAACAGTGACCACTTTCCACTGGTTATCGTGGTGCTGAATGCTGTTATGAATGAATCTCGATCTCCTAAATGGATTGTGGGTCGTGCCGACTGGTAGGCTTTTCGGGAAAATGTGTTTATCCCAAGACCAGCTTTGCGTGATGCAGTTGCTTTGATGACAGAACTTACAACTGGTATTATTAATGCTGCATCTGTTGCTATCCCACGGTCATCAAATATTGCCCGTCGCATTCCCGTTCCATGGCGGAATGAGGAATGCCGCAAAGCTGTGAGGGAAAAACTCAGAGCACTATCCCTTTTCCGTCGCCATCCATGGAGAACCTTGAGAGGTATAGGCTCATGCAGGCAAGATCTAGGTGTATGATTCTCGAGTCTAAGAGATCTTCATGGCAGCATTTTGTATCCTTAATAACTAGTTGAACCTCCTCAAATGCAGTCTGGGACAAGATACGCTACCTCTCTGGAAGGAACGCATGCATCCCAATTACAGGCTTAATTGAAAATGGAACATTAATTACTGACAAAGCTTCTATAGCAAATGCATTTGGCAGATTGTCCCAAATATCTAGCACTGATAACTACCCAGTCACCTTTCTCCACCACAAAATCTGCCAAGAAAGCAAAACCCTGGACTTTACCTCATCATGAGGAGTTCTACAATGTCCCATTCTGTCAATGGGAACTATCACACGCTATCCGTGTTGCCCAACGAACATCACCCGGGCCAGATGAGGTACGAGTGGAAATGCTCTCCAATCTCAAAAGGGAGGATCTGACATACGTCCTCAATTGCTTTAACCATATCTGGTAATCCAACACCTTCCCATCTACCTGGAAGGAGGCGTACGTCATACCCATTTTGAAACCAAGCAGAAAAAACACTGACCCTTCTAGTTATCATCCAATATCCCTAACGAGCTGCATTTGCAAGTTAATGGAGTGTTTAGTCAATAACCGCCTACAATGGTACCTGGAGAAGAACAATCTGCTTTCCAATTACCAGTGTAGTTTTTGGAAGTGGTGTTCGACTCTTGACCACCTGGTAACCATTGAAACTGCAATGCAGGATGCTTTCATCCAAAGGCATCACCTAGTGGCAGTGTTCTTTGACTTGGAGAAAGCATACAATTTGACCTGGCGATGGCATATTTTATGCCAATTACACAAGTGGGGTGTATGTGGCCATCTTGCCTATTTTATAATAAATTTTTTAAGTGAGCATTCCTTTCGAGTAAAAATTGGAGTGCATCTTTCAGATGTTTACACTCAAGAAAACAGGGTTCCTCAAGGCAGCATCTTGAGTGTAACCCTTTTTTCTGCTGCAATTAATAAAATTACGGACCTTATAAGGGCCCCTGTCTGTTTCTGTTTATATGTGGATGATCTTGCAATTTATTGCTCATCATCCACCATCTCTGCAGCCGAAAGTCAGCTACAGCTGACGATAAATAAATTAGGAAAATGGGCTAGCAGACACAGTTTTCATTTTTCTAACAAGAAAACCACATGGCTTCATTTCTCAAGAGCGAGGGGCCACATTTGTGACCCCTCATTGACCCTTGTAGGAGTAGAAATTCCTGTCAAGGAAACCATTAGGTTTCTTGGCCTGGTATTCGACAGATGCCTAAGTTGGAAAGCCCATATCATGCATCTGAAACAGAGGTGTACCCAACCCCTAAATTTAATGCGCAGCCTCACAAACAAGAACTGGGGAGGGGTCATTGGTTCTAATGAGACTGTATTGAGCCTTAGTTTGATCCAAATTGGACTATGGCTCGATTGTTTATGACTCTGCTTGCAGGTCATATATAAAAGCCCTTGATACCATTCACCACCAAGGTATCCGGATTGCTCTTGGTGTTTTCTGTACCAGTCCGGTAATGAGCCTATACGCAGAATCAGGCAAACCCCCACTCCATCTTCGAAGACAGCAACTCATGTTCTCATATGCTTCTCGAGTTAGAACTACACTGAGGAACCCAGCCTATTCTGCCACATTCCAGAGTCGCCTAGATTATAGATTCATTAACTGTCCAAGTGCCATTCATTCCATTAGGCTATGACTATGTGATGCTTCTGCACATTTAGGGTACACAATACCAGAAGTGGTTAAGATGCACTCAAACAGCATTCCGCCTTGGCAAATCCCAAGGCCTAGAATGATTTTAAAATTAACAAACCTGCCAAAACCTAACACTTCATCTTTTATGTACCGACAGATGTTTTTAGAAATGCAGGATATATATTTTAACTATGTTTTTATTTATATAGATGGATCGAAAACCCGGGATGGAGTCAGATGTGCTGTGGTGGAAGAGGAGGTTGTATTCTCCATGTGCACACTCCCAGCTACAGCAAGCATCTTTGCGGCAGAGATGACTGCTATAAACCTGGCCCTAAAGCTAGTCCTTCGACATAAAGAGCAATGTTTCATGCTTTGCAGCGACACATTGAGCAGCCTTCAGCTTTTGGACTCTTTGTACCAAGCACAACCACTCCTACTGGATTTTCAACAGCTCCTGTACGAGGTCTCTCATCGAGGAAAAGTGATGACATTTTGCTGGATATACCCAGTCACCAGGGTATCCAAGGAAATGAGATTGCAAATGCTGCAGCAAAAACTGCAGCATCAATGCCTTTGCAACTCAATGCCTTCGCAACTCAATGCCTTTGCAACTCAATGTCTTTGCAACTCAATGCTCTCCAGACAACCGACATTTTATCTTGTATTCACGAGGCCTTGAGGAAGAAATGGCAGGCTACCTGGGTCCTCGTACAGGATAATAAGTTAAAGAGTGTTAGGACTCATGAGTACTGGAGTAGCTGCTCAAGAAAGGATCACTGGGAAGAGATCAAGTTGGTCAGAATTCGGATCGGTCACACGAGACTCATGCATGGGTATTTACTCCACAGGGAGGATCCACTGATGTGTGACATGTGTCATGTATCTCTGTCCATCAGACACATTCTCATATAATGTGTGGATCTGAGAGGACAGCGGCTTGCCTTTCAGATTCCCGAGCAAATCCGTCAAGCCTTGGGCGACAATCCATCTGTGACTAGCCAAGTATTGGAATTTTTTATGAATACAGGCCTTTTTAACAGACTATGACAATGCCCTAACTATTTATCATGAAATATCTAAAGGACTGCAAAGGTATTTTTTATACACAGTGCAAGTGTAAGCAGCAGGTACTGGCGCCTTTAAATCAAACTGTTGGTGCACCAATAAACACACACGCACACAATTAGAGATTCATAAATTCCTTTTCCTATAAAATCAGAATCTTTAATCGGTTCATAAGCTATAAAATGCTCTTTTATTTTCCTGTCTTCTAAATCAAAAAATCTCAGTGTAAACGAAAGTTATTCAACGTGGCTTATGAAGTGTGATCAAGAAATACAGTGAATGTATGCAATGATGAAATCAATGGTCAGAGCTTATCCCTACTACCTTCCTAAAGCGGCCTGACAAGTTTAAACTCAATCTGTTTTCTGAGTTAGTCCTGATCAAGGTTTTTGTGAGTGCATGTTTTGTGTCTTTGTAACAAAGAGACCAGTGAAACCGAACAACGAGTAAACATGAAATTTTGCTTCAAACTCAGGAAGACGGCTACAGAAACGCATGAAATGCTTGTGAGAGTTTACGGAGATGCTTCTGTGACTCGAATGACAGTTTATTTATAAACAGTTTGAAAAATTTCGTGGTAGTTCTGAAATGATTGAAGGCGAACAATGACAAGGTCATCAATCGACTTTGACAACGGATGAAAACATTTTGAAAATCAATGAAGTGATTCACACGAACAGATGGCTAACAATTCGAGAAATATCTGATGATTTGAACATTTCATTTGACTCAGTTAAACAGATTTTGGTGAAAGATTTGAGATTGAGATGAATCAGTGTGAAATTTGTTCCGCACCTTTTGTCACCAGAGCAAAAAGAATTGCGTTTGTTGATTTCGTTGGAGTTGCATGATTGTGCGAGTTCAGATCCAAATTTTTTACAAAGTCTGATCACCAGAGATGAATCTTGGGTATACGGCTATGATCCTGAGACTAAAGTGCAGAGTTCTCAGTAGAAAACAAACCTCACCATGACCAAAGAAAGCATGTCAATCGAAATCAAATGCGAAAGTCATGTTGATCGTTTTTGACATTGAGGGAATGTGCAGTTTGAGTACGTGCCTCGGGGCACTACTGTGAATTCGGAATACTGCAGGGGTCTGTTAGAATGCCTACAAAACGACTTGTGTCAAAAAGGGCCTCAGAAGTGGACTAATGGATTCGTTTTGCATCATGACAATGCTCTGTGTCACATGTCTCTTGTTATCTGCCAGTTTTTGGCTGATAAAAAAATTGCTGTGTGCCCACACCTGCCATACTTGCCTGACTTAGCACCCTGTGGCTTCTGGCTATTCCCCAAAATTAAATTGATGAAAGGAACCCGTTTTGAGAAATCCAAGTGGCTACAACAGAGCGTGTGAAAGCATTAATGGCAGATGATTTCCAGAGCTGCTTCGGAAAGTGACAGGACCATTGGAATAAGTATGTGGCTAGCCAAGGGGAGGATTTTGAAGGCAACTAACTCAAATTTGTATTATATCTAATAAAGATTTTTTATACTTACGTTCCCCATATTTTTTGATCATACCTTGTATATCCAGGGTACAGTCTAACATGATATTATAATATTTTGCATTTTGAGAATGGTTTAAGATATTATTGTGAGTCAAATTTCTGAGTATATCTATTAATAAATTTTGAATTGTTTTACCACAGTAATGAAAGTATGTCTCTTGGGATATGATTCGATGAAGATGTTCATTTAAAATTAGATCATATTTTCCCAACCCCCCTGCGGGTAGGGGGATTGAGAATACTCCCGCAGCCCCTCTGCTGGTCGTAAGAGGCGACCAATGAGGTGAGGAGCAGACCTCGTTAAAAAACCCCCAGTTTCTGCCAAGGCCAATGTCCAGGTAGTATGTGGGTTACTACCTCTGCATAAAGCCACAACATCTGGCTATGAACCCACCCGTGTGTTTGCCGTGCACGGCGACCCGTAAGGGGGAGAAGGGGATCCTGGTGGTTGAGCTCCTTGGTTCCGGAAGAAGTCGGATGCTTTGGAAGGGCCATGGAGTAATACACCACTTAGGCCCTAGATTCGCTGTAGACGGGTGGTCAGGTGCTAGCCACACCTGGCCAATCAGCTTCTGTCACGTTTCGGCATTCTGGTGGCAGGCGCTTTGGGCTATGGAGGTCTGTGGAGGGGGGTCGAAGGTGCATGGGGTTTGAGGCCCATGTATGGTGGGTGGAGTGGGAGCTGAGACCTAACCTGAAGCAGGCAGCCTAGCTGCGGGTGCTGTATCCTTTGGTTAGCCCTGGCGACCACACCGGTTTGCGGTGTGGCATCCCAAATGTGTGGCTCCGTGGTGGGTGGGGAGACCAGGGGATGAATTTTCTGTATTTAATGGCGGAACACATACTTCCTCCACCCCCAAAAAGAACCCGCCCAGATGTGGACGGGGGAGATAAGTCGACCTGCTCCTGCAGGAACTATCTAATTATGAGATGTGCAAATGAAGGCGAGAACCTTACTGAGGTCTCTCCCTTCCTAATACAAAAGGTTCTCTTGGGAGCAATCCTAGGGGACCTAGAATCTGTTAAAAAATTAAGGGACGGAACACTATTAATTAAAACCAGAAATGATAAGCAAAGTGAAGTGCTGCTGGCTTTGAAGAAGCTGCATGACATTCCTGTCACTGTGGAGCTGCATAAGACTTTGAATACCTGCCATGGGGTCATATCTTGCTATGACCTTCTCTATGTCGATGTCGCAGAGATTATGAGGGAGATGGCTCCCCAAGGGGTCATCAACTGTCGTAGATTAATGACAAAAAGGAATGGTGAAACCATAAACACCACCTCGGTGGTTCTCACCTTTTTGCTTGACAAGTGTTGGTCTCGTGCATTTTATGTTCAAAATTGTTCCATAATTCAAATTCAACAGGATGTAAATTTTTTGTAATTTTTAAGTGTAGTTCATAGGCCAAAATTTCTTGAGAGCTCCCTTTAGCATATAGGTTCCTAATTTCTAATTGAAACCATTTGTTGATGGCTATTTGTTTTACTGTGGATGTAATATGATCTTTTCTCAGTTTAGAAAAAATGTTCATAAAGTTGGGTATAACTTTGTGTTCTCTACATAGTTTCAAAAATTTGATGTCTGCTGCTATGTTATTAATTCTAGTATGTAAATTGTGAAAACGGTTGAGATTCTTAGTTGAATATGTAAAAACTGGTGTCTCTTTATGTAAAGGCATGTCTACAGTATAAAAACCAGGAGAACAAGAATCACAATGGTGTGTAAAAACAAGAAAGGTCAAAAGAACAATGGACGAACAAAGTGTGTAAGCAGGACACTTAAAAATTACAAAAAATTTACCTCCTGTTGAATTTGAATTATGGAACAATTTTGAACATAAAATGCACGAGACCAATACTCATAAGTTTCATATTAAATCCATAACTTTAGATAAAAAATTAAAGTTTCTTAAGAAACAAGGGGATAAAACTATTGACAACATACACAAAAAAACTAATCATCCCAGTATTACTTCACATACATCTGATTTCACTGAAAACTTGTCCAATCTACCTTTTTCTCAGGATGAATTGTCTCTTTTAGATAGGGGTTTGAAATTTGCTTTCCCATCAAGGAAACCACCTATAGATGATTTAATCACAGACATTGAAAAATCCATTTTTCGATGAAAACTCCAAAAATTATATCCGACAAGCTTGTTCAATACAAATCCAACACAACTTGAACAAATTAAATAAGTCTCATCCTAAAAACTATTCCAAAACCATGAAACAACTCGGAGATAAAGATTGTTTTTATATTAAGGCTGACAAGGGCCATAAAATAGTGATCATGGACAAGACACAATACTTTGACAATATCCAAATTATGTTGAACAATGGACCTTACATTAAACTCAAGAAGAACCCATTAAATTCCATGATTCAAAAAACTAAAGGCATCATTAAAGGATGTAAAACCATCATTGATAATAAATTAAGCTACAAGTTAAAAATTTCAAACCCAAACATACCTAAATTGTTCTGCCTCCCCAAAATACATAAAGATGACAAAGCCATGAGACCGATTGCATCAGGAATAAATAGCCCAACCTATAACTTGGCCAAATGGCTTAATAGTGAATTTAAACAGATGTCCTTTCCCGACAAACACTGTTAAAAATACCTATGACGTGATAAGTAAACTAAAATACATAATATTAAAAGAGTCTGAGATTTTGGTCTCCTTTGACGTTAAAAGCCTCTTCCCAAGTGTACCTCTGGAAGAAACATCCCAAATTTTAAAATCATTGTTACTAAAACAAAATTTTTCAGATGAAATTGTCCTCGAATATTTACAACTTACTAATTTATGCATGTCACAGAACGTTTTTCTATTCAAAAATGAAATTTACAAACAAACACAAGGCACTTCTATGGGAAACCCCCTATCTCCTTTTCTAGCCAACATTTTCATGTCTTCTTTTGAATGCGATTGCAAAGAAAAATTTCATTACTTTCCAGATATATGGTTGAGGTATGTGGATGACATATTTACAATCTTTGATTTAAAGAAACAAAATGTAGATGAATTTGTTAATCAGTTAAACAACATATATCCTTCAATTAAGTTCTCTTATGAACTTCAAGAAAACAACACCTTGCCATTTTTGGACTTGCTTATCATAAATAATAGACAACACATTGAGTTTGACATTTTTAGAAAACCTACACATACTGATAACTTTATTCCTAACAACTCCTTTCACCCTATCAACCAAAAAATAGCTGTGTTTCAATTTTTAACACAGATTATGTAACATCCCCCTCAATAAAATCAGATATGCAAAAGAATTCAAACACATAAAACAAATTGCCACTAAACTTGGATACGATAATAATTTAATTAATAAATTAGTGAGAAAACATAACTTTAATAAAACCTTGTCCAATGCCACTTCCCTCAAATTAGACAACAAAAAAGAGGACAAATTTGTAAAATTGCCTTATTTTCCATCATTAAACAGAGACTTGAACCAAATTTTTAAACATAAGAATTATACCATAACATATACAAATCCTTATAATTTGAAAATTTTACTGGGCAGTACAAAAGACACAACAGAATCTTTGAACAAGTCCGGTATTTATAAAATACAATGCTCACACTGCGACAAAAAGTACATAGGACAAACAAGAAGGAAACTAATAACACGCTTCTAAGAACACATGGCTCACTATAAATATAATCGTTTTGAAAAATCAAGCGTTGCCAACCACATCTTTGAAACAGGTCATAGTATACACGTAAACGATTTAACATTGATAACTTCAGCCAATAACTCACTAAACTCGTTAGAAAACCTTCACATTTACAAAAACCGCGATACACTTATGAACACGGACACAGATTTCAACAAGACCCTGTACAAATTGACAGATTTAAACGACACACACGCCGAAAAATCTTTCCGCGTTTCGCTTGTTTCTCGGTCGTCTTCTTAATACTTTCCGTTTCAACCTGGCAGTTGGCTTCCAGTCACTGTTGAAACAGGTTCCACCCCTGATGATGCCCACCTTGTGGGTGAAATGCATTGGGTTTTGTAGCCCTCTAGTTGTTTTGGCTAAAGGAGTATTTCACCTTTGATAGCTCTTAATATTACCTATTTTGCACTCAAAAGATTTAACTGTCTAAGATAGTTGTTTCATTTTCACTTTCATTGCCACATTCTGCATTGACTTTTTCGTCGACAGAATTATAACAATTAGTAAAATTCGCCATATTTCCATCGTCCTTTACATTGTTGATGTTCCTTTTTTTTAGCTTTCTCTTCTTCATCTTCAACAGAATTATAACAATTAGTAAAATTTGCCATATTTCCATCGTCATTCACATTGTTGTTGTTACTTTTTATTTCTTTTTATTTAGCTTTTTCTTCTTCATCTTCATCAATAGAAAATGCAGATGCAGATGGTGCAGAACTATTACAACAAAACTAAAAGTAGTGTAGATATGCTGGATAAAATCGTAAGGGAATATAGGAGAGCGACTAGACATTGGCCTACAGCATTGTTCATGAATTTTATAGATATTGTTGCAGGAATGCAGTTGATAAAAGCAAATATCGAGAGAAGAGTTTTAAATATTAAATCTGGAGGCTGAGGGTACCAAACATTTATAATTTGTGCAATTGAAACAACAGGCCTGAAAGTACAGAAATGTGAAATAGTTGGAAACTCAAGCAAACAAACAAAAAGAGGTCGATGTTTCTTATGCATTAGAAAAGACAATAAGCATTGAACAAAGTGTGGTACTTGTAACAGATTTGTATGCAAAGGACATTCTTGCAAAGAAACCATTGCAATGTGTAATTATTGTTCGCAAAAGGACTGAATAATTTGTAATTATATGAATAGCCGACAGGGCTCTATTTCTTTTATGAAAATGATTTAAAAAATATTTTTTCTTGTGTGTAATTGATGTTTCACGAAGAACTGAATAATTTTGTAATTTTTTGAGTAGCAGTAAGGGCTATATTTCTTTTATACAAATTTTCAGATTGTGTTCTCTTATGTGTAATCGGATTTCAAAGATGGACTGAAATATTTTGTAATTTTCTGAGTACTAGTTAGAGCTCTATTGTTTTATGAAAATATTTTAATTGCTGATTAAAACATTTTTTAATTAAAATTTCACTTTTATAAGCAGGAAGTAATTTACATTATTTAAACCAATTTTAAAGTCCAGAAACCTGATTCAATGCATTTATTGACAGTAAAATTGTTTAAAAATAATAATAATGATAGTCATTTTAATGATGGGTCAATTTTGACCCATTTCTGCAGTCTATGATATTTTTTTAAATTTCCATGGTGCGCGGGTTAAAAGTTCCCTCCTCCAAGTATCTCGAGTCATGAATCTACACAGCCACTCCTTCGTGAGCTTGCTGGTCACTCACGAGGTCTCTGCTATACAAGGAATACCCTCTGAGTGTAATGTGATGTGATGTCTGTTTCCCTGAACCATGTCTCCTGAAAAGAAACACATGCTGGCGATAACTCAGATAAAAGTATACAAAGCTCGGGCAGGTGACATCAAAATCCATTACAGTTTCATTGTATTATTTTATCCATTCTCTGTTAATAGGATTAGTGGATTACCTCTTAATTTATACCTTTTTCCAGCCTTTCCCTCTTCCCTGTATCTTGAACAGGTTTATGCCGCTATCCGATAGGTAATCCAAATCCATATCTTCAGGTTTAGATATGGATGACCTTATCGGCTTAGCCTTTTGTTTGGCTGGGGATGTATCCCCAGTTTTTTGAAAGTCCTCTTTGGAAGCTGCTGGTATCCTATTTACATTCATAGGACTTCGGTCCTTTTTTTTGCATTAACTTTAGCATTTTCTTTGGCTTTGTTTTCTTTGGTTTTGTTTTCTTTTTGTTCTGGTTTATTTGGCATTTTCTGTGGCACCTCATCTGTCTGGGTAGTGATGATACTCTTCTGAATGGGGATGGCTGCCAACGAGTCAAAGGACCTTGAGAAGACTGGAGTGACAAGCATTCTGTACTTTTTCCTTGCCTCAAAATAGGACAGCTTGTCTATTGTCTTTATCTCCATGATCTTCTTCTCTTCATGGAGTTTCAGACAGTCACTGGAATATTTACGCACAATACAGCCTCAGTGCATTCCACTCCATTGCTCATGTCATGATTGCATCTGGGGCAAATCACTTTGCTCTTGCAACATGGAGCAGTGTGCCTGTACTTGTGGCACTGGAAGCAGTACATAGGGTTAGGTATGTAAGGTCGAGCTGGGCAGGCCTCAAAACCAACCTTGACCTTCTCTGGCAGCTTCTCAAGGGAGAATGTGAGGATTATTGAGATGGTATTAATGACCTCACTATTTCTCTTGGTTATAAGCCTTCAGCAGTCAATGACCCCCTGTGAGGTCATTTCCTGCTTACATTCCTCAACATCCACATAGAGTAGGTTGTAGCAACTTATGACTCCCTGGCACATGTTGAGAGTTGTGTCTCTCCACTTTCACTGGCATATCCTTCAGCATTGAGATGTTTAAGATCTTAATACTTTATACATCATTACTTGTCTGTATAAGGAGTACCATCTCTTAACTTCTTCACAGATTATAGTGGTCTGGGCACCTGTGCTGACAAAGCATTGTAAATAAAGGGAGACACTTTGGTAAATGTCTCACCTTCTGATAAATGTGAAATATTTTTCACATATATTACCATTCTTCCCCGTCCTTGCCCAGATGGGATCTTTTTAGGGGAGAAAGGTTGTTCTCTGCCATTGAAAAAAATTAAGTTTCATCCCGTGGTCTTCCCACCTGCCATGGAGCTACAAATAGGATGCCTCACCACAAACTGATGAGGTCGCCAAGGCTAACCAGGAGGATATAGCATCTCTGTCCTGGTTTTCTGCTTCAGGTAAGATCTCCAGTCAGGGCCAGCCCATGCTACAGTTGAACCAGACATCTGCACTGTTTCTCTTAGGGGCAAATTTGCTCCTGGAAATCATTGGGGTGGTTATGATCTGAATTTTGCTTCACATTTTTTTAGACAATTTTGATATTGTGTTTTTAATTTTCTTTTGTTTGATGCTACAGTTTTGACACAATGTACAATTGCTTTTGTTTCTTAAATTGAAAATAGTTTTTGATGTATGTATGCTGTTTGTTTTAATGGTTAGCTCATTAAAAATGTGTTGCTGCTGTGCACAGCGCAACATCTGGTGAGTCCAAGAATGCAGTTTTCCACCATTGTGATGTTGTCACATGTTCATGAATAATGGTTGTTGTTAACAATAATTATCATATTTAGACAAAGACATGTTGTGTAATAGGGTGGAGCAGGTGCTTATTGGAGGTGAATCTTGTTTTGTGATTGCTATTAATGGCAAAAGTTCTTTCTTTAGCATGATTAGTGTTTTCTTCTTGTGATAAAAGTTGATATTGCTCATTGTGTAACAGTATGAATGATCAGCTTCTGAAGCAAATAGCTAAGGTTTGTTTGAATAATAGATTCATACTGCGCCTAATTCAACAGCTATGTAAAAGATTTATTTCTATAGTATCTTATAAATTTTCATAAATCTAAAAACATTCTTATTTGTTTTAAAGCCCTGATACCTCCAAAGAAACCATGCGTTTGTCAGAGCTGTAAAAGAAAAATTGAGTTACAACTGGAAGTCGCTAAGTGTAAGAAACTTTCAAACTATTTTCAAACAAGTAGTGTTTCACATGACAATGAAAGTTCTGCACCGTCAGCATCTTTATTTTCTATTGATGAAGATGATGAAGAAAAAGCTAAATAATAAGAAATAAAAAGTAACATCAACAATGTGGAAATATGGTGAATTTTACTAATTGTTATAATTCTTTTGACTAAAAAGTCAATGCAGAATGTGGCAATGAAAGTGAAAATGAAACAACTATCTTAGACAGACCTTGGCATCCAGAGGTAGGTCAGCTACAATAGGGTCTGAGTGACGAAGGCTAACCCATGGTGGCAGGGCCTGTGTCGTGGATCCTGCAGAGGTGTTGTGGACTGATCACGTCTCCATGAAGACAGCCATCTGTTGAGATAAGGATTCTATGCACTTCATGGCCTGTTGAAATCTAGGATCCTCCGAAAACAGGGATGGGGATCGGCCTCGACGTGTTGGAGAGTGCGACGGAGAAGAAGCTGCCATGTTAGGTTGCATTTCTGGTTCAGGTTGAGTACTCGTAGATTGTTCCGGAGTATTTGGATGGAGGCAGGTGCGGACCATTAACAATGATGATGGATGCATGCTCCGAGTCTCACCGCAACCTGTTTCTAGCCGAGTGCCAAGTCCTTGACTCCTGCCTGACCTACCCCTTATATACCAGGTTCAATCGGCCGCCACGAATGACGAGCCTGCCTGGCATATATATGGGCAGGACAGTCCGGAAAGGATGGTTGGCGACCCCCCCTGCAGGTAGGGGGATTGAGAATACTCCCGCAGCCCCTCTGCTGGTCATAAGTGGC
This sequence comes from Tanypteryx hageni, assembly GCA_028673005.1. Taxonomy (NCBI): domain Eukaryota; kingdom Metazoa; phylum Arthropoda; class Insecta; order Odonata; family Petaluridae; genus Tanypteryx; species Tanypteryx hageni. The sequence continues at coordinate 21,415,581 of CM054113.1, read as the reverse complement.
GACCAATGGGTGAGGAGATAACCTCATTAAAAAACCCATTTTTCGCTTTGGGTAGTGTCCAGACAGTATGTGTATCGGCTGTTTGAGTCCAGCCTCGTCATCTGGCTATTGACCCACCTGCATGTTTGCTGTGCATGGAGACCCATAAGGGGGAGAAGAGGTACCTGGTGGTTGAGCTTCCTGGATCCTGTTAGGGTGTTGGATGCCCAAGAGGGGTACAGGGAGCAACACACCACTTTGGCCTCTAATTCACTGTAAATGGGAGTCGGGTACCAGCCACACCCGATTAATCGGCTTGCCATCACGTTTTGATGTTTTGGTTGGCGAGTGCCAAGGCAGTGGGGGTCTGTGTAGGGGGGTAAAAAGTGTATAGGTTTGTGGACCCCATGCACTGGAGATCTGACCTGAAGCAGACAACTATGTCAGAGGTGCTATATCTCTCTGGTTAGCCCTGGCATTCACATCAGTTTGTGGTAGAAAAACTTTCTCCACCACCAAAAAGATCCCGTCTGGACTTGGATGGGGAAGATAATGAGAAGAAATGTACAAAGTACTTAATCATGAAGCGTTCAACTGAAGGTGAGACCTTCACAAAAGTGTCTCCCTTCTTTATATATGTCTTTGTCGGTACAGGTGCCTGGATCTTTAGAATCCGTTAAAAAACTTAGGGATGGTACTCTTCTTATTACCACCATGAACAATACCCAAAGCAGGAAGATTTAAACATCTCAATGCTGGGAGACATGCTGGTAACTGTTGAGACCCATAAAACCCTCAACACCTGTCAAGGGGTCATAACTAATTATGACCTTCTATATGTAGAGATCGAGGAGTATAAGCAGGAGATGGCCTCTCAGGGGCCATTGACTGCAGGAGATTGACGACGAAGAGAAATGGTGAGGTAGTCAATACTACCTCTATGGTCCTCAGGTTTTCCCTCGAGAAGCTACCAGAGAAGGTCATGAATGGTTATGAGGCATGTGCAGTTTGGCCATATATACCAAACCCTATGCACTGTTTCCAGTGCCAAAAGTTTGGGCACACTGCTCTACGTTGTATGGGCAAAGCAGTCTGCCCCTGATGTAATCGGGATATGCACAATGGAGCAGAATGCGCAGTGACGGTGTCATGTGTGAACTGCGAATGTCCTCATCCAGCATTCTCTTGGGACTGACTGCCCAAAGTTAAAGGAAGAAAAAAAGGTTATGGAGCTTAAGACGCTTGAGAAACTGTCTTACTTTGAGGCACGGAAAAAAATACAGAATGCTTGTTGCTCCAGTTTTCTCAAGGTCTTTTGCATCCTTGGCAGCTACCCCTATCAAGAAGAATATCATCACTACCCAGACAGATGAGGTAGCACCCATAAAAAAAGTGGGAAATAAGGAAAAGGAAGAAAAGAAAACAAGAAATTATAATAAAAAAACAAAAGCATGAGAGCTCTATGGAAGTGGAAGTGAGCAAGTCTCCAGTAGCTCCTAAAAGGGTTTAAAAAACAGGGGATAAATCCCCTGTAAAATTATATACAAAGCCGCTGAGGCTATCCATATCCAGTCAGGAAGATTTGGATATGGATTCCTTGTCAGATAGTGGCATCAAATTCCTTAAGATGCCAGGAAGGGGGAAAGGCCAGAAAAAATTAATAATTAAAAGGTAATCCTCTGATCTCACCTTCAGAAAATGGACAAAATAATTCAGTGGAATTGTAATGGCTTTTGATATCACCTGCCTGAACTTCGTATCCTCCTATCTGAGTTATCACCAGCATGTATTTCCTTTCAGGAAACACAGTTCAGGGGAACTGCCACTGTCACACTCAGAGGGTACTCCTTGTATAGGAAAGACCTTGTGAGTGCCCAGCAAGCTCACGGAAGAGTGGCTGTGTTGGTTCATAACTCGAGGTACTCGGAGGAGGTAACTCTTAACACACAGCTGCAGGCTGTTGCAGTTAGAGTTGCCCTCCCTCAGTTGATGACCATCTGCTTGATCTATTTGCCTCCTAATGAGACCATCACAAGGAGGTCAATCCTTGACCTTATAGATCAGCTTCTACCCCCATTCATCCTTATGGGCGATTTTAATGCCCATAATTCAGAGTGGGGGTCAGAGAGGACTGATCCTAGGGAACATCGATTGTCAGAGGTATTCTCGAGCCTGGATCTGGTTATACTCAATGATGGCAGCAACACACACTTCAGTGCTAGCAGTAGGTCATTTTCTTCTATCGACCTAACTATCTGCTCTAGCACGGTCACTCCATTGTTTGAGTGGGAGGTGTACGAAGATCTATGTGGTAGTGATCATTTCCCATTTATCCTGAAATGCTTATCTGCCAACGTTTCGGAGATGCGTTGCCCCAAGTGGGCCATAAAAAAAGCAGATTGGTGCAAGTTTTCAGGTGCCGTTCTACTCACGGAGAAGAGTTTTCCTTTGGTAGATGAGCAAGTCAGTCATTTTACGGAAGCCCTAATTGAGGCAGCTAATGAAAGCATTCCAAAATCCTGCTCCAGACTAAATCATGCCCCAGTTCCATGGTGGAGCAAGGAATGCCATGAGGCAATTGGTGACAAGCGACAGGCTTTTCACTTCCTTCATGCTAATCCCATGGAAGGGAATATTCTGCGGTACCTGAGATTGAAGGCATTGGCATGCAGGTTATTCAGAAAATGTAAGAAGGAATCTTGGAGGAAATATGTATCGAGCATTACAAGTTTTACCCCAGTCTCTGAGGTGTGGGAAAAGGTGAGGAAGATTTCTGGCCGAACTACCTCTTCCACAATTAATGGGCTTATGACAAATGGCTCAGTCATAACATTAACAAATGAAATAGCCAATGTGCTAGGGGCCCTGTTTGCTAAAGCATCCAGTTTAGAACACCTGTCACCAGTTTTTCTTATGACACCACATAGAGATTTGGTATACTTCGTACATTGCACTCGTGGAGGTTAAGGGGTAACTTACCCATATTTATCAAGAGCTTCTTATGGGAACATTACTTCAGGGTGCGTATCGGGAGCGAAACCTCGCGAACGTTCCTTCAGGAGAATGGTGTTCCACAGGGGTCTATTTTGAGTGTAACCTTGTTTGCCATTGCCAAAAATGGAATAGCCCAACGTATCAGGTCACCAGTAGTTGAGAGCCTCTATGTGTATGTGCATGTTCTTAGTCATAAATCATGGGATGCAGATCAGACAGTCTTGCTAAGACTCTACCGATCACTTGTCCACTCATGGTTAGACCATAGGAGCATTGTATATGGACCGGCTAGACTAGTGGTCACCAACGTTTTTTATAGTGGGTCAATTTGATCTTGGGTCATCAACTAATGGGTCAGTGTTCAAAATTAAAATTAAAAAAATCTTTCATCAGTACATTTAACAACCTTTATGTTATAATATTATATCTTTTTGTAAAAACAATTAGTGACTTCCTTGATGCTGTTTCATTTCTTTTGAAAACTTGGAAGTATTTGGTGACTAATTAGTTATTTTTAAAAGAACACAAGAATTTGAATTTTCTGTAGTTAGCCTGTTTCGTGAAGAATTCAAAATAAAAATCATCTGCGAAAATACATGCTCACATTTGTAGCTGGATCCAAAAGCTGTCAATAGGGCAAAACCTATTTTCTTGATAGAAGAAAATTTGGATGGAAGTGATGCCCAGCTTGTAGATATTATTTTTAGGTGATTTTCTTCCATTTTCTCAAGGTTCACTCTTAATTCTTTAAATTTATCTGTCCATAAAGTTGAACTTCTGATTTTCATTTCAAGGAAGTTAAAATACTGAAGTTGCAACACATTCTCATGGATTTCATCTAGCTATATTATAAATGCAAACATTGGACATTTTCAAATCTGAATTCAAATTCTATTTTAATGGCATCAACGTAGCTTATGAGTATGTCTAAATTTGCATCATTAATTTTTCATGTGGTTTCACTGATGGAAAATATTTAAATGTTCTTTTTTTAATCAATGCCACCTTTCTTGCTGAGACCATCAAAGTGCTTCGTAAGTTCCTCAGTAATGGTATGCTTGAAGTCCCTGGCTATTTCACTATCATCACAACATGGTCTCATGTGGTTAAGCAGCATTTTGTTAACAACCGGTCAGACCATGGATGCTGGGGCATTTTTATTGTCGCACAGGACAATCATCAAAATCTGAAGGGGCTTTAGGAGCTTGACAATAGTGCCCATGGCTATCCATTCTGACTCAAGGATTTCTAATTTTTTGGCCATTGTAGTTGTGGTCTTACTATGGTCTGTTAAGACACTTAAGATGGGGCTTCAGCTTTTGGTAAGACGCTCGAGCATTGCATAAGTTGACTTCCATCTTGTCTTGCAACTTTGTAGGAGGGACACTTTTGGCATACCAAGCTGTTCCTGTTTCTCTTCTAGTGTATACTTAACCACATTTGAATTCTTGAAATGATTCACCAACTTGATGGCCTTTTGGAGCAATACCAAGTTATTTTCTTGTCAGTTCCTTGTTCACTGCAATCTGCAGACTATGGGCCGCACATGTTAGGCTGAATGGTTCTTTCACACTTTGCAGGGAATGAACAGCATTCACCATGTTCATGGTATTGTCAGTCACCACTGCCATCAGCTTCTCATTCAGATCCCATTCTCTGAAAATGTCTTCCATATCAGAAGCTAGATTTGCTGCAGCATGACGCTCTTCCAGTTCATGGGTTGTTAGGGTGAATGATTTGGGTGTCCATTTGGCATCACCAATATGAGCTGTAACATTCATGTATTACTCTTGAGCCAGTGATGTTCAGCAGTCTGAGATGCAGGCAACGCCGTAAGCCTCTTTCAGTTCACCCTTCGCTTTCTTCTCAATGAATCCCTTCAGAATCTCTAATCTCCTCTTGAGAGCTTCCTCCTTTAGTGGAGTATATCTGGGTTCCACCACAGCCATGAATTGAAGAAACCCCTCACTAGAGCAGTGGGACATGGGCATTTGGTTCATAGCAATCATTTTTGCCAAAGTCGTGAATATTTTCCATTCTTTCTTGGCTACAAGGTTTTACTGCTTTAGTTGAACTTTTGCGACACCTTTTGTGACACATTGAACCAGTACTCCCACAAGCACCTGATGCTTGCGATGGATCATTTGGCTCCCCTTCACCATATGCCTTGTTGCTGCGTCCTTCTCTCCCGTCATCATTGCCATCACCTTCAGATACATTTGACCTGGGCACATATAAAATGTAACGTAGGGATTAGTTCTATCAACGCTGCATTCATAATGGCACACATTAATATGTCGGGATTTTGGAGACAATCCTTAGAAAGAAACTTCCATTACACTTCGAGGAAAGGGATATATGATGTATAGAAAAATGGATAACTAAACAAAAAATAAAATACAAAATTTCAAAAGTCAAACCAGTACAGCCAATAGGGGACATACTTGCTAGACCCAAACTAATCACACAACCAAAACATTTTTACTATTGCGTTGAACCTATAAATTATAAACTTGATAGAAAAAAACAATACTCACTGTCGTTTCCTCATTGCTGATGAGATGCCACCACTTTGAATTGAATGTATAGATATAAGATGCCTCCCCAACAATCCTGTTGTTCCTCCTCGGCAAGAAAATACATTGTCTTCTCCTTTGCTACATAGATCACAGTACACCTGGTCCCCTATTTGTTTAGCGTACTGCCATACCCAGCTATTCTCATGCCTCGATTGCATTCTGTTGAATGACATCTGCAGGCGGAGTTGCATTGCCAATATTTATTTATTTATCACCAATAACTGAACAATAGCCTCTTTTTAACAGAAAACATTAATAACAAAAAATAATTACACAAAATATTATAAATATATATAACAGCCCAAGTTTGTCATTCCATTTCTAACGCTCGACTGTGGCGCCACTCTTAAGGAGACATTATAAAAGAGCGGGAGATTTGAGAATTAATTAGACCAATAGCTAATTTCTGTTCTGTAGTGGTTTTTCTGCAGGTTTTTCACCCACTACACCCATTTTGTAACCAAACTCAATGTGAAGTGGGAACTGTAACTGGAACCGTAAACTTTCACACTTTCACATAAAATCACACTAGTATGCCATAGAGCATCCAACTAACTTGCATTCATAAAAGGGGAATCTCAGACATCTACTATTTCGAACAACATCCATTAGGTGTACATGCAACATAAAAGAAAAAGTCAGAGTGCCATTTAAAGTAAACAAATTAAATGTCCTTTTAATAGGTCAGTAGGCATATCTGGGTTAATTTTTAATTGGTGGGAGTAGCCTACTAATATTTTTTGTTAATTAATAAAAGTTAAAATGTTATAATTTATCAAACACTTTTTATTTCTGATAGTTTCTGAGAAAAATCATGTAAAATATTATGACAGACATCTTGTACGTTAACCTTTATTTTTACTTAAAAATTATTATAATTACCAAATTTGATGTGCTGCTTCTAGAAATGGAAACACTGTTTAGAAATACATCCACTTGCTTATAATAAAATAATTTTGGTACTTCATGTAGACATTTGGGTTTTGTCACATCATTACCTCATAGAGTTTTAGCTACCAAGGAATTGTCATGAAATGTGGAAATGGTTGCTTCAACTTTCCTATCACTCCACTTTAAAGTCATAACCCCCTCAGATTCTGCTGCTACTAACTCTCCCTTTTTGAACCCTTTCTGGCATGAAGCATCTGAAAGCCTCCAAACCTAAAGTGACCTTTTGGTATGAGACGCCCGTATGCACCTGCAGAAAAGATGATTTCTTTTTTCTCTTCTGATGTGCTATGAATGTCTTCTTTGTGTTGGGCCTGCTTCTTCTCACTATATACACTTCCTTCGTCTCATATATTCATTCCCCTCTCTTATAAACACGCCGAAAAAAATAATTTTGTAAACACTGCCTGTTGGTTCAACTGATGAATGAAGCAGCAAAGGCATTATATATGAGCCAGATAATATGTCATCATCGTCTCAGGCATATGAGATTTTCTTCTGTGTTTGAGGTGGTATGCCGTTTGTTAGCAAACCTAACTCTTACGCTCCAATATGCTGAGTGCTCTAAATTTTTCGGCCATGACCATGGCTGAGATGAATGAGATGGCTAAAGGGCCATCATCATCTCAGGTGTATGACCTTTTACTCCATTATAGAACTGGCCTGCCAATTGTAAGCAAACCTCTCGCTCACTAATATGACGAGAGCTGGAAAAATAGGTTTTTCAACAATAGCCCTCAGTTGTGACCATGGCTGAGTTGAGTGAGGATGCTATTACAGAAGAACTGAATAAAGAAATTTATTCCAGTGGTTCTGATAGTTTGAGTGACTCAGAGTTGATGGAAGTTCCAGCCCCCCTGCGGGTAGGGGGATTGAGAATACTCCCACAACCCCTCTGCTGGTCGTAAGAGGCGACCAATGAGGCGAGGAGCTGACCTCGTTAAAAACCCCCAGTTTCTGCCAAGGGCAATGTCCAGGTAGTATGTGGGTTACTACCTACGTATAAAGCCACAACATCTGGCTATGAACCCACCCGTGTGTTTGCCATGCACGGCGACCTGTAAGGGGGAGAAGGGGATCCTGGTGGTTGAGCTCCTTGGTTCCGGAAGAAGTCGGATGCTTTGGAAGGGCCATGGAGTAATACACCACTTAGGCCCTGGATTCGCTGTAGACGGGCGGTCAGGTGCTAGCCACACCTGGCCAATCAGCTTCCGTCACGTTTCGGCGTTCCGGTGGCGAGCGCTTCGGGCTATGGAGGTCTGTGGAGGGGGGTCAAAGGTGCATGGGGTTGGAGGCCCATGTATGGTGGGTGGAGTGGGAGCTGAGACCTAACCTGAAGCAGGCAGCCTAGCTGCGGGTGCTATATCCTTTGGTTAGCCCTGGCGACCACACCGGTTTGCGGTGTGGCATCCCAAATGTGTGGCTCCGTGGTGGGTGGGGAGACCAGGGGATGAATTTTCTGTATTTAATGGCGGAACACATACTTCCTCCACCCCCAAAAAGAACCCGCCCAGATGTGGACGGGGGAGATAAGTCGACCTGCACCTGCAGGAACTATCTAATTATGAGATGTGCAAACGAAGGCGAGAACCTTACTAAGGTCTCTCCCTTCCTAATACAAAAGGTCCTCTCGGGAGCAATCCCAGGGGACCTAGAATCTGTTAAAAAATTAAGGGACGGAACACTATTAATAAAAACAAAAAATGATAAGCAAAGTGAAGTGCTGCTGGCTTTGAAGAAGCTGCATGACGTTCCTGTCACTGTGGAGCCGCATATGACTTTGAATACCTGCCATGGGGTCATATCCTGCTATGACCTTCTCCATGTCGATGTTGCAGAGATTACGAGGGAGATGGCTCCCCAAGGGTCATCAACTGTCATAGACTAACAACAAAAAGGAATGGTGAAACCATAAACACCACCTCTGTGGTTCTCACCTTTTTGCTTGACAAGCTTCCGGAAAAGGTCAATGTAGAGTATGAGAAATGTCCTGTACATCCGTATATACCAAACCCAATGCATTGCTACAAGTGCCAAAAATTTGGTCATGTTGCACCAAGGTGCAAGGGCGAAGCCATCTGCCCAAAATGTAGCAAAGCTGTGCATGAGGGGGAGGTATGTGCCTCACCTGTACTTTGCAGCAATTGCGAGGGGCCACACCCAGTCTACTCACGAGATTGTCCCAAAGTACAGGAAGAACGCAAGATCGTAGAGATCAAAACGATCGAAAAAATTCCGTATTTTGAGGCACGGAAGAAGTTCAGGACCCTGAGAGCACCGACATTTTCAAAGTCTTATGCGGAGAAAGCAGCAACTCCGAAGAAAATGGTCACCTGTTCTACCCAAACCGAGCGCGAGGCAGAACATCCGCAGGCAAAAGAGCAAAAAAATAAATGGGAGATTGAAACAAAAAAAAAGAAATAGAAAAGAAAAACTTAATACCAAAAAAACAGACAAGAGACAAAAAAGAAACCACCTCAATGGAGGTGGAAATCACCTCTGGTGCTGACTCTCTAAAGAGGAGTCAGTCACCGAGACCTAAAGCCAGGCCACCAGTGGAATCCCATGCTGACAAGCATGGGAAGACATCACCACCTGGTCCCTCCAGCAAGGGTCCTCTCTCCACTGAGGTGGAGATGGAGGAAGAAAGCTTGAAAGAGGAGGAATTGCAAGCCCTCCTCACACAACGGTTGAAAGGGAGGAAGACAAAGCTTACACGGTAAGCTTTGCTCCACGTGAACGATGCATTTACTGTCTTTTTTACAGATTTTATGGTTTTTATCCTTATTTTAAATTTATTTTAAATGCTTACAGTTCAATGGAATTGTAACGGGTATTTTAAACATAAGGCGGAGCTTGATATTTTAATAAACAATTTTAACCCATCCAGTATATTTTTACAGGAGACTCATTTTAAAAGATCTGACTAGGTTTCACTCAATGTTTTTAAAATATTTCACAAAGATGACCTCAGCGGTCATAGGGTACAGGGAGGCATCGCTGCGGCCATCCAGGAGACTCTTTACACCTCCCAGGTGGATTTGCAGACACCGTTCCAGGCTGTTGCACTTACGGTTGCCTGTCCAGAGCACATCACTTTTTGCAATGTGTACTTTCCGGAGTGGGCTTCCGTGACAGAAAGAACCCTTGAGGACCTCATCCACCAGCTACCTCGGCCATTCATCCTTTTAGGAGATTTCAATGCCCATAGCCCTCTTTGGGGAGACACTATGGGAGATTATAATGGCCGAGGTCATATTTTAGAAAAGTTTTTAAGCCATCACGATCTGATTTTAATCAATGATAAAGAAAAGACGCGTTTTAATTCTTATAATGGTGAATACTCGGCCATTGATCTTTTTATATGTACAAGCACTATTGCTCCCATTTTTAAAATGCACGTTCACGATGACTTATGTGGAAGCGATCACTTCCCCCTTCTCATCCGGAAAAGTGATTTTTTAAATAATTTTAATTTTCCCCCTAAATGGGTCTTGAAGAAAGCCGATTGGGGTAATTTTAAAAATTTGTAATGACCCTGCTCTTAGTGCTGCAGCGAATGTTGACGCTGCTATGGATGCAATTATTCACGCTGCAGAGGTAAGTGTTCCACGGTCTGCCAGCAAGTCACTTCGCCCACCTGCGCCATGGTGGAATGATGAATGTGCTCAGGCTATCCATCAAAGGAAGAAGGCACTAAAAATTTTTAATAAGTATCCAACGAGCAGGAATTTGTCGGCTTTTCGTAAATTAAGATCGAAAGCTCGACAGGTCATAACTGCCGCAAAACGAGAATCCTGGAGGAAGTATGTGTCCTCAATCAATTGTAGGACACCCATCGCACAGGTATGGAGAAAGGTTAGGAGTATTTCCGGGACTGCTCACCTTCCTCATGTCCCAGGGGTGAAGGCAAACGGGGCGTTAATAACATCTCCACTAGAGATAGCGGCTGTATTTGGCGAGCACTATGCTGCAGTAAGCAGCAGCGCTCAATACACAAGTGCTTTTCTTGATGTTAAATGCCAAATAGAACGTCTTAGTTTAGACTTTAGGTCAGGCAATGTGAATGCCCCGTACAACGACCCATTCACTCCCTGGGAACTTCAGTCTGCCATAGCAGATTTGAAGGACACGGCTCCAGGAATGGACGCCATCCACAACGCGTTCTTACGTAACCTTCCTGGAGCTGCCTTGAGGAATCTTCTGCATATGTTCAATCGTATGTGGAGGGATGGTGAGTTCCCAGACAGGTGGAAAGAATCAGTGGTGGTACCCATCCCTAAGCAGGGAAAGGACAAATCTGTCCTCGGAAACCACCGCCCGATATCCCTAACATCCTGACTGTGCAAGCTGATGGAAAGAATGGTAAACAAGAGGCTAGTTTGGTGTCTTGAAAGCCAAAACCTTCTTTCCAAAATTCAGTGTGGGTTCCGTCGCCATAGGTCTACCATAGACCATTTGGTGCGGATTGATAACTTCATCCAGGAGGCATTCGTTCTTAAGCAACACGTGGTTGGTGTCTTCTTTGACTTGGAGAAGGCATATGACACCACATGGCGGCATAAAATTTTAATTACCCTCCATAAGTGGGGTTTTAGGGGCAATCTGCCCATTTTTATTAAAAACTTTTTATCGGGACTGTTTTTAAAGTAAGAATAGGAAATAGTTTATCCAAATTTTATTCACAAGAAAACGGAATTCCCCAAGGCTCCGTCCTGAGTGTGACACTTTTTGCCATAGCTATAGATGATGTGATTGGATGCATACAAACACCTGTGGAAGGATCTTTGTTTGTAGATGACCTAGCTATTTTCTGTAGGTCATCATTAATCCCCACGGCAGGGAGACAGCTCCAACTCACATTAAATCGTCTATACAAGTGGTCACAGTCGAACGGTTTTCATTTTTCTCAAGAAAAGACGAAATGTGTCCATTTTTATAGGCGAAGGGGATACTTCCTCCCGCCGACGCTTGAACTGGGTTGCCATGTATTAGAGTTTGCTGACTCTATCCATTTTCTTGGTTTGATCTTGGATAGACGACTGAATTGGAAAAGTCATATTCAGTTTTTAAATGAACAGTGTTTTAAAGTTTTAAAAATTTTAAGATATATCACAAACCGTCAGTGGGGAGCTGACCGCAAATCTATGCTAATGCTGTACAGAGCATTGGTGCGGTCAAAGATTGACTATGGGAGTATTGTCTACTCCTCAGCCCGGAAGTCATACATGCGTCCACTGACATCGTTACACAATGCCGGAATCAGATTGGCAACTGGTGCTTTTAGAACCAGTCCCATTCCTAGTATTTATTGCAATGCTGGGGAGCCACCATTGGAGATCCGGAGAAATATCCTCATGTGTAACTATGTCACAAAAATTTTATCTTTGAAAGGACACCCGTGTTTTGATGTAATTTTTAAATCCCGTTTTACTGAAATTTTTAACCGACACCCAAGGGCCACAAAACCGCTTGGAATAAGTTTTAAGTCTTATATGGATGATATTGGATTGCAGCTTCCCAAGATTGTTCCTACCAGCTCCCTTAAATATCCGCCATGGCAGATCCCACGCCCTAAGGTCTTGTTGGACCTTGCCCTGTTTACTAAACATAATACCCTCTCTTGTGAGTACAGGTCGCTATTTTTTGAAGTACTTAATGATCATCCGGGTTGTGAACTGATCTTCACAGATGGCTCTAGATCCTCTTCCTCCTGTGCGTTGGCCTTCACTAGCAAAAATCTCTCTTATAAGGGAGGGCTCAACCCACTGAGTTGACGGAGTTGACGGCCATAAGAATGGCCTTGGAGAGCATTGGTGTTTCGAACAGTCCATATATGATTTGTTCGGACTCCATGAGTGCTCTTCAGTCCATTACCTGCTTCTCCCCTGTCCACCCAATAGTTCAGGATGTACAGGAAGCCCTTTACCGTTTAAACTCCAGAGGAGTTGACATCATTTTCCTCTGGATTCCTGGACATGTTGGCTTAGCAGGTAATGAGAGGGCGGACGCACTTGCGAAGGAGGGTTTGAACCTCCCTGTCACAAATGGCGACTCTGTCCTCCACCAAGACCTAAAGGGTATGTTTAGGACAGCAGGGCTTAATAAGTGGCAAACTTTGTGGCAAGAGATGTCGCAAAATAATCTACATGAAATAAAAAGGGATATTTCTCCATGGGCATCCTCTGTAAGGAATAGTAGAAGGGAAGAAGTCGTGGGCACGCGTTTGAGAATAGGGCATTCAGCCCTGACCCACTCATTCCTCTTTACCATCGAGAAGGAACCACCATGATGCACTGACTGTGACTCCCTTCTAACTGTAAGACACCTCCTGACTGAATGCCGGAAATATAACGTGCTACGAAGCAAGTTCCACATTACAGGGGAACTTGCTGATATTTTATCAGATGACTCCATGAAAATGGATAATATTTTAAGGTTTTTAAGAGAAGCTGGACTTATCCACCTTTTATAGAATTTTAAACATTTACTTTTAATGCATTTTATTATTTATGATTTTACTATTTAATACATTGTTGGAAATTGTTTGCAATGTCTCTTGACAGGCAACAAGAAAGGTGCAAAATGACCCTAGCTGTCGAAGCACCTAAAATCGAATACCTACCTACCTGGAAGTTCCAGGTGAAAATGATTCTGAGGATGATATTACACAATTACCTACTGAGAGAGATCTTCAATCCTGTGAATCACTCCATGTGAATCTTACTGACTGGAAAGATATGAAGCATTATGAAGTGCTTGGTGATTTTGTGGGGTTTAGTGATCCTCTTCATGATTTACCTTCTGGTGTGAATGAATTTTCTTACCTGATATGTATGTTAGGTGGGGAGAATTTTTTTCAAAAGATCGCAGATAACACCAATAAATATGCCCAATTCAAATGAAGTAATTTAGGGAGGGTTGATAAAGAGTGGGTTGATATTACAATAGAAGAACTAAAGGCATATTTAGGAGTGCTAATTTACATGGGAATATTTGATTTGTCGGAAAACAGGGATTATTGGCATAGCCCTTATATTGATTGCCCAATCATAATTGCATGACTTTTAATAGGTATAAGTCTATTTCAAAATATTTCCATGTGAGTGACATTACTCAGGAAAAGAAGCAAGGGGATGAAGATTTATGATATTCTCCATAAAGTTAGGCCAGTTCTAGATATAATGGACACTTTTCATGAGAAGTATAGAGCGGGTAGAGAACTAGCAATTGATGAAGCAATGGTCGCGTTCAAAGAACATCACCATATAAAACAGTACTTAAAAAATAAGCCGACAAAATGGGGCTTCAAAATTTGGGTTCTTGCTAGTCCTCATGGCTATGTATTTCAAGGAAGTGTTTATGTAGGAAAAAAGAGATTAGAAATAATGACATTCCTCTTGGTTACCAAGCTGTTATGAACTTAATAGAAAATTTTCTTGGGTTGAATCATCATGTATATTTTGACAGTTTTTCTCATCTTTAGGCCTTATGAATATTTTATATGAAAAAAACATGCATGTGCAACCAAATCGTAAGGGTTGACTGGAAAACTTTAAATCTCCTAAAAAATTAGAACTGAAAAGAGGAGAGAGTCAAGTATTGCAGAACGGTGTAGTTACAGCCACAGTATGGCATGACAACCGAGACATATGCATGCTCTCAACAAATTGTAACCTAAATACACAGAAAAATGGGATAAGGGATTGAACAGATAATGGTTTCCTGTCCTCAGGCTATCACCAAATATACAAAATTTATGGGTGGAGTTGATAGGGCTGACCAGAGAAGATGCTATTATGATTTGGGAAGAAAAACAAAAAATGGTGGAAATATGTGTTTTCGTTTGTTTTCAACACTGCTATAGTTAACAGTTTCATTTTATTTAGCGAAACCAATTCTCTGGCCATGTCTAAGCATGGATATATACAAAAAGAATTCAGGTATGCCCTCCATAAGCAAATGATTGCAAATTTCTCATCTAGTAAAACCTTGGGGCATAAAAGAAATTTTCCACTAGTTGTTTCATCAAAGAATCCACACAAACTCACCAAAATTGAAGGAAAAATAATCTGTCAACTGTAGAAAAGGCATCCAAATGTCATGGATGTGTCGCAATTGTGACTTAGCTTTATGCAAAATCATTGTCTTTTAGAAAAGCAACCAAAGAGGGAGAATTATAATAATTGTCCATTGAAAGATTATACCCTTTATTGAAAAGTGGTTCCATTAATTTAATAATCACTTAACCTTTTCATGGGCAAATTATTTCTATAGGTCCTAGGACCTCGATTTTCAGGTTTTTAAGGAAGAATGATCAGTATATTGGTTGTTTAAATTAGTTATATTAAAAAAAATTTCCTTTAAACTGAAAAGTAGGTGTGATAAATACTTCCCACAACCCATTTCATGACATGCATTTTAAAAAACTATTGCAACTCAACACCTGACAAATTTTATATGTAATAATGACATTAATAATGAATTATAAAAAAGCATAAAAAATGTTACAATAAATGTTTTTATTTTGAATGAAATATATTTCATTACATTATTTTGTTATTATTTAGATGAAGGGTCTTAGTAATTTCTTTGAATCTTTTAGCTGGTATTACATTAGAGATAGTTGGCACCCCTAATGCAGGATCAGAGCTCCAAAAGCTTTTCAAATCAGGCAACTGATGAATACCCATCAATATATGCATCCCAATATAAGCTTTCAACTCCTTGGAAGTAATAATATTAATCTTTATTGGTCCCAGGACATGTAATACAGGTATAGGGCAGGTCAATACAAGAACTGCTAATAAAAGGAAAAGACAGGTGTTCCCATTAATGGGACAAGAATTCCTCTACAGAGTAGAAAGGGTTGTTAACCAAATTTTGCTTAAGTTTAGCTTTGGTGTGATGTTCGGCGATGGTTTCTATGGGGGAATGAACAAGTTTTTTTAAACTGAGTAGTTCATTTAAGTGTGCTTATCCGCATTTTCAGCCTTTTTTGTGCTTTTAAAAATTAGCTTGCAACCAGGATAAAATCCCGTTTTTGCCGATCCGGCGTGGCATATTATAAGACGACCACCTCTTCCTGTAGGCACTTTTAACCCACCTCTATCAGTCGAACTTTGCCAAATATAGCTTTTTGTGTGGTTATGATTTACCCACATTTCATCTAAGTAAATTCTTAGTCGTGCATCATTTGATATTCTTATTTCATGCATTTTTCTGAAGAATTTTATTCTTGAAGCGACAATATCCTTTCTCTCCATTTCCTTCCGTCTCCTTTTCGCAGTTGGAAACTCGAGCATGTCATAGAATTCAAATATTGTTCTGCAAATAACGTCCTTATCGAAATCGTTCAGGTCCGAAACAGGTTTCCGAAATTTCAGACTTTTCCTTAGTGATGAGAACGAGACTGTTGATTCTTCCTTTGGCCCAGACGCTTCCCGGTAAATTCTTGAAACTGTGTTTAGGGATACACCACATGCTTCCGCAGTCAGCGCTTGCATTTTGGGAAAATCAATTTAGGTAACATCAACACCCGAAGAAAACTTTTTGAAATAATTATAAACATTATATATTATAAGTAATTAGGTCTTATATATTATAAGTAATTAGGTCAGGCTCAACTTGGTGGAATTTACTCATAATGAAAAAATAACTGTAGTTTCCACAAATTTTAATTTAAACACGACCGATTTCACTACGATCGTAGCATCATCAGGTGATAAAATAATGCAGGGTTTGGTGGAAGCCAGTCATCACCGGCTTTCCTCAATCAGCTTTTTTATCTTCGTGGAGACTGCAAATCCCGCTCCTCTGGGCGCGGGAGTGCCTTGCCACACGACTGCTCTTCGGTGAGGCACATAAGTGGCTGAGGGTATCTTGCGGAGCACTTCTAGAGTGCACTGGGCTCATTTTAACCCGTTTACGTAGCCCGTATGCGGGCCACGGACCGATGTCTGGAGTTGCGGAAAAAATTTGTGGCCCTGAAAAGGTCCTAAATCTCCCGTCGACTATGTCGCACGTGTGGATTTTCTGCCCTTAAAGGGTCCTGGATGCATCGTCGGCTATGTCCTGGGAAAGGAAGGCGAAAGCAACATAATAGCAAAATGTTACAAAAAGTTACAAAATTTGGTAAAAGGGACAAAGACAACAACAAAGTTATTTTTTCATTATTATATATTATGTGTTTGCTCTGACTTCGGATGTCACGCCCCTTACATTTCAAAGAACCCTCACGAGACATGTCGAGAGCTTAAAATGTAGTTAACAAAACACCTAGGTACAGGCATGGTACTACTATGGGAGGTAGGTCGTTGCGCATCTCAGGCGAGCGTCGCTTCGAGCGTGTGACGTCACGTGGTGGTAGATTGCGCTTGCCGCCTATGAATTATGATAAAAGGGTATTGCGAGACACGGTGATACAATACAAAGTAAGTAAAAGGTAATAGATGGATCTATTGCCTTTTACTTACTTCCTATGAATTAGCATTGACTGGGGTCGCGGGTTTGGTAAATTATTATGTTTTCTCTTGAACTGTGGCTTTCTCAGTGAAATTATGTCTTGTGCGGTATTTGGTTGTAATAACAGTTACAAAAATAGTAATGGTAGGGTGAGATTTTATCGATTTCCCCAAGAAAAGTCCATTCAAGAAACATGGATTCAAGCATGCCGGAGAAGAGACATAAACGTGAAATCAGGTAAGAGCAGGTATTCTTTGGTTTAAATATGCTACTTATTAATTTTATCTATATCTATTTATGTAATTATTGCTGGTGAATTGAACTTCAGTGATCTGGTTGTAGTGAAACTAGTGATGTCGATATAAATAGTTAAAGCGTCAATATTATGAAATTTATTCATTCGGTATTATTACCTAATCGATTTATTCAGTGTCTCCTCGGTGGATTTATGCATATTTAGAATGAAAGTGCTTGGTGCAATATAAATTTGTCACAAATACAGTATTTTGAGAGAATAGCATGTTAAAAAATTAGTTGTATTTTTGTATAATTCTTAAATATCTCTTAACAAGATCTGAAACATTATTTATTTAATTTACAATAAGTACCTACTTAACATCATAAGCGTTACTAAAATACAAAATTTTACTTTTGCGTTTATGACGATTTTTGTTGGGTTTGTTTATTCAGTTGCCATACGATGATCGTTGGCTTTAATGAAACAATGCTGTTTATTGATAATTAGTTACGATTGTTTTAATTTTAAGTGATCAATAAAGACTGGAGTAAGTTCATATATGTGAAATTTCTCGGATCATTTAGCAAGTTTTCAGAACATTTTAGCGGCGACCGTGACAGGACTTGTTAAATAGTGGGTGCCCCGCAATATTTAGTGCCGTTATCGGGTAAGTTGAGCTTCAGTTTTCGTTTTGCTATTACTCTCTCTCTCTTCGTTGGCTTGGTAAGTAGTTTTACCACAAATATAGGCCGTCCCTCGTGATAACAACCACGTTCCCGGCCGGTCAGAAAGTGCTTTAGAACGGGGAAATTATATAGGGTTCGATTTAAGGATGAAACGACGTGCCGTTCGATCTCTGTTCACTAAAGAAGCGAAACAATTAGAGGAACTGCTCGCATTGGGGGCCTGTCAAACTGATATAAACGCAAAGTTTGCGTCGTTGAAGATTAAGTACGAGAAAATGAACTTAATAAATCAAGTATGAAAGAACTTCTCGCACGAGGAAGTATTAGGGAGGAGGAATTAGAGGGAGAAATAGATAAGGCAGGTGAATACGAGTTACGATATTTTACGCTCAGAGAAACAATTGCTGAGCGAAAAGCGCTGGAAGAATCAGAAAGTGTAAAGCGTTCAAATCACGCTTTAAAGACGAACTTAAAATTACCGAAATTAGAACATAAGAAATTCGACGGTAATGTGAAAAATTGGATTGGATTTTGGGGTCAGTTCTCTAAGATTCACGAAAGGGAGGACCTTCACGAAGAGGACAAATTCCAATATTTATTTCCAGCCCTGGAAGCCGGTTCACCCCCCCGGGCGTTAATAGAAAGATTTCCCCCCTCCCAAGAAAACTATGATAAAGCGATCGACTTACTGAAAGCACGTTATGCGAGAACGGGGCTATTAATCGAAGTTTATGTAAGGGAGCTCTTGTCGTTAGTGTTAAATAAAAATGACGGTCGACCTATCGCTCAATTGTATGACAACTTGGAGGCTAGCTTAAGAGCGTTGGAGTCGATGGGCGTTACAAAAAATAATTACATCTCCATGTTAATTCCTCTGATTGAATCAGCGATTCCGGAAGATTTGTTTTTGATTTGGGAACGGCAACGAGCGATGAAGGTCGCGATCGAAGAGAATGAGGATGACTTATCAGAATTAATGAAATTTCTACGAGTAGGAGTAGAAAGTCAGGAGCGGTTAAAGTTGAGACAAGATAGTTTCGAGCCAATGAAGGACGTTAAAAGGGCCGAGATGAAGGTAAAATCTCTGAAGTTCAAGCCGAACGTGCCTTCAGCCGCTGCTTTGGTTTCGTCAGAGGACGTAGGAAAAAGCAAAGACTTCAGTTGCATTTTCTGTGGTAAGGACTTACATCCGTCACAAGATTGCGCTGCGGCGATTGATGTTTCTATTGAACAAAAATGGGAAATAATCAAGAAAAGGGGGGTCTGTTTTCAATGTCTTCGGAAAGGACATCTGGGTAACAAGTGCAGAACATTTGTGAGATGCCCGGTTTGCAGGGCGCGGCATTACGCGATAATGTGCCCGAAAATAGCGGGAGAAAACTCAGAGAAGTCAGCAAAAACAACAGTGTGCTTGTCGACGAGTAACCCTGTGACTTATTTAGAATCTCTTGGGGCCCATCTAGTCGGTGGAGAAAATAAATTCAAGAGGGTCAGGGTATTAATCGATTCCGGTTCGCAGAGATCGTATGTCCTCAAGAGTTATGTAAAGGAACTGGCTTTGCCGCGGGTTGGTCAACTCTCTGTTCGTCAGGAGCTGTTTGGGGGTGGAACGACTGCACCTTCGACGCACGGTGTTTACAAGATAGTCCTCCGAGGGTTGGATTAAAATTTTCAATGTGAGATAGATGCACTGGAGCAAGAGCGAATTTGTAATTTCTTACCCAAGGTCACTGACGAAAAATTGTATCGAAAATTGAAGGAAAAGGGAATTATTTTATCAGACTTTTCCTCATCGGCAGCCGATGATTCAGAAGACGTGCAGGGACTATTGGGCGCCGACGTTTGGTCTCAAATACTTACGCCCGAGTTAATCAGGCTAGATGGCAGTTTAGTTGCTATCAGGACCAGACTTGGTTGGACACTCTTGGGTTCGGCCGTGCAGAATCATTCAGCTTCCGCGGCACTACTGGTAACCCTGCTGAATTCAACCGAGATAACGAAACTCTGGGACTTGGAAACGTTGGGAATTTTGGACCCGGAGAAAAAGAAAATCCAGGAAGAGAAGGACCGGGAGGTCTCCGAATTTTTTCAGAAAACAGTTAGAAGAGACCCTTCTGGTCGTTATGTGGTGCGGCTTCCCTGGATTGAGGGTCGTCCCCAGCTGCTGCAAACGAATCGGGAATCTGCAGAGGGTCGGCTACGTTCAACCACACGTAGGTTGCGTCGTCTGGTTAAATTTACAGAGTACGATTTGGTTTTTAAGGGATGGCTAAATGAAGGCATCATTGAGAGGGTTGAAGATGGTGAAGGCACGGAGAGGGTACATTACTTGCCACACAGAGCTGTGTTGAAGGAGCAAGGAACCACAAAGGTTCGGCCCGTATTTGACGCTTCCAATAATGATGAAAACGATCTCCCGCTCAATAACTGTCTGGAAAAAGGACCAAATCTGATAGAACTAATACCACTCATTTTGATTAGTTTTCGACAATTTGCCATTGGTCTTACTGCTGACATTGAAAAGGCCTTTCTTCAGATTTCTGTAGACCCAAATGACCGAGACATGCTGCGTTTTCTCTGGTGCGAAGAAGACCAGATAATTGCTTTTCGTCATTGTAGAGTGGTCTTCGGAGTGGCATGCAGTCCATTCTTGTTAGCTGCTGTTTTGACTCACTTGTTTGACAACATTCCCCCGAGTTGAAAAACACCGCTGAGAAATTGAAGAGGTCCTTTTACGCTGATAATTGCGTCACAGGGGTTTCGTCGGAGGCGGAGCTCGAGAGATTTATATGCGAATCTCAGAGATTGTTGTTACCTGCCGGCTTCAATCCGAGAGGATGGGTGAGCAGCGCTGATCAGGTAACTGCGGTGGAAAATCTACTTAGATTAAAATGGTTTTGTTCTACAGATGAACTGGGGTGCAACGTCGAAAAGTTAAGCCAGACTATCGGATCATTAACCAAGAGAACGTTGCTATCGTGTGCTCAGAAAAATTTCGACCCGATTGGCTTCACTGTTCCGGTGGGACTCATTCCTAAATTATTACTTCAACGTACTTGGCAGTTGAAACTAGGGTGGGATGAGGTATTACCTGAAGCCATCAGGAAAGAATTCGATACATGGGCTAGTCAACTTGGAGTTCTGACTGACTGCAAGATACCTCGCCTGCTTGATGTCGACCAAAGTACTACCTTACATGTTTTTTGCGACGCAAGTAAGTTGTCGTATGCTTGCTGTATATTTCTGCGGACGGAACGAGAGGGAAGGGTACACCTCAGTTTGGTTCAAGCGAAATCGAGAGTGGCACCAGCGAAGAGCCTCACCCTTCCTTGGTTAGAACTGTTGGCAGCCCTAATAGGAATGCGTCTTTCCTTTCAAGTCAAAAAGGGTTTAAACAGGGATGACGTTCCTCTTTTCTATTGGTCGGACTCCACAGTGACGTTAGCGTGGATTTCTAAACAAGGATGTTGGTCGGTGTTTGTGGAAAACAGAGTAAGAGAAATTCGCCAGTTTATCCTACCGGAACAATGGAGACATGTTCAGGGAATTGCCAACCCAGCAGATCTGCCCTCACGGGGTTGTACACCCCGTCAACTTCTCCTTTCCCGATGGTGGGAGGGGCCGTCATGGTTACGACAACCTCCCAGTGAGTGGCCAACGACAAAATTGTTACCCCCTGCTGAGGAGGTAGATGAAGAAAAGAGGAAGACTGTCGTCGTGGCGGCAGACACCCTTCATGAGACGATCATCGGGCAATTGAGTCAAAGATTGTCAAAATACCCGAAGATGGTTAGAACCATAGCCTGGGTGTTGCGTTTTACCTCGAAAACAAAGGGTTTACACAACATCACTGGAGAAGAGTTCTTACGGGCAGAAAAGGTGCTCTTCCACTGTCTTCAATTGGGAAGTTTCAGCAACAACACGGCTTTGAAGAAGCTTCAAGTCTTTGTGGACCAAGAGGGCATCATACGACTGAAATCCCGTTTGCTATACGGGGAAGAGAGCGAAGAGTATGTATGTCCTCTAATTCTCCCAGCAACTCATCCGGTCGTCAAGAAGTTAATAGAGTATCAGCACATCCTGCATAAACACGTAGGTGTCCAAACATTATTGGCTATTCTTCGAGAAAGAGTTTGGATTTTAAAGGGCAGGAAATCTGTAAGGTCGGCCCTAGGGAAATGTTTGATTTGTCTAAGGAATCAAGCAAAGGCTCTTTGCGTGCCTGCACCACCCCTTCCTGCTGATAGAATAAATACTTCGGGTATTTTTCAGGTCACTGGATTAGATTTAGCAGGCCCTCTCTTTACGAAGACTCGTGAAAAATGTTGGGTTGTACTTTTTACCTGTGCGGTATATAAAGCAGTGCATTTAGAATTAATTCAATCTCTCAGCACAGGTGCCTTTATTCAGGCTCTGCGTAGTTTCATTGCGCGGAGGGGGAGAGTTTCAGCTATTTACTCCGATAATGGCACAAATTTTGTTGGGGCATATAAAGCTCTTAGGCAATTAGAATGGGCTGAGATAGAGAAGGAATGGGGTCTGCGGAAATTAAGATGGAAGTTCAACCCTCCAACGGCAGCATGGTGGGGAGGATTTTGGGAGCGCCTCATTGGAATGCTGAAAGGACTCCTGCTTAGAAATCTGGGTCGTGCATCACTGGGTTATGAAGAGCACACCTTGTTGTGTGACTGCGAGGCAGTGTTAAACAATCGACCACTGACATATATTTCTGAGGAACCTGGTGAACTCCTGCCTTTGAGACCATCCTCCTATATCCAATGCCTTCCTGGGTGTGAGGTAATTGACTTTGATCATTTGGAGAGGTCGTGTCTTGTCAGAAGATGGCGATATTTACAAAGGGTGAGAGATGGTCTCCAGATTCGTTTTAAAAGGGAATATTTGGGCCTCTTGCATTCCTGTGCTAGGAAAACAAATGAGCGGGATGGCGTGCAGATTGAGGACATAGTGTTAGTCGGCTGTGATGATAAAAGCCGGTTAGATTGGGTTCTTGGCAGAGTAGTGGAATTGTTGCCGGGGAGAGACAGAGCGAACAGGCTGGTTCGGATCAAGACTGCGAAAGGGATTCAACTGAGACCGGTGCAAAGACTGTACTCCCTGGAGTTGCCATCGGAGGCATCAGGACCCCGTCATCCCAGGGCTCCCAGGTCAACCCAGAAGGATGCACCGACCACGTCGGGCTGTGAAGAGACTGAAGGGGAGCCCAAACTGGATTCTGGAGACGCCGTCGGTGGGAGTTCCATGCATCCAAGTGACCTGGGGACGCGGAGAGGGCGGGTGCAGCGGCCTCGTGAATTGCTGGACCTTTAAGAATCCTAATTCTGATTTTAAAGGGATTTTGTTTGGTTTGCAAAAGCTTCTCTTTTGCAAAGGGGGAGGATGTTGGGTTTGTTTATTCAGTTGCCATACGATGATCGTTGGCTTTAATGAAACAATGCTGTTTATTGATAATTAGTTACGATTGTTTTAATTTTAAGTGTTCAATAAAGATGTGAAGTAAGTTCATATATGTGAAATTTATCGGATCATTTAGCAAGTTTTCAGAATTTTTATGTAAATTTAGCAATGTTTACAAACGCCTTCTAATTATACAGCACCAGTTCTTCCTACATATGTTCATGCGCAGTGTTTATAAATTTAAATATCATACGATTTAACGAATTATTATTAATATTTGCAATTTAGTGTGTTTTCTGATCGATTTAAATTTTTGAAAAATATAAAGCTACAATTTTGCCCATTTTTCCGTGATCGGTGAATATTTTAGTTGAGTTTAGTCTTCAGTCATTAAACTTTGCCGGCACCAAAGTATTTTCTTGGAATGTTCCCACCTGTTAGCCAGACTGTGCTTTTAAAGGTAGTTCATAAAATTATTTTTGACTCTGTGGCTTAGCCCATCATACTGTTGACGTTTTACAATCATTTCCATTAATTAATTAGCCATTATCAAATGCTTATGTATCAATTATTTAATAAATTATAAATTTTTTGCAGCACGAATTTGCTCTGTGCATCATCAGTGGTCTCCATATTCTTATCAATCAATCTTAGCTTTTATAAGTAAATTTTTGTGGCAAAACTACACTATACCAAATCTGAGTCCAACAATAGTCATTGCAATGGCTATACTCTTAATCTAGATTATATATAGGCAATGTGTGTGTATGGACAGCATATCTCAAAAACCAAGAGTCTTAGAGACTTAAAACTTGATACTTAAATAATGGGATCATGAGGATGTGCACCTAGGGGCCAGAATTTTCATTTTTGGTGGAAGGGGTGTGCCATTTTCCATAAGATAACAAAAATCGATTTTTCAATTTAAAGACTTTCACTCTTTTGTAAATTAAAGTTAGAAAGAACTTCAGATCTAGACCTTTTTAAATAAAAATAAATAACGAGATTGTATTGATGCCTTAATCATAATATGTACTATATATATATATATTAAGGAATGCATGTGAATGCTTTAATACGGGAGAGGAAGTAATAAAGAAGGAGAGAGACAAAATTAAAGGTTCCATAGATTAAAAATAATTTTGGACGAAAAAGAATTGTGTATGATGTATTTCTTTGTCATGCAATTTCCATTCACCCATAACTATTTTTTATCTCTGGAAGACTCAATTATGTGAATTTTATATTTATTGTTTACTTTTTAGTGTATCTAAAAGTTGGTTTCATTAATCTTTTTATTTCAATTTAATTCACGCATACCCGTCATATTTGAAGGGCAATTACGCTAGTGAGTGATAAAAACGCCAGTATTTACGCGAAATTCGAAGAAATCAATGACGAAAAAACTAAAAAGTTAACTTGGGAAAAATCGGCCTTTGAGTGAGAATCATTTGGAAAATGAAGCCCTTCTCTTTGAGATGAGTTCGGGACCTTTCTTAGAAGTCTTTTCCCTTCTTCAAAGTTCCCTTGATGCCGAATGTTCTTAACAAACTTGAACTTATTCCGATTCCGGTAATTCGTTAAAAAATCATTGTATATACAAATTAACGTCCCGGGATTTTATAGCATGACTTATAAATGTATTATTTATAATAACGAAGGGTGAAGAAATAAAAAGACGGCCATCAGCAGCCGATTTATGTTAATTTTTATACAAATTTTAAGCTTCCCGCTACAAAGCTTAGACCACGTGACGTCATGCGCGAATTGGACGCGTTTTCTTCCACCGGAACGACCTACCTCCCTTAGTAGTACCATGGGTACAGGCATCGCAGAACTTGGTGGCACTCGCCTGCGCGAAGCGTGATGTCAGGGAGGGGAAAGCGTGCGTGGAAGGGGTAGGCAGAGGGAGCGGGGGGAGAGGAGAGCGCATGGCAGGCAGAGCTGCCAAAATACTCGCATTAACCCTGGAGAGGGCGCGCGGTCTTTTCGAGTGGGGTGTCAGCTACACCCGATACTAAATAAAAAAAACAATTCGAAGGGAACAGGCGAGACATAGACTCTTAGAAAGATACAGGACACTCGAGTTAACAATGACACAGAGGAACGGGAAACGGGAACGACAACAACGATATGTGGATTTGTTTTAAAAGTTATTTTATTTCGAATAATGAATAAATGAAAGGGGCACACAATTTCATTCAGTGTCACACTCTTCACTTTCAGTGTCACTTTCTAAGTTTACCACTAATCTTTCAGCAAAAGCTTCCATATTTACTTCCGCTGCAATATATTCCTCCTCATTTTTTTCACTTTACAGCAAACAGCCTCCAATTTTTCTCTTCCCATCACACTACACTTTTCCTCCACCATGGTTTTCACTTCTTCCATTTTAAAACAAACATTCCTTGCGCCTATCTAGTTTTTAAAAATTTCCCAAATGTTTTCGATGGGATTAAGTTCCGAGTGATATGGGGGCAACCTAAGGGCACAATGACCGCTACTTGCCAATATTTGGTCCACTACATACCTTTTAAACGTTGGCTTACGCTGTTTTATTTTTTCATAGAGCTCTATTTTTGTTTCGCTCGCAGAATATATAATTTCCCGTTCATCCAGCCATTTTTTCATTTCATCCTTTCTTGCACTGCTTACTGGCGCTCGATCAACCTCGACATTGTGGTAGGCAGCATTATCCATGACGACGACCAAGTTAGGAGGCAAATTCGGAACCATCTGATTTTTCATCCAGTTTAAAAAGTTACCTCCATTCATATCCCCGTGATAATCTCCCGTTTTAAGCCCAGATTTAAAAACGAGAAGGGCTCCAGGAACAAATCCTGATTCTCCACCTCTAATGATATATACACGAGATTTGAACGTGCTGTGAAAAAATGGAAAAAATAAATTCACACAAAACGGCAGTGCATAATTATTAGAATTAAAAGTACATACCTGCATGAACAATAATGAGCCTTTGTCCTTTTGAAATTGGCGTTTTAAGGCCAAGGCTATCACCGCTGGACCATTGAATTGGAACAGAATGGGTGGAGTGGACATAGGTTTCATCGGTATAAACAATATACCTTCCTTCCTCCCGAAATTTTCTTATTTTCCTTGAATATCCTATTCTTTTCAAACAGATGTCATCCCGTTCGCAAAAATAGGTTTATTTGTAACAGTCTACCTCCATCTATAAAAAAATAATTACATATAGTTGCATCATTATGTTACAACGGAAAAATGAATTCATTAAACATGAAATAAACTTTACATGTGACTTACCTAAACCCAATTCTATTAAGAAGGACTCGAAGAGACGAACTCTGTCCTTTGAAATCAATGGCCTCCTTTAAAACAGGCAGCAAAGAATCAACAGTAGGATGCCTTTTTTCCCTCAAATGAAAATCATGAATAATTCTCCGTATCACTTGTACGTCAAAATCATCTACTGAAGTTTTCGGGCTTATTTGAGGCCTGATTTTCTTCGGACTTCGGAAGGCATTTCCGGGTGCCTTTTTTAATTCGTCTTCGAAATTCACAATGCAGTCCGCCTTGATATGCCTGTTGCTGCTACGACCCTAACAAAGACGTTTGTGATAGGAATGGTTATTCCCTCCTCTGCTTCTTTCCTCATAAACGTTATAACGTTATATATCAGTATAGCGTAGTATAATGCGAACTGAGTGCATTAGCTGAGCGTGAAAATAGGCATTCAAGGGACGGCAACCCTGGAGGGCGAGAGGTCTAGCGGGGCGAGGAAATCCTTATGGCCTTGAAAAACAATTTGCTTGGCGCGCACAATAGTAGTTTCATACATTTAAGCTGTTAACTTCTTTATTTGCAGGTCAGATGACAAGTGGGGCACGTGCCCCGGTGCCTGGATCCACCACTGAGCAGGAGCGTGAGAGACAGTTCCGATCAAGAGATCACGAGCGCGCGGGTGAAAGCGAAGAGAGATCGCGTTGGAATTCGCGATTTACGGTGAGGTTGTGCGTTGGGATTCGCGATTTACGGTGAGATTGCAGCGATACGCAACAATACACTTTATCCTCATTTTATTAAATATTATATATTTTCCGATCCTAAAAATTTATATTCATAACTATTGAGCATAAGTCTTATCAAAATGATAAACCCTCTAATCAACTGAAATTAAAGAATTTTTAAAATTGGTTCTTTATTTTTATCAACTACGTTGGAAATAGACTACAAACTAAAAAACTCATATGAACGTAGTCATATCCCACGGAAAGCATTAAATTAAATATTTCACAATAGTTCTGCTATTAATGAAAATTTAATAGTATTCTTTTCGTCACAACAGCAATTGAATACCCGCAATGTTAAAGATTCAAAAATTTTCTATTTTTTCCGAAAAGTTATCTACATTGATGATGATTTGGAGTGGTTTCAAATTTCGTCTTACAAATAATTTTCTTTATTCTTTCCTATACAAAACAAAGTTATTCCTGGGTTAGTATCTCAAATCTAACTAATCTTGAAATATAATGTTGTAAACCCATGCATGATTTCCATGTATTTATTATGGGGGATATGAAAAGAAAAAATGACATCAAAAATGAGCCCTAAAGAGGACAAATATTGGAATTTGGATAATTCTCTTTAGTTTTATCTGATGTCCAATCATTCTACCAAAATTGAGGTCTGTAGCAGGAGCATGTTCTCCGAGTTACAATCGGTGCAACTGATCGACGCACAGTGGCGAATTTCTTCGATATCGTGGCCAAAACCTTACTGTCAATCCTAAGTGCACGAAAATGAGTGTACAATGGTTTTTGCAGTCGTTGATTACGAATCCAGAATCAAAATTACAAAAAACAAAATTGCGCGCCGAAATTCCTCGGAATCGTTGTCCAAATTGTTACTGTCTACAGAAACACTGGAATACTAGCATTAAATATAGTAGTGATCTTAAAAAAGCGAGGTTATGAATACAAATAAAAAAGTATGAAAGTTTTTAATTATAACATAATATTTATTAAACTATAAATATATTAATACTTATTATAAGATGTTATACATAACATGAATATTAACAGCTATTGTCAGATTTTTCTTTTAGTTTTATGTTAATCTCAGTCACTTGACATACTATTATTAGTATCCGACGATACTGCGTCTAAAATAGGTGTCTCAACAACTGGTGCTTGTGATGGCATTGTGGAAACAGCAGCATGGAGTGCTGCTAGAAGCGTTAAGACATCCTTCGACAAATGTTGTAACTTTCTTTAGGTAGTTTCCTGATACCTGAAATGTATGGATCCGAAGAAATCAGAAGTTGATGGAGAACATCTTCCATTACAGTAGATGGTAGCTCATGAACACTTTGGCTCCAAGTTGAACAGTGGTGGAAAACTCCTCCCTTCCTATAATTTTTGGCTGAAGGAGTTTTCCACCACTGTTCATCTTCCATTACAGTTTTCCTCGAAAATTTACGCGCGAACTCCTTGTGATATTTTTTAAAGTTTTTGTTACGTACCTCCTGAGCCTCCTCTGAAAGTTGGTTAATTGATAGTAGTGCAGAAGAAATAACTTGAGGGCTGTGAATGAGTATTTTATGAACTGTCGTAGACATTGTACCATGAGTACTTATCGATGAACTTTCTTGCAGTTTCTAAGGCGTATGACTAGAAAGCATCGATATTTATGGCATAAACACTCGATATAGTTTGCAATATTACTTGGAACCTTTTGATAATTTCTTCGTCTACACCCGTTATTAAGGACGACACTGTCGAGATTTAAAAAAATCTACGGGCCGTGTTACCATCATTGGTGTTTCCATATCCCAGCTTCGGTCTGTCTATAATCAGTCCTAATTATGACTTGAACTCTTGCTGTATTCTTTCTTTATTTTCGGCAACTTTCCGTTTATCTTCTTTTCCTCGCGCTTGCCATTTTTATCTTTTAGTTTGTGCGACAAATGCAGCAGACACTCAAACATACGTATCCACGCATGTAATGTAGACAGTTCAAATCTTAAGCGTGACTCGTCAACTTTTTTTGAAGCATTACGTCTATTTTGTTCAAGTCTTTTGCGGTGTCCACAAACAGATAACATCTCTAAGTCGACGTGGTAGACGAAACTGCATTGCCTACCTTCCCATCTGTCATCGTGAATAGCAACTCGTGTTTAACCGATATCTCCTTCCCATTATCACTCACAATGGAAGAATTTTTCAGTTTTCTAATTTGACTCTCGATATATTGCAATTCTTTTAGCGTAGATTCGGTACTTTCGTGTATACATAGTATTCTGATGGGCCTACAAAATCGGGGAGACGAAGGTCGAGGATTATGCCACACAATTATCTTCTTGATGTCACCAGATTCACAAACTATTAGCTGAAGTGGCACAAATGATGTCGCAAACATATTAGCTTCTGAGCTAATTTTGTCTACAAATGTCTGCTTGTATTAGCTGTGCCCAGCACTGGCATCGCAGCCCCACTTGGAGATAAGTTTTAAGTTCTTCAGTTCTTCAGAGAATTGCGTGCTAATACCATTTCTTTGCACCAGTAAAATATGTTGAACTGTGTGGTCTACCAAACACTATAAGTTAACGTCGGCTATTGTCTCAGTTATAGTAATACCTGCACTTTCAGGATAACATCGATATTTAGCCTCAGAAACTGCTTCATAATTTGGGAAAAGTTTGCTGTTGCAATCTTGTGCAGCTGCTCTGATTACATTGTACGGGTGTTTAGTTAATTTAGCTTCTACAACAGAGCTTTATCTTCACACAAAGAAGAAACAGGGTGGACACTCCTACTGTACGCTTCGCGATATTTTGATGCTCTAGTAGGTGTAGAAAACGTTACATCTTTTACAACTTTGGCAGCATCTAATTCTCCCGTAGCACGGAGACTCATCTGGGCAGCATAGACCAGTTCAGAAGAACATAATTGCGATCGTAATGCTGTTGGTTTACGCCGTTTTGATCTTTCACTACTTTCACGGAAGCCAAGTACAGGTCATCCGCCTCCACGGGTATTTCGTGACTGGAGAACATTCACTGAAAAATGCATCGTAGTTTCAAGCCACTTCTGGTTTTTTCTAAGAAAATATTCATATCTTCTTGATGCTGACTGCCATCTTGACTTAAAATGATAAGTAAAACTCGACAACACTTGTTTCACTTCAATTGGTAATGTTTCTGGACACTCAGTTATATTTTTCACACGTTCACGCAAATGTTGACACTGTGCTTTGATATTCCTTGAAGGACATCTTCGCATATTCTCAAACAATTCTCTCGTTGTCTAGGTAATGTGTTCTGCCTGAGATCCTGCAAAAGGTATATGTTTTGTGGTCTAATATCTATGGTTTTCTATCAGAAACTTAAACACGTATTCTGGGATGTGCAAAAACATCTAGGGAAAGTCACCAATCAAATTCCCTCTGCTGCCACAATCGAAAATATTCGCAGAATATTTTTACGTTATTCTATAAAGCAGGGATCGGCAACCTTTTCTGCATGGCGGGCCACATTTGCAGTTGTGAATGCTTCGGAGGGCCACATTGGGAGTCAAGAAAGCCTCGGCGGGCCGGATGAGCGAATGAATCAGAATTTTCTAGAGATTCTGTGATTTCATATGAACTAAATCAAGTCTACGTAATTTACTAGCGTTAAAACTTCACCCGAAAAGTCTGAGACCATAATTTTACTCTAAAAATATAAAATTGCCCATGAGAAATTTTCCTGATCACTTTTTCATTACAGCTTTACGGGCAGCATAAAGCATTCTTGAGGGCTGCACGTGGCCCGCGGGCCGTAGGTTGCCGACCTTTGCTATAAAGGACTAAATACGCTATCTCACCATGCCCAAAACCTAGCTTAATAGCGTTGAATAGGCAAAATATAAAATACTTACAAAATAGCACGTTTGGGAAAATCGGCATGTGAGCTCTAAAATAAATGAAAACAGTAAACATATATACAATGTAAAAATATTCTACATACCTCCAGGAATTGAATCCATATTATTATCACTTCACTGCAGTACGAAATATCCGGAATATTCAGAGTAGAATATTGCCATTATTACAGCGCGTACACATGCAACGCTCTCGACCGCCACAGTTAGACTAATGTTACCGTCCAACGCACTTTAGAGACATGCTAGTAACTACGTCATAGTGTGCCAAGGTCATTCCTCCTTACACTGAACCACTACCAATCCCTTCAAAGCAAATTTTACATTTTGAGTTTTGGCCACGATTTCGAGGAAATTCGCCACTGTGCGACGGGTTCCTTTTATTATTTTTAATTACGGGTTCTTGGGTTCTCACAAGGGGTGGACCCGTACGTGGGGTCACGGATTTTGCTGAAACTTGGTAGGTACGTAGCGCAAGACGCCAGGATCACAATTAACCCCCCTTTTGGGCGTATATGATCAGTAATTTTTATGCAAATTGCGTTCAAAGTTCGCAATTTTGACAGGCGCCCGATAAAATTACTTACGACGGATTGATCATTCATCGTAAGCCGTAGCCTAGCGTTAGCGAGCTGGGCTAGCAATTCCAGGGTCTGGAGCTCGCTACCATTTTCGGTCACTTTTTTTCCTCGCTTATTTTATTATTCCTGTTTTCCTTTTTCGCGGTTAAGTTTTACTCGGTATCCACAATCACTTTTTAATTTTTTTCATCACTACATTTTCGTTCTCGGAATTTTTCACATTCTCTTGTTCACCGCACGACAGACATGCTAGAATTTACTGTCAGATCAGATCTTCTTTCATTGATCTCTGTATACGTTTTAACTAATATTTATATTCATAGTACATGGTAAATAAATCCATAAAATATTTTTGCGAACACTGTAATCGATGCTATTAAAGATCCATAATTGGTGAAAAAAATATCAGCCATAGAATCATTGCCAATCTTTTAAGAATATGAATTGGTGAAAATTATAGTCCCATAAAATATATCCCTCAACATTAAATAAACATTCAGGTTATATTTATCGTTTTAACCGTTTTCAAAAGGAAACTTTAGACCGTTTTCTCCATTGCTTGCAATTATTTCTTTGTAGGATAAAATCTTGAACAATTTGGAGTTCTGTCCATTAACAATAAAAACCTGGGTACAGTGAGATTTTATTCTTTTAAAGAAGACTTCTAAAAAATCCGGTATTATGTCCACTCCATCGTTTTTCATTATGTTATTTTTAACCATATAAATTGTTCCTACTGCACAATTCCTTATATAGTTAGCCAGCTTGCTGGCAAGACTATTCCCAATAAAATTCTGTACTAAAATTGTTTCCTTTACGCTAACTTCACAACCTAAGATCTTTTTCAACCATTAATTAACTTTATACCACACCTGTTTCACATAAACACATTAAAAAACTAAATGCTTTAAGTCACCAACACCACCGCAAAATGAACACTTGTCGTTTTGTGTCCTTTTCCACTGATATTGTTTTTGTGGAGTCAAGAGGCGGTTATGCCACATTCTCCACACTATCTCTGCGTCGCGACTATTATTCGGAGCGGAAAATAAACTATTCCACTCTATTTGTGCACTGGGGAATATTGGAGATTTACCGGTCACGACTGGATGTCCTAGAGTTCTTCTTATTAACACTTGTTTTAACACTTTTTGTCACCAGGAAATGTTCGTATAATGTTTGTGTTGTTGTTGCTACAGTGCTGCCTATCATCTATATACGTAAACCGGATTTGTTTTGTGTTTCCCTCATGCGATAGTGGTACGACTATTTTCGCTATTTCATTTTTTAAATGGTGTATCGCAATACTGAGTCTGCGACGAGATGATGTAGTCTCCGCATCGGTTAACATCTCCTCCACTGTTCTTATTTGTCCATTCGCCCCTAACAGGTCTCCTATTGTTTCTGTTCCTGCAAATTCCGTAATTTTCTGTCCATATTCATTTAACTTAGGATGAAGATAGCTGGTGAGTGGGATTGTCTTGAGGTCCTTAATACTTTTCGGAAATTCGATCGGAGTGGGAGATAAGAGATGCCAGGCTCTAATTAGGGAATCATAGAAATCAGTAGGTTTTGCTTTTTCGTTTCCAACCCTGTCTTTTAATAATGCTGTTTCTATCTTTCCATTTTGGACCCCTGCTTGCTTACAGATGTTAAATTTTGTCAAACGTATTAAAGGCGTTTTTTCCTCTATTCTGTCCAGTATATTACTTATTAAATTAAGCCGTGATACACACACCACGTTTTCGGGGAGAGTCGCACCCATTCCTCCATACTCCCGAGGGGAAAAAATAAAATTGGGATGAAGTAGATGTGCACCGCTCCAGACAAACTTAACTATTTCTTTCTCTGCCTCACGCAAGAACCACCGTGGAGGTTGTAGAACCGCCAAGTAATGGTTTAGTCTAGCCCCAGCAATAGAGTTAACTAACCTAGTCCTGCTACGAAAGGTGGTGAAATTCCTTATCGCGTTCCACTGTGTAAAGGATTTCTTCATTTTTTCCATCAGTGTTTTCCACGGTGTATCTTCGGATGCACTGTTATTTCCAATGCGGATTCCTAAAAATTTTCCGTCCATGTTCGACCATTTGGCGCCGAGCGGGGAATCATTCCTCTCCTTCCATGGACCGCAAAATAAGCCACCGGACTTTTTTAGGTTAAGTTCGGCCCCTGATGCCTTTGCATATTCCGTGAAAGAATCCTTCAACGTTTGAAACCCCTTGTTCTCACATATAAAATATGTAACGTCATCAGCATACGCGGATAGAACTAAACTATATGGCTCGTGCCCTGGGAGCTTCAATCCGTATCTTGAGAGAGAGTGTCTGCATAGAATTAACAAAGGTTCAATGCACGCCGTGAACACTGGTCCGGATAATGGATCACCTTGTCGCGGGCCACGTCGGATCACGAAAGGAGGTGACGGTACTCCGTTCACTCTTACTGCCGTGGCTGCCTTATGATATAATGTTCGCATGGAATGCCGGAACTTCGGGCCGAAATCAAAGTGCGACAGGACGTCTTGCATATATTCGTGACTTATTTTGTCAAAGGCAGAGACTTGATCAAGCGTGAGTTTAGCAAGCGCAAGATTTTCTTCGTCCGCATATCGATAGCATCCCTAATTATGTGAAGGTTTTCCTGCATTTTCCTTCCAGGAACACAGTACGTCTGGTCCGTATGAATTATCTCTCCAAGTGCCTTGGAGATTCGGTTGCCCAGACAACGCGCAATTATTTTATAATCGACGTTGAGGAGTGTGATAGGGCGCCAATTTTCCAATAAGAGCTTATCTCCATGTTTTGGGAGCAATTTCATTATTCCGAGACTTGACGAAGTAGATATTGTTCCCTCCTCAAAA
This sequence comes from Tanypteryx hageni, assembly GCA_028673005.1. NCBI lineage: Eukaryota > Metazoa > Arthropoda > Insecta > Odonata > Petaluridae > Tanypteryx > Tanypteryx hageni. The sequence continues at coordinate 21,380,936 of CM054113.1, read as the reverse complement.
ACTTGAAGGACCATGGCGTGGAAAAATGTGGACAAACTATCCCAAAACATCTTGTAAAATTCGGCAGGAATGCCATCAAACCCTGGAGATTTTCCGTTTTTACACTGTCTCACCGCTTCTTTTATTTCTACTGTTGGTATCGGAAGTTCGAGCTTCTTCCTTGTCTCCTCGGCGATCTTTGGCATTTCAATTTTCCCGAGAAATGAGTCGGTATTGGTCGTGATGTTGCCGGCTCCATAATGGTCGGCGAAATATTCCCTAATATGGTTTCTAATTTTACTTTGGTCTGAGCATATTTGTCCTTCAATTATAAGTTTGCCAATATTTGTTTTATTCGATAAAGTCCGCTGCAATTTATTTAAGTCATTCGCCGCCGCTGAGTCAGCAAAAGACTGTAAATACTTCATGTGCGACTGGATGCCCCTTGCCATTGACATGTACGCCTTATTTATGTCCTCTGCAGCTTGCTTCACAATTTCTTCCCCGCCGTACTGTTCTATTCCATGGTCCTTTAATGTTTGCCTTGAATTCACGTGCATTTTTAAAATATGAGAATTGGTATCTTTTAAAATTGTTAAAAACCTAAAACTTGTGGTTCTGACCTCGTTTTTAAAATCCTCCCATAATTTTTTTGCGTTACTCCGATGGTCAGTGAGTAGTTCCATAAAGTGAGAAATAACGTTGTTTATTGCTTCCACATATTCCACCCTGCTTAATAACGCAAGGGGGAGTTTCCATAAAGGGTTATTCTTTCCTATCCGCTCTTCTTTTAGAATGATGAACACGGCGTGATGGTCCGAAAAGGTATGAACCGTAAAAATATTTTCGATACTTGTTGCGCTCTCTCTCGGGAAATAAAATCTGTCGAGCCTTGATTTGGCGAAGTATGGCCCGGTCTATGAAACGTGAAGGAGGGAAGATTTGAATGAGACGAAAAAGGAACGTCACAAACAACGCTAATTGACCGCTATAAAATGAGATCAATGGTCTAAAAAAGCAAATGAGATGAGATTTTCGATTTGCGGGGTAACCAAAACTTAATGAAAATTTGATTTCAGGATTGGGAAGAACGCGAATATAGGTATTATTTTTAGAGAAAGTTGAACCGTCTACAATAACAGTCTTTGACATTAATAGGATTGTGCATGGAATATTATCTCCCACAATTTGCATCAGAAATCTACAGGTTTCGGTATTTATGGAGCCAAATTTCTGAATATGTTATATGGGATGGAACAACTAATTTTCTTCGTTCTACGGAGAGCTCGACGGTTAATTCATAAGGTAAACGATATTTTTATCACTGATCTATAACTCGTAATAATTGGGTCTTACAAACTTAGATGTAGTTAAAAAATTTCCTCTAACCAAATGTTTAATTTAGTCTTTACGTTGCAGATCTCATCACAATTGGGCGACAAATTTAAAAAAGGATAACCCGTACGTAATTTAAATCCCTCCATTGATTTGACTAAGGAATGTTAGGACAGTCGTACGTAGGAGGGAGGAGACGGGCCCATGAGGGGCTCGGCTAAAGCTCCGTCCGTGGCTGAGGCGCTTTCCGTGGTGGGCCTTATGGAGGCGGTTGAGGTAAAGGATGTTTCGGAGGAGGCGGAGAGGTTGTGATGGAAGCGTAGGTGGTTTATTTTAGTCTTTAGTCAATAAAAACGTATTTTTTCTTTAGCAGCAAGGACGGCGATGGTTCATGTGGTGGCGTAGATGGAGGTCGCAACGCCCCCGACTGAATACGCGGCTGTAGTTTCTTCACATGCTGTGTCCCATTCTGAGGTGTTGGCCGTTGAGTTTGTTATGGTGGCGATGGTGTAAATAAACGTCCCTTACGGGACTACTCCAAGTTAGTTATAAATTATTCTTCATACTCAGCTCTTCGTACTTTATGAGATACTTATTTCTATATTATTTTACGAACATATGCTTAATTATTTACTAAATAAGGGCCTATATTTACAACTATTGCCAAGTTTAACTGTGAAAAATTCGAATATTCCTTAAATGTTATGCGGTGGTGGCATATTCATTTACGAGTGAATCCCGTGTCGGCCACATTCACTTTCCAAATGCCTACAAATAGGATCAACGTAAAAATTGCCGTGTTTCCTGAAAAATCCCTATATCCCTTCGTTAATGTATTCCATTTATATTTTAATCGTTTCCTCTTTCGACGATTGCACTATCTACGACGTTGCCACGTCTGAATTAATAATTTGCATGCGGGAAAATAACCCATATTAATCCGATAACCCGATACTCAATCTTCGCCCATTTACATCGCGTCTTCAGAATTGAACAATGAAGACATCCTATTTACGTTCATCGTCTTATCCTTCTCTTATGTTTTCGAATTGTTCAACTTTGATCTACGGGACACATTCCACTTAAAGACCTAGTTTACTGCCCGATACAAAGAAGAATGCTTCTGGCTGAGGTGGAAAATATTTCTTTATTGTCGGACACCGATCGGATCTTGGTTGACCTGTGTAGATTTTGACATATCCTTCGAGGAAAATATTATAGACAAAAATATAAAATTTGAGATACGGAAAACATCCATTTCACACAAATACGCACAAGCTTTGTTTAAACGTAAGTGATTTGATTTTACTATGAAATTTGAATATATTCGCATTAATACCTCATAATGAAATGTTAATTTCATTAAGTTAAGAAAATGTGACTGCCAAATACGCCATCCGCTCCATCCGATCTCTGTAATTTAAATTTTCAGCATTTTTATAATCGATTTTTGAAAAAAATGTGCTTTATCTCTTTACTTATGTCATAGATTGTAGCCATCGCACTACTGCATGGAGAAGTAATGCTTTATAAAAACTACTAATTTCGTCACACAACAAAGTGAATATCCGAGAATAAAGAGACCTTGCTTTTATATGGTTTACTATTCTGAGATTCTCTTTCGATATAACGTACAGTTATTGTGTCATGTGTTTCACTGCAAGTGCATTAGGAAAATGGTTACACAAGGCATTAGGAATTACATGAGGAGGTAAATGTTTTATACCTGCTGCAGCACCAGCTGATTTTCCAAGCATTGCCTTCACCTACTGGAATGTTAATCACAGGTAATTTCGCATTCTTTAGTATTTTCCAACTTTATTCCCAGGTCTTCACGATCTGTGCAGCTATCATCAGGTCGTCGCAATGAGATTTCAACAGAGGAGGACATAGAAGCAGATGGGACGGCAAAAGAAGTGTAACTGTTTCTATTTTTCTTGTTTTCAGCTTTTTCACCAGTGCTTACATGAAATGTAAAGGTTTAATTCGGACGGTTTTTGTTTGGGTGCTGGTAGTAGATTGTTAGCGATAGGTAAAAAAATTTATTTAAACCATTCTCTAGCGGAAGACTTGGATTTTACCATATCTATATAATCAACATTTCCCCGATAAAATATAATTACCGAACATTATAAGGAAATGTGGCATCAGTCGTTTTTCAATGATCCTGCAAAAGGACAGACGGGCTGATGGACGATGAACGAAATACATGGACGTCGATTAAAAAAAGCGACATAATGCATTTTATGAAGGATAGAGCTTTCTAGAAACGAGCAGATACCAAATCTACCTCAGGTAGGTGTCTTTTATTATATATATGCAGGTGTAAACAGTTTAAGAAATAGTGGGAAGATTTGAATGAGACGGAAAAGAAACAACAACAACTATTTACGACGTTGTCACGTCTGAATTAATAATTTGCATGCGGGAAAATAACCAATAATAATCCGATAACGCGATCCTCAATCTTCGCCTATTTACAACGCTTCTTCAGAATTGAACAATGTAGATATCCTCTTTACGTTCATCGTCTAATCCTTCTCATATCTTTGTATCTTTTCTAATTGTTCCACTATTATATATCTCCGGACATATTTCACTTAAAGACCAAGTTTACTGCCAGATACAATGAAGACTCTTATCTCACATAATTCCGGGGATATATATTTCCATCTCGCGCTTCTGTTTTTTTTCGGTGGATGTAGAGTATTTATTCTAGTCCGTCTCTTTATACAATTGCACGCATTCACCATTGCTAAGGTCTTTCACTCCTAATTCGGATTTTAATCCATGCAAATCTTCAAGGGACGAAAATTTTTTAAGATTTTCTGATTATATTTAGGACGATTTTAAATTTATCTGGAGTGTCCTCGTTTTCGGCTGTTTCAGAATTTTAACCGATATTACCTCCGCAACATTGCTATTTTCACCCTTCTGATGCGGACTTACCTAGGGTCATATAAGTAGGTAAATTTGAAGTGATACAAAAAGATTCCAACACCAAATCTGAAGCCATCTATTTTACCAAACCGCCATATTCATAACTACCACTGCGATCTTCAGCTCATTTACCCAGAGAATCTCTAGAAACATTCACTTCGCTGGACGACACATCACGTCCTCGAACATGGACGTCATCTGCAAACTATTGGTTCTTACAGTGCTAAATTAAAGGGAGAGTACTACATTATATTAAGGTTTCTAATGTTCCTTCAATGTAATTTTTATGTTTCAAAATTTTTTCCTATATGTAGGTAAATGTCACATTTAGATCTCGAACAAAGTTACAGTACACCACCCCACGACAGTTTCCTCTACGATTCTCTCTGAGCAGAAAAGCATATATGAAGGGAAGAACATTCTATATTATGCAGCTATCACATTATCACAAGCGACATTTTCCAGAATGAGTTTCTGTTCTTCGACAAAATTTCTATCTTATTTAATTCAATAGCGAAAGTTCGTTTTAATTTCTCATTAGAATGAAATGCTGCGTTTCCGTGGGTTACGTTGAATGAGATTTACGCCGTACCACACTGCTATACCTAATTTGTTCACCAATAAATGTCAACACAGACTTCGATTTATCATTATTATCATATTATTTTAATTTTTTTTCAATCCATATAAATAGTAATGCTATATTGTATTCGGCAATCCATCGATGATTTTGTTTTTTTTTCATAGAGCATTTAATTTACGTATTTTCATATTCCATGTTATTTATCGTATCTTTTACTATTTTATCATAATAAAATTTAGCATACAAAATATTTCAATGTACATAACCAGAAACATATCAAATAACTAATAAATGCTGATTTAAAAAAATCACACTTAAAAATTTGATAGATTACAAATAAAGAGCAAAACATTTATTTATGGAAAAAACGAACATATCATCAGCTACTAGGGAACATGTAATTTTTGTCGAGCAGAATCTTATTTTTTACTGAAATTTTTATTGCAAGCCGGAGAAATGTAAGTTCATTCCCATGTACGCAACAATGAGTGTTGCCATAGTGACGACAATGTACGCGGACGCAGTTTGCAATGGAAACGCGGATTATAGGATGAAGTGGTTGGACTCTCCCTCATAGCACGACATTTACTCCGATGTTGACATTGGCTTCATGAGAATCGGGCTGCGCTGGATACTTTAAAATACCCGCGGCAAACGTTAGAGACAGAAAAAACTCGAATTGGTTCCTGGAATATGGAAGCTCTTCGTAGTAATCGTTGTGATATCGAAGTTACGAGGAATGCCTTCACGATATATGAAAACAATTCTCTAGGCCTTACCCGTGTAGATGTACATTCACCCCCATTTTTCTGAATACCTGTACTAGCAAACCTGACTCGATGTTGATGAGGAAGTGGAGCTCTGCAAAGGTATCGCATTCGAAGGATGAGGCGGTGATGAAGTGGAATTTATTCGAAACGTCAACGTTCAATGCTGTGACGGACTTTCAAAGTGCAATCTCGATGCCGTGAAACACCGGAATCTTTACGTAAGTTTAAATATTTATGCAAGCCGTCCGTGTGAAAGAGAAAATGTTTCCATCGTTTGCAAGCATTGCTTAATTATCCAATTTACAGTTATACTCTTGCGATGAGCGATATTATGAATATTGATTTAAAAAAGACCTCGTTTTAAAAACGCGGAATATCCTAAATGTACGAAAGAATAAATAAAACAATGCGATACATTTAAGGAACGATTTAGAAGTAATGAACGAGGAACCGAGACGTGTCTTATCCCAGTAATTCCGAATTCTGTAACGTAGATTTAAAATTTATCTAATTTCATGTTCCACTATCATGAAGTGAAAACCGATATCTTTTAACGATTTTGGAGAACTCTTCAAAAAAATTCATTCTTCTGTGCAAAGGTGTTTGGAGTTTAGTTTACGAGTTCCTTGAATCGCACGTATTAAATGGGAACTAAAGGTAGTTGTCCTCAGAGAATCATTGTCAGTGTGCATATGTGAGGCACATAATTGACGAGGAGTTCATCGTTAGATGATTGGTCTTATGTTAGAGAAGTTCAAGATCGACGCCCAACCGTAGAACCATTAAGAAACGACAAAGGAGAGGTAGTCTACGATAGCATTGATAAAGGAAACTTGTTGAACTCATTTTTTCAAAGCGTATTTACGTCCGAAGTGGAGAAAAGGAAGTACGATCCACCCGAACCAAGCGAAGAGAAGATGAACGATATACTTATATCAGCGAAAGGTATAGCAGAACAGCTCAGAATCATCAATGCAAATAAATCCCCGGGACCGGAAGAGATACCAGCTAGAGTATTAAAGGAATTAGCGTTAGAAATAGCACCTTATCTCGAAACAGTTTTTAGTAAGTCAATTAGTCATGGCGTTATACCTAAGGAATGGAAATTAGCGTTTATAACTCCCCTACATAAAGGCGGGAAAAAAGACGACCGAGAAAACTACAGGCCGATTTCGCTAACCTCAATATCTTGCAAGATTCTAGAGCACATCATCGTTAGTTCTGTGATGGACTTCTTGGATAGCCAGGACTTGCTCAGTAAATATCAGCACGGTTTTAGGAACGCAAGATCTTGTGAAACTCAGCTCGCTCTGTTTGCACATGATATACTACGATCCGGTGATCGAAAAACCCAGCTAGACGCGGTTTTTCTTGACTTCAAGAAGGCATTCGATAATGTCCCTCATATTAAATTATTGAAAAAATTACAAGCCTGTGGAATAAATCGAAAGATAATCGAGTGGATCAGGGACTTTCTCAATGATCGGGAACACATGGTAGTCATTGATGGATTCAAATCAGATTCGGTCAGCGTGTCCTCCGGCGTTCCACAGGGAAGTGTCATCGGTCCCTTATTATTCCTTATATACATAAATGACTTAGATAATGTTATTACAAGTAAAATCAAGTTATTCGCGGATGATACGGTAGTTTACAGAGAGATTAACAGTCCTCCTGATCAAGCATTACTTTCTAACGACCTACACGCAATTCTCGAGTGGTGTAAAGAGTGGCAATTAGAGCTGAACTTAGGTAAGTGTTCCGTCATGAGATTCAGGAGAAACAAAGAAATTGAGGCGATGAATTACAGTATAGAAGGCGTACATCTAAAATTAGCCGAATCCGTCAAATACTTAGGTGTCATTTTAACAAGTAACCTCTCGTGGGACACACACATACGAAATATATCCGGGAAAGCTAAGCAGAAACTAGGATTCATCAAACGGATAGTAGGTAAAAGCGAAGAAATAGTCAAAGAGACATGTTACTTTTCTTTAGTTAGACCGCTGCTAGAGTATGCGTCCAGCATATGGGATCCGTACGAGAAAGGATTAATCGCCGAGTTAGAGAAAGTGCAGCGAAAAGCTGTTAGATTCGTCAAAAATTGTTATGATAGAAATAAAAGCGTTACAGGCTTGATACAGGACATAGGATGGTAATCGCTAGCTGAGCGCCGATCACGTGCTAGGTTAAAACTTCTTGAAAGATTTAGAACGAGTACTTTCTCCAGCGACGTCGAAGAAATAATAAGAACTCCCACCTATATCGGTAGAATGGACCATCCTCGTAAAATAAGAGAGATAGCATGTAGGACAGAGAGATACAAAGGCTCATTTTTCCCTAGAACGATAGCTGAGCAGAATATAACTTGCGATCAAAAGTAACCTCGCGTAGGGGCGGAAACCAAGGCCTATTCTTGGAGTTTTCCCCTTTGGTTTTGATACATCCCGTGCCACACACCCTTGCGGTGGCTTGCAAAGTAAACTGTAGATGAAGATGTAGACAATTCTATGAATCCATAAATTGCAGCAACCTCTGGAATGATAGATTCGTGACTATTTTACCGTCTCGATTTTGACAAATGCAACTCGGTCTCGTTTTCTTATACAGTAAATAATCTCTGTATTTCCATAAACAAATATCGTGGTTTTGACGCTCTCTCACCCAAACTTAGTAAAGCCGCGTTTCACTTGTAGGAAATTAAAATTTTTCGCAGAACCCAAACCCAGATGTTATAAACCTATTGCAATTAAATTGAATTAGATTAGTTTTATTGTATATTTAAGTGTGATATCTTCTGTATTGTAGGCATTCACACTTTAGGATATTTATGTTCGATTTACGTTGCATAATACAGCAATGGTATGGATTATATTTTTCAAATCACATTCTACGAATACATTGCATAAAATAATGAAACAAAATTTTCAGTATTTAACAACTAACAGATAAAAAGCTTTTTTGGTTAATTTAAAAAATCGTGTTCTCAAAAATTACGTCAAATACAACGAAACAAGTTAGCTACGTTATATAGGGAGAATGTTCTCTCACATTGATAAGTGGATGCAAAAGGCAGGAGAAATTAAAAGTGAGAATGGAAAATTCAGCATATTCGTTCATGTGACAACCCCATGAATGCATATTTTCTATATCGCTTAACAGTTTTTAACGATAAATCTGTTTAGATATAAATTATATGTTCGTTTTCTTTCAGTGATAAACCTGACTTAGACACAGATGATGTACTAAAAGATTGTGAATCCAATTGAATGCTTCTGGCTGAGGTGGAAAATAGTAATTTATTGTCGGACAGCGTTCAGATCTTGGTTTACCTATGTAGATTTTGACACATACTACGAGGAAAATATTATTGTTATAAATGAAAAATTTGAGATTCGGAAAACTTCCATGTCTCACAAACACTCCCAAGCTTTGTGTTTTAACGTAAGTGATTTAATTTGACTATGAACTTTGAATATGTTCGCATTAATACCTCATAATGAGATGTTAATTTCATTAAGGTAAGAAAATGTGTCTGCCAAATACGCCATCCGGTCCATCAGATCTCTATATTTTAATTTTTCAGCAATTTCTAATGGATTTTTGGAAAAAGAGTGCTTTATGTCATTACTTATGTCATAGATTGGAGCCATAGCACTACTGCATGGAGAAGTAATGCTTTATAAAAACTTCTAATTTCTTCACACAAAAAAGCAAATATCCGTGAATAAAGTGACCTTGCTTTTATAAGGTTTACTATTCTGAGATTATCTTTCGATATATCGTACAGTTATTGTGTCATGTCTTTCACTGCAAGTGCATCAGGAAAATGGTTACACAAGGCATTAGGAATTACATGAGGAGGTAAACGTTTTATACCTGCTGCAGCACCAGCCGATTTTCCAAGCATTGCCTTCACGTACTGGAATGTTAATCACAGGTAATTTCGCATTCTTTAGTATTTTCCATCTTTATTTCCAGGTCTTCACGATCTGTGCAGCTATCTTCAGGTCGTCGGAATGAGATTTCAACAAAGGAGGACATAGAAGTATATGAGACGGCATAGGAAGTGTAACTGTTTCTATTTTTCTCGTTTTCAGCTTTTTCACCAGTGCTTACATGAAATGTTCCGGTTTAATTCGGACGGTATTTGTTTGGGTGGTGGTAGTAGGTTGTTAGCGATTGTTAAAAAAATTTAATTAAACCATTCTTTAGTGCAAGACTTGGATTTTACCATATATGTATATAATCAACATTTCCCCCATCAAAAAATTATTATCGAACATTATAAGGAAATGTGGCATCAGTCGTTTTTCAATGATCCCGCACACGGACAGACGGGCTGAGGGACGATGAACCAAATACATGAACGTCGATTAAGAGAAAGCGACATTGTGTATTTTATGAATGATAGAGCATTCTAGAAACGAGGGAATACCAACACGACCTCAGTCCAAAAGCCTACAGATCGGATCAACGTAAAAATTGCCGTGTTTCCTGAAAAATCCCTATATCCCTTCGTTGATGTGATCCATTTATATTTTAATAGATTCCTCTTTCGACGATTGCACTATCTACGACTTTGCCACGTCTGAATTAATAATTTGCATGCGGGAAAATAGCCCATAATAATCCGATAACCCGATCCTCAATCTACGCCCATTTACATCGCTTCATCCGACTTGAACAATGAAGACATCCTATTTATGTTCATCGTTATATCCTTCTCTGACCTTTTCGAATTGTTCCACTTTTATCTACGTGATATATTTCACTTAAAGACCAAGTTTACTGCCCGAGACAAAGAAGAATGCTTCTGGCTGAGGTGGAAAATATTCCTTTATTGTCGGACACCTTTCGGATCTTGGTTGACCTGTGTAGATTTTGACACATCCTTCGAGGAAAATATTATTGACAAAAACAATAAACTTGAGATACAAAAAACTCCCATTTCACACAAATGCGCCCAAGCTTTGTTTTAACCTAAGTGATTTGATTTAACTATGATCTTTGAATATGTTCGCATTAATACCTCATAATGAAATGTTTATTTCATTAAGGTAAGAAAATGTGTCTGCCAAATACGCCATCCGCTCCATCCGATCTCTGTAATTTATATTTTCAGCTATTTCTAATGGATTTTTGGTGGTTGTAGATTGTTAGCGACGTAAAAAAATTTAATTAAATCATTCTCTAGCGCAAGACTTGGATTTTACCATATCTATATAATCAACATTTCCCCGATTAAAAAATAATTATCGAACATTATAAGGAAATGTGGCATCAGTCGTTTTTCAATGATCCAGCAAAAGGACAGACGGGCTGAGGTACGATGAACCAAATACATGGACGTCGATTAAGAAAAAGCGACATAATGCATTTTATAAAGGATAGAGCATTCTAGAAAAGAGCAGTTACAATCACGACCTCAGGTAGGTGTCTTTTATTTTATATATGCATGTGTAAACAGTTTAAGAAAAAGTGGGAAGAATTGAATGAGACGGAAAAGAAACGTCACAATCAACGCTGTTTGGCCGCTATAAAGTGAGATCAATGGTCTTCTGAAAAAGCAAATGAGATGAGATTTTCAATTGCGGTGTAACCAAAACATAATGAAAATTTGATTTCTGGATTGGGAAGAACGCGAATATAGGTATTATATTTAGAGAAAGATGAACCGTCTACAATAATAGTCTTTGACATTATTAGGTTTCTGCATGGAATATTATCTCCCACAATGTGCTTCAGAAATCAACAGGGTTCGGTATTAATGGAGCCAAATTCCTGAATGTGTTATATGGGATGGAACAACTAATTTTCTTCGTTCTACGGAGAGCTCTACGGTTAATTCATAAGGTAAACGATATTTTTATCACTGATCTATAACTCGTAATAATTGGGTCTTATAAACTTAGGTGTAGTTAAAAAATTTCCTCTAACCAAATGTTTATTTTAGTCATTACGTTGCAGATCTCAACACAATTGGGAGACAAATATTAATGAGGATAACCCGTACGTAATTTAACTCCCTCCAGCGATTTGACTGAGGAATGTTAGGACAGTCGTACGTAGGAGGGATGAGACCGGCCCATGAGGGTCTCGGCAAAAAGTCCCGTCCGTAGCTAGGCGCTTTCCGTGGTGGGCCTTATGTAGGCGGTTGAGGTAAAGGATGTGACGGAGGAGGTGGAGAGGTTGTGGTGGAAGCGTAGGTGGTGAAGTTGGACATATCACCCCGAAACACACATGCTACAAGTTAGTAACGTATAATGTTTTTTTCACTTATCGACCGTATGAATGTGATTCATATTTTTCATCTTATTATACTTAAATATCCACAGTGTTATATGCAGAGCCAATAAAAATATATTTTTACTTTAGCAGCAAAGACGGCGATGGTTCATGTGGTGGCGTAGATGGAGGTCGCAACGCCCCCGACTGAATACGCGGCTGTAGTTTCTTCACATGCTGTGTCCCATTCTGAGGTGTTGGCCGTTGAGTTTGTTATGGTGGCGATGGTGTAAATAAACGTCCCTTACGGGACTACTCCAGGTTAGTTATAAATTATTCTTCATACTCAGCTCTTCGTACTTTATGAGATACTTATTTCTATATTATTTTACGAACATATGCTTAATTATTTACTAAATATGGGCCTATATTTACAACTATTGCCAAGTTTAACTGTGAAAAATTCGAATATTCCTTAAATGTTATGCGGTGGTGGCATATTCATTTACGAGTGAATCCCGTGTCGGCCACATTCACTTTCCAAATGCCTACAAATAGGATCAACGTAAAAATTGCCGTGTTTCCTGAAAAATCCCTATATCCCTTCGTTAATGTATTCCATTTATATTTTAATCGTTTCCTCTTTCGACGATTGCACTATCTACGACGTTGCCACGTCTGAATTAATAATTTGCATGCGGGAAAATAACCCATATTAATCCGATAACCCGATACTCAATCTTCGCCCATTTACATCGCGTCTTCAGAATTGAACAATGAAGACATCCTATTTACGTTCATCGTCTTATCCTTCTCTTATGTTTTCGAATTGTTCAACTTTGATCTACGGGACACATTCCACTTAAAGACCTAGTTTACTGCCCGATACAAAGAAGAATGCTTCTGGCTGAGGTGGAAAATATTTCTTTATTGTCGGACACCGATCGGATCTTGGTTGACCTGTGTAGATTTTGACATATCCTTCGAGGAAAATATTATAGACAAAAATATAAAATTTGAGATACGGAAAACATCCATTTCACACAAATACGCACAAGCTTTGTTTAAACGTAAGTGATTTGATTTTACTATGAAATTTGAATATATTCGCATTAATACCTCATAATGAAATGTTAATTTCATTAAGTTAAGAAAATGTGACTGCCAAATACGCCATCCGCTCCATCCGATCTCTGTAATTTAAATTTTCAGCATTTTTATAATCGATTTTTGGAAAAAATGTGCTTTATCTCTTTACTTATGTCATTGATTGTAGCCATCGCACTACTGCATGGAGAAGTAATGCTTTATAAAAACTACTAATTTCGTCACACAACAAAGTGAATATCCGAGAATAAAGAGACCTTGCTTTTATATGGTTTACTATTCTGAGATTCTCTTTCGATATAACGTACAGTTATTGTGTCATGTGTTTCACTGCAAGTGCATTAGGAAAATGGTTACACAAGGCATTAGGAATTACATGAGGAGGTAAATGTTTTATACCTGCTGCAGCACCAGCTGATTTTCCAAGCATTGCCTTCACCTACTGGAATGTTAATCACAGGTAATTTCGCATTCTTTAGTATTTTCCAACTTTATTCCCAGGTCTTCACGATCTGTGCAGCTATCATCAGGTCGTCGCAATGAGATTTCAACAGAGGAGGACATAGAAGCAGATGGGACGGCAAAAGAAGTGTAACTGTTTCTATTTTTCTTGTTTTCAGCTTTTTCACCAGTGCTTACATGAAATGTAAAGGTTTAATTCGGACGGTTTTTGTTTGGGTGCTGGTAGTAGATTGTTAGCGATAGGTAAAAAAATTTATTTAAACCATTCTCTAGCGGAAGACTTGGATTTTACCATATCTATATAATCAACATTTCCCCGATAAAATATAATTATCGAACATTATAAGGAAATGTGGCATCAGTCGTTTTTCAATGATCCTGCAAAAGGACAGACGGACGATGAACGAAATACATGGACGTCGATTAAAAAAAGCGACATAATGCATTTTATGAAGGATAGAGCTTTCTAGAAACGAGCAGATACCAAATCTACCTCAGGTAGGTGTCTTTTATTATATATATGCAGGTTTAAACAGTTTAAGAAATAGTGGGAAGATTTGAATGAGACGGAAAAGAAACAACAACAACTATTTACGACGTTGTCACGTCTGAATTAATAATTTGCATGCGGGAAAATAACCAATAATAATCCGATAACGCGATCCTCAATCTTCGCCTATTTACAACGCTTCTTCAGAATTGAACAATGTAGATATCCTCTTTACGTTCATCGTCTAATCCTTCTCATATCTTTGTATCTTTTCTAATTGTTCCACTATTATATATCTCCGGACATATTTCACTTAAAGACCAAGTTTACTGCCAGATACAATGAAGACTCTTATCTCACATAATTCCGGGGATATATATTTCCATCTCGCGCTTCTGTTTTTTTTTCGGTGGATGTAGAGTATTTATTCTAGTCCGTCTCTTTATACAATTGCACGCATTCACCATTGCTAAGGTCTTTCACTCCTAATTCGGATTTTAATCCATGCAAATCTTCAAGGGACGAAAATTTTTTAAGATTTTCTGATTATATTTAGGACGATTTTAAATTTATCTGGAGTGTCCTCGTTTTCGGCTGTCTCAGAATTTTAACCGATATTACCTCCGCAACATTGCTATTTTCACCCTTCTGATGCGGACTTACCTAGGGTCATATAAGTAGGTAAATTTGAAGTGATACAAAAAGATTCCAACACCAAATCTGAAGCCATCTATTTTACCAAACCGCCATATTCATAACTACCACTGCGATCTTCAGCTCATTTACCCAGAGAATCTCTAGAAACATTCACTTCGCTGGACGACACATCACGTCCTCGAACATGGACGTCATCTGCAAACTATTGGTTCTTACAGTGCTAAATTAAAGGGAGAGTACTACATTATATTAAGGTTTCTAATGTTCCTTCAATGTAATTTTTATGTTTCAAAATTTTTTCCTATATGTAGGTAAATGTCACATTTAGATCTCGAACAAAGTTACAGTACACCACCCCACGACAGTTTCCTCTACGATTCTCTCTGAGCAGAAAAGCATATATGAAGGGAAGAACATTCTATATTATGCAGCTATCACATTATCACAAGCGACATTTTCCAGAATGAGTTTCTGTTCTTCGACAAAATTTCTATCTTATTTAATTCAATAGCGAAAGTTCGTTTTAATTTCTCATTAGAATGAAATGCTGCGTTTCCGTGGGTTACGTTGAATGAGATTTACGCCGTACCACACTGCTATACCTAATTTGTTCACCAATAAATGTCAACACAGACTTCGATTTATCATTATTATCATATTATTTTAATTTTTTTTCAATCCATATAAATAGTAATGCTATATTGTATTCGGCAATCCATCGATGATTTTGTTTTTTTTCATAGAGCATTTAATTTACGTATTTTCATATTCCATGTTATTTATCGTATCTTTTACTATTTTATCATAATAAAATTTAGCATACAAAATATTTCAATGTACATAACCAGAAACATATCAAATAACTAATAAATGCTGATTTAAAAAAATCACACTTAAAAATTTGATAGATTACAAATAAAGAGCAAAACATTTATTTATGGAAAAAACGAACATATCATCAGCTACTAGGGAACATGTAATTTTTGTCGAGCAGAATCTTATTTTTTACTGAAATTTTTATTGCAAGCCGGAGAAATGTAAGTTCATTCCCATGTACGCAACAATGAGTGTTGCCATAGTGACGACAATGTACGCGGACGCAGTTTGCAATGGAAACGCGGATTATAGGATGAAGTGGTTGGACTCTCCCTCATAGCACGACATTTACTCCGATGTTGACATTGGCTTCATGAGAATCGGGCTGCGCTGGATACTTTAAAATACCCGCGGCAAACGTTAGAGACAGAAAAAACTCGAATTGGTTCCTGGAATATGGAAGCTCTTCGTAGTAATCGTTGTGATATCGAAGTTACGAGGAATGCCTTCACGATATATGAAAACAATTCTCTAGGCCTTACCCGTGTAGATGTACATTCACCCCCATTTTTCTGAATACCTGTACTAGCAAACCTGACTCGATGTTGATGAGGAAGTGGAGCTCTGCAAAGGTATCGCATTCGAAGGATGAGGCGGTGATGAAGTGGAATTTATTCGAAACGTCAACGTTCAATGCTGTGACGGACTTTCAAAGTGCAATCTCGATGCCGTGAAACACCGGAATCTTTACGTAAGTTTAAATATTTATGCAAGCCGTCCGTGTGAAAGAGAAAATGTTTCCATCGTTTGCAAGCATTGCTTAATTATCCAATTTACAGTTATACTCTTGCGATGAGCGATATTATGAATATTGATTTAAAAAAGACCTCGTTTTAAAAACGCGGAATATCCTAAATGTACGAAAGAATAAATAAAACAATGCGATACATTTAAGGAACGATTTAGAAGTAATGAACGAGGAACCGAGACGTGTCTTATCCCAGTAATTCCGAATTCTGTAACGTAGATTTAAAATTTATCTAATTTCATGTTCCACTATCATGAAGTGAAAACCGATATCTTTTAACGATTTTGGAGAACTCTTCAAAAAAATTCATTCTTCTGTGCAAAGGTGTTTGGAGTTTAGTTTACGAGTTCCTTGAATCGCACGTATTAAATGGGAACTAAAGGTAGTTGTCCTCAGAGAATCATTGTCAGTGTGCATATGTGAGGCACATAATTGACGAGGAGTTCATCGTTAGATGATTGGTCTTATGTTAGAGAAGTTCAAGATCGACGCCCAACCGTAGAACCATTAAGAAACGACAAAGGAGAGGTAGTCTACGATAGCATTGATAAAGGAAACTTGTTGAACTCATTTTTTCAAAGCGTATTTACGTCCGAAGTGGAGAAAAGGAAGTACGATCCACCCGAACCAAGCGAAGAGAAGATGAACGATATACTTATATCAGCGAAAGGTATAGCAGAACAGCTCAGAATCATCAATGCAAATAAATCCCCGGGACCGGAAGAGATACCAGCTAGAGTATTAAAGGAATTAGCGTTAGAAATAGCACCTTATCTCGAAACAGTTTTTAGTAAGTCAATTAGTCATGGCGTTATACCTAAGGAATGGAAATTAGCGTTTATAACTCCCCTACATAAAGGCGGGAAAAAAGACGACCGAGAAAACTACAGGCCGATTTCGCTAACCTCAATATCTTGCAAGATTCTAGAGCACATCATCGTTAGTTCTGTGATGGACTTCTTGGATAGCCAGGACTTGCTCAGTAAATATCAGCACGGTTTTAGGAACGCAAGATCTTGTGAAACTCAGCTCGCTCTGTTTGCACATGATATACTACGATCCGGTGATCGAAAAACCCAGCTAGACGCGGTTTTTCTTGACTTCAAGAAGGCATTCGATAATGTCCCTCATATTAAATTATTGAAAAAATTACAAGCCTGTGGAATAAATCGAAAGATAATCGAGTGGATCAGGGACTTTCTCAATGATCGGGAACACATGGTAGTCATTGATGGATTCAAATCAGATTCGGTCAGCGTGTCCTCCGGCGTTCCACAGGGAAGTGTCATCGGTCCCTTATTATTCCTTATATACATAAATGACTTAGATAATGTTATTACAAGTAAAATCAAGTTATTCGCGGATGATACGGTAGTTTACAGAGAGATTAACAGTCCTCCTGATCAAGCATTACATTCTAACGACCTACACGCAATTCTCGAGTGGTGTAAAGAGTGGCAATTAGAGCTGAACTTAGGTAAGTGTTCCGTCATGAGATTCAGGAGAAACAAAGAAATTGAGGCGATGAATTACAGTATAGAAGGCGTACATCTAAAATTAGCCGAATCCGTCAAATACTTAGGTGTCATTTTAACAAGTAACCTCTCGTGGGACACACACATACGAAATATATCCGGGAAAGCTAAGCAGAAACTAGGATTCATCAAACGGATAGTAGGTAAAAGCGAAGAAATAGTCAAAGAGACATGTTACTTTTCTTTAGTTAGACCGCTGCTAGAGTATGCGTCCAGCATATGGGATCCGTACGAGAAAGGATTAATCGCCGAGTTAGAGAAAGTGCAGCGAAAAGCTGTTAGATTCGTCAAAAATTGTTATGATAGAAATAAAAGCGTTACAGGTTTGATACAGGACATAGGATGGTAATCGCTAGCTGAGCGCCGATCACGTGCTAGGTTAAAACTTCTTGAAAGATTTAGAACGAGTACTTTCTCCAGCGACGTCGAAGAAATAATAAGAACTCCCACCTATATCGGTAGAATGGACCATCCTCGTAAAATAAGAGAGATAGCATGTAGGACAGAGAGATACAAAGGCTCATTTTTCCCTAGAACGATAGCTGAGCAGAATATAACTTGCGATCAAAAGTAACCTCGCGTAGGGGCGGAAACCAAGGCCTATTCTTGGAGTTTTCCCCTTTGGTTTTGATACATCCCGTGCCACACACCCTTGCGGTGGCTTGCAAAGTAAACTGTAGATGAAGATGTAGACAATTCTATGAATCCATAAATTGCAGCAACCTCTGGAATGATAGATTCGTGACTATTTTACCGTCTCGATTTTGACAAATGCAACTCGGTCTCGTTTTCTTATACAGTAAATAATCTCTGTATTTCCATAAACAAATATCGTGGTTTTGACGCTCTCTCACCCAAACTTAGTAAAGCCGCGTTTCACTTGTAGGAAATTAAAATTTTTCGCAGAACCCAAACCCAGATGTTATAAACCTATTGCAATTAAATTGAATTAGATTAGTTTTATTGTATATTTAAGTGTGATATCTTCTGTATTGTAGGCATTCACACTTTAGGATATTTATGTTCGATTTACGTTGCATAATACAGCAATGGTATGGATTATATTTTTCAAATCACATTCTACGAATACATTGCATAAAATAATGAAACAAAATTTTCAGTATTTAACAACTCTCAGATAAAAAGCTTTTTTGGTTAATTTAAAAAATCGTGTTCTCAAAAATTACGTCAAATACAACGAAACAAGTTAGCTACGTTATATAGGGAGAATGTTCTCTCACATTGATAAGTGGATGCAAAAGGCAGGAGAAATTAAAAGTGAGAATGGAAAATTCAGCATATTCGTTCATGTGACAACCCCATGAATGCATATTTTCTATATCGCTTAACAGTTTTTAACGATAAATCTGTTTAGATATAAATTATATGTTCGTTTTCTTTCAGTAATAAACCTGACTTAGACACAGATGATGTACTAAAAGATTGTGAATCCAATTGAATGCTTCTGGCTGAGGTGGAAAATAGTAATTTATTGTCGGACAGCGTTCAGATCTTGGTTTACCTATGTAGATTTTTACACATACTACGAGGGAAATATTATTGTTATAAATGAAAAATTTGAGATTCGGAAAACTTCCATGTCTCACAAACACTCCCAAGCTTTGTGTTTTAACGTAAGTGATTTAATTTGACTATGAACTTTGAATATGTTCGCATTAATACCTCATAATGAGATGTTAATTTCATTAAGGTAAGAAAATGTGTCTGCCAAATACGCCATCCGGTCCATCAGATCTCTATATTTTAATTTTTCAGCAATTTCTAATGGATTTTTGGAAAAAAAGTGCTTTATGTCATTACTTATGTCATAGATTGGAGCCATAGCACTACTGCATGGAGAAGTAATGCTTTATAAAAACTACTAATTTCTTCACACAAAAAAGCAAATATCCGTGAATAAAGTGACCTTGCTTTTATAAGGTTTACTATTCTGAGATTATCTTTCGATATATCGTACAGTTATTGTGTCATGTCTTTCACTGCAAGTGCATCAGGAAAATGGTTACACAAGGCATTAGGAATTACATGAGGAGGTAAACGTTTTATACCTGCTGCAGCACCAGCCGATTTTCCAAGCATTGCCTTCACGTACTGGAATGTTAATCACAGGTAATTTCGCATTCTTTAGTATTTTCCATCTTTATTCCCAGGTCTTCACGATCTGTGCAGCTATCTTCAGGTCGTCGGAATGAGATTTCAACAAAGGAGGACATAGAAGTATATGAGACGGCATAGGAAGTGTAACTGTTTCTATTTTTCTCGTTTTCAGCTTTTTCACCAGTGCTTACATGAAATGTTCCGGTTTAATTCGGACGGTATTTGTTTGGGTGGTGGTAGTAGGTTGTTAGCGATTGTTAAAAAAATTTAATTAAACCATTCTTTAGTGCAAGACTTGGATTTTACCATATATGTATATAATCAACATTTCCCCCATCAAAAAATTATTATCGAACATTATAAGGAAATGTGGCATCAGTCGTTTTTCAATGATCCCGCACACGGACAGACGGGCTGAGGGACGATGAACCAAATACATGAACGTCGATTAAGAGAAAGCGACATTGTGTATTTTATGAATGATAGAGCATTCTAGAAACGAGGGAATACCAACACGACCTCAGTCCAAAAGCCTACAGATCGGATCAACGTAAAAATTGCCGTGTTTCCTGAAAAATCCCTATATCCCTTCGTTGATGTGATCCATTTATATTTTAATAGATTCCTCTTTCGACGATTGCACTATCTACGACTTTGCCACGTCTGAATTAATAATTTGCATGCGGGAAAATAGCCCATAATAATCCGATAACCCGATCCTCAATCTACGCCCATTTACATCGCTTCATCCGACTTGAACAATGAAGACATCCTATTTATGTTCATCGTTATATCCTTCTCTGACCTTTTCGAATTGTTCCACTTTTATCTACGTGATATATTTCACTTAAAGACCAAGTTTACTGCCCGAGACAAAGAAGAATGCTTCTGGCTGAGGTGGAAAATATTCCTTTATTGTCGGACACCTTTCGGATCTTGGTTGACCTGTGTAGATTTTGACACATCCTTCGAGGAAAATATTATTGACAAAAACAATAAACTTGAGATACAAAAAACTCCCATTTCACACAAATACGCCCAAGCTTTGTTTTAACCTAAGTGATTTGATTTAACTATGATCTTTGAATATGTTCGCATTAATACCTCATAATGAAATGTTTATTTCATTAAGGTAAGAAAATGTGTCTGCCAAATACGCCATCCGCTCCATCCGATCTCTGTAATTTATATTTTCAGCTATTTCTAATGGATTTTTGGTGGTTGTAGATTGTTAGCGACGTAAAAAAATTTAATTAAATCATTCTCTAGCGCAAGACTTGGATTTTACCATATCTATATAATCAACATTTCCCCGATTAAAAAATAATTATCGAACATTATAAGGAAATGTGGCATCAGTCGTTTTTCAATGATCCAGCAAAAGGACAGACGGGCTGAGGTACGATGAACCAAATACATGGACGTCGATTAAGAAAAAGCGACATAATGCATTTTATAAAGGATAGAGCATTCTAGAAAAGAGCAGTTACAATCACGACCTCAGGTAGGTGTCTTTTATTTTATATATGCATGTGTAAACAGTTAAAGAAAAAGTGGAATGATTTGAATGAGACGGAAAAGAAACGTCACAATCAACGCTGTTTGGCCGCTATAAAGTGAGATCAATGGTCTTCTGAAAAAGCAAATGAGATGAGATTTTCGATTGCGGTGTAACCAAAACATAATGAAAATTTGATTTCTGGATTGGGAAGAACGCGAATATAGGTATTATATTTAGAGAAAGATGAACCGTCTACAATAATAGTCTTTGACATTATTAGGTTTCTGCATGGAATATTATCTCCCACAATGTGCATCAGAAATCAACAGGGTTCGGTATTTATGGAGCCAAATTCCTGAATGTGTTATATGGGATGGAACAACTAATTTTCTTCGTTCTACGGAGAGCTCTACGGTTAATTCATAAGGTTAACGATATTTTTATCACTGATCTATAACTCGTAATAATTGGGTCTTACACACTTAGGTGTAGTTAAAAAATTTCCTCTAACCAAATGTTTATTTTAGTCATTACGTTGCAGATCTCAACACAATTGGGAGACAAATATTAATGAGGATAACCCGTACGTAATTTAACTCCCTCCAGCGATTTGACTGAGGAATGTTAGGACAGTCGTACGTAGGAGGGATGAGACCGGCCCATGAGGGTCTCGGCAAAAAGTCCCGTCCGTAGCTAGGCGCTTTCCGTGGTGGGCCTTATGTAGGCGGTTGAGGTAAAGGATGTGACGGAGGAGGTGGAGAGGTTGTGGTGGAAGCGTAGGTGGTGAAGTTGGACATATCACCCCGAAACACACATGCTACAAGTTAGTAACGTATAATGTTTTTTTCACTTATCGACCGTATGAATGTGATTAATATTTTTCATCTTATTATACTTAAATATCCACAGTGTTATATGCAGAGCCAATAAAAATATATTTTTACTTTAGCAGCAAAGACGGCGATGGTTCATGAGGTGGCGTAGATGGAGGTCGCAACGCCCCCGACTGAATACGCGGCTGTAGTTTCTTCACATGCTGTGTCCCATTCTGAGGTGTTGGCCGTTGAGTTTGTTATGGTGGCGATGGTGTAAATAAACGTCCCTTACGGGACTACTCCAGGTTAGTTATAAATTATTCTTCATACTCAGCTCTTCGTACTTTATGAGATACTTATTTCTATATTATTTTACGAACATATGCTTAATTATTTACTAAATATGGGCCTATATTTACAACTATTGCCAAGTTTAACTGTGAAAAATTCGAATATTCCTTAAATGTTATGCGGTGGTGGCATATTCATTTACGAGTGAATCCCGTGTCGGCCACATTCACTTTCCAAATGCCTACAAATAGGATCAACGTAAAAATTGCCGTGTTTCCTGAAAAATCCCTATATCCCTTCGTTAATGTATTCCATTTATATTTTAATCGTTTCCTCTTTCGACGATTGCACTATCTACGACGTTGCCACGTCTGAATTAATAATTTGCATGCGGGAAAATAACCCATATTAATCCGATAACCCGATACTCAATCTTCGCCCATTTACATCGCGTCTTCAGAATTGAACAATGAAGACATCCTATTTACGTTCATCGTCTTATCCTTCTCTTATGTTTTCGAATTGTTCAACTTTGATCTACGGGACACATTCCACTTAAAGACCTAGTTTACTGCCCGATACAAAGAAGAATGCTTCTGGCTGAGGTGGAAAATATTTCTTTATTGTCGGACACCGATCGGATCTTGGTTGACCTGTGTAGATTTTGACATATCCTTCGAGGAAAATATTATAGACAAAAATATAAAATTTGAGATACGGAAAACATCCATTTCACACAAATACGCACAAGCTTTGTTTAAACGTAAGTGATTTGATTTTACTATGAAATTTGAATATATTCGCATTAATACCTCATAATGAAATGTTAATTTCATTAAGTTAAGAAAATGTGACTGCCAAATACGCCATCCGCTCCATCCGATCTCTGTAATTTAAATTTTCAGCATTTTTATAATCGATTTTTGGAAAAAATGTGCTTTATCTCTTTACTTATGTCATTGATTGTAGCCATCGCACTACTGCATGGAGAAGTAATGCTTTATAAAAACTACTAATTTCGTCACACAACAAAGTGAATATCCGAGAATAAAGAGACCTTGCTTTTATATGGTTTACTATTCTGAGATTCTCTTTCGATATAACGTACAGTTATTGTGTCATGTGTTTCACTGCAAGTGCATTAGGAAAATGGTTACACAAGGCATTAGGAATTACATGAGGAGGTAAATGTTTTATACCTGCTGCAGCACCAGCTGATTTTCCAAGCATTGCCTTCACCTACTGGAATGTTAATCACAGGTAATTTCGCATTCTTTAGTATTTTCCAACTTTATTCCCAGGTCTTCACGATCTGTGCAGCTATCATCAGGTCGTCGCAATGAGATTTCAACAGAGGAGGACATAGAAGCAGATGGGACGGCAAAAGAAGTGTAACTGTTTCTATTTTTCTTGTTTTCAGCTTTTTCACCAGTGCTTACATGAAATGTAAAGGTTTAATTCGGACGGTTTTTGTTTGGGTGCTGGTAGTAGATTGTTAGCGATAGGTAAAAAAATTTATTTAAACCATTCTCTAGCGGAAGACTTGGATTTTACCATATCTATATAATCAACATTTC
This sequence comes from Tanypteryx hageni, assembly GCA_028673005.1. NCBI lineage: Eukaryota > Metazoa > Arthropoda > Insecta > Odonata > Petaluridae > Tanypteryx > Tanypteryx hageni. Next base: position 21,356,924 of record CM054113.1, on the reverse strand, counting down.
CCCGATAAAATATAATTATCGAACATTATAAGGAAATGTGGCATCAGTCGTTTTTCAATGATCCTGCAAAAGGACAGACGGGCTGATGGACGATGAACGAAATACATGGACGTCGATTAAAAAAAGCGACATAATGCATTTTATGAAGGATAGAGCTTTCTAGAAACGAGCAGATGAAGTAAATAATCTCTGTATTTCCATAAACAAATATCGTGGTTTTGACGCTCTCTCACCCAAAGTTTGTGAAGCCGCGTTTCACTTGTAGGAAATTAAAATTTTTGCAGTACCCAAACCCAGATATTATAAACCTATTGCAATTAAATTGAATTTGATTAGTTTTATTGTTTATTTAAGTGTGATATCTTCTGTATTATAGGCATTCACACTTTAAGACATTTATGTTCGATTTACGATGCATAATATACCATTGGTATGGATTATGTTTTTCAAATTCCATTCTACCTATACATTGCATACAATAATGAAACAAAATTTTTAGTAGTTAACAATTCCCAGATAAAAATCTTTTTTGGTTAATTTAAAAAATCGTGTTCTCAAAAATTACGTCAAATACAACGAAACAAGTTAGCTGCGTTATATAGGGAGAATGTTCTCTCACAATGATAAGTGGATGCAAAAGGCAGGAGAAATTAAAAGTGCGAATGGAAATTTCAGCATATTCGTTCATGTGACAACCCCAAGAATGCATATTTTCTATATCGTTTAACAGTTTTTAACGATAAATCTGTTTAGATATAAATTATCTGTTCGTTTTCTTTCAGTGATAATCCTGAATTAGACATATGATGTACTAAAAGATTGTGAATCCAATTGAATGCTTCTGGATGAGGTGGAAAATAGTCCTTTACTGTCTGACACCGTTGAGATCTTGGTTAAGCTGTGTAGATTTTGACACATCCTTCGAGGAAAATATTATTGTTAAAAATGAAAAATTTGAGATTCGGAAAACTTTTTTGTCTCACAAAAACTCCCAAGCTTTATGTTTTAACGTAAGTGATTTAATTTGACAATGAACTTTGAGTATGTTTGCATTAATACCTCATAATGAAATGTTAATTTCATTAAGGTAAGAAAATGTTTCTGCCAAATACGCCATCCGCTCCATCCGGTCTCTGTAATTTAAATTTTAGATATTTCTAATGGATTTTTGGAAAAAAATTTGCTTTATCTCATTACTTATGTCATAGATTGTAGCCATCGCACTACTGCATGGAGAAGTAATGCTTTATAAAAACTTCTAATTTCTTCACACAACAAAGCTAATATCCGAGAATTAAGTGACCTTGCTTTTATATGGTTTACTATTCTGAGATTCTCTTTCGATATATCGTACAGTTATTGTGTCATGTCTTTCACTGCAAGTGCATCAGGAAAATGGTTATACAAGGCATTAGGAATTACATGAGGAGTTAAAAGTTTTATATCTGCTGCAGCACCAGCTGATTTTCCAAGCATTGCCTTTACGTACTGGAATGTTAATCACAGGTAATTTCTAATTCTTTAGTATTTTCCTTCTTTATTCCCAGATCTTCACGATCTTTGCAGCTATCATAAGGTCGTCGCAATGAGATTTAAACAGAGGAGGATATAGAAGTATATGGGACGGCATAAGAAGTGTAACTGTTTCTATTTTTCTTGGTTTCAGGTTTTTCACCAGTGCTTACATGAAATGTGCCGGTTTAATTCGGACGGTTTTTGTTTAGGTGGTGGTAGTAGATTGTTTGCGATAGGCAAAAAAATTTAATTAAACTATTCTCTAGCGGAGGACTTGGTCTTTACCATATCTATATAATCATATATTTGATATATATGAAACAAAATTTTCAGTATATGACAATTCCATGATAAAAAGCTTTTTTGGTTAATTTAAAAAATAGTGATCTCAAAAATTACGTCAACTACAACGAAACAAGTTAGCTGCGTTATATAGGGTGAATGATCTCTCACAATGATAAGTGGATGCAAATGGCAGGAGAAATTAAAAGTGCGAATGGAAATTTCAGCATATTCGTTCATGTGACAACCCCAATAATGTATATTTTCTATATCGTTTAACAGTTTTTAACGATAAATCTGTTTAGATATCAATTATCTGTTCGTATTCTTTTAGTGATAATCCAGACTTAGACTCAGATGATGTATTAAAAGATTGTGAAGCCAATTCAATGCTTCTGGCGGAGGTGGAAAATAGTCTTTTATTGTCGGACACCGTTCAAATCATGGTTGACCTGTGTAGATTTTAATACATTCTTCGAGGAAAATATTATTGGTAAAAATGAAAACTTTTAGATTCGGAAAACGTCCATATATCACAAACACTCCCAAGCTTTTTGTTTTAATGTAAGTGATTTAATTTGACTAAGAACTTTGAATATGTTCGCATTAATACCTCATAATGTATGTTAATTTCATTAAGGTAAGAAAATGTGTCAGCCAAATACGCCATCCGAGCCATCCGATCACTGTAATTTAAATTTTCAGCTATTTCTAATTTATTTTTTGAAAAAAATGTTCTATATCTCATTACTTATGTCATAGATTAGATCCATCGCACTACAGCATGGAGAAGTAATGCTTTATAAAAACTTCTAATTTCTTCGCACAAGAAAGCGAATATCCGAGAATAAAGGGACCTTGCTTTTATAAGGCTTACTATTCTGAGATTCTCTTTCGATATATCGTACAGTTATTGTGTCATGACTTTCACTCATCATCATCATTTCCTTGATTAAAAAATAATTATCAAACATTATAAGGAAATGAGGCATCAGTCGTTTTTCAATCGTCCTGCAAAATGACAAACTGGCTGAGGGATGATGAACCAAATACATGACCGTCGATTAAGAAAAAGCGACATAATGCATTTTATGTACTATAGAGCTTTCTAGAAACGAGCAGATACCAACACGACCTCAGGTAGGTGTCTTTTTTATATATGCAGGTGTAAACAGTTTAAGAAAAAGTGGGAAGTTTTGAATGAGACGGAAAGGGAACGTCACAAACAACGCTTATTGACCGCTATAAAGTGAGACCAATGGTCTTCTAATAAGGCAAATGTGATGAGATTTTCGATTTGCGGTGTAACCAAAACTTAATGAAAATTTGATTTCTGGCTTGCGAAAAACACGAATATAGGTATTATTTTTAGAGAAAGATGAACCGTCTACAATAACAGTCTTTGACATTAATAGGATTCTGCATGGAATATTATCTCCCACATAATGCCTCAGAAATCAACAGGGTTCGGTATTTATGGAGCAAATTCCTGAATGTGTTATATGGGATGGAACAATTAATTTTCTTCTTTCTACGAAGAGCTGGACGGTTAATTCATAAGGTAAACGATATTTTTATCACTGATCTATAACTCGTAATAATTGGGTCTTACAAACCTAGGTGTAGTTAAAAAATTTCCTCTAACCAAATGTTTATTTTAGTCTTTACGTTGCAGATCTCATCACAATTGGACAAAAAATTTTAATAAGGATAACCCGTACGTAATATAAATCCCTCCAGCGATTTCACTGAGGAATGTTAGGAAAGTCGTACGTAGGCGGGAGGAGACGTGCCCATGAGTGGCTAGGCTAAAGCCCCGTCCCTGGCTGAGGCGCTTTCCGTTTCCGTTTCCTTTTTCGACGATTGCGCTATCTACGACGTTGCCACGTCTGAATTAATAATTTGCATGCGGGAAAATAACCCATAATAATCCGATACCCGATCCTCAATCTTCGTCCATTTACATCGTTTTTCAGACTTGAACAATGAAGACATCCTATTTACATGCATCGTCTTATCCTTCTCTTAGCTTTTCGAAATTTTCCACTTTTATCTAAGGGACATATTTAACTTAAAGACCAAGTTTACTGCCCTATACAAAGAAGAATGTTTCTATCTGAGGTGGAAAATATTCCTTTATTGTCGGACACCGTTCAGATCTTTGTTGACCTGTGTAGATTTTGACACATCCTTCGAGGAAAATATTATTGGTACAAATGAAAAATTTGAGATTCGGAAAACTTTTTTGTCTCACAAAAACTCCCAAGCTTTATGTTTTAACGTAAGTGATTTAATTTTACTGTGAACTGTTCGTATTAATACCTCATAAATAAATGTTAATTTCATTAAGGTAAGAAAATGTGTCTGCCAATTACGCCATCCGCTCCATCCAATCTCTGAAATTTAATTTTTCAGCTATTTCTAATGTATTTTTTGAAAATAATGTGCTTTATCTAATTACTTATGACAGATTGGATCCATCGCACTACTGCATGGAGAAGTAATGTTTTATAAAAACTTCCAATTTCTTAACACAACATAGCGAATATCCGAAAATAAAGTGGCCTTGCTTTTATAAGGTTTACTATTCTGAGATTATCGTTCGATATATCGTTTAGTTATTGTGGCATATCTTTCACCGCAAGTACATCAGGAAAATGGTTACACATGGCATTAGGAATTACATGAGGAGGTAAACATTTTATACGTGCTGTAGCACCAGCTGATTTTCCAGGCATTGCTTTCACGCACTGGAATATTAATCACAGGTAATTTCGCATTCTTTAGTATTTTCCATCCTTATTCCCAGGTCTTCACGATCTGTGCAGCTATCTTCAGGTCGTCGGAATGAGATTCAACAGAGGAGGACATAGAAGTAGATGGGACGGCATAAGAAGTGTAACTGTTTCTATTTTTCTTGTTTTCAGCTTTTTCACCAGTGCTTACATGAAATATACCGGTTTATTTCGGACAGTTTTTGTTTGGTTGGTGGTAGTAGATTGTTAACGATAGGTAAAAAAATTATTTAAACCATTCTCTAGCGGAAGACTTGGATTTTACCATATCTATATAATCAACATTTCCCCGATTAAAACATTATTATCGAACACTATAAGGAAATGTGGCATCAGTCTTTTTTCAAGAAATCTGCAAAGGACAGACGGACTGAGGGACGATAAACCAAATACATGGACGTCGATTAAGAAAACGCGACATAATGAAATTTATAAAGGATAGAGCTTTCTCGAAGCGAGCAGATACCAACACGACATCAGGTAGGTGTATTTTATTTTATATATGCAGGTGTAAAGAGTTTAAGAAAAAGTGGGAAGATTTGAATGTGACGGAAATGAAACGTTACAAACAACGCTTATGCCGCATGGAAAATTATCTCCCTCAATGTGCATCATAAAACAACAGGGTTTGGAATTTATGGAACCAAATTCCTGAATGTGTTATATGGGATGGAACAACTTATTTTCTTCGTTCTACGGAGAGCTCGACGGTTAATTCATAAGGTAAACGATATTTTTATCACTGATCTATAACTCGTAATAATTTGGTCTTACAAACTTAGGTGTAGTTAAATAATTTCCTCTAACCAAATGTTTATTTTAGTCTTTACGTTGCAGATCTCATCACAATTGGACAAAAAATTTTAATAAGGATAACCCGTACGTAATATAAATTTCTCCAGCGATTTCACTGAGGAATGTTAGGAAAGTCGTACGTAGGAGGGAGGAGACGTGCCCATGAGTGGCTAGGCTAAAGCCCCGTCCCTGGCTGAGGCGCTTTCCGTGGTGGGCCTTATGGTGGCGGTTGTGGTAAAGGATGTTTAGGAGGGGATGGAGAAGTTGTGGTGGAGGCGTAGGTGGTGAAGTTGGACATATCACCCCGAAACACACATGCTACAAGTTGGTAACGTATAATGTTTTTTTCACAGATCGACCGTATGAATGTGATTACTATTTTTATCTTATTATACTTAAATTTCCACAGTGTTATTAGCAGAGGCTATAAAAACGTATTTTTCCTTTAGCCGCAAAGACGGCGATGGTTCATGAGGTGGCGTAGATGGAGGTCGCAACGCCCCCGACTGAATACGCGGCTGTAGTTTCTTCACATGCTGTGTCCCATTCTGAGGTGTTGGCCGTTGAGTTTGTTATGGTGGCGATGGTGTAAATAAACGTCCCTTACGGGACTACTCCAGGTTAGTTATAAATTATTCTTCATACTCAACTCTTTGTACTTTATGAGATACTTATTTCCATATTATTTTATATACATATACTTAATCAATTTTTAATTAAAATAACATGGGCCTATATTTACACTTATTTACCTGGTTTAACGGTGAGAAATTGGAATATTCCTTTTATGTTATGCGATGCTGGCATATTCATTTACGAATGAATCCCGCTTCGGCCACATTCATTTTCCATAAGAACATTCTATATTATGCTGCTATCACATTGTCACAAGCGACATTTTCCAGAATGAGTTTCTGTTCTTCCACAAAATTTCTATCTTATTTAATTCAATAGCGAATGTTCGTCTCAATTTCTCATTAGAATATAATGCTGCGTTTCCGTGGGTTACGTTGGCTGAGATTTACAACGTACCACACGGCTATACCTGATTTGTTCACCAATAAATGTCAACACAGACTTCGTTTTATCATTATAATCATATTATTTTAATTTTTTTAAATCCATATTAATAGTAATGCTATATTGTATTCGGCAATCCATCGATGATAATGTTTTTTTCATAGAGCATTTAATTGACGTATTTTCATATTCCATGTTATTTTTCGTATCTTTAACTATTTTATCATAATAAAATTTAGCATTCAAAATATTTCACTGTATGAAACCAAAAATTTATCAATTAACTAATAACTGCTGATTTAAAAAAATCACACTTAAAAATTTGATAGATTACAAATAAAGAGCAAAACATTTATTTATGGAAAAAATGAACATATGATCAGCTACTAGGGAACGTGTAATTTTTGTCGAGCAGAACCTTATTTTTTACTGAAATTTTTATTGCAAGGCGGAGAAATGTAAGTTCATTCCCATGTACGCAACAATGAGTGTTGCCATAGTGACGACAATGTACGCGGACGCAGTTTGCAATGGAAACGCGGATTATAGGATGAAGTGGTTGGACTCTCCCTCATAGCACGACATTTACTCCGATGTTGACATTGGCTTCATGAGAATCGGGCTGCGCTGGATACTTTAAAATACCCGCGGCAACCGTTAGGAACAGAAAAAAATCGCAATAGGTCCCTGGAATATGGAAGCAGTTCGTAGTAATCGTTGTGTTTTCGAAGGTACGAGGAATGCCTTAACGATATATGAAAACAATTCTCTAGGCCTTATCCGTTTAGATGTACATTCACCCCCATTTTTCTGAATACCTGAACTAGCAAACCTGACTCGATGTTGATGAGGAAGACGAGCTCTCCAAAGGTATCGCATTCGAACGATGATGCGGTGATGAGGTGGAATTTATTCGAAACGTCAACGTTCAATGCTGTGACGGACTTTCAAAGTGCAATCTCGATGCCGTGAAACACCGGAATCTTTACGTGAGTTTAAATATTTAAGCAAGCCGTCCGTGTGAAAGAGAAAATGTTTCCATCGTATGCAAGCATTGCTTAATTATCCAATTTACAGTTATACTCTTGCGATGAGCGATATTATGAATATTGATTTAAAAAAGACCTCGTTTTAAAAACACGGAATATCCTAAATGTACGAAAGAATAAATAAAACAATCGATACATTTAAGGAACGAATTAGAAGTAATGAACGAGGAACCGAGACGTGTATTATCCCAGTAATACCGAATTCTGTAACGTAGATTTAAAAATTATCTATATTCATGTTCCATTATCATGAAGTGAAAACCGATATCCTTTAACGATTTTGGAGAACTGTTCAAAAAAAATTCATTCTTCTGTGCAAAGGTGTTTGGAGTTTAGTTTACGAGTTTCTTGAATCGCACGTATTAAATGGGAACTAAAAGTAGTCGTCCTCAGAGAATCATTGTCAGTGTGCATATGTGAGGCATATAATTGACGAGGAGTTCATCGTTAGATGATTGGTCTTATGTTAGAGAAGTTCAAGATCGACGCCCAACCGTAGAACCATTAAGAAACGACAAAGGAGAGGTAGTCTACGATAGCATTGATAAAGGAAACTTGTTGAACTCATTTTTTCAAAGCGTATTTACGTCCGAAGTGGAGAAAAGGAAGTACGATCCACCCGAACCAAGCGAAGAGACGATGAACGATATACTTATATCAGCGAAAGGTATAGTAGAACAGCTCAGAATCATCAATGCAAATAAATCCCCGGGACCGGAAGAGATACCAGCTAGAGTATTAAAGGAATTAGCGTTAGAAATAGCACCTTATCTCGAAACAGTTTTTAGTAAGTCAATTAGTCATGGCGTTATACCTAAGGAATGGAAATTAGCGTTTATAACTCCCCTACATAAAGGCGGGAAAAAAGACGACCGAGAAAACTACAGGCCGATTTCGCTAACCTCAATATCTTGCAAGATTCTAGAGCACATCATCGTTAGTTCTGTGATGGACTTCTTGGATAGCCAGGACTTGCTCAGTAAATATCAGCACGGTTTTAGGAACGCAAGATCTTGTGAAACTCAGCTCGCTCTGTTTGCACATGATATACTACGATCCGGTGATCGAAAAACCCAGCTAGACGCGGTTTTTCTTGACTTCAAGAAGGCATTCGATAATGTCCCTCATATTAAATTATTGAAAAAATTACAAGCCTGTGGAATAAATCGAAAGATAATCGAGTGGATCAGGGACTTTCTCAATGATCGGGAACAAATGGTAGTCATTGATGGATTCAAATCAGATTCGGTCAGCGTGTCCTCCGGCGTTCCACAGGGAAGTGTCATCGGTCCCTTATTATTCCTTATATACATAAATGACTTAGATAATGTTATTACAAGTAAAATCAAGTTATTCGCGGATGATACGGTAGTTTACAGAGAGATTAACAGTCCTCCTGATCAAGCATTACTTTCTAACGACCTACACGCAATTCTCGAGTGGTGTAAAGAGTGGCAATTAGAGCTGAACTTAGGTAAGTGTTCCGTCATGAGATTCAGGAGAAACAAAGAAATTGAGGCGATGAATTACAGTATAGAAGGCGTACATCTAAAATTAGCCGAATCCGTCAAATACTTAGGTGTCATTTTAACAAGTAACCTCTCGTGGGACACACACATACGAAATATATCCGGGAAAGCTAAGCAGAAACTAGGATTCATCAAACGGATAGTAGGTAAAAGCGAAGAAATAGTCAAAGAGACATGTTACTTTTCTTTAGTTAGACCGCTGCTAGAGTATGCGTCCAGCATATGGGATCCGTACGAGAAAGGATTAATCGCCGAGTTAGAGAAAGTGCAGCGAAAAGCTGTTAGATTCGTCAAAAATTGTTATGATAGAAATAAAAGCGTTACAGGTTTGATACAGGACATAGGATGGTAATCGCTAGCTGAGCGCCGATCACGTGCTAGGTTAAAACTTCTTGAAAGATTTAGAACGAGTACTTTCTCCAGCGACGTCGAAGAAATAATAAGAACTCCCACCTATATCGGTAGAATGGACCATCCTCGTAAAATAAGAGAGATAGCATGTAGGACAGAGAGATACAAAGGCTCATTTTTCCCTAGAACGATAGCTGAGCAGAATATAACTTGCGATCAAAAGTAACCTCGCGTAGGGGCGGAAACCAAGGCCTATTCTTGGAGTTTTCCCCTTTGGTTTTGATACATCCCGTGCCACACACCCTTGCGGTGGCTTGCAAAGTAAACTGTAGATGTAGATGTAGACAATTCTATGAATCCATAAATTGCAGCAACCTCTGGAATGATAGATTCGTGACTATTTTACCGTCTCGATTTTGACAAATGCAACTCGGGCTCGTTTTCTTATGCAGTAAATAATCTCTCTATTTCCATAAACAAATATCGTGGTTTTGACTCTCACCACCCAAACTTAGTAAAGCCGCGTTTCACTTGCAGGAAATTAAAATTTTTCGCAGAACCCAAACCCAGATGTTATAAACCTATTGCAATTACATTGAATTACATTAGTTTTATTGAATATTTAAGTGTGATATCTTCTGTATTGTAGGCATTCACACCTTAAGACATTTATGTTCGATTTACGATGCATAATACAGCAATGGTATGGATTATATTTTTCAAATCACATTCTACCTATACATTGCATAAAATAATGAAACCAAATTTTCAGTATTTAACAACTCTCAGATAAAAAGCTTTTTTGTTAAATTTAAAAAATCGTGTTCTCAAAAATTACGTCAAATACAACGAAACAAGTTAACTACGTTATATAGGGAGAATGATCTCTCACATTGATAAGTGGATGCAAAAGACAGGAGAAATTAAAAGTGAGAATGGAAATTTCAGCATATTCGTTCATGTGACAACCCCATGAATGCATATTTTCTATATCGCTTAACAGTTATTAACGATAAATCTGTTTAGATATCAATTATCTGTTCGTTTTCTTTCAGTGATAATCCTGACTTAGACACAGATGATGTACTAAAAGATTGTGAATCCAATTGAATGCTTCTGGCTGAGGTGGAAAATAGTACTTTATTGTCGGACAGCGTTCAGATCTTGGTTTACCTGTGTAGATTTTGACACATACTACGAGGAAAATATTATTGTTATAAATGAAAAATTTGAGATTCGGAAAACTTCCATGTCTCACAAACACTCCCAAGCTTTGTGTTTTAACGTAAGTGATTTAATTTGACTATGAACTTTGAATATGTTCGCATTAATACCTCATAATGAGATGTTAATTTCATTAAGGTAAGAAAATGTGCCTGCCAAATACGCCATCCGATCCATCCGATCTCTGTAATCTAAATTTTCAGTTATTTCTAATGGAATTTTGGAAAAAGTGTGCTTTATCTCAATACTTATGTCATAGATTGGAGCCATAGCACTACTGCATGGAGAAGTAATGCTTTGTAAAAACATTTAATTTCTTCACACAAAAAAGCAAATATCCGTGAATAAAGTGACCTTGCTTTTATAAGGTTTACTATTCTGAGATTATCTTTCGATATATCGTACAGTTATTGTGTCATGTCTTTCACTGCAAGTGCATCAGGAAAATGGTTACACAAGGCATTAGGAATTACATGAGGAGGTAAACGTTTTATACCTGCTGCAGCACCAGCTGATTTTCCAAGCATTGACTTCACGTACGGGAATGTTAATCATCGGTAATTTCGCATTCTTTAGTATTTTCCATCTTTATTCCCAGGTGTTCTCCATCTGTGCAGCTATCATCAGGTCGTCGCAATGAGATTTCAACAGAGGAGGACATAGAAGCAAATGGGACGGCATAAGATGTGTAACTGTTTCTATTTTTCTTGTTTTCAGCTTTTTCACCAGTGCTTACATGAAATGTACCTTTTTAATTCGGACGGTTTTTGTTTGGGTGGTGGTAGTAGATTGTTAGCGAAATGTAAAAAAGTTTAAATTAAACAATTCTCTAGCGGAAGACTTGGATTTTACCATATCTATATAATCATCATTTCCCCGATTAAAAAATAATTATCAAACATTATAAGGAAATGAGGCATCAGTCTTCTTTCAATCATCCTGCAAAAGGACAGACGGGCTGAGGGAGGAAGAACAAAATACATGGACGTCGATTAAGAAAAAGCGACATAATGCATTTTATGTAGGATAGAGCTCTCTAAAAACGAGCAGATACCAACACGACCTCAGGTAGGTGTCTTTTATTTTATATATGCAGGTGTAACCGGTTTAAGAAAAAGTGGGAAGATTTGAATGAGACCGAAAAGAAACGTCATAAAAAACGCTTATTGACCGCTATAAATTGAGATCAATGGTCTTCAAAAAAGCAAATGATATGAGATTTTCAATTTGCGGTGTAACCAAAACATAATTAAAATTCGATTTCTGGATTGGGAAGATCGCGAATATAGGTATTATTTTTAGAGAAACTTGAACCGTCTACAATAACAGTCTTTGACATTATTAGGATTCTGCATGGAATATTATCTCCCACAATGTGCTTCAGAAATCAACAGGGTTCGGTATTTATGGAGCCAAATTCCTGAATGTGTTATATGAGATGGAACAACTAATTTTCTTCGTTCTACGGAGAGCTCGTCTGTTAAATCATAAGGTAAACGATATTTATATCACTGATCTATAACTCGTAATAATTTGGTCTTACAAACTTAGGTGTAGTTAAAAAATTTCCTCTAACCAAAAGTTTATTTTAGTATTTACGTTGCAGATCTCATTATAATTGGGCGACAAATTTTAATAAAGATAACCCGTACGTAATTTAAATCTCTCCTGCGATTTGACTGAGGAATGTTAGTACAGTCGTACGTAGGAGGGAGGAGACGGGCCCATGATGGGCTCGGCTAAAGCCTCGTCCGTGGCTGAGGCGCTTTCCGTGGTGGGCCTTATGGAGGCGGTTGAGGTAAAGGATGTGTCGGAGGGGGAGGAGAAGTTGTGGTGGAAGCGTAGGTGGTGAAGTTGGACATATCACCCCGAAACACACATGCTATAAGTTAGTAACGTATAATGTTTTTTTCACTGAATGACCGTATGATTGTGATTACTATTTTTCACCTTATTATACTTAAATATCCACAGTGTTATATACAGAGCCAAAAAAAAATTTTTTCTTTAGCAGCAAGGACGGCGATGGTTCATGTGGTGGCGTAGTTGGAGGTCGCAACGCCCCCGACTGAATACGCGGCTGTAGTTTCTTCACTTGCTGTTTCCGTGGTTGAGGTGTTGGCCGTTGAGTTTGTTATGGTGGCGATGGTAAAATAAACGTCCCTTACTGGACTACTGCAGGTTAGTTATAAATTATTCTTCATACTCTGCTCTTTGTACTTTATGAGATACTTATTTCCATATTATTTTATATAAATATACTTAATCAATTTTTAATTTAAATAACATGGGCCTATATTTACACCTATTGCCAAGTTTAACGGTGAAAATTAGAATATTCCTTGAATGTTATGCGGTGGTGGCATATTCATTTACGAGTGAATCCAGTGTTGGCCACATTCACTTTCCAAAAGCCTACAGATCGGATCAACGTTAAAATTACCGTGTTTCCTGAAAAATCCCTATATCCCTTTGTTGATGTTATCCATTTATATTTTAATCGTTTCCTCTTTCGGCGATTGCACTATCTACGACTTTGCCACGTCTGAATTAATAATTTGCATGCGGGAAAATAACCCATAATAATCCGATAACCCGATCTTCAATCTTCGCCCATTTACATCGCTTCTTCAGACTTGAACAATGACGACATTCTCTTTACGTTCATCGTTTTATTCTTCTCTTATTTTTTCGAATTGTTCAACTTTTATCTACGTGACATATTTCACTTAAAGACAGAGTTTACTGTCTGATGCAAAGAAGAACGCTTCTGGCTGAGGTGGAGAATATTCCTTTATTGTAGGACACCGTTCGGATCTTGGTTGATCTGTGTAGATTTTGACACATCCTTCGAGGAAAATATTATTGGTAAAAGTGAAAAATTTGAGATTCGGACAACTTCCATTTCACACAAACACGCCCAAGCTTTGTGTTTTAACGTAAATGATTTAATTTTACTATGAACTTTGAATATGTTCGCAACAATACCTCATAATGAAATGTAAATTTCATTAAGGTAAGAAAATTTGTCTGCCAAATACGCCATCCGATCCATCCGATCTCTGTAATCTAAATTTTCAGTTATTTCTAATGGAATTTTGGAAAAAGTGTGCTTTATCTCAATACTTATGTCATAGATTGGAGCCATAGCACTACTGCATGGAGAAGTAATGCTTTGTAAAAACATTTAATTTCTTCACACAAAAAAGCAAATATCCGTGAATAAAGTGACCTTGCTTTTATAAGGTTTACTATTCTGAGATTCTCTTTCGATATATCGTACAGTTATTGTGTCATGTCTTTCACTGCAAGTGCATCAGGAAAATGGTTACACGAGACATTAGAAATTACATGAGGAGGTAAACGTTTTATACCTGCTGCAGCACCAGCTGATTTTCCAAGCATTGACTTCACGTACGGGAATGTTAATCATCGGTAATTTCGCATACTTTAGTATTTTCCATCTTTATTCCCAGGTGTTCTCCATCTGTGCAGCTATCATCAGGTCGTCGCAATGAGATTTCAACAGAGGAGGACATAGAAGCAAATGGGACGGCATAAGATGTGTAACTGTTTCTATTTTTCTTGTTTTCAGCTTTTTCACCAGTGCTTACATGAAATGTACCTTTTTAATTCGGACGGTTTTTGTTTGGGTGCTGGTAGTAAATTGTTAGCGATAGGTAAAAAAATTTAATTAAACCATTCTCTATCGTAAGACTTGGATTTTACCATATCTATATAATCAACATTTCCTCGATTAAAAAATATTTATCGAACATTATAAGGAAATTTTGCATCAGTCGTTTTTCAAACATCCTGCTGTAGGACAGACAGGCTGAGAGACGATGAACGAAATACATGGACGTCGATTAAGAAAAAGCCACATAATGCATTTTATAAAGGATAGAGCTTTCTAGAAACGAGCAGATACCAACACAACCTCAGGTAGGTGTCTTGTATTTCATATATGGAGTTGTAAACAGTTTAAGAAAAAGTGGGAAGAATAGAATGAGACGGAAAAGAAACGTCACAAACAACATTTATTGACCGCTATAAAGTGAGATCAATGGTCTTCTAAAAAAGCAAATGAGATGAGATTTTCGATTTGCGGTGTAACCAAAACTTAATGAAAATTTGATTTCTGGATTTGGAAGAACGCGAATATAGGTATTATTTTTAGAGAAAGATGAACCGTCTACAATAACCGTTCTTGACATTAATAGGATTCTGCATGGTATATTATCTCCCACAATGTGCATCAGAAATCAACAGGGTTCGGTATTTATGGAGCCAAATTCTTGAATGAGTTATATGGGATGGAACAACTAATTTTCTTCGTTCTACGGAGAGCTCGACGGTAAATTCATAAGGTAACGATATTTTTATCACTGATTTATAACTCGTAATAATTGGGTCTTACAAAATTAGGTGTAGTTAAAAAATTTCCTCTAACCAAATGTTTATTTTAGTCTTACGTTGCAGATCTCATCACAATTGGGCGACAAATTTTAATAAGTATTACCCGTACGTAATTTAAATCCCTCCAGCGATTTGACTGAGGAATGTTAGGACAGTCGTACGTAGGAGGGAGGAGACGGGCCCCTGAGGGGATCGGCAAAAAGTCCCGTCCGTAGCTAGGCGCTTTCCGTGGTGGGCCTTATGTAGGCGGTTGAGGTAAAGGATGTGACGGAGGAGGTGGAGAGGTTGTGGTGGAAGCGTAGGTGGTGAAGTTGGCCATATCACCCCGAAACACACATGCTACAAGTTAGTAACGTATAATGTTTTTTTTTACTGTCCACCGTATGAATGTGATTACTATTTTTCACCTTATTATACTTAAATATCCACAGTGTTATATGCAGAGCCAAAAAAAAATTTTTTCTTTAGCAGCAAGGACGCGGTGGTTCATGTGGTGGCGTAGTTGGAGGTCGCAATGACCACCACTGAAGACGCGGCAGTAATTTCTTCACTTGTTTGACATGTGTAGATTTTGACACATCCTTCGAGGAAAATATTATTGGTAAAAGTGAAAAATTTGAGATTCGGGTAACTTCCATTTCTCACAAACACGCCCAAGCTTTGTGTTTTAACGTAAGTGATTTATTTTTACTATGAACTATGTTCGCATTAATACCTCATAATGAAATGTTAATTTTATTAAGGTAAGAAAATGTGACTGCCAAATACGCCATCCGCTCCATCCGATCTCTGTAATTTAATTTTTCAGCTATTTATAATGGATTTTTGGAAGAAAATGTACTTTATCTCATTACTTATGTCATAGATTGGAGCTATCGCACTACTGCATGGAGAAGTAATTCTTTATAAAAACTTCTAATTTCTTCACACAACAAAGAGTATATCTGAGAATAAAGTGACCTTTCTTTTATATGGTTTACTATTCTGAGATTATCTTTCGATATATCGCTCAGTTATTGTGGCATGTCTTTCACTGCAAGTGCATCAGGAAAATGGTTACAAGTGGCATTGGGAATTACATGAGGAGGTAAACGTTTTATTCGTGCTGCTGCACTAGCTGATATTCCAAGCATTGCTTTCAAGTACTGGAATATTTATAGCAGGTAATTTCGCATTCTTTAGTTTTTTCCAATTTCATTCCCAGGTCTTCACGATCTGTGTAGCTCTCATCATGTGTTCGCAATGAGATTTCAACAGAGAAGGACATAGAAATAGATGGGACGGCATAAGATGTTTAACTGTTTTTATTTTTCATGTTTTCAGCTTTTTCACCAGTGCTTACTTGAAATGTACCGGTTTAATTAGGACGGTCTATGTTTGGGTAGTGGTAATAGATTATTAGCGAAATATAAAAATGATTTAATTAAATAATTCTCTAGCGTAAGACTTGGATTTTACCATATCTATATAATCAACATTTCCCCGATTAAAAAATAATTATTAAACATTATAGGGAAATGTGGCATCAGTCATTTTTCAAACATCCTGCAAAAGGACAGACGGGCTGAGGGACGATGAACCAAATACATGAACGTCGATTAAGAAAAAGCGCCATTTTGAATTTTATGAGGGATAGAGCTTTCTAGAAACGAGCAGATACCAACACGACCTCAGGTGTCTTTTCTTTTATACATGCTGGTGTAAAAAGTTTTAAAAAATTGGGAAGATTTGAGACGGAATAGAAACGTCTCAAACAACGCTTATTGACCGCCATAAAGTTAGATCAATTGTCTTCTAATAAGGCAAATGAGATGAGATTTTCGATCTGACGTGTAAACAAAACTTAATGTAAATTTGATTTCTGGATTGGGAAGAACGCGAATATAGGTATAATTTTTAGAGAAGGATGAACCGTCAACAATAACCGTCTTTGACATTAATAGGATTCTGCATGGAATATTATCTCCCACAATGTGCATAAGAAATCAGCAGGGTTCGGTATTTATGGAGCCAAATTCCTGAATGTGTTATATGGGATGGAACAATTGATTTTCTTCGTTCTACGGAGAGATTGACGGTTAATTCATAAGGTAAACGATATTTTTTATCACTGATCTATAACTCGTAATAATTTGGACTTATAAACTTAGGTGTAGTTAAAAAATATCCTCTAACTAAAGTGTTTATTTTAGTCTTTACGTTACAGATCTCATCACAATTGGGCGACACATTTTAATAGGGATAACCCGTACGTAATTTAACACTAGAAACCCGGGACCGTGGCCCATACCTAAAACCCCGGAACCGGTCACTTTGACCGGTCGTATTTTTTCTTGCTTTTCGATGAGATTTTGTGGTTTTATTAGCTTGAATGTCTTCGTTTCAATATAAACTTACAATTTTGTTTTTCAACAATACCATTTTACCTAATATTAGTGGCTTAAACCTTGGTCTCCTGCCCTCTTGGCGCAGGATTTGAAAATCTATTGCTTGGTTCAACGAATTAAATGAGTGCATTTGGATGATGGAAACATTTTCTACTCGATAAGTAATATTTAGGTAAGTATCCAATGAAATATCTTTATTAGTGCTCTATTGTACAGTGCTTGCTTCATTGCATTTCACACAGATAACGATCTTTTTTTACTACTCCTGTGCATGTGCCGCACACCCGCTTTTTCAGTAATTGCAGAGATAGGTCGTTTTGTTTTCTTTGCAGCGTCCGACCTGACACGTCCTTCTCTTCCTTCCTGGTAACTCCTGTCTATTACCAAAATTGTCGTGTGGACCAGCGATCAATCTTCCTGGTCTAGATGCTACAGTGGCTGCCCTCAACTCGTCTGTAAGTTGCAGGATGAAGTTGCGCCTACAAATTTTCTTCCCTGTGACTTCTTCAAACACGATCCAGGAATTGATCACCGCTATATCAAGGATATTGTACAATACGTGAACTGGCCATCTTTGCGTTCCACTGAGAACAGAATATTTTCTACACATTTGGTCTGCAACATCAACACCACACTTCGTTTTGTTGTAAAATAAAACAGATTCTGGTAACTTCTTCTGAGTGCCTCCAATCAATATGTCTTTGTGCATGGTGCTAAGTGTCAGCACATTCTTGTTTACTTTCCCCTGGTAAACTGTCAGTGTCACATAATTTGTTGTAAAAAGTGTTGTTTCATACAAGGGTGCACGCATCTCTTTCACTACTGCAGGAATTTCTCTCCTAACTCGGTTCATAGTTCCAACGAGGGAGTTGTTACAATTCTTTAGTCTTTTAGCAAGCTTGAGCGATGTAAAAAAATTATCAGTTGTAATGTTTCGCCCTTTGTGTAGATATCGCTCCGTCAACTTCATTACAACGTATTCTGGCAGTGATTCATCTTGTGGTCGGCTCTCATCCTTACCCAGATAAGGAAAGCCATGACAAACGTACTTTGAATCCACATCTGCTAATAGCCAAAACTTGATACCAAATTTATCCGGCTTGTTTGCCATATATTGCAGGAATGGGAAACGACACATTGTCGGGTACAACTGCTCGTCGACAGTGAAGAAAGTCCACGGCATGTAGCATAAGTAGCAGTTTCCTGTGAATTTATTCTAAGTGCGTGATGCGAGCGTAAATTTGTCTTTTTGCAGGCGCTGTGATCGGGATGACTTTTCGTCCAAGCGAATATAACGCATTATTTCAGCAAAACGGTCTCTACTCATTGTTTCTCCAAACACGCCTGGACCCCACTTCTTGGACCACATCTCAGCAAGCTCCAGAGACCTGGCGCCGAGTGCACCGCGTATGTACAGGAGAGCAAAAAATGCGTCCAACTCGTCAAGGGAGACCCACCAGGGGTCATTGACGAGCTGCCTCCGATCCTCTGCCTGCATACAGTGCTGAATATGACGTACCATGGACTCATCAATGAAAAGTCTCTAAGAGCTGAAGACACTGCTATCGTTTACGTGCCGTTTGGCATGTGGTGTAGGGCATGGCATCTCCTAAAACACGTTCTGTTACTGTTTGCGTTCTTCGAGTTTGAGTGGGAAAAATCCACCGGTCAAAGTGACCGGTTCAGGGGTTTAAGGTAGTAATGCCAACTGATCGTGAACAATACCGACTATATGGTTCATACTTGGGGCACTAACAACTAATACTAAAAGGTTAAATGTCATGAAATTACGGCGCACTATCACACCTACAACGCGAACAGTAGCGATGTCATTTCCATAACCGGTCAAAATGACCGGTGCCGGGGTTCTAGTGTTAAATCCCTCCAGCGATTTGACTGAGGAATGTTAGGACAGTCGTAGGTAGGAGGGAGGAGACGGACCCATGAGGGGCTCAGCTAAAGCCCCGTCCGTGGATGAGGCGCATTCCTTGGTGGGCCTTATGGCGGCGGTTGAGGTAAAGGATGTGTCGGAGGGGGCGGAGAGGTGGTGGTGGAGGCGTAGGTGGTGAAGTTGGACATATCACCCCGAAACACATGCCACAAGTGAGTAACGTATAATTTTTTTTTTCACTGATCGACCGTATGAATGTGATTAATATTATTCATCTTATTATACTTAAAAATCCACAGCGTTATTAACAGAGCCAAAAATAACATATTTTTTCTTTAGCGGCAAGGACGGCGGTGGTTCATGTAGTGGCGAAATTGGAGGTCGCAAAGCCACCGACTGAAGACGCGGCAGTAGTTTCTTCACTTGATGTGTCCGTGGCTGAGGTGTTGGCCGTTGTGGTTGTTATAGTGGCGATGGTGTAAATAAACGTCCCTTACGAGACTACTCCAGGTTAGTTATAAATTATTCTTCATACTCAGCTCTTCGTATTTCATGAGATACTTATTTCTGTATTATTTTACATACATTTGCTTAATTATTTATTAATTTATTTAATAAGGGACTATATTTACACCTATATCAAGTTAAACGGTGAAAAATTCGAATATTCCTTGAATGTTATGCGGTGGTGGCATATTCATTTACGAGTGAATCCCGTGTCGGCCACATTCACTTTCCAAAAACTTACAGATCGGATCAACGTAAAAATTGCCGTGTTTCCTGAAAAATCCGTATATCCCTTCGTTGATTTGATCCATTTATATTTTAATCGTTTTCTATTTCGACGAGATCGCTACCTACGACGTTGCTTCGTCTGAATTAATAATTTGCATGCGGGAAAATAACTTATAATAATCCGATAACCCGATTCTCAATCTTCGTCCATTTACATCGTTTCTTCAGACTTTAACAATGAAGACATCCTCTTACGTTCATCGTCTTATTCTTTTCTTATCTTTTCTAATTTTTCCACTTTTATCTACGGGACATATTTAACTTAAAGACAAAGTTTACTGCCTTATACAAAGAAGAATGTTTCTGGCTGAGGTGGAAAATATTCCTTTATTGTCGTACACCGTACAGATCTTGGTTGACCTGTGTAGATTTTGACAAATCTTTCAAAGAAAATATTTTTGGAAAAAATGAAAAATTAGAGATTCGGAAAACTTCCATTTCACACAATCACGACGAAGCTTTGTGTTTTAACGTAAGGGATTTAATTTTACTATGAACTTTGAATATGTTCGCATTAATACCTCATAATGAAATGTTAATTTCATTAAGTTAAGAAAATGTTTCTGCCAAATACGCCATCCGCTCCATCTGATCTCTCTAATTTAATTTTTCCGCTATTTCTAATGGATTTTGGGAAAAAATGTGCTTTATCTCATTACTTATGTCATAAATTGGTGCCATCGCACTACTGCATGGATAAGTCATGCTTTATAAATAATTCTAATTTCTTCGCACAACAAAGCGAATATCCGATAATAAAGTGACCTTGCTTTTGTAAGGTTTACTATTCTGAGATTCTCTTTCGATATATCATATAGTTATTATTGCATGTCTTTCACTGAAAGTGCATCAGGAAAATGGTTACACAAGGCATTAGGAATTACATGAGGAAGTAAACGTTTTATACCTGCTGCAGCACCAGCTGATTTTCCAAGCATTGCCTTCACGTACTGGAATGTTATTCACAGGTAGTTTCGCATTCTTTAGTATTTTCCAACTTTATTCCCATGTCTTTACGCAGATATCATCAGGTCGTCGAAATGAGATTTCAACAGAGGAGGACATAGAAGTAGATGAGACGGCATAAGAAGTGTAACTGTATCTATTTTTCTTGTTTTCAGCTTTTTCACCAGTGCTTACATGAAATGTACCGGTTTAATTCGGACGTTTTTTTTTTGGGTGGTGGTAGTAGATTGTTAGCGATAGTTAAAAAAGATTTAATCAAACCATTCTCTATCGTAAGACTTGGATTTCACCATTTCTATATAATCAACATTTACCCGATTAAAAAATAATTATCGAACATTATAAGGAATTTTGGCATCAGTCGTTTTTCAATGATCCTGGAAAAGGACAGACGGGCTGAGGGACGAAGAACAAAATACATGGACGTCGATTAAGAAAAAGCGACATAATGCATTTTATGTAGGATAGAGCTCTCTAAAAACGAGCAGATACCAACACGACCTCAGGTAGGTGTCTTTTATTTTATATATGCAGGTGTAAACAGTTTAAGAAAAAGTGGGAAGATTTGACTGAGACGGAATAGGAACGTCACAAACAACGCTTATTGACCGCTATAAAATGAGACCAATGGTCTAAAAAAGCAAATGAGATGAGATTTTCGATGTGCGGTTTAAAAAAAAATTAAAGAAAATTTGATTTCTGGAATAGTATCTCCCACAATGTGCATCAGTAATAAGCAGGGTTCGGTATTTATGGAGTCAAATTCCTGAATGTGTTATATGGGATGGAACAACTAATTTTCTTCGTTCTACGGAGAGCTCGACGGTTAATTCATAAGGTAAACGATATTTTTATCACTGATTTATAACTCGTAATAATTGGGTCTTACAAACTTATGTGTAGTTAAAAAATTTCCTCTAACCAAAAATTTATTTTAGTCTTTACGTTGCAGATCTCATCACAATTGGGCGACAAATTTAAATAAGGATAACCCGTACGTAATATTAATCCCGCCAGCGATTTGACTGAGGAATGTTAGGACAGTCGTACGTAGGAGGGAGGAGCGGGCCCATGAGGGGCTCGGCCGTCCGTGGCTGAGGCGCTTTCCGTGGTGGGCCTTATGGAGGCGGTTGAGGTACAGGATGTGTTGGAGTGGGTGGAGAGGTTGTGGTGGAAGCGTAGGTGGTGAAGTTGGACATATCACCCCGAAACACACATGCTACAAGTTAGCAACGTATAATGTTTTTTTCACTGATCGACCGTATGGATGTGATTAATATTTTTCATCTTATTATACTTAAATGTCCACAGTGTTTTATGCAGTGCCAATAAAAACATATTTTTTCTTTAGCAGCAAGGATGAAGACGCGGTAGTAGTTTCTCCACTTGATGTGTCCGTGGCTGAGGTGTTGGCCGTTGTGTTTGTTATGGTGGCGATGGTATAAATAAACGTCCCTTACGAGACTACTCCAGGTTAGTTATAAATTATTCTTCATACTCACCTCTTTACGTTCATCGTCTTATCCTTTTCTTATCTTTTCAAATTTTTCCACTATTATCTATCTCCGTTCCTATTTCACTTAAAGACCAAGTTTACTGGTCGATACAATGAAGACTCTTATTTCACATAATTCCGAGGATATATATTTCCATCTCGCGCTTCTGTTTTTTTTTCGGTGGATGTAGTGAATTTCCTCTAGTCCGTCTCTTTATACAATTGCACGCATTCACAATCGCTAAGGCCTTTACTCCTACTTCGGATTTTAATTAATCCATGCATGTCTTCAAGGGACGAAAATTTTTTTAAATTTTCTGATTATATTTAGGACGATTTTTAATTTATCTGGAATGTCCTCGTTTTCGGATGTCTCAGACTTGTAACCGATATTACCTCCGCAACATTGTTATTTTCACCCTTTTGATGCGGACTTACCCAGGATCGTATAAGTAGGTAAATTTGAAGTGATACAAAAAGATCCCAACACCAAATCTGAAGCTTTCTATTTTACCAAACCGCCATATTCATAGCTACCACTGCGATCTTCAGCTCATTTACCCAGAGACTCTCTAGAAACATTCACTTCGCAGGGCGACACATCACGTCCTCGAACGAGGACGTCATCTGCATACCATTAGTTCTTACAGTGCTAAATTATAGGGAGAGTGCTACATTATATTAAGGTTTCTAAAGTTCCTTCAATGTAATTTTTATGTTTCAAATTTTTTCCTATATGTAGGTAAATGTCACATTTAAATCGCGTACAAAGTTACGGTACACTACCCCACGACAGTTTCTTCTACGATGCTCTCTGAGCAGAAGAGCATATATGAAGGGAAGAATATTCTATATTATGCAGCTATCACATTGTCACAAGCGACTTTTTCCAGAATAAGTTTCTGTTCTTCGTCAAAATTTCTATCTTATTTAATTCAATGGCGAAAGTTCGTTTAAATTTCTCATTAGAATGAAATGCTGCGTTTCCGTGGGTTACGTTGACTGAGATTTACGCCATACCACACTGCTATACCTGATTTGTTCACCAATAAATGTCAACACAGACTTCAATTTATCATTATAATCATATTATTTTAATTTTTTTAAATCCATATAAATAGTAATGCTATATTGTCTTCGGCAATGATAATGTTTTTTCATAGAGCAATTAATTTACGTATTTTCATATTCCATGTTATTTTTCGTATCTTTAACTATTTTATCATAATAAAATTTAGCTTTCAAAATATTTCACTGTATGAAACCAGAAATTTATCAAATAACTAGTAAATACTGATTAAAAAAAATCACACTTAAAAATTTGATAGATTACAAACTACGAGCAAAACATTTATTTATTGAAAAAATGAGCATATCATCAGCTAATAGGGAACATGTAATTTTTGTCGAGCAGTATCTTATTTTTTACTGAAATTTTTATTGCAAGCCGGAGTAATGTAAGTTCATTCTCATGTACGCAACAATGAGTGTTGCCATAGTGACGACAATGTACGCGGACGCAGTTTGCAATGGAAACGAGGATAATAGGATGAAGTGGTTGACTCTCCCTCATACTACGACATTTACACCGATGTTGACATTGGCTTCATG
Source organism: Tanypteryx hageni (assembly GCA_028673005.1). Taxonomy (NCBI): domain Eukaryota; kingdom Metazoa; phylum Arthropoda; class Insecta; order Odonata; family Petaluridae; genus Tanypteryx; species Tanypteryx hageni. The sequence goes on along the minus strand of CM054113.1, from coordinate 21,332,800 downwards.
AGAATCGGGCTGCGCTGGATACTTTAAAATACCCGCGGCAACCGTTAGAGACAGAAAAAACTCGCAATTGGTCCCTGGAATATGGAAGCAGTTCGTAGTAATCGTTGTGTTTTCGAAGGTACGAGGAATGCCTTAACGATATATGAAAACAATTCTCTAGGCCTTATCCGTTTAGATGTACATTCACCCCCATTTTTCTGAATACCTGAACTAGCAAACCTGACTCGATGTTGATGAGGAAGACGAGCTCTCCAAAGGTATCGCATTCGAACGATGATGCGGTGATGAGGTGGAATTTATTCGAAACGTCAACGTTCAATGCTGTGACGGACTTTCAAAGTGCAATCTCGATGCCGTGAAACACCGGAATCTTTACGTGAGTTTAAATATTTAAGCAAGCCGTCCGTGTGAAAGAGAAAATGTTTCCATCGTATGCAAGCATTGCTTAATTATCCAATTTACAGTTATACTCTTGCGATGAGCGATATTATGAATATTGATTTAAAAAAGACCTCGTTTTAAAAACGCGGAATATCCTAAATGTACTAAAGAATAAATAAAACAATGCGATACATTTAAGGAACGAATTAGAAGTAATGAACGGGGAACCGAGATGTGTCTTATCCCAGTAATACCGAATTTTGTAACGTAGATTTAAAAATTATCTAATTTCATGTTCCACTATCATGAAGTGAAAACCGATATCCTTTTTCTATTTTTAGAACTCTTCAAAAAAATTCATTCTTCTATGAAAAGGTGTTAGGGGTTTAGTTTACGAGTTCCTTGAATCGCACGTACTAAATGGGAACTGTAGGTAGTTGTTCATAGAGAATCATACTCAGTGTGCATATGTGAGGCACATATTTGACGAGGAGTTCATCGTTAGATAATGAATCCATTAATAGTAGCATCTTCTGGAATGATAGATTCGTGACTATTTTACCGTCTCAATTTTGACAAATGCAACTCGGTCTCGTTTTCTTATGAAGTAAATAATCTCTGTATTTCCATAAACAAATATCGTGGTTTTGACGCTCTCTCACCCAAAGTTTGTGAAGCCGCGTTTCACATGTAGGAAATTAAAATTTTTCGCAGAACCCAAACCCAGATATTATAAACCTATTGCAATTAAATTGAATTTGATTAGTTTTATTGTATATTTAAGTGTGATATCTTCTGTATTATAGGCATTCACACTTTAAGACATTTATGTTCGATTTACGATGCATAATATAGCAATAGTATGGATTATATTATTCAAATTTCATTCTACCTATACATTGCATAAAATAATGAAACAAAATTTTCAGTAGTTAACAATTCCCAGATAAAAAGCTTTTTTGGTTAATTTAAAAAATCGTGTTCTAAAAAATTACGTCAACTACAACGAAATAAGTTAGCTGCGTTATATAGGGAGAATGATCTCACAAAATGATAAGTGGATGCAAAAGGCAGGAGAAATTAAAAGTGCGAATGGAAATTTCAGCATATTCGTTCATGTGACAATCCCAAGAATGCACATTTTCTATATCGTTTAACAGTTTTTAACGATAAATCTGTTTAGATATAAATAATCTGTTCGTTTTCTTTCTGTGATAATCCTGAATTAGACTCAGATGATGTACTAAAAGATTGTGAATCAAATTCAATGCTTCTGGATGAGGTGGAAAATAGTCCTTTATTGTCGGACACCGTTCAGATCTTGGTTGACCTGTGCAGATTTTGACACATTCTTCGAGGAAAATATTTTTGGTAAAAATGAAAAATTTGAGATTCGGAAAACTTCTATGTCTCACATACACTCCCAAGCTTTGTGTTTTAACGTAAGTGATTTATTTTGACTATGAACTTTGAGTATTTTCGCATTAATACCTCATAATGAAGTGTTAAGGTAAGAAAATGTTTCTGCCAAATACGCCATCCGCTACATCCGATCACTGTCATTTAAATTTTCAGCTATTTGGAATGGATTTTTGAAAAAAAATGTTCTATATCTCATTACTTACGTCATAGATTGGAGGCTTAGCAATACTGCATGGAGAAGTAATGCTTTATAAAAACTTCTAATTTCTTCACACAACAAAGCGAATATCCGAGAATAAAATGACCTTGCTTTTATATGGTTTACTATTCTGAGATTCTCTTTCGATATATCGTACAGTTATTGTGTCATGTCTTTCACTGCAAGTGCATCAGGAAAATGGTTACACAAGGCATTAGGAATTACATGAGGAGTTAAAAGTTTTATACCTGCTGCAGCACCAGCTGATTTTCCAAGCATTGCCTTTACGTACTGGAATGTTAATCACAGGTAATTTCGCATTCTTTAGTATTTTCCATCTTTATTCCCAGGTCTTCGCGATCTATGCAGCTATCTTCAGGTCGTCGGAATGAGATTCAACAGAGGAGGACATAGAAGTAGATGAGACGGCATAAGAAGTGTAACTGTTTCTATTTTTCTTGGTTTCAGCTTTTTCACCAGTGCTTACATGAAATGCACCGGTTTAAATCGGACGGTTTTTGTTTGGGTGGTGGTAGTAGATTGTTTGCGATAGGCAAAAAGATTTAATTAAACCATTCTCTAGCGGAAGACTTGGATTTTACCATATCTATATAATCAACATTTCCCCGATTAAAAAATAATTATCGAACATTATAAGGAAATTTGGCATCAGTCGTTTTTCAATGATCCTGCAAAAGGACAAACGGGCTGAGGGACGATGAATCAAATACATGGACGTTGATTAAGAAAAAGCGACATAATGCATTTTATGTAGGATAGAGCTTTCTAGAAACGAGCAGATACCAACACGACCTCAGGTAGGTGTCTATTATTTTATATACGTAGGTGTAAACAGTTTATGAAAAAGTGGGAAGATTTGTATGAGACGGAAAAGAAAGAATGCAAATGAGATGAGATTTTCGATTTGCGCTGTAACCAAAACTTAATGAAAATTTGATTTCTGGATTGGGAAGAACGGGAATATAGGTATTATTTTTAGAGAAAGATGAACCGTCTACAATAACAGTCTTTGACATTATTAGGATTCTGCATGGAATATTATCTCCCACAATGTGCATTAGAAATCAACAGGGTTCGGTATTTATGGAGCCAAATTCCTGAATGTGTTATATGGGATGGAACAACTAATTTTCTTTGTTCTGTAGAGAGCTCGACGTTTAATTCATATGGTAAACGATATTTTTATCACTGATCTATAACTCGTATTAATTGGGTCTTACAGACTTAGGTGTAGTTAAAAAATTTCCTCTAACCAAATATTTATTTTTGTCTTTACGTTGCAGATCTCATCACAATTGGGAGACAAATTTAAATAAGGATAACCCGTACGTAATTTAAATCCTTCCAGCGATTTGACTGAGGAATGTTTGGACAGTCGTACGTAGGAAGTAGGAGACGGGCCCATGAGGGGCTCGGCCGTCCGTGGCTGAGGCGCTTTCCGTGGTGGGCCTTATGGACGCGGTTGAGGTAAAGGTTTTGTCGGAGGGGTTGGAGAGGTGGTGGTGGAAGCGTAGGTGGTGAAGTTGGACATATCACTTTGAAACACACATGCTACAAGTTAGTAACGTATAATGTTTTTTTCACTGATCGACCGTATGGATGTGATTAATATTTTTCATCTTATTATACTTAAATATCCACAGTGTTATATGCAGAGCCAATAAAAACATATTTTTTCTTTAGCAGCAAGGACGGCGATGGTTCATGTTGTGGCGTAGTTGGAGGTAGCAACGCCCCCGACTTCATACGCGGCTGTAGTTTCTTCACTTGCTGTGTCCGTGGCTGAGGTGTTGGCCGTTCTTTTTGTTATGGTGGCGATGGTGTAAATAAACGTCCCTTACGGGGTCCTGGTGGGGACTACCCTAGGGGATGCACAGAGGAAATGTAAGATTAATAAGAAAGCAAGTAGTGAGAAATTAAAAATAGGCACATGGAATGTTAGGACTATGCATTCAGGGGGTAAAAAAGAGAACCTAAAAAGGGAAATGAGAAGGAATAATGTAAGTATAGTAGGTCTTAGTGAAGTCCGGTGTGAAGGAGAAGGCGAGATAAATTCAGACGAATTTAAGATAATTTACTCGGGAGGGGAGAAAAAGGAAAGGGGAGTGGGGATTATAATGAGAAAAGAGATAGCTGAAAGAATAATAAGGTAGTGACAGTTAATGACAGATTAATAGCCGTAAAACTCCAGATGGAGCCAGTGGATATGCTTATAATTCAAGTGTATATGCCAACAACTAATGCTGGCGACGACGAATTAGATGAAATCTATGAACAGATTATGGAGATATTGGAGGATGAGGGAAATGGAAGGATCACCACCATAGTAATAGGAGATTGGAACAGTGTATTCGGAGAGGGACAGGAAGATAACGTAGTGGGAAAATATGGACTAGGGAAGAGAAATGAAAGAGGGGATAAACTTGTGGAATTCTGCCATAGAAATAGATTAATTGTAACTAATACATGGTTTAAGCATCACCAGCGAAGACTTTACACATGGAGAAGCACAGGAGACCAGAGACGATACCAGATAGATTACATACTAGTCAATGAAAGATTTAGAAATAGCATTAAAAATGTGAAAACACTAACAGGGGCAGATATCGATTCTGACCACAACCTATTGGTGGCAAATATACAATGTAGACTGAAGAGCGTTAGGAGAAACATAAAAGTTAACAAGAAATGGAACTTAGAGGAACTCCTTAAAAACAAGGAGGCTAACATGACTGAGCTGGAGGAAAGGTTGGGGGAGAGAGCTGAAGAAAATAGGAAGAATGTAGATGAGAAGTGGAGATACATCCATAGCAACATTAAAGATGTAATGGAAAAGAAGGTAGGAAAGATAACGGGTGAGAGAAACAAAAAACCCTGGATCACAGCAGCCATGCTGCAAAAAATGGAAGAGCGGAGAAAGTGGAAGAACATAAACACTGAAGAAGGCCAAAGAAAGTACAAGGAGTTAAATAATGCTTTATGAATGGAAACAGATAAAGCAAGAGAACAGTGGATAAATGAAAAATGCGAGGAGATTGTCGAATGTGAAAGAATTTGTAGAACAGACCTCATGTATAGCAAAGCAAGGGAACTATTCAAGAAAAAAGCAAGAAAGATAGGACGTAAAGGAATCATGAACAAAAGTGGTAAAATAGTATCGGAGCCAGACAATGTAAATAATGTTTGGAAAGAATACATTGAGGTTCTGTATGACAAAGAAGTAAAGCCAAGAAATATTGAATTAAATGAAGAAGAGGATGTGGAAGAAGATCAGCTAGGACCAAGTATTCTCGAGTCTGAAGTTAAAAGAGCAATTGATGACATGAAAAGAAGGAAGGCTGTTGGGAGTGATGATATACCCTTGGACGTTCTCAAGGTTTTAGGGTCTAAAGCAGTTAAGGAAAATAACAAAATTTTTTAACCAAGTATATGATACTGGCATATGGCCTGAAGATTTTTTAGATGCTGTGATGGTACCACTGGAGAAAAAGAACAATGCAAAATGTTGTAAGGATTACAGAACTATTAGTTTAATTTCTCATACAGCTGAAGTTCTAACCAGAATAATAACCAAAAGAATTGAATGTAAAATAGAAAAGGAGCTGCAAGATAATCACTTTGGTTTTAGAAGAGGAAGGGGGACTAGAGATGCTATAGGATGTATGAGGATGATGACAGAAAGAGCGCTAGAAGTCAATAAAGGTATGTATTTTTGATTTGTAGATTGGGAGAAAGATTTTGACCGAGTGAAATGGGATAAAATGCTGGGTATTTTAAACAAAATAGGAATAGATTGGAAAGATAAAAGACTGCTTAAAAACCTTTACTTTGATCAAAAGATTAGAGTCAGGGTTGAAGGAGAAGAAACAGAAAGTACTTCAATAGGGAGGGGAGTGAGGCAGGTTTGTCCTATTTCACGAGCTATATTTAATATTTATGCAGAAACAATAACAGAAGAAGCGTTGATGGAAGAGAAAGGATTTAAGATAGGAGGTGAAAGTATTACCACCATTAAATACGCAGTTGATCAGGGCGTAATAGCAGAAGGCTAGAAAGAGCATCAGAGGATGACAGACAGACTAGTGGAGGTGTGCCAACAATATGGAATGAAGATCAATACAGAAAAAACAAAAGTCATGGTGGTTTCAAAGGAACATAAAGAATTAAATATAATGGTAAATGGACAAAAATTGGAACAAGTAAGTAGTTTCAAATATCTCGGCAGTATTTTAGCACAGGATGGAAGTAGTACACAGGACATCAGAAGTAGGATTGCAATGGCAAATGCAGCATTTAACGAGAAGAAGGAGCTTCTCACAAGCAAGAAAATAAATTTGAAACAAGGAAGAAATTAGCAAAATGCTACATATGAAGCATAGCTCTTTATGGTGCAGAGACGTGGACGGTAAGGAGAAAGGAGGAAAAATATATAGAAAGTATTGAGATGTGGGTATGGAGAAGAATGATGAAATTGAAATGCACAGAGAGGAAGAGAAATGAATAAGTATTAGAAATGGTGTGAGAAGATAGGATGCTAATAAAAACAATCAGGAAAAGAAAAGCAAATTGGATAGGGCACATATTGAGAAGACAGTGTTTACAAAGGACGATCTTAGAAGGAAAAATTAGTGGAAGAAGAGGAAGAGGGAGAAAAATAATAGGAATATTAGATAATATAAAGCAGGGATATAATATTTATAGAGGTATAAAAGAGGCTTCTAGGGAGAGAGAGAGAAATGGAGGCAGCGATTCAGTTAAAACCTGTCTTCGGACAGAAGCATGATGATGATGACGGGACTACTCCAGGTTAGTTATAAACTATTCTTCATACTCAGCTCTTTGTACTTTATGAGATACTTATTTCCATATTATTTTATATAAATATACTTAATCAAGTTTTAATTTAAATAACATGGGCCTATTTTTACAGTTATTTGCCTGGTTTAACGGTGAGAAATTGGAATATTCCTTTTATGTTATGCGGTGGTGGCATATTCATTTACGAGTGAATCCCGTGTCGGCCACATACACTTTCCAAAAGCCTATAAATAGAATCAACGTAAAAATTGTCGTGTTTCCTGAAAAATCCCTATATCCCTTCGTTGATTTGATCCATTTATATTTTAATCGTTTCCTCTTTCGACGATGCATTATCTACGACGTTGCCACGTCTAAATTTATAATTTGCATGCGGGAAAATAACCCATAATAATCCGATAATCCGATACTCAATCTTCGCCCATTTACATCGCTTCTTCAGACTTGAACAATGACGACATTATCTTTACGTTCATCATTTTATACTTATTTTATTTTTTCGAATTTTTCAACTTTTATCTACGTGACATATTTAACTTAAAGACAGAGTTTACTGTCCGATGCAAAGAAGAATGCTTCTGGCTGAGGTGGAAAATATTCCTTTATTGTCGGACACCGTTCGGATCTTGGTTGACCTGTGTAGATTTTGACCCATCCCTCGAGGAAAATATTATTGACAAAAATAAAAAGTTTGAGATACGGAAAACTTCCATTTTACACAAATACGCCCAAGCTTTGTTTTAACGTAAGTGATTTAATTTTACTATGAACTTTGAATATGTTCGCATTAGTACCTCATAATGAAATGTTAATTTCATTAAGGTAAGAAAATGTGTCTGCCAAATACGCCACCTGCTCCATCGGATCTCTGTAATTTAAATTTTCAGCTATTTTAATGGATTATTGGACAAAAATGTGCTTTTTCACATTACTTATGTCATAGATTGGAGCCATCGCACTACTGCATGGAGAAGTAATGCTTTATAAAAACTTCAAATTTCTTCACACAACAAAGCGAATATTCGAGAATAAAGTGACCTTGCTTTCATAAGGTTTACTATTCTGAGATTCTCTTTCGATATATCCTACAGTTATTGTGTCATGTCTTTCACTGCAAGTGCATCAGGATAATGGTTACACATGGCATTAGGAATTACATGAGGAGTTAACAGTTTTATACGTGCTGCAGCACCAGCTGATTTTCCAAGCATTGCCTTTACGTACTGGAATGTTAATCACAGGTAATTTCCCATTCTTTAGTATTTTCCATCTTTATTCCCAGGTCTTTGCGATCTGTGCAGCTATCATCAGGTCGTCGCAATTAGATTTCAACAGAGGAGGACATAGAAGTAGATGGGACGGCATAAGAAGTGTAACTGTTTCAATTTTTCTTGTTTTCAGCTTTTTCGCTAGCGCTTACATGAAATGTACGGGTTTATTTCGGACGGTCTTTGTTTGGGTGGTGGTAGTAGATTGTTAGCGATAGGTAAAAAAATTAAATTAAACCATTCTCTAGCGGAAGACTTGGATTTTACCATATCTATATAATCAACATTTCCCCGAGTAAAAAATAATTATCGAACATTATAAGGAAATTTTCCATCAGTCGTTTTTCAATGATCCTGCAAAAGGAAAGACGGACTGAGGGACGATGAACCAAATACATGGACGTCGATTAAGAAAAAGCGACATAATGCATTTTATAAAGGATAGAGCTTTTTTAGAAACGAGCAGATACCAACACGACCTCAGGTAGGTGTATTTTATTTTATATATGCAGGTGTAAACAGTTTAAGAAAAAGTGGGAAGATTTGAATGAGACGGAAAAGAGTCGTCACAAACAACGCTTATTGACCGATATAAAGTGAGATCAATGGTGTTCTTAAAAAGCAAATGAGGTGAGATTTTCGATTTGCGGTTTAACCAAAACTTAATGAAAATTTGATTTCTGGATTTGGAAGAACGCGAATATAGTTATTATATTTAGAGAAAGATGAACCGTCTACAATAACAGTCTTTGACATTAATAGGATTCTGCATGGAATATTATCTCCCTCAATGTGCATCATAAAACAACAGGGTTCGGTATTTATGGAGCCAAATTCTTGAATGTGTTATATGGTATGGAACAACTAATTTTCTACATTCTCCGGAGAGATCGACGGTTAATTCATACCGTAAACGATATTTTTATCACTGATCTATAACTCGTAATAATTGGGTCTTACAAACTTAGGTATAGTTAAAAAATTTCCTCTGACCAAATGTTTATTTTAGTCTTTACGTTGCAGATCTCATCACAATTGGGCGACAAATTTTAATAAGGATAACCCGTACGTAATTTAAATCCCTCCAGCGATTAGACTGAGGAATGTTAGGAAGGAGGAGACTGGCCCATGTTGGGCTCGGCCACAGCCCTGTCCGTTGCTGAGGCGCTTTCCGTGGTGGGCCTTATGGAGGCGGTTGAGGTCAAGGATGTGTCGGAGGTTGTGGAGAGGTTGTGGTGGAATCGTAGGTGGTGCAGTTGGACATATCACTTCGAAACACACATGCTACAAGTTAGTAATGTATAATGTTTTTTCACTTATCGACCGTATGAAATTGATGACTATTTTTTATCTTATTATACTTAAATATCTACAGTGTTATAAGCAGAGCCAATAAAAACCTATTTTTTATTTAGCAGCAAGGACGGCGATGGTTCATGTGGTGGCGTATTTGGAGGTCGCAATCCCCCCGACTGATGACGCGGCAGTAGTTTCTTCACTTGCTGTGTCCGTGGCTGAGGTGTTGGCCGTTGTGGTTGTTATGGTGGCGATGGTGTAAATAAACGTCCCATACGTGACTACTGCAGGTTAGTTATAAATTATTCTTCATACTCTGCTCTTTGTACTTTATGAGATACTTATTTCCATATTATTTTATATAAATATACTTAATCAATTTTTAATTTAAATAACATGGGCCTATATTTACACTTATTTACCTGGTGTAACGGTGAGAAATTGGAATATTCCTTTTATGTTATGCGGTGGTGGCATATTCATTTACGAATGAATCCCGCTTCGGCCACATTCACTTTCCATAAGCCTACAGATCGGATCAACGTAAAAATTGTCGTGTTTCCTGAAAAATCCCTATATATATCTGAAGCCTTCTATTTTACCAAACCGCCATATTCATAATTACCACTGCGATCTCCAGCTCATTTACCCAGAGAATCTCTAGAAACATTCACTTCGCAGGACGACACATCACGTCCTCGAACAAGGACGTCATCTGCAAACCATTAGTTCTTACAGGGCTATATTAAAGGGAGAGTGCTACATTATATTAAGGTTTCTAATGTTCCTTCAATGTAATTTTAATGTTTCAAAATTTTTTCCTATATGTTGGTAAATGACACATTTAAATCGCTTACAAAATTTCGGTACGCCACCCCACGACAGTTTCTTCTACGATTCTCTCTGAGCAGAAAAGCATATATGAAGGGAAGAACATTCTATATTATGCTGCTATCACATTGTCACAAGCGACATTTTCCAGAATGAGTTTCTGTTCTTCGACAAAATTTCTATCTTATTTAATTCAATAGCGAAAGTTCGTCTCAATTTCTCATTAGAATATAATGCTGCGTTTCCGTGGGTTACGTTGGCCGAGATTTACGACGTACCACACGGCTATACCTGATTTGTTCACCAATAAATATCAACACAGACTTCGTTTTATCATTATAATCATTTTATTATAATTTTTTAAATTCATATAAATAGTAATGCTATATTGTATTCGGCAATCCATCGATGATAATGTTTTTTTCATAGAGCATTTAATTTACGTATTTTTATATTCCATGTTATTTTTCGTATATTTAACAATTTTATCATAATAAAATTTAGCATTTAATATATTTCACTGTATGAAACCAAAAATTTATCAAATAACTAATAAATGCTGATTTAAAAAATCACACTTAAAAATTTGATAGATTACAAATAAAGAGCAAAACATTTATTTATGGAAAAAATGAACATATCATCAGCTACTAGGGAACATGTAATTTTTGTCGAGCAGAACCTTATTTTTTACTGAAATTTTTATTGCAAGGCGGAGAAATGTAAGTTCATTCCCATGTACGCAACAATGAGTGTTGCCATAGTGACGACAATGTACGCGGACGCAGTTTGCCATGGAAACGAGGATAATAGGATGAAGTGGTTGGACTCTCCCTCATACTACGACATTTACACCGATGTTGACATTGGCTTCATGAGAATCGGGCTGCGCTGGATACTTTAAAATACCCGCGGCAACCGTTAGAGACAGAAAAAACTCGCAATTGGTCCCTGGAATATGGAAGCAGTTCGTAGTAATCGTTGTGTTTTCGAAGGTACGAGGAATGCCTTAACGATATATGAAAACAATTCTCTAGGCTTTATCCGTTTAGATGTACATTCACCCCCATTTTCTGAATACCCGAACTAGCAAACCTGACTCGATGTTGATGAGGAAGTGGAGCTCTGCAAAGGTATCGCATTCGAACGATGAGGCGGTGATGAAGTGGAATTTATTCGAAACGTCAACGTTCAATGCTGTGACGGACTTTCAAAGTGTAATCTCGATGCCGTGAAACACCGGAATCTTTACGTGAGTTTAAATATTTAAGCAAGCCGTCCGTGTGAAAGAGAAAATGTTTCCATCGTATGCAAGCATTGCTTAATTCTCCAATTTACAGTTATACTCTTGCGATGAGCGATATTATGAATATTGATTTCAAAAAGACCTCGTTTTAAATACGCGGAATATCCTAAATGTACGAAAGAATAAATAAAACAATCGATACATTTAAGGAACGAATTAGAAGTAATGAACGAGGAACCGAGATTTGTCTTATCCCAGTAATACCGAATTCTGTAACGTAGATTTAAAAATTATCTATATTCATGTTCCATTATCATGAAGTGAAAACCGATATCCTTTATCGATTTTGGAGAACTCTTCAAAAAAATTCATTCTTCTGTGCAAAGGTGTTTGGGGTTTAGTTTACGAATTCCTTGAATCGCACGTACTAAATGGGAACTGAAGGTAGTTGTCCTCAGAGAATCATTGTCAGTGTGCATATGTGAAGCACATATTTGACGAGGAGTTCATCGTTAGATGATTCGTCTTATGTTAGAGAAGTTCAAGATCGACGCCCAACCGTAGAATCATTAAGAAACGTCAAAGGAGAGGTAAAAATAGGAAATGGAGACTACGGTGTACAGATTGGAATTAAAATTTAAAACTCCTAAACCGTAAATTTACCCAGAGAGCACTCACACGTCAATAAGAAACAAGGAAAATTAAAATTATACTTACAAGTTTGCAGGACGAAGATGGCCTACAGGGACCTGCTGTCAAAAACTAGCCTAAAAAGAAGAAAATGAAAACACACACGCACAATCACTCTGGAAATCTGTAGATACGTATTTCGGGAGCTATGCTCCCATCTTCAGTAGCTGAAGTCGTATGAATTGTTTGTGTTTGGTCTTGTGTATTTATGTGATCCGTGTAAAAGTGAAAGGAGGGCAGAGGGGTGGGGGAATTCTTAACGTTTAGCGAGTAGAGGGGTGAGTAAGGGATAGGTCCGCGGTCGTTATTCATAACCGTCTCTTTGAATTTGTTTATGAAAATACTCTCGTAAGCGTCTAGTTTCCAGTCGGTTTGTGTTGATTTTAAGAGAGACATGTTTTCGATTTTAATCGGGTGATTGTTTTCCTGTATGTGTATTGCGACGCTAGACCTGTTAAATCTACTGTGTTTGAAGTGTGCAAGGTGTTCTTTGAACCTGGTTTCTAGCTTCCGTTTAGTTTGCCCTATGTAGACTTTCTCGCAGTCTGTGCAAGCGATTTTGTATATGCCGGATCTTTGTAGAGTCGGGATCGTGTCTTTTGGATTGTGTAGTAAGTTGGAGAGTTTGTTTTCATTCACAGGTACTGCTTTAAGGTTCTGTTTTGAGAAGATGTTTGATATGCCGTTAGTGATGCCTGGGACGAAGGGGATTTTTACGTATTTTGGATTTTGGGGGGCGTGCTTGTGAGAGTAATCTGTTTTTTCAAAGAAAGACTGCGCTTGTGTTTGTGTAAAATATTCTCTATCATCTGAGGGTCGTAACCATTGATTTTAGCGCATTTTTTTATATATTAATTCTGTGAGGAAATCAACTTTAGAAAGAGGAACCTGTAAGAGTCTATGTACCATTGAGTGGAATGGTGCTAATTTACGTGAAATATGGTGGTTGGAATCAGAGGGAATGTACGTGTCTGTGTGTGTGGGTTTGCTGTAAATCCCGAACTTGATTTGGTTGTTTTCTCTTTTTACGAGAAGGTCAAGAAATGGCAATGTATTTTGTTTTTCAACTTCATGTGTAAATTTAATGGAAGGATATTGATCGTTTAGTTGCTGTAGAAAATCAGTTATGTTATTATAGGAGGTATCGAAAATTGCGAAAATATCGTCAACGTATCTTAGCCATGGACGTGGGAAGTAGTTGAAATTGTTTTTGCATCGTTTTTCGAAGTTAACCACGAATAGGTTGGCTAAGAAAGGTGAAAGGGAGTTTTCCATTGTTGTACCGTAGTTTTTTTGGTAGAACTTGTTGTTAACTTGAAAGAAATTTTGGTTCATGCATAAGCGAGTTAGTCGTACTAATTCATCTACTGTTTTTAATGGTAAGTTTTGATCGGTGAGCCATACTTTGAGGAATTGTAATGTTTCATTGATGGGAACGCTAGGAAAGAGAGAAGAAACATCAAAAGATACTAAAATTTCACTGTCCTGTAGTATTATGTCTTTAACTTCGTTAATAAAATGAGGACTGTATTTTATATTAGAATCATGTTTGATAGGAAATTGTTTAAATTGGTCATTAAGCCAACGTGAAATTTTATATGTCGGGCTGTTGATAGACGAAACAATGGGACTGAGGGGAATGCCGTGACCTTGTTTTTATAAGGTTTACTAGTTTGAGATTCTCGTTCGATATATCGTTCAGTTATCTTGGCATGTCATTTACAGCAAGTGCATCAGGAAAATGGTAAAACATGGCATTAGGAATTACATGAGGAGGTAAATGTTTGATACGTGCTGCATCACCAGCTGAATTTCCAAGCATTGCTTTCACGTACTGGAATATTAGTAACAGGTAATTTCTCTTTCTTTATATTTTCCATCCTTAATCCCAGGTCTTCAAGAACTGTGCAGCTGTCATCAGGTCGTCGCAATGAGATTTCAACAGAGGAGGACATAGAAGTAGATGGGACGGCATAAGAAGTGTAACTGTTTCTATTTTTCTTGTTTTCAGGTTTTTCACCAAGGCTTTCATGAAATGTACCGGTTTAATTCGGACGGTTTTTGTTTGGGTGGTGGTAGTAGATTGTTAGCGATAGGTAAAAAATTAAAATAGACCATTCTCTAGCGGAAGACTTGGATTTTACCATATCTATATAATCAACATTTCCCCGATTAAAAAATAATTATCGAACATTATAAGGAAATGTGGCATCAGTCGTTTTTCAATCATCTTGCAAAAGGACTGACGGGCTGAGGGACGATAAACCAAATTCATGAACGTCGATTAAGAAAAAGCGACATAATGCATTTTATGAAGGATAAAGCTTTTGAGAAACGAGCAGATACCAACACGACCTCAGGTAGGTGTCTTTTATTTTATATGCAGGTGTAAGCAGTTTTAGAATAAGTGGGAAATTTTGAATGAGACGGAAATGGAACGTCACAAACAACGCTTATTGACCGCTATAATGTGAGATCAATGGTTTTCTAAAAAAGCAAATGAGATTTTCGATGTGCGGTGTAACCATAACTTAATGAAAATGTGAATTTCGGATTAGGAAAAACACGAATATAGGTATTATTTTTAGAGAACGATGAACCGTCTACAATAACAGTCACTGACATTAATAGTATTTTGCATGGAATATTATCTCCCACAATGTGCATCAGAAATCAACAGGGTTCGGTATTTATGGAGCCAAATTCCTGAATGCGTTATATGGGATGGAGCAACTAATTCTCTTCGTTCTATGGACATCTCGACGGTTAATTCATTAGGTAAACGCTGTTTTTTCATTGATCTATAACTCGTAATAATAGGGTTTACAAACTTAGGTGAAGTTAAAAAATTTCCTCTAACGAAATGTTTATTTTAGTCATTACGTTGCAGATCTCAACACAATTGGGCGAAAAATTTTAATAAGGATAACCCGTACGTAATTTATATACCTCCAGCGATTTGACTGAGAAATGTTAGGACAGTCGTAAGTAGGAGGGAGGAGACGGGCCCATGAGGGGCTCGGCTAAAGCCCCGTCCGTGGCTGAGGCGCTTTTCGTGGTGGGCCTTATGGAGGTGGTTGAGGTAAAGGATGTGTCGTAGGGGGTGGAGAGGTTGTGGTGGAAGTGTAGGTGGTGAAGTTGGACATATCACCCCGAAACACACATGCTACAAGTTTGTAATGTATAATGTTTTTTTCACTGATTGACCGTATGAATGTGATTACAATTTTTCATCTTATTATACTTAAATATCCACAGTGTTTTAAGCGGAGCTAATAAAAATGTATTTTTTCTTTAGCAGCAAGGACGGCGATGGTTCATGTGGTGGTGTAGTTGGAGGTCGAAACGCCCCCGACTGAATACGCGGCAGTAGTTTCTTCACTTGCTGTGTCCTTGGCTGAAATGTTGGCCGTTGAGGTTGTTATGGTGGCGATGGTGTAAATAAACGTCCCTCAGGGGACTACTCCAGGTTAGTTATAAATTATTCTTCATACTCAGCTCTTCGTACTTTATGAGATACTTATTTCTATATTATTTTACATACATATACTTAATTATTTATTAATATATTTAATAGGGGCTTATTTTTACACCTAATGCCATGTTGAAATGTGAAAAATTCGATTATTCCTTGATTGTTATGCGGTGGTGGCATATTCATTTACGAGTGAATCCCGTGTCGGCCACATTCACTTTCGAAATGCCTATAGATCGGAAGAACTTAAAAATTGCCGTGTTTCCTGAAAAATCCCTATATCCCATCGTTGATGTGATCCATTTATATTTTAAACGTTTCCTCTTTCGACGATTGCACTATCTACGACGTTGCCACGTCGGAATTAATAATTTGCATGCGGGAAAATAACACATAATAATCCGATAACCCGATCCTCAATCTTCGCCATTTAAATCGCTTCTTCAGACTTGAACAATGAAGACATCCTCTTTACGTTCATCGTCTTATCCCTCTCTTATTTTTCGAATTGTTCTACTTTTATCTTCGGGACATATTTCACTTAAAGACCAAGTTTATTGCCCGATACATAGAAGAATGTTACTGGCTGAGGTGGAAAATATTCCTTTATTGACGGACACCGTTCTGATCTTGGTTGACCTGTGTAGATTTTGGCACATCCTTCGAGTAAAATATTATTGGTAAAAATGAAAAATTTGAGATTCGGAAAACTTCCATTTCTCACAAACCATCTATAACTCGTAATAATTGGGTCTTACAAACTGAACCGTTCGCGCCGGCCGGTTCGACCCGTCTAGGACCTGTTTCCGGAGAAGGAAAGGGACATCCCCGCGGCGGTGCGGTCATGAGTATCCTGGCCTGTGACAGAATCGCTTAATGGGCCCGCCACCGGCTCGGGGCCTATAAAAGCGATCGAGGGGACGACCTCAAGGCCTGTTTTGTCTGAGCGCCGTGGCGACTGGACGCGCCCGTGACCAGGAGACCGCTCGGCGCTGCTGCTCCTGTTTCTCGCTCGGCGGCTCAGCAGGTTAGAGAGAAGACCACCTGCCACCCTGCCTATCTCACTGTAAACTCTGGGTTCCTTGTTAGTTAGGTTATAATACTGAATTTGTAATTAAGTTAGGGTTATTAAATGGTTATGGGGTTATCATTTACGCCGTTTTTTTAAGACTTCTCACGATTTATTAAAAATAGTTCAAAAAATTGGTGTAGTTAAAAAATTTCCTCTAACCGAATGTTTATTTTAGTCTTTACGTTGCAGATCTCATCACAATTGGGCGACAAATTTAATAAGGATAACCCGTACGTAATTTAAATCCCTCCAGCGATTTGACTGAGGAATGTTAGGACAGTCGTACGTAGGAGGGAGGATACGGGCCCATCAGGGGCTCGGCTAAAGCCCCGTCCGTGGCTGAGGCGCTTTCCGTGTGTGCCTTATGGTGGCGGTTGACGTAAAGGATGTGTCGGAGGGGCAGGAGAGGTTGCGGTGGAGGCGTAGGTGGTGAAGTTGGACATATCACCCCGAAACTCGCATGCTAAAAGTTATTAACGTATAATGTTTTTTTCACTGATCGACTGCATGAATGTGATTACTATTTTTCATTTTATTATACTCAAATATCCACAGTGTTCTTAGCAGAGCCAATAAAATCATATTTTTCTTTAGCAGCATAGACGGCGATGGTTCATGTAGTGGCGTAGTTGGAGGTCGCAACGCCCCCGACTGAATACGCGGGTGTAGTTTCTTCACTTGCTGTGTCCGTGGCTGAGGTGTTGGCAGTTGAGTTTGTTATGTTGGCGATGGTGTAAATAAACGTCCCTTAGGGGACTACTTCAGGTTAGTTATAAATTATTCTTCATACTCAGCTCTTCGTACTCTATGAGATACTTATTTCCATATTATTTTACATACATATACTTAATTATTTATTAATTTATTTAATAAGGGCCTATATTTACACCTATTGCCAAGTTTAACGGTGAAAAATTCGAATATTCCTTAAATGATATGCGGTGGTGGCATATTCATTAACGAGTGAATCCCGTGTCGGCCACGTTCACTTTCCATAAGCCTAAAGATCGGACCACGGTAAAAATTGCCGTGTTTACTGGAAAATCCCTCTATCCGTTCCTTGATGTGATCCATTTATATTTTAATAGTCTCCTCTTTCGACGATTGCACTATCTACGACGTTGGCACGTCTGAATTAATAATTTGCGTTCGGGAAAATTACCCATAATAATCCGATAACCCGATCCTCAATCTCCGCCCATAAATTTAGATGTAAGGACTACACACTGTACGGGTACAGGCCTGTCGGCCTTTAGTCAAAATAAAAAACTTCTTCTAAATTTTCTCCTACTCTTTTCCGCTTCACGGTTTTCATGTTGTGCCGCACCATGGTACTACACAGGGAGTTAGGTCGTTCCTGTGGACGAAAACTCGTCCAGTTGGCGCATGACGTCACGTGGCATAATCTTTGTAGCGGGAAGCTTAAAATTTTTATAAAAGTTAACGTAAATCGGCTGCTAATATCCGTCTTTTTATTTCTTCCCCCCTATTATATATAATACATTTATAAGTCATGCTATAAATTCCCGATACGTTAATTTGTACATACAATGATTTTTTAACGAATTACCGGAATCGGAAAAAGTTCAAGTTTGTTAAGAACATTCGGCATCAAGTGAACTTCGAAGAAGGGAAAAGACTTCTAAGAAAGGTCCCGGACTCATCTCTGAGAGGTCTTCATTCTCCGTATGATTCTCACTCAGAGGCCGATTTTTCCCAAGTTAACTTTTTAGTTTTTTCGTCATTGATTTCTTCGAATTTCGCGTAAATACTGGCGTTTTTATCACTCACTAGCGTAATTGCCCTTCAAATATGACGGGTATGCGTGAATTAAATTGATATAAAAAGATTAATGAAACCAACTTTTAGATACACTAAAAAGTAAACAATAAATATAAAATGCACATAATTGAGTGTTCCAGAGATAAAAATAATTACGGGTGAATGGAAATTGCATGACAAAGAAATACATCACGGTACACAATCCTTTTACG
This sequence comes from Tanypteryx hageni, assembly GCA_028673005.1. Lineage (NCBI taxonomy): Eukaryota > Metazoa > Arthropoda > Insecta > Odonata > Petaluridae > Tanypteryx > Tanypteryx hageni. The sequence goes on along the minus strand of CM054113.1, from coordinate 21,314,087 downwards.
TCCAAAATTTTTTTAATCTATGGAACCTTTAATTTTGTCTCTCTCCTTCTTTATTTATTCCTCTCTCGTATTAAAGCATTCACATGCATTCCCAAATGTATATAGTACATATTAGGATTAAGGCATCAATACAACCTCGTTATTTATTTTTATGTAAAAAGGTCTAGATCTGAAGTTCTTTCTAATTTTAATTTACAAAAGAGTGCAAGTCTTTAAATTGAAAAATCGATTTTTGTTGTCTTGTGGAAAATGGCACACCCCTTCCAACAAAAATAAAAATACTGGCCCCTAGGTGCACATCTTCATGATCCCATTGTTAATAAGTATCAAGTTTTAAGCCTCTAAGACTCTTGGTTTTTGAGATATGCAGTCCATACACACACTGCCTTTTATTTATATCTATAGATTAAGAGTATAAAATTTAGTATTTTAGTAACGTTTACGATGTTAAGTAGGTACTTATTGTAAATTAAATAAATAATATTTCAGATCTTGTTAAGAGATATTTAAGAATTATACAAAAAATACTACTATTTTTTAACATGCTATTCTCTCAGTATACTGTATTTGTGACAAATGTATATTGCACAAAGCACTTTCATTCTAAATATGCATAAATCCACCGAAGCCACTGTATAAATCGATTACGCAATAGTTAAGATCATACTGAACGAATAAATTTCATAATATTGACGCTTTCACTATTTATATCGACATCACTAATTTCACTACAACCAGATCACTGAAGTTCAATTCACCAGCAATTATTAAATAAATAGATATAGATCAAATTAATAAGTAACATATTTAAACCAAAGAATACCTGTTCTTACCTGATTTCACGTATATGTTGTCTCTTCTCCGGCATGCTCGTATCCATGTTTCTTGAATGGACTTTTCTTGAAGAAATCGAAAAAATTTACCCTACCATTACAATTTTTGTAACTGCTATTACAACCAAATACCGCACAAGACGTCATTTCACTGAGAAATCCACAGTTCAAGAGAAAACATAATAATTTCCAAACCCGCGACCACAGTCAATGCTAAATCATAGGCGGCAAGCGCAATCTATATGCCACGTGACGTCACACGCTCGAAGCGACGCTCTCCTGAGATGCGCAACGACCTACTTCCCTTAGTAGTACCATGTGCCCCACCATGGTTATGCATAGGGCTCTCGTATTGCAACTGGCGCGGCACTCGCGTAATGCCAACAACTCGCCACTTGCAATTCGGGGGCGAATCCCTCCATCTCAAAAGGGATAACGCGCCGTTCACAGTACGCCATTGCGTGGTGAGGAAACCTGTGAAACCTATAATTCTAACTAGTAATCTTAAGATGCAGCAATTGTTTTCTCATGTTGATTAATTTTTTTGTTCTCGCATTTTTCAGATGTGTCCCAGCTGGCCTTCATCTCGACACGTCGCCTGGCAACACCTCATACTGATGTAAAAAAACGGATCAATAAAAGAAATAAAAGAAAAATTATCTTCGAACTCGCTTAAACTTGCAATGCAGCGTTCTCTCAATATCCACTTGGCTAACCTTTATTCCTTCTCGAGTTCTATGTGTACCTATAGGTATACAAAATTTCCCAAAATATACCCAAGGGATGGAGTTCTAAAGCCCAAAGACGTCCTATTATATAATTGCTATACGAATTTTTGGCAGAAATTGATTTCGACCTTGGTGGCAAATTTCGATTTTGTTATAGGAAGAATCTGCGTTATATCTTCCGTATTTAAAATTTCTCATCTTCACTCGTTGATGGGTATTTTCGAAAGCGAGATATGGTTCATTCCATTCGCTCTCTTTACCGCAAACGATTCTCACATTCGTTTCGTTATTAGACCTATCACCGAAGTGGGAAATCTGAAGCATAAAAGTTTTAAACAAACACCTACGAGATTACACGATGAATGGAGTCAGAGATTGGAATGAATTACAAAAATTCTCACATAACAGATCTACAATAGAGTATGCAGTAATGTAATTTACTTTGTACAAAAACCATAGCTTCGCATAGAAATATTCATTCGACGAACCGTATGTAAGGAGACGAAAGAAGTAAAATGAAACTCGACTCCGAAGAAAAATTCCAGGTTTAACACTAACAATCTGAATGAAGAGAAATCCTCTCTTCCATTTCGGAGCAAATACAAATGAAAATATTCATAAGGCATTATAATATCCGGAAATTAAATAGGCAGAGTTTATATAAATCGGCTGACATCTGGAAAAGGGGGAAAAGGAATAATAACGCGGCTCAAACCTGATTTAGAATTTACGGTGCATTTTTATTACCCTTTTGAAACATTTACTCCACACAGGATTGATCCGCAAGATACTATAAAGTTCGTCTTTCGCTCGTGAGCTCTATCGTCTAACCCTAACTCTCTTCTCTCGCCCTTTGCTCCTTCTCTGTCTATACGCCTTCCTCCTTTCGCCACCTCCAGAAGTACTAGGCGGCGATTAATTTACGCGGGCGAAATTTCGGAAGTCTCTATGGAAATTGTTTTCGGAGACCTTTCCTCATATCAATCATTGCTATGTAAAACGTAACTTTGCGTAAGGATCCAAAAGTGATTATTTTCTCTCGTTCCGATTGCGTTTTTTTACTCGCCATCATACATTAATCCTTATCGATAACACGCTCTTAACTGTCACATATATTATAATTGGGATTATTAATCTAATTTCATGGAGTATTCTTCAAATGAAATTATTAACATTTTAAAATAATTAATGATTATTACGAGTCACATAAAAAGGTCATAAGTGTGAGTCAGTGTTGGTATTGATATTATAGTTGCATACGTATCTTAAGCCTCAACGATTCAATTGTAAAGGGATTCATCTTTCGAAGTAACTCATTGGCGTCACGTTACTGCATTATACTCGGAACCTTCAAATCGAATGAACCTGACGAAGGTTAAGCAAATGCAACCATCCTTCAGTCGGGCACACTCAACACCTCCCTGAGCGCTTGGGGTCACGTGACCTGCTTGAGATGCATATAACGCAAGTTTTCCGTTTTTGAACTCAGTTTACCTACTTCAACGGGAGTGGAAGGTGGTTCTGCTGGTGGTATAATATAATAAGGTATAATCTTAATTTAGTTTATAAATTTAGATGCAAGGACTACACACTGTACGGGTACAGGCCTTTCGGCCTTTAGGCGATATAAAAAACTTCTAAAATCTCTCCTACTCTTTTCCGCGGCACGGTTTTCATTCTGTGAAATCTATAATTCTAATTCTTGTAATCTTAAGATGCAGCAATTGTTCTCTCATGTTGTTTAATTTTTTTGTTCTCGCATTTTTCAGATGTATCCCAGCTGGCCTTCATCTCGACACGTCGCCTGGCCAAACCTCATACTGATGTAAATAAACAAATGGATCGATAAAAGTTTTTTTACCCGTAATAACTGTTTTACCAAATCATTCGTAAAACGCCTCCTCCCTGGGTAATACCTAGTTTTAACAGCAGACAACTCATCTTAACAGAAATTCCTAGCCTGTTTATTAGATTACTGTTTTGAGCGATGCAGTTGGATTCGATTTTCTGCATAATTTCGCCGCAGTAAAAATCGGAATTACCGAATCAACTAATTTTATTTCGCCTAATATTATTATGCGATTTGTGATGCCGGCTGAATAGTTAAAAAGCTCAATATTATTCTTGTTGCATCTTCAAAGCAACGAATTTTAGAATATACTTTTAACTTCGCGTATTTTTATAAGAAAATTCGTCGCCTCAAATCACCAGTACGTTTTTGCCTTCTCTTATGCCCGGACGGATCTCCTGCAGGAGTTATCGCGAAGGAATTAATTCGCGGTATTGTATCTCATGGCGAATGAACGTTTGTTGATCATTTTCTTATAGGTGATGTCGTAATATTTCTAAAATCTCTCGCGTAAGACGCAGAAAACTATCGTTCGTTAAAATAATCGTGAAATTTTGTTATGAACATAATTACGTGATTTATATTAAATGAGTTTATGGGCCTAACAAAAAATCTCGCAATTAGGCGTCTCAACCACGAAGGTATATTTTTCGGTGCGTACATTGACCAAAACGTGTATCGGAATCCCGAATAATTGTAGCTAGGTTTAAAACAATAACGTTGTTGCTACTCCCAGGCCGTTACGTGGGTATGTACCGCCCATGTGCAAAGTAGAATTTGCCACCCCCAATTAATTTTTTAAAATATTGCAGCTCGTGAAAAAAATTGATGCAAACCCAAAACAATTATATTAACATATTTATTAGTTACAAACGTATATATTATTAACATTTTAACAATGCTGAGCAAAAATTAAACAACAAACAGTTAAACGGTTTTTTTGTTACATGGTTAGTTTATCAAAAACATTACTTTAGTAAACACTTTCAGAGCTTTAAAGCGTTTTATGACATAATCTTTATCTAAATTCTCGCAAAGCTCATGTTCTATAGAAATAACAGATAAAGATGATAGCTTAACCTGTTTCATGGATGATCGTAAATAATTTTTTATTTAAAGAACGACGTTTTTCCAGACGCAACGGTAACAGGAAGGGTCAATAATATATGAAGGGCCACTGAGACGTTTGAAAATGTTGTCGCTAGATTATTTTCTACCATATACTCCAAAATCTCAATTTATTCATATTAGGGGCCAAAAATGTTTGCAATACTTCTAATTCATTCAACAGATTTATTGCGCTAATATCAAATTCATTTATCGTAACATCACTCAGTTCGATCTCTAAATCTGTGCAAAACTTCTGTTTATCTTCTTGGCTTAATTTATTAAAATTATGGATATCGTATTCAAAATGATAGTTTTGTTATGATCCTCTAGCTGGGTAAATCTTTATATAACAGAATAAATTGTGGTATCTAAAATTTTGAAAAAGAAATGTATTTTAAATTATTTCTTTACATTTGATATCGTCTCATCAGATGATTCCTAATCAAAATTTATTTTCTTCTTTCGCTGTCGAAGGACTGCACTTCTGGAAATTTTGGTTGTGTATAAATTTTCTCCGACAGTGATCAAAATGACATTAAAACCTTCGTCCGATCTTAACTGCCTAAAATATTGAATGAGATCTTTTGACACATCAATACATTTGAGAATATTTTAACCTGACTGTTGCATAATTTTACTGGCTACGTTAACCCTCGATAAAATTTTATACCAAATAACTACCGAACAAATGAATTTATATGATTGAATTTTCATGCCAAGGGATTGTACCTTTTGTGTTTAAGTCACGATTTTCACCTGAAAACATTTCAAACCATGCATCGTAAATTTCTGGTAAATTGGACCTTGATGGTTTTATAGCTTCAATCCTGCTTTCCCATCTTGTATCAGAGAGTGGTTTCAATATCAGAATATTTACATATTTTTCATAATCTGCCATTGGTGCGTAGAACAAGAGAAAAAATTATGCACTTCTTGGACTGTTGCAAAGAAATTGATTGATTCGTTAGTGACATTAGCATCTCTCACAACGAGGTTAAGAGTGTGAGCAGAACATGGCACAAAGATAGCTCTGGGATTTATATTTAAATTTTTTATTTCAAACCGTTATTTTTCCCCTTCATTGGTGGAATAAAGTGATCCGAAGATCCTATGCAGACAGGCATAAGCTGTAAAGTTGGGAATAATTTTGAAACGAAAAAAAAATTCTGCTATTTCACCAATTTCTTACTTGGCAATCTCACCATTTGAGAGGGAGGAGTTTTCTTCGGTGTATCTCTTCGAGGACATCCGTTGGGGCAGTTTGATACTAGCTTGGCTATTTCCGTCCCAAACAAGAAAACATCCGCGTTCAGAAACGAGAAAAATGATCTGCTACGTTAGTTCAATGGCAGAATATCCGCCCGGCAAGTGGAAGACCCGGGTTCGATTCCCGGTCATAGCAGACTTTTTTCTCGTTTCAAAATTATTCCCAACTTTCCCCTTCATATTAGCTCCATTATCGTAACCTTGTCTCCTCATGTCTTGTATGTCTATTCTCATTTCTTTTTAAAAAATTACTTGAACCAATAGCTGTTGTATCGAAAATAGGATAAAATCCGAAAAAAATGCTCTCTAATTTCAACTTTTTTTGTTTCCAAATTCAACAGGACAAAGTAAATTATTATACTTATTTGTTCAATGTGACTCCTATCTGAAGTACAATCTAATCTAATAGAGTCATATTTACAATATTTTAACAAATTTAAAATATTTTGTTATTTTTTATGAGATAATAGAAACAATTTCCTTTTTAATTCTATTTCCAAGATAATGCGGCATACTTTATTTTTTGCACTCGACTAATATGATCTGCTATAACAGCATTAACTTTGCTTATCATTTCTACCAGTTTTATGAAGTTGCCGTTGTTCGATTAATATAATGTGCTGAAAGTTCCCAGCAAAGCAAGGTTCTGTCTAGATAAAAATTTTATGATGCATACAATCCTTTCAGTTACTGCGTATCAACGCTTCCTTTCGCGATCATTAACACAACGATTTTCGTGATCAATGGTGACATTATTTTTTATATCTCTGGAAAGCTGAATCAATGCCTTTTATGCTTTCATATGTTGACCACTTTTCTCATGTCTGCTTAAAATTTGAGACAAATGCTGCAGGTCACTACAATCAGTTAAACTAGACAAATTTCAATTGACTCAAAAATTTTTTATAAAAAACGCAATAAGCACCTACTTTTGACATAGAATAAATCAGTCAATTTCTTGCTACCTTTTCGTCATTTTCTGAGATTCTATAATAATAGGCATTTGAAAAACTTATACCACACTTATCTTTGGAAATATTTGAATTGTACACTTGTATAGGACCCTTTTTAAATAATTTTAGCCTGTATTTTTCTTGGACGAATTCCGACCACAAGCCTGGATCGTCTGAAAGATTATTTAAATAACCTTCTGCTTCTGAATCCGGATCAACATTACGTTGGAACTCTTCTTTCGTATTATCCATAGTTTTTTCAATAATCGGGTGCACCATGTGGTTATCCGTTGTCTTGATCATTTCCTGCTCTATATTCTCGTCCAAAGCTACATTTAAAGCCGAAGTGGATGTCTTTTGTTTGAATAAGTTGGCAATTGAAGAGGAACTTTTCTGTATTTCCCCAAGTCTTACAATTCTTTTTTTTCTATACTCAACCCCGGGAAATCGTTTTCTTTTGTCAGCAGGCATCTAAAACAAGGGTTAATTTTTAATAATGAAAATAAAATCAAAACTTAAAAACAAAATTGTAAGAAATATCAGAAAAGAAAATTGAAAATGAAGCAGATTGATTGATGAAAGTTGTTTACAAAGGAAAAATAAATTAAACGCCCATACAATCGGACTGACCAGAATCGACGGCAAGAAATTAGACGGTAAACACTCTTTAATTTAAACTATTATGTAAACTGCAATTCTCGTTATCGATAAAAATGGTTCCTTACAAAACAATAAACACGCCTTATCGTGTAATTGTGATTAACAAAAAACTTCTTCCGGAAAAGAGCGAATAAATTTCATTAATTTTCAAACAAACCGTAAAAATCAAAACCTTGATAAAAAGTATACTTTTATAGAAATTACTATGAGTACTTACACCCTGCTCTGATGTAGACATTTCCAAGTTGAATGCACAAAAAACTCAAATCACTATCACTGATGATGAATAACTTTTTGAATGAAAGAAAGCGTTGACAAAAATACAATTCTAAAAATAGATGCAACTTCAACAAAGGTCAACATAAGACTGCTGATATCTTTCTCAAAAAAGCCTTTTAAGCCTGAAAAGTTAGAGCTTGAGGTGGGTTTAAAGAAAAATGACCATCTTGCTAAGAAATATATGTAGCTTTTGAAGACTTTCATGTTGGGGACTTGGGCGGTAGGAATACGTGCAATTTAGAGGCTTGCACCGAGCGGGAAAATAAAAAGAGTAGCTTATAAGAAGTCGCCATTTTCGGCCATTCTACTTTTAACACACAGAATTTCCTTAATACGAAGATTTCACAGAAGATTTAGGACAATACTATTATTTGCTGTCATTCATAAGATAACTCTGTCGCCCCAACGCAATGTACAGGATGGCAGTCTTCATCTTGAGCCTCAAAACACATGAAAATACGGTCACAAACACTCCCCACCAGTGGCGTAATGAACACGCAACCCTCGTGTGAAGGAGGCCGGCCAAAGGAGACCCACGGAGAAACGAGACACCCTTCTACGTGTTTTACCATGACTGAGGCCTAGAACTTCTCTCAACCAATTGCCAATATACTACAGGGACGCGCGAGAAAAAGAAGAACGAAAAAAGTAACGTTCTTCAGTTTAGATTCGGCTTGTTACAATCCGGTAAAATAACGGAAGCAATAAATGTAGGAGGTTTGTGCTCAAGTCTGTAACCGTCTTAAACTTTTGAAGGTTGCTGCTCACTGCCGCTCCATAGAAGCTGCCGCCCGTGTGCAATGCACACATTGCACCCATGGTAAGCACGGCCCTGGCTACTCCAATGATTTTTAAAGAGTTGTCTCCGCCGCTCCCTGTCTATGTTATCAGCTGTTTTGCAGGTGTTGAAGGAAGCACAAATTTGGCAACCATGTACCAGGCGCGGACCAACTAGCATATTACAAGCCGCCGTGGCTTTATTTTAAAATCAGTTAGTTCTTCGTTTATGTTGTGGGGAAGTGTTAACCACTGGTAGTTGTTAGTCGCTGTGTGAAGCCAGGCAAACCCGTAGAAGCAATTGTCTATTCGACATACCGTGTTCCTACCGAGTTGGTTATCTTAAAATTTTTTTCGAATTCTCCTGATTACTAATTTCTCTTAAGAAAATATTGATTTCCCTAAATATTATACGTTACGTGTAAAGAGAAATTATTTCTCTATATTCATATTCACATTTACAAATTTAGGTGACGCCTGAGGTGTTCACCTGTCAAACTCGCTTTAGGTTTATATTGATATGTTTCTTGTCGGAATGTGAACATTCGTAAAAGTTATATTTTAGTTTCAAGTGGTAGATACATGAAGATTTAAAATATTTTTACAAGTGCTTTTGACGGTGAGACTCAAATGCATCGATCCTTTCTGTATGCTGGGTTTGACACATTAACTGCCAGATACATGATAACTAGACCGCGGATTTTTAGGTTCTAAAAATTAAGTTTTAGGCGACTAAAATAAGCTCTTTAAGTAGCTTAATTAGGCTTTATAAAACGTAAAATAGGCTCTAAAAACTACTTCCAAAAATTACCAGTCAACGAAACATTATTGATTTGTTTTCAAAAAACAAAAATATTTTACTACTATGCATTGAAACTTATTCTTATGGTTAATTTACCATGCGTCACAGAGAAAATACTATCTACATTACATATAGTAATACTGACTGAAAACACTATTCAAGTATAAATTTAAGTACTATGCAGAATGTTTGACAAACTGTTTCATTCGGAATTCCCACAATGAATTTGTCACCTCTTTGCGTTTATTCCACAAATTTCCCGTAGTTGGCCTCACAGTAAATGACAAGCACCTTTTCTAAGTTTTTTTTAGCACAAAACTATGGCATTTGTCAGTTAATATCATCTTGTAAGCAAAAAAAGAACGTTCGACATCAACTGATGTGACGGGGGCAAACTACAACTTAGGTGCATGTTGAAATGAAATTTTGCACTAAACTTCACTGGATTTTCCTGCCAGTATATCTGCTGCTGTACATAGGCTCTGCAGACCTGAGTTCTTTTGTAGCCCTTTTTCTAGTTTGGCTCTTACTTTTCCCCCACTTCACCTGGCGCTTCCTTGATTTTTTGTTTCACTTCATTCAGCAAAGCAGTATTTTCGTAGATGGGTTTTTCTGAGCCCTCCAATTCAGCCATAATCCACGCAAGGGATGTATAGTGGGATCTAATATACACCAAATCCTTGGGACTGGAGGGATCATCCAGCAACATTTTCGCCGAAGTGACACAGGCAGTATCCTCAGCTAGATTTGCCACAACTTCCTTGACATGAAGGATATGCTCACTGTAAAATTCAGCTGCTTTCAGCCATGTGCCCCAGCGGCTGAGCACAGGCACAGGTGGCAGAGGGACATCGGGCAGTTTTTTTCAAAAAGCCTGTTTTCTTGTTGGTGCCTTGACGAAGACCTTCGCGGTGGAGATCAATTTGTTCACCTTGGGAATTTCCAGTCTTATTTGCTCTGCTACGCGGTTCAAACCACGGGCAAGGCATGTCACATGCACAAGAGAGGGATAGAACACCTTGAGCAACTGCAGGGCAGCATCTATGTATAGGAGCAGCACTTTCTCTTCGTCTAGATTGTTGGGATACAGCTATTTCAGTCAATTGTTCACAGAATGTGCTATTGTTTCCTGATTTGTTTTGGCAAGTTACTTTGTGCAGATGAGATAGGCTCTGGATGGCACATCTGGGTCCAATTTCCCAACAACTAAGTTGGCCATGTATCTGCTGAGAGCGTCAGTGACTGATATCCAAATATGTGAATCCCCAATGTCCTCCCGTATCCAGCACATTGCATCATCGTACGTGGGTTGTACGTAATTCTTGCCTATCGTTGACTCAGAAGGTACCGACTGATGGCAGTATCGTTCTAGGAACCCCTTGAATGTTGGAATTTCTAGTGTTCTTAATGGAATGTTGGCTGCCACAATTGCATGACACAAATCTGCATCAAACTGATTCTTCTTGCAGGATCCCTCAGAAGTTTTTGTTAAAAGCGTTTGTTTCATCTTCGATTTGCGTTAAACATTTGCCTTATGTAGCACTCCTTGGACATGCTGAGTTAGATGGGTTTTTATGAAGAAATAATTAACCTTAAAAATACGGAAATAATCTAATAAATATTGAAATGGTACAAAATTATAAAATTTACTGTAGAGCTACGAAGGTCCGCAGCTGGATTGCTGAAAATTTTGAATAACCACGTCTATAGTTACCATAAAATGGCTCGTATAAACAAAAAATGTAGATGGTTTTTGCCTCAACGATGACAAGCAATTCACAGCCAATAATTCGTTGCAAGCCAGCATTATAATGTACTTACCTCCTTGTTGTATGCTTGACAGAAGATAACTTTTTCATCCGTTGTGAAGTACGGGAACTCTTGTAGCCACTGACGTATTAAATAAGCTTTCGAACTTGCTACTTTATGCATTGCACTTTCACAATTTTCATGTTCACACTTCTCATCTTCACCCTCTGCAGTCTGGAGATGGACTGCAGGGTTATTCTCATTTTCCCGTGTCACACAATATGGCAATGTAACGATGAGAAATTAACGCAGCATCAGATTAAACCCATTGTTACATTGTCGCATCGTGCGACACAGGGAAACAATAGCACCACCGGATGCGTGACAGGTCTGAGCTGATGTTCGCCACCTGATCATGACCGTGGTGTGAAGGACATTTTCCCAACCCTCAACTGAACATAGTACAGTCAGTTTAAAAAATATGACTAGTACCAAAAAAATTACCCCTTTTTAGGCTTTTATGCATGAAAATGGCAAAAATAAGCATTAACGTCGAAATAGGCATTTTTAGGCATTCATGTCAAAATAGGCATTTTTAGGCACTATAAAATATACATTTTTGGGGTTATTCATGAAACGTATATATACAATTGTATATTCAGATATCTACTCAGGAAATAAATAGGTTTTTACCTAAAGATCCGCGGTCTAATGATAACTCATATCACTGGCCAGAGTTCTTTATTAGTGGAAGATGTCTCATTGAGAATAGAATTAATTTGATAGGATATGTAAAATGGCTGAGTATTATGAAATTCAATTTGTTTATGCAGCCAAAAATGTTTCTTGGATTTTTGTGGCTATTATACGAGACAAATGTAAAGGTAAATTATCCGTAGTACATACCTACTTGTTGTGGGATTGGGAATATAAAAAAATACACCAAGGGTAGAAATATTTTATCTACAATATTTTGTTGAGCAAGAGAAAATATTTTATATATCTGGATGACTGACTGGGAAACCCTTATTTCTGTGAGCAGTGGTTTTCAAATTATATGTAATGTATCAAGTATTGCAGTGGAAAATTCACTTTAAAAACTCAATAACATCCTCTAATGTTGAATATGCAATTAATTGCCCAGGACTCATTATTGGATTCTTTTGCTTAATTAAATAACTGTGAATCTTTGAGAGGATTCTGAATTTGAGTTAAACTTTACATGATATATGAAGTAGGTATGCAATTTCCAAACACCTGTGTTGTTTCTTTAAATTCCTTTCTCCATGCTGTTGACCTTTCCAGTAGGTGTGTTTATTTAATGAAACAAAAATATAAATTGTTGTGATGGTTATGTTACAGCCTTTCTATAAGTGCATTTTAAATTTAGAAACATTACTCTGATGGACTGACAGAAAGTGAAAACTGACACTTGCTTAGAAAAAGCCTAATGATATTTTTCAATATTTTTGTTTAACTTTCAGGTTCATCAGTGTACTTGTAAGATGCAATCATGTTTTAAGCATTTTGATGAAGATTATGAATATAAATCATCAATAAACTTATTTCATTTTATGCAATTTTTATATAGGTTGGGAAATCATTTCTTTTTTGTTAAACATTCTATACAGTATATAAATGACTTATTTAAGTGTTATGTGTAATAAAAGTGTTTTAGTTAAAAGAAGCATGATGTTTTTGTTCAGGGTAAGAACAAGAGTGCAATTGAATTAAAAGCAATCCGGAGGAATTCATTCAGATGAAGCCATGCAGCCCTGGTCAGTGTGTCTCATTTGATAACCTAGGTAGATCAGTTGGAATTATAATAAAAAATCTGAGTCAGAATCAGACTAAAAATTTGTATCGGATTCAATATTTCGGACCAAACATGATCATTAAAGTAGTTAAACGAAAAAAAAATTGGTCCCTGAGGTGATGAGGGTAACTCTTTTGGGTGTGAAGCTGGTAAATGCATTATTATTTCACCTAAAATTGAAAATGGGTACAAAATTGAAGTTTCTATAATGCCATGAGATCATTACAAAAAAACTTTTGAGTGGTGACATTGGTGAATTTATGACAATCTTAATCTTCCATGAGAAAGAATCATGCTACAAAACTACTGGACAATTAAAAAACAGACTATAAATATGTGATGAAGATTGGTATAGATTAACAATTTGATTTTGAGAAAAGATATTATGATTTATCCATAAAATGGATGTAATTTATAAATAATAAAATATAATTGTGTTATAATAATAAATATAATCAAAATTTTCACACAAAAGTAGTTTTCCCTAAATACATACCATTGAATTTTCTCTTAAAAAACGATAATTAAAACTCCTTTAATATTGAAAGTGGTATGACATATTTTGAACTGTGGATATGTCGAATAGCTGTGATCAAGGTATCTGTGTCTTAAGTGGTTGGTTTTCATTATAGTGAATGAATCCCTCCCTTTGGTCACTATGAGTTTGGTATTCATTCAGTGAATGTGAATTGCCCCAGCCTGAGTTATTTCTATCTTTCCATTTATATTATTATATTTCATTTTTCACTTGGGATTGTAGCTTAGATAAGAATAAAATATAGATTAACTTCAAATTTATTTAATGTTTTCACAAAAAATCTGTTTAAATTACTCACTTGATGCACCAATAACTCATTCCAATTAAAGTAGGTATTTTAGTAACAACCTGTGAATTTGGATAATTTGATCAAGAAATTCAACTGATGTTCAGTGTATAGAATTTTATATTTTTATAAATATCAATTAAACCCTTAAGTTACACAATATTGGGTCAAGTTAATTGTTTGCATCAGAGGATAAATATTAGGATATATTTCAATATTTTCACAATTCTGAACACAGAAAACATGTTTAGGAACATCTATACAAGATTTATAATTGAGAAAATTATTGAACTATTTCCAGATTTTGGTGGCTATCTGAAGTCACAAGACTTCAGTTTCTGAGAATGCCTTGGTGAGTCTATAAATTAAGATGTACTTAGTTAATGAATAATACTTCTATTTTAAAATGAAAAGTTATTATATAAATTAGAGATCTTTATCTTTCAAACAAGTTTTACTTCCTGTACTTGTCATGGAAGACTGAGAAATCTCTTTAGATCAGGCAATAGCCTAACGTTAATATCCAGTACCAACCAAAGGTAATCAATGGCAACAGTAAACTTTGGAAATCAGGCTTTCACTGAGATAACTTGCTCTTCCACAGTTCAGTCCAGATTTTCTTGTGGTTAGCAAAAATTATTAATGAGTCACCAGTTTATAGTGATTTAGTACTAATGCCATGATTCCATAGCCATGATGAGACTAACAATGTGACTGATTCAAAATGTTCAGAGCATACACTATTTGGACCTTTTTGTGTAATACAAGTTCACAACACTTTTTAAAAATAGTTTATTCTCACACTGTCACTCTCTCAATTAAGGAAGAGAAACCATCAGTTTTTTTTGTCCTGTTTCGAGATTACTGGAGTCATCTTCAAACGGTGAACGGAATTATGTTCTTCCATCACGTGTAATAGAACTGGTTATTCCAACTTCGACTGAGAGATCTGGGATTGGTGTCATCATCTGCCTCTTTACCCCCTTTGGTGTCCAAATGTGCATTCCTTGGATAGCTCACATGGTGCCGGTTGTATTGGCTGTTCAGTGTTGATGAGGCCAATGCGAGGTCTATCTCTGCTTCAATTTCACTCTCTGTGTCTGGGAAGAGGTTGTCCTGTGGAGGACGAGAGTGGCTTCCTGAGGAATATGGTCCCTCCAAAGAATCTGGTGAAGCACTCTTTTTATGATGTCTAGCTAAAATGACTCGCAAAACAACTCCCATAATTAATGCCAGAAGACCAGCACTCACTCCAGCACCCACATACCAGTAAAGTCTCTCCTGGCTCCCTGCAAAATCATTTCATACATAATTAGAAACCTAGCAATTTAATTTTCTTTACTATGTAGCATAAAACATCTGTGAAATGAAAATTACCAATGAAGAGAAATAAACAATGTAAGAGATTTAAAAAAATTGTTTAAAATTTGAAATGAACAAAATTAAAATTTTTAATCTCAACAATTGTTATTAAATTGTGTTTCTTACTCCTTTGAAGTTTTAGTGGCAATTAATGAATTTTCTTTTAATTGGTATACCTATATATTTTTAAAGAGGTTATTCTGTAAAGAGGAATGGTAAAAATTCTAAATTTTACATGACTATTATACTGACAGAGCAATAACGTAAAATTTTGCGAACATGAACATTTGTTTGATAGATTATGGAGGAAATTATTATAAAAATAAATGTGATTAAAGTTGAGCAAAATAATTATGGTAGGATGCCAATAAATTTGTAATAGTGATGTATGATAGAGTAAATATTTCAGATGATGTGATGCTGCAGGTTCATACACTTATATTAGTATTAATTTAATTAACATTAATTGTGGTTAGGATAAAATTTACTTGGTGATATTTTTCAACAAACCTTCAGTCTTGGGTGGATATAATGGCCCCTGTGGCTTTGAAGTAAATTCTACTTCATCTGGATACAATGAATCGTCATGGTGCTTATATATGTTACCAAGTTTCTTTTCTTGAGTTCTTTTGTGCTTCATTGCCACTTCATCGTCCTTTGCAGCATTAAAGAGTGTATCTGCCCCAGCCTCATCCTTTTCCTGAAGTTCTTCTCTCATTACAGGCTTTGGATTTGGAGGTGGTAATGCAGCAGACTCTTTGAGGAAATGATCAGTGTCATCATATTCATCATACATTGGATCCCTGTCATTTTTCACTCCACTTATTTCATACTCATCTTCTGTCATCCTCTCCTCAAAGCGCTCTTTTAAAACTTTGCCAGAAACTGGAAAATAATAACTTCCGTTTTGTTATTTTGGCACTGTATTTATATTTTGTGTTAAATAACATTATTTTTTTTAAATCAAAACTGTAATGAAATAACATTTCATTAATTCAGAAATTACAACAATTTGTAACAGTTTATAAAAGGCTTTATTATTTTGCTAGACGATTTATTACAACGTACTTTTTATGCTTTATCCAAAACATTCCGTAATTTCCGTAAATACCCGCGTATAATGCGCACTTTTTTCGAAATATTTGAGTTAAAAATTAGGATGCGTGTTATGCGAGGGTACATAATCTTCCTATTTTCATTTGACCCCATATTTTCACAATTTCAGCACCTTAATTACTGCCCGGATGTTCTCATAATTTTATTGGTAATTTTTACGATAAGTAAGATAGATAATAGTTAAAATTTATTAACTAATTCTATAAACATACATTAATTAAATATGAAAAGAATGAATTCAATATTTATTCATTTTAAATGCCAAGAAATTCTGCGTCACTGGACCATTTTTCTTCGATGTTGTTATCGGAATCGTCATCTTACGCATGACGTCACCCTACACCGGTGCCCGGCCTGGTGGTGAGGTACTTACAATTAGAAACAATGGCAGCTGATGCCTTTGAGTACACTGTGAGTTGATGCTTCTTGTAGAACTAAATCAAGTTATTGTTCCCTACTTTTCTCTTGGCCTTCATACGTGGTTTATTCTTGATTCTTAAAGTCTGTAGTTAATTATGGTTATTTGCTATCGTTTTTACCTGCTCCAGAGTGTTCTAATAAGGTTAAAACTGAAGGTTGGGCGAACCCATCCACCTCAGGCATGACTAAAACGTATGTAAAAAAACTTCGACATAGGATTATCGTCATTCCTTCAATTTATTAGGTCAAACAATATCATATGCCATACTATGAAATTAATATAATTGGATTATTGTGTTTATCCTAATATCACCTTTTTAGTAAACAGAGTATGTAATGATTGAGTTAGCTGACGTTCTTTTGGAACGTTATTCGAAAATTTCATTTCGCACTTTCGTTATGTTACCAATACATAATACCAATAATTCGATCATTGCTTTAGAACTCGTTACATCATCTACTTTATTCTGGACCGGTAACGCTAAAAAAAATCCGGTCGTGCTATACGCGGGTATATAGAAAAATCATAGACTACGAGGCTGAAAACACCTGCGGGTTATACGAGGGTGCGCATTATACGCGGGTATTTACGGTAAATAGTCAGATACACATAGTAATATGTACTTGTAATTTATTATTGGATATATTGCTAAAATTTAAAAATGAAAATAAAAATGGCATGTAATGAAACTTGAAGAATTATATTATCTTTAGTTTGTAAAATTTCTTACCACATGTATACAAAACTTTCAGGTACATTCTTGTATCAGGGTGGCATGGATGACCAAAGTTGGCTTTGGTTGCAAGCAGAGCACATTGCCGCTTTCCATGACACATCTGCATAACAGTCTCTGTTGTGTAACTTGTTAGACAAACTGAAATATAAAAATATTATGTTTTTAGCCTGAGGAACTATTTGGAACAACATTAATTTGAAAATATTCATTATGGTCAAAATAAATTTGTCATATGTCCAAATATTTTACACACTGAATTATTCAAAGCAAATGAATTAGCAGAGCAATTTTAAGGAAGAAAATTGATTTCCACATTTCTCCAATAAAATTTTACTTTTTCAGTGAAAGTATAAAAAATTGATAAAATAACGTTTTAAAAAAATTGATGTCAGGGGCTAGGAACGCACATCGGTTTTCATATGCAAATTGGAAAGATGCTATGCAGAGTAAGAAATTAATTATTATCTAATTTATTAGGCAAAATTGTGTGAAAAAGTGGAAAAATTAAGTGATTGAAAGGCATTAAATTTTAAAGATAAGGTATTTGGATATTTTGGAAGAATTCTACTGTACTAGCTAAATAATTTTTCTCTAATTGTTAATTTTTACTTCAGGCAGTTTACGAAAGCAATGAAGGAAAAAGCACTTACCTACATTTTCCTATATTTTTTTAAACAGTTGGTATTTTCTTTTAATATGAGTGGATCAATTGTCCATTGCTGAAAAGTAGTCTAATGGAAAAATATAACGAATTTTTCAGTCGTCTATGTTCAAGCCAAGTTCGGTAATAATCGTCTCCATGGCAACACTCCGATAAAATTCGATTAAAAATGCAAAAATTTTATTTTTTAATAGAAATTCAAGAAAATACGATAAATTATCGAAATTCAGTGATAAAAATTAGAATATTCATTCTTTTCCCCATAGAAGAGTACAAACCTCTCTCCTATATCATAGTTTTAAGATATTTTAATGTTTTAAAGAAAACATCTCTGCACTATGGATTTGAGATTTCCTATGTAAAACAAATGGACAAAATACGTTCCTGGAATCGAATCCGGGACTTCAATCTTCGCCAAATAAAATATAGCCCAGAGGTGGGCCCTGGCAGTATGAGCCTCATACAAAATTTCATGAAAATTGGTCCATTCGTTCAAAAGTTGTTAGCAGGGGACACACACACAGACAAGACCATTTCATAAGGCTACGTTTCCTTTGGAAACCAGCATAACAATTATAATTTGTGCTTACCTTCCTCTCTCACACCAGTACGTTGTGGGCAAGGGAAATTATCCATGCTGCCTCTTCCAAATGCTGCTGAGTATATTGCAAGACGAGTTCCTGGGCCACAGCGAATGTCTACAGTTTCCTCCTCACATGCCACCTTACTTCGAAACTCATCTGCAGGTGCATAGGAAAAGTTAATGGTAGTCACTGCATGACTAGATAACAATTTAAGAAAATTTGTTATAAGGCTGAGGAAGTGCATTAATAGATCATGTTGTTGCTGGTTATTTTTCAATATCTACATACAGAGAATTTCAGATGAACCCTAAAATATATGTGTAGGATTGAATACTAAGGTACAAGAAACCATTATGCAACTAAAACTTGAGCGTCATAGTTGTTGTGTTAAAGAAAAAAGGCATTGTACTCATCACAATGCTATTTGAATAAAAAGCTGCCATGAAAAATATGGCAACTTGAGATACATTTGCCAGTACTAACTGATCCCCTTGAGGGTGCGTGAGATAGATCGGGGGGAGGTGTGGTGCAAAATATTACACATATATTTGCCATCTGCTTAGCCATCCTAACTGTAAGATCTGCAATATGCAGCCAAAAAATCCTAGCCCTCAATTGGCTAGGACATATCGTTTGCTTCTTTTGTTTATTAAGGTGGTTATATTAATTGCAATTGTTGGTCCGGTAGGAATTGTTTATGAAATTTGACTGAAGGTTATATAGTGGGGAGTGCAAAGCCATTTTTCTTAGGTCAGGGGGGCATGGCTTTGCAATGTTGGGAAACCACTGCCTTAAACAAACACAATAAACGAAATAACATAGTCATTCCCAGAGCTGTGAGCATCATTTGTGGAAAGAAGTTTGTATATTGAAATTTATGTGTAATAAACTTTATTTTTGGGTCTACTGCTGTGGATCCCCAAAGGATTGATACTGAACTTTTCTTGTTTGAGGGACATTTTCTGTGGTTTGGTTTTGAAATCGCATAATCGCTGGATACTGCACCACATTACTCAGAGATTTCACTTAACTTAAATTTAAAAATACATTCTTTGAAATCACATTATAAGAGGTGTTCTTTCATAACAATTTTAATGCCAGTTCAGAAACCATCTCAAAATCACAAATGAAAGCATGTTTTGCAGTAATTTTTTAAAAATTTATCACGGGTATACAAGGGAAAGTCAGAAAATACAGATCAGTCATTAAATAATGGTTAATATCTCTTGAATGAAAGTAATTGAAAACATGACTTGTGTTATAATAGCAGCAAGCAATATAACTTACATGGACGGCACTTGTAAGCAACCTCTACAAACTTGGCTGCTCCAGGGCAAGGGTCTCCATAGCTGACTCTTGACAATGCTTTTGGAGTGGCGAGGAACTTGCACTGCCGTTTGTTATGACATGCATCTACAACCATATTTAAAAGAGGATACTGCAAACAAATTCAGAAAAGGAATAGTTATTTAGAAATTATATGGAGTCTCTTTATTATTATCATCCATAATCAACTAAAGGTTAGCTTCCAAAAGTACTAGCAATTGAGGGTGGTGCAGCTTTTTTATTGGGATTGTCATCCAAACAAGGGTGAAAAAATATCCATTTCTTAATGTAGTTTACCAATTTTTAGAGTTAACATGAATGTCATATATTATAACTTTCTATTTCTTGGTAATTTTATGAGAATATCTTTTTCTGTCTGACTTTTATAATATTAGATTTTTACTTTTATTTTTGTAAAGTATTTTGGGAAAAATTGAGTAATGAATTAGGAAAGTCAAGTCATTCAAAATATCTTTAAAAAGAATAATATTTTTAGTGCTCAAATATGGTACTTTTAAGTTACAATTCGGGGAGAAGTAGAGGCAGAAACTATAAATTACATGTTCGTATATCAAATAATACAGTATTACTCAAATCATCTATTCATTGCCACTGTTAATTATATTATGTTAATAACACCTTTTACGCTAATATCATAAGCGTAGCTTTTGACATTATAGTTTGATTTGATGTTCAAAACAAAAAAATGTCATTAAAGCAACATTTATGTGAACGTTTAGTGACTTGTGGTTAAAGCTTTTATTGGCGCTTTATATGTACCAGCAAGGTTGTCCGAATTTGAAAGTTGATGAAATTTAGCAGATACAAAAATTTAGAGGTTAGTTTTATTTATCTGTATTTCCAACAGATTTTATTTATTTATTCATTTAAAATTGGCCCAGAGTCAATATTACACATGTAAAATAGGACAAGTCATAAAAGATAAATTGGAGTGAACACTGTCATGTTCTTCATCGTGCAAAAATGCCACTAATACTTACTTACTACTAATACTTACACACAAAGTTAAATGTGTACATTGTTAAGGTGACCAAATGCCCTCTTTTCAAGAGGATATGCCTTTTTTGAAGATTTTGTCCTTTTGAAAATGATGTCCTCATCTGTCCTTTTTACACCCTCTTTGCCAACATTTATACACAAAATATAACACATAATTAGGGTATGGATTTTTCGGGTTTTACCCGATTTTTACCCTCCAATTGCCTTTTTAAATATTCGGGTAAAACACAAATTTTTTATATTTGGCAACAAAATTTCTATTCTGGCACTTGTAGGCGCCTCAGCACTTGAGTGCAGTCCGAGATGCTTGCAATCTGTTTGTTTATTCTCTTTCTAAACAATTTATTCGTAAGCTTACTTGTAACACAATCATAATCTCCTTGGTTTGCTCGTGACATGAATAGTCAAGGACGTGTCTTAGCCAGTTGCTGTAAGATCATTCATAGGATAAAAAAAAGAGTCCAAGCGTCTATTAGTGGTGAACTATGAAACAGAATTATTTCACTAATATCTGGTGTGTTTTCAAAAGAAGTTGAAAGGGAAGCAAGATACACATTTGTGCAGCCTGCGAGGTGTTGATAAAACTTAAATTTTTAAACGATTTTTATTTTAAAATAATTTTAATCGAATTTCAAAACAACAAAAAATGATAATTGCCTGAGATTGAACTTTTTTAAAACCTCGAAAAATCTGTAACTTATGTATACCCGATTTTAATCCGGATGAAAAGGATAGTAATAAACCCCGATATTTACCATACGAATAAAATTTTATTTTAAACTCGAAAAATCCATACCCTATATCATCATCATAGGTAGTCTGTCCGTAGACAGGTCCGTGATTATTCTTGGTTAAACCTGGTTCTCCATATACTCCTATTTTCCGCTGTCCTCTTTATATCTTGATAACTCTCTTTCCCTTTCAAATCGTCTATCAGCTGATACCTTTTCCTACCTCTTTCCCTTTTCCCATCTAGTTTTCCTTCTAACACGTCTTTAATCATACTCTCTCTCCTCAGGTAATGTCCAACCCAGTTAGCCTTCCTCTTTCTGATAGTCTGTATAATCATTCGCTTCTCTCCTATTCTTCGTAGCACTTCATCGTTTTTCATCCTATCTGTCCATTTTATCTTCAGCATTCTCCTCCAAGTCCACATTTCAAAGCTTTCCAAGTATTTGATGTCATTTTTCCTTAGCGTCCATGTTTCTGCCCCATACAATGCTATACTCCATACGTAGCATTTTATCAACTTCTTGCGGATATCTTCCCTTATATTCCCTGTAAGTAGTTGTTTCTTTCTCCTGAAAGCCGCCTTTGCTTTTCCTATTCTAGTTTTGATCTCATCCGTACATTTTGCCTCTCGTGTTATGATACTTCCAAGGTATCTATATTCTGAAACTTGTTCTAATGGCTTTCCCCCAATACTTATGTTCAGATTCTCTTCTTTACCCGATATTCGAATGACCTTGGATTTTTCTGTATTTATTTCCATACCGTATTTTCTACCTGTTATCACTAGTCTATTTATCATTTTTTGTAGCTCCTCTTCCTTTCTTGCTAGAAGTACTTGATCATCTGTGTATTTTACTGTTCTTATAATCCTTCCTCCAATTTTGAAATCCCCTGTGCCTTCTAAAGCTTCTTGCATTAGACTTTCTCCATATATATTGAATAGGGTTGGTGATAGGCAGCAGCCTTGTCTTACTCCTCTACCGATATTTATTCTGCAGGTGTCCACATTCTCAAACCTGACCTTTACAACTTGATTCTCATATAGATTCCTAATCAGTCTCCTGTCTTTCCAGTCTACACCTATATCCTTTAATATCTTCATCAACTTTACCCAATTTACTCTATCAAAGGCCTTCTGCCAGTCTACGAAACATGCGCAGATATCTTGACTGTATTCTATTGCCCTTTCTGATATGATTCTAACTACTCCTATAGCATCTCTAGTTCCTCGTCCTTTTCTGAAACGGAATTGATCTTCCCCTATTATTTCTTCTGCCTTTTTCTCCAGCCTTTTATTAAGAATCCTTGTGATGATCTTCGATGTGTGTGACAGAAGGCTTATAGTTCTGTAATCAGCAATATAAAATGGAAAACCTGAAGAATTAATTTGATTTTAGCAAATGTTCACAGATACATACAATATCAGAGTTGGAATTATTCATTAACACCTCAAGTTCATATTGAAGGTATTGTTATTTATTCACACTCATAATAATAATAATAATAATAATAATAATTTTTTTCCCGTGGGGGTTTTCTGTCCCCTATCGGGCGCGTCCCCAGGTGGTGGATAGGGGAATGCCCGGCAGATATGCAGGGTAGGTGGGAAATAAAATACCACCCGTGGACCAAAACAGAATAAAATCCAGGTGCGTATGTTCCCAAAGTGGGCGGCATCCTGGTAAGAGGCTGAGGGAGGGCAATACCCCAGTATCACACTAGGGGGAGGCCTCTTAAGCTGGAGAATTCCATGGCAGGGTATTCCTCTAGAACGACGGCGGAAGAACTTTAGAAGTCAACGGCGGCGCTCATAGCCCGAGTAAGCAGGGTTACTGCCGTCATACCTGGCCGCAGGTTAAAAAGGCAACCCATTTATTAGAAAATTGAGAGTAGAAAAAGGAGTTCAGCCTCGGATAAAAAGCCGCTGCCTGGGGATCGCCAGGGCACCTCTGGAGCTACCGCTGGGGGTGACAGTTTGCGAGCCGGTAGTGGTCGTGTGTTGACTAGGCAGACATCGATCGGGTCACCCGAAAAAGCAACAGCCAAATCCAATGGATGCAATAACCCAACACCGTCAAGTAATATTGCTCAAGCTGAATGTGTTTCTCAGGGGGGCAACCCACTTTTAACTGAGACCACACAAGCAGGCCGGAGACGTGTATGCATGAAATGGACAGCTGAAATTAACACCTTTATCATGCGCACGTATTACAGAATTACAAAATTAGAATCCGATATGACAGCCTACAGAGATCAACTCCATACCGCATTTACAAATCAATACCCAAACATACCTGTAACAGTTCAACGTATATCAGACCAACGCAGAGCAATAATAAGAAATAATCTAGTATCTCCTGAAACATTTAACCAACTAAAACACGAAATAGGCCAAGAATTAGAAGCAGATATGGAAGTTATATTAACCAATATGCCTATAAATAATGACAAACCTACAAATGAAACAGAACGCAATTTAAATATTATAACAAAAGAAAGTCCAACATCAAATGGTAAGAATTTAATTAATGAAAACACTGCAATTCAAAATAGTGGCAAACCCAAAAATAGTAATAAATTAACTAATGAAATTTCTACCCCTGATAGTAACAACCATAATATTGAAGTAAATGCTGATGCTGACTTGATTGAAAGTGTAAGAGAAACTTTCAACATTGCACTTATAGAATACACAGGTACAGACCCCACAAAAAGAGCTTACATACCAAAACAACACACTTCAGTAAAACTATCTAAAATAATTTTCATATTAAATGAGGTAATAATGCCTGAACACATAGAAAATATAGAAACATTTGAAGAAATCCACACATTAATATACTGCGCTGCACTCACTGCGGCTAAATGCAATGGCTCAAAAATTGTTAAACAAAATGACTGTGATAAATCAGACAGAAAACAAGTACCATGCATCCCAAATTGGAAAAAGAGACTGTTAAACAAAATAGAAAGTATAAGAGTTGAAATTGCAAGTCTAATAGAATACTCAAAAGGTAACCCTAGCAAAAAATTAGAAGGTAAAGCTAAAATGGTAGTTAAAAAATATCAAATGCACACGAAACATGACAACCCAAACGAACACATGATAGAATTCATAGATACTCTCAAACAAAAACTTGCGGCATACAAAGCTAGACTTAACAGATATAACAAGTGCACTAGACGCAAACAGCAGAACACACAATTTAAAAATAATGAGAGAGGGTTTTATAGAGTGTTAAAATCAACTGGTGACTGTTTGCACTCAACTGCCAACGAAAGATGTCATAGAAGATTTTTGGTCTCAAATATGGTCAAATACTGAAATACACAACGCTGAAGCACATTGGATACAGACAGAAATAGAACAATTTCATAACATTCATAGTATGCCGGCCCCCGACATATCACTAGATCTATTACAAACCATCATCCGGAAGACACATAACTGGAAATGCACTGGCAGTGACAACATTCACAACTACTGGTACAAAAGATTTACATGCACACACACACATTTATTAACCCAAATAAATAAATTCATTGAAGACCCCGACCAAGTACCTAGATTTCTAATGGAAGGCAAAACATATCTTCTCCCAAAAAGTAAGAATAATAATGACCCATCTAACTACCATCCTATAACCTGCTTACAAACCATTTATAAAATTATTACATCATGTATAACACATCTAATTAACTCTCACTTAGACAATGAAAACATTCTCACTGAAGAACAAAAAGGCTGTCGCAAAGGTATGAAAGGCTGTAAAGAACAATTGATAATTGACTCAATAATACTCATGCAAGCACAAAGACACAAGAAAAATCTCTCATGCTGCTACATAGATTATCGCAAGGCCTTTGATTCAGTCCCCCACTCTTGGTTAATAGAAGTACTAAAAATATACAGAATAAACCCGATCTTAGTTAATTTCCTGGAGAAAGCCATGCGGCAATGGCACACAATAGTTAATCTTATTGATAACAAAACAAATGTTTATGCAAAGGAAATAAAAATAAACAGAGGTATATTTCAGGGTGATTCCTTAAGTCCAGTATGGTTTTGTCTTGCTTTAAATCCACTCTCAAATATGTTAAACAGAACGAACACGGGATATTTAATAAAAAATAATCAGTCAAAACATATAATATCACACCTACTGTACATGGATGATTTAAAACTTTATGCATCAACACATCCAAAACTTAGTGAATTAATAAAACTAGTAGAGAAATTTTCGACAGACATTAAAATGGAATTTGGACTGAATAAATGTAGAACGCTAAACATAAAAAAAGGAGGAATAGAACCCTTAGGATTCGAAACAGAAAATCAGGGAATAATAGAACCTATGGATGAATTAGAAATGTACAAGTATTTAGGATACGAACAGTCAAAGAAAATAAACCATACTGATATTAAGAAAAATCTGACAATAGAATTTACCAATAGACTTTAAAAGATACTCCACACAGAATTAATTAGTAAAAATATGACAAAAGCTATTAATACTTTTGCCATTCCGGTTTTAACATATTCATTCGGTATAATAACTTGGACAGACACAGATATTGAAAACTTACAACGAAAAATAAGAACCGAATTGACAAAGTGCAGAAAGCACCACCCGTACTCAAGTATTTACAGATTGACACTACCACGCACAGAAGGAGGCAGAGGTATAATAGACATAAAAAACTTACATAATAACCAAATCAAACTTCTAAGGAAATACTTTCATGGGCGTCAAGATTCCCCTCTTCACATAAATATTTGTAAATCAGATAATAAATATACACCTTTGAATCTAACTGATACAGTAACAAAAGGCCATGAAGAACCCCAAAAAATAGCAGAGAAAATTGATAGGTGGAAAAGCATGACCCTCCACGGGAGACACCCCCAAGATTTGAGCCGATCTGATGTCGACAAAGAAGCGTCGAACACCTGGCTCAAACACGGAGATCTCTTCCCAGAAACAGAGGGATTCATGCTAGCCATACAAGATCAAGTGATAAATACAAAGAACTACCAGAAGTACATAATAAAGAATAGACAAATTCAAGATGACAGATGCCGAAAATGTAGAGAACACCCGGAAACTATACAGCACATTACAGGAGCATGCATCAGACTAACACAGACTGACTATTTACACCGTCACAATCAAGTCGCAAATATTATACATCAAAAACTGGCTCTAAAGCATAAATTAATAGAAGAAAACACGCCCTACTATAAATACAAACCTAAACCAGTTTTGGAATCTGATGCATTTAAGTTATATTATGACCGCTCAATAATCACGGACAAAACTATACACAGCAATAGACCGGACATAGTCTTGCAGGACAAGGTAGCCAAAACCACTTATCTAATAGACATAGCTATCCCAAATACACACAATCTTCAGAAAACCATAGTAGAAAAGCACCACAAATATATAAAACTAAAAGAAGAAATTAAACGAATGTGGAACATGAATACTGTACACATTGTCCCAATAGTTTTATCGATCACAGGAATTATCCCTACAGACTTACACAACAGTATAAAAATAATAGATTTACCTAAATCGCAATATACCCTCCTACAGAAAGCTGTCATACTAAATACAACGAGAATAGTACGTCAATTTTTAAGTTCCGAGTAATGAGAGTGCTTGGCAAAGCCCGTACCTCATTGAAATAACCGGCTCAAAAGCTGTGAAATACAAAGGTATAACAATAATAATTTTATTTGTCCCAGGACATATACATATATGTATAGGATAAGTCAAGTTGGCTATACAAGTAAGTGAGGATAGAAAAAATAAAAAAGAATACAAATACAATTACATGACAAGTAAACATTTAGGTACAGTTAAATTAATAAATCAAAAAATGATATCAGCATTTACCCATGAATTCATCTATTGAGTAAAAACAATTTTCTACCAGGTATTCTTTCAAAGCCCTTTTAAATAAACGGGTTATTAATGCTTTTTATTTTACATGGTATTTTATTATAAAATTTGGATCCTGCAAATGCAGGACTGTGTTTGTACATGTTAAGATTATGAGTAGAGGTCTTAAAATCAAGTTTACCTCTGGTTTTGTAATTGTGTACTTGACTATTAGTTTCCAGATCTAATAAAAATTGGTTATTTACAACAAATGTAATTGCATGAAGCAAGTAGATGGAGGGTAAGGTGAGTAATTTGAAGGACTTGAAATATTTTCTGCAACTTGTACTCCTATTGACTTTTGCCATGATTCGTACTGACCATTTCTGTAATTTGAACAGTCTGTCTGAATGTCGAGAGTGCCCCCAGACTACAATGCCATATTTAAGTCTGCTATATATATAAGCATAGTAAACGGATAAACAGCTTTCGATATCCGTTAAATTTATAATTCGTCTTAGAATATAACATCCTACAGCAACTTTAGAACTAACTGAGTTAATATGATTTTCCCAGTTAAGACAGTTATTGATAAGTACGCCAAAGGAATTTGGTATCCGACTGGGAGGGAAGATCAAGATTAGAAACATGTAAAGAGGGAGATATGGTAATCTTTTTTTGATATGGATGGAATTGCATGAAACATGATTTTTTATAATTGATTTGTAACCTGTTATAATCACACCAAGAGACCATTTTATCAATGGCTTGCTGGCAGTGGTTAGATACATCATTACTGGTGCTATTAATGAGATGGTTGGTATCATCTGCATATAGAAATAGTTCACCATTATCAAAGCAGTTGGGAAGGTCATTAATATATAATAGGAAAAGTAGGGGTCCTAAAATAGAACCCTGGGGGATACCTCTTGTTACTCTTTGAAATTTAGAAGTGTATAGAATTTTAGAATGTGATGATTTAAGAGTTTCTGCTTGGGTCCTATTAGTTAAAAATGATTTAATCCAATTGTTAGCTATTCCTGTTATACCATATGAATGTAGCTTCCGTATTAGAATATCATGGTCAATAGAATCAAAGGCCTTAGAAAATCCCTGTGATGTTTTCATGGTTGTCTAGACTCTGAAGTATGGAATTAATAAATTTGTAGATAGCCATTTCTGTACTCCTCCCTTTAACAAACCCAAATTGGTTGGTAGACAAAATATTGTGTTTATTAATAAAGGACATGATTCTATTATACATTGCATATTCAAAAACTTTGGAAAAAATTGAAAGAACAGAGATGGGTCTATAATCACCAATATCCTGTGGATCACCTCCTTTGAGAATGGGAACAACCTTAGCTATTTTTAGTTTCTGAGGAAATTCACCAGAGATAAAAGATTCATTTACTAGGTGTACAAGAACAAGAGCAATACATTTTTTAACTTCTTTGGTAATTATCATGCCAGGAATGCTGTCAATGCCACTGGAATGATTAGAGCTAAGTTTGTTAAGGATCACCATTAACTTCTTTACATCAGTGGGATAAAGAAAAATTGAATTTGAGCTTGCTTGGTTCTTAGGGGCAAACCTTTGAGAGTGGGGAAGGATGATATTGGGTTGATTGTCCAAATTTAAGAAATGGCCATTGAGAGAGTTTGCAATAGTACTTAGGTCGGTAACTGATTTCCCTTTAATGGCAATGGATTCTATACTAGACTTCCTATTACAAGTGGAGGTATTACTTTTGATTATATTCCAAGCAGCTTTTGTTGGGTTGTTAGATTTTTTAATCATATCAATGTTAAAAGACTTTTTTGTTTCCTGCACGAGCTTGGCATAGAACCTTTTACACTGTAAATAATGATTTTTATCAGACTCATCTTTAGTTGACCTGTAGTCATTATACAAATGTTTCATCTGAATTGATAAGGCACTAATTTCAGGGGTAACCCAACTTTTCTTCTTTGATTTAACATTATTGTTTAATACAACATTCTTTAAAGGGAAACACATGCCAAACTTGTGCAAAAAAATCTTTAAAAAATTATCAAATTTATCATCAAGTTTATCTACTGAGTGAACTTCTGACCAATCTTCAAGTTGAAAAAGATTACCAAATGTACTCTTTGCTTGTTCAGTAAAAAATCGTTTCACAGACGGAGTGTATTGCTTGGGTTCAGTCCTTAACTCATAAGAAAATGAAGTCGACTGAGCGAAATGGTCAGAAATGCATGCATTAATCACAGAACTATTAGTAACGTTTAAATTTGAGAAAATATTATCTATAACAATGGCTGATGTTTTACTAATTCTAGTAAATTCATGAATAGTAGGTCTTAAATTGTAAACTTTAAATTCATCTAGAAGTTGAAATTTCTGTGGGCATTGGAACTCAAATCAACATTAAAATCACCACACACGATCATTGAGCCAATATTATTACAAATAATATCTAGTGCAGCAGATAGTTTGCTGGTAAACAAAGGAAAATCACCATTTGGGGACCTATAAACACACATTATTGGAATTTTAGAGGTACCAAGTAACACCTCAATTGCACAGCATTCAAAATTAGATTCAGAAGATAACTTTTTGTCCTTGATTATAGTATGAGTTTTATATTCTTCCTTTACCAGTATTAAGACACCTCCATGTTTGGAATCTGGTCTACAGTAAAAGTCAGCTGCAAAAAAGCCAGTTATTAGAATACTGGGAAGTTCATTTAATGTGAGCCAGTGCTCAGACAAACAAATTATATCAACATTTTGTAAGCTTAACCATAATTCTAGTTCATCCACTTTACTCCGAAGTGACTGAATATTCAAGTGAATTATTGTGAAATTGATTGTAGTGTCTGAAGAGGTGGTGTGGGTTTCTTTAAATACATACATATTATGATTTAATGAGGGGTTACAAGTAGTAGTATTAATACCTTCATTTACATGCAGATTATGATTCATAGTAGAGGCACACCAATCTTGTTTATTTAGATTGGTGGACTTTACAACAACAACAACACTCCATAGTCAACAGACGTGGGGTCAGGAAATATATCACTCAGCATGCATGTATGGCCATACTACTCAATGGAGTTGAATGACCAATTTGGTTTTGCTATTGTTTTTCTAAATATAAGAATATCTCAGTTGACTGCTCAGTGAGTAACTCTTTCATGCTCTCATTTAAAAAGTAATGGTAGTTTATCTTTTCTGAGCTCTGTTACTGCTATTTATTTTATTAAATGAGTATTCTTATAATTAAGAAATTTTATTTTAATCAAAATATATGCTATATTGATCTGTTTTATTAATCAACTATTTCAATATTCATAAGTTTTAAAAAAATGTCCTAGGAAAGATATTCACCAAAATTTGAAAGAACAAATGCATTTGTAAATGGTTTTATAGCATTAAATGATTCTTTCATCGTGAATGATTGAAATGGATTTTTATTTCTTGGTGCTTCAGGCTTAATTGTTATCAGCATATAGAAAAGGTATTATTTGAGCCTGCAGCGTTTGAAAAATAACAAATGTTTAGAAAATTGTCAACTTTTATTTATTGTTGAATTATACATTTTTAACATAGTTACCTTTTTGAGAGGAGCATTGATGTTTAGGGATCAGAAAGCAATGTGTTGCAATGTCTTGTGCAGTATATTGATTCGGATGGAGCAGAGAGAGAGTGAAACTAGAGTGTGTGTGCGGGGAGGGGGCAATAGATTCTGATAGAAAGATATGCGTTTAGAGGGTTTAGAGGTTGGTGAAAGGGTACTTTGTGCGGGTGCTCTCGGTGATAGGAAGATATGGGTTTAAGGGGTTAATAGGAGGGATGGGCGAGGAGAGATGGGGTGAGAGAGAGTGGGGGTTAAATTATGGTAGGGCGGGAGTGTAAGGGCGGCTGATGGATTGGGTGGTGTAATGGGCGAGGGAGGAAAGGAGATGGCACGGAGGTGGAGGAATTAGGTAAGTGAAACCGAAAGAGGAAGGAGAACAAAGGAAGATCGCATTTCTCAGAAATCTCGAATGAAATTTGCGCTCTGTCAAAACGGAAAGATTTCAGATTACGAGGGAATGCGAGTAAGAAACGCAAACGAGTGAAAAGTCGCTCAAGATGAAATCGAAATGACGTTGTAAGTAAATGGCAGTTAATGTAACTAGGTTACATTTCAATTTAACAAAAGTATCAACTATTCCATTAAAATTTTCCGTTTGATATTCGATTAAGGATAAAATCAATATCAATAATATCAATCAATTTTGTTTCCTCCGCCTTATTCTCAAAAGCAGTTTTGAAGCCTCAAAAAATATCTCGAAAAAATGGACGCAAAAAAAAATTTTAAAACCTCTCAAGCTATGAAGAAAGAGGCTTCGTTTGAAGTAAACACAGACCCAAATTCGTTTGGAAATCCTCAACAGGGAGGGTTTATGACCCTTTAGTGAATAGATGAGAGGTTTGCACCCAGATATAAGAGATTAAATTTTTAATGTGTTAACCTGGCTTTCAGCTTCCCTCCAACAGATATCCTGACAATTGCTACGTATATATTGCAATAATGAATATCTACGGAAATATACTATTTCAAGAGCCTAGATTGGTCAGTGCTACCTGTATAAGAGATTAAAGTTTTTTAATACGTTAATTTTGATCTCGGAATGTTTCCAACTGATTTTCATAAATTTTGGTAGACATATAGATAAGTTAAAATTGCGTAGAAAACTAGCACTTAAATGCATGGGTTGATCAGTGTTGCCAACAGCACCGTAACTAGAAATTTTAGTGCCCGGGCAGACTGGGAAAACTACTAAATATGCGCCCCCCATTCAATAAATTTTCATTTGTTTAGTTACTATTTGGATATTTTTGCGCCTCTTACTTAGCTGCGCCCGGGGCAGATGCCCCGCTTGCCCCGCCCTAGTTCCGGCTCTGGTTACCAATATAGCTAATTTAAATGTTATCAACTAAATTCCTTCTCGGATTGAATTAAACGGATTTACATGATATTGGCAATATATTTTAATGATAGGAATGTTTATATTCGTCAATTTTTTGCTTGAAAAAACATTTCACGTAATGACGCAATAAAAACTTGTTTTGATTTGCTTTTTACAGAAAGCAACCTCATCCTCTTAAATGCATTTTTATAACTATGCAATAACTCAAGCCTTGCTTCGATAAAATAACCAATATAACAGCGGCAGAGGCTCCGAATTTATCATCACAGACGATTACATAACAAATGTTGAACAACAATAGCAGTAAATAACAACGTATTAATTACTGTTCCGTGATCTAAAAAGGTAAATAGTAATAACTAAATAATTATCTTATTTAATTTGCTTTAATTATGTCATTTATTCTCAAATTATTTTGTCTTGATTTAAAAACCTGAGAAACGTCAGGTATATTTTCTAGTTATAAATAAAACTAAAAACTATAATTGAAAGTAAAAAAAAGTTCGTTTGCTGTTTTTTCGGGGACAAAGTAGAGCTTTTTTCATCAGTAGATTTTAGTTAAATTTTTTGACACACTTCACCAAAATAAAATGATTTACAGAATATTTAATATATATACAAATGACTGGTAAATAGTCAGAACGCCGAGTTGGTATATAATAATACCAATGTTAAGTTCCAGATGAAGGACTGCGATAATAAATACCAATCAGAATATTGAGTAGCCATAACAATAATTTTAATGTCAGTGGTTTGTCAATTTTGGATTTTTTAAAAATAGGCATTGGCCGTTAAATAATCCTAAATAAGCTTGAATTCAAATGATACCTTGTATTTGTTATCTCGGATGTCATTGCATGCTGCTGTTTGGAAGAATTGATGATGATCTTCTGAAATCGTGACTTCATAGCTGATTGTTCGAAACAGACAATTGCCATCTCCAGTATCGTAATTCGATGAATGACGAAAGGTTCACCAAGTGGCTTTTTTAACCCGTCTTTCATTGTTTGAATCGAGAATAGGGAGATGCAATTCTTCACATTTTATTCTTCTCCACATCGCAGTGGTGGGTGAAAATAGGTCATTGCCAGTTACGATTTCTTCCAGAAATTGGATTTCTCTATCATTCCCAGAAGAAACTTACTTCCTTCTTTGATCTTTCATAAAATCTCTTCAAATTGCATCCATATTGATTAGTACGCAAGGGCTCAGCATTTATAGTCTTCAACTTATAGTTGCCATTTTCAGAATTTCATCAACATATATAAGGACCATCATATGGTTGACATCCTATGCCACTTTTCCTATCCAATCGACTAAAATTATAAATCAAAACCCTGTCTCCAACTTTTAATTCTTCTTTCAGCTTGTATATTTTTTCATAGTCTTTCTTCTGTCTAATTGATTGATATCATTGTCGACTGTGTTTCCTTAA
This sequence comes from Tanypteryx hageni, assembly GCA_028673005.1. NCBI lineage: Eukaryota > Metazoa > Arthropoda > Insecta > Odonata > Petaluridae > Tanypteryx > Tanypteryx hageni. The sequence goes on along the minus strand of CM054113.1, from coordinate 21,280,199 downwards.
GATTTCTTATTAGTAGCAAATTTTTACTTTTTTTTGTTCAAAACATACAGAATACATCTTGCCTACCAAGGGTCTCAGGCACTGTGGACTCTAGAATCAAAATCTCCTGCCTAGAGTACGCTATGCCTGGACTTTTTTTAGGCATGCCATTCTCTAGAGCAGGGTGCTTCAACCTTTTCAGCGCATTTGCGAATTTAAAGATGTATTGCGGGCGCCAATTGGGGGGGGGTGTACACAGAAAAATAAAACTAAAAGAAATGGGTTTGAGTCTTTGTTCATTTTCAAACAGATAAATATGATTTAAATACAAAATTTATTAATAATAACTAATGACAATTGACATTTTTAATGAGAAAATTGAATTTGTACTTCTTTGGCTAGCTTGTAATTGGGAATGTAGCTTGAACAGGTTGCTCGTAGGCAATCGTCAAGATGGTCATCAGTCAAACCTGACCGAAGCTTAGATTTAACATGGCTCACGGTTGAAAAAACTGTTTCGCATATATACGTTGATCCAAAGCAAGAGTAAATTTTTAGAACAGTGCTCCGCAGCACTGGATATTTAACCTTATCAACAAGATTCCAAAATTTTTCCTCATTAAAATGAGCTTTTAAGGATATATCGTTTTGAAAGACAGTGATTTCTAACTCAAGCTCTTCCATTTTTACACTTTTAAATACTGAACTGATAGAGAAAGCAAACTCAGTGACATTATTAGGATGAATGGAGTCAACATAAATGTAACGAATGGTTCCAAAACACAACACTCACAAAATTTATTATTAAATTCTTGTAGGTCTTCAATATAACAAACGAAAAGAATAGGATCGAATTCCTCTTGTATACTTTCTTCGATTAACTTCAAATTGGGAAAATAGACCAACGAATTTCTAGCTATATGAGTTTTCCATAAATTTAATTTACTTTTAAATCCATTTACTGAGCTAATCATTTCAACAAGCTTACAATTTTTGCCTTGTAATTCTAAATTTAACACATTCAATTTTTCGGTTACATCGGTAAAGAAAGCTAGATCTAGTAACCAAAGGTTATTCTCTAATTCGGGATAGATTTCTTTTTTTGGCCCTAAGAATTCCTTAATATCACTTATGAGGCTAAGAAAACGTAAGACTTTTCCTCTGCTGAGCCATCCCACATCCGTGTGCAACAAGACATCTCCATAAACAGCTCCTTTATCACTCAAAAATGTTTTAAATAATCTATGGCTTGTAGCCAACGATCTGATTAAATTTATAATTTCCGTTACAGTAATAATTACACGCTGAAATTTCAACACTTTTGCACACAGTGCCTCTTGATGAATGATATAACGATACGACAAAAACTTAGGGAATGAATTCTCATTGCGACACAAAGCGAGAAAACCGTTATTACATCCAACCATTGAGGCAGCTCGATCGGTTGTAATTGCCACTAACTTTTGAACAGGGATATTATTTTTCTAAATGTAACCCTTAAAAACACCTAAAATATCTTCTCCTTCCGTTCGTCCTGGAAGAGGGAGTATTTCAGGTATTCTTCCTTTACGGTGAAATCCTCAAAAGTAATTTTAACAAAAATTGCCAACTGATCGATACCAATAACATCCGTGGATGTTGCTGCGAAAAACATTCACATAGTTCTAAATCCTGAATAAACAGCGATTCTAAATTTCTGGCAATGTTTTCTACTCTCCTCAAAATAGATGAGCTCGAAAGAAGGATTTTGCTGATGGATGCAGTTATTTCACTTTTATTCTTAAACTGATCGAAAAGCGATTCAGCTGCAGACAGCATTGCTTCTTTGACTATTTCGCCGTCTTGGAATGGCTTCTTTCGCTTAGCTAACACATGAGCAATTTTGAATGACGCAATAGTTATATTTTTAGACTCTGCACAAGGTTTTACGAAAAGAGCTTGCTGTACGGATAAATTACGTTTAAGTTCTTGTAATTTGTTCTTTCGACTTGATCAATTAACGGGAAATTCATTGTTGAAATTTGTATGAAGGCTCAAAAAATGTCTTTCAATATTGCTTTTCTTCGGCACTGCCACACTCCCAGAGCACAATAAGCACACAGACTTGCCGTTTATATCTACGAAGAAAAATTGCTCCTCCCAGTCGGAGTTGAAGAAATACGTTCTTTTCCTCTTTGTCATGATCTTAACCCATAATTTAAAATAAAAAAATTAAATTAAATTCTTTAAAAAATTGAAATTAAAAACGTAAACTAAAAAAACGAAGCGGTAGGAATTCATAGTTTAAATTCAAAACTATATTTACCAATTATTTCTTGATGAGAGTAGGTTAAATTATCGTCTTTGTAGTATAAGATTAGTGAGCAAGATTATTCTTTTCTCAAAACTTCGTGTTTTCCACTAACTTTGCGACCGCGAACTACTAACTGACGGTGGGGAATGCCATTCCGATGGACGAGGCGGGAGTAGGAGACTCAACATAGCACATATAACAGTAATATATAAATATTATATATAAAATATTACAGTTTCTTTCCTCTCTTAACAATGTTAAAAATATTGAGCTTTCCTTTGCCACATAATTAGCTACTTTGTAGCGAATTACCACAAACTCGATTGAAAAACTAAATCCGTATTAAGTGTTATCCGATCGTATCTTACTGCACCTCCCCAGCAAATGACTTGCCATAATCTTAGTAGCGGGCGCCAAGAAATTTCATGACGGACGCCATGGCACCCGCGGGTGCCGGTTTGAGGGGCCCTGCTCTAGAGTACGTCCTACCGCCAGGCTAGGGAGGTGCAATAAGATAGTACAGAATAAGTAGAAATTCAATTTTATCATTAAAAATTTCAAGATTATCCTTCTTTATTACTAATAAATTTTGATTTCAAATCAAAATATTTTTGTTTGAAAATAAAAAAAGAATCTAACCCATTTCTTTTAGCTTTTATTTTTCTGTGTACCCCCAATTGGCGCCCGCAATCCTTCTCTGAATTTGCTGATGCGCCCTCAAGGCTGAAAAGGTTGCATGCCCATGCTCTGGAGCAGTGGTTCTCAACCTTTTGCGTCTTGCGTCCCACCTACCATTCTGTCAAAAAACCTAGGTCCAACCAACCATTTTGTCGAAAAACCTTGGTCCAACAATGATAAAAACAAACCCCATCTTTTCCAAGAAGTGGATTTTTATGTCAACTGCATTTCAAAACCATATTAATCCTTATGGACATCTTTAAAAACCTTAAATATTGGAGTAATTTTTTTGAGAAAAGCTATAGATTAATTACCGTCGAAACTTCGCGTCCCGCCTAGACGACCTTCTCTTGTCCCACCGGTTGAGAAACACTGCTCTAGAGTACGTGGTGCCTAGGTAACGCGTACTCTAATAGAGTCCGTCTTGCCCGGAGTCCGCGTTGCCTGCCACACCGGGACAACAATGCGCAGGGACACCGTACCGGAATCTTTCGCCTTAGGCAAATTATACATAATACAGATATTATATAAACCCCGCGATACATTTATGCGGTCCGCGAAGTAAGGTAGTTTTCACTAGACGGCAAAAACTCAAATGTATTTCTTATAAAATATTTAAAATAAATCTAAGAAATTTAAGAAGTATGTTAAATTAGCACATTTTAAATATACGCAACTTATTGCTAATACAGATTTATAAAAATTCTGCACAGGTGGGTAACTAAGTGTGTTTTTCCTGCTGCCGGTGTATTTTGCGTGTCAAAAGAACCTCGACGCCGAAACGCATTTTTGTAATGAATGGGTTTAAAGGCTGCATCATAGGGTTGGGGCGATTTCTTCCATGGGGACTTTGTACGGTGCCTTAATGCGACCCGTGGGTTAGATGGAGGGCCTTCATGCCGCCCGCGCACAGATGTGAGTTTGAGAGCGTCACTCATAAGTCACTGTGGGTGGCGGTTCATTCTGGCATTTTTTAGGCGTTCGAAAGCCGCAAATAAACCTAAATGGTCAATTTCGATATGCAATAAATAGGAAATATTTTCTCTTTTAAAATATCCACTATTTGCATCGCTTCCTTCGAGTTTTACTCAGTAGAAGACGCCAGATTCATATAATCACCCAAGAACGAGTTTTATATTCCTGTTTTTTTATTTAAGAGACATCGACTAAAAGGTTTAAGCTATAGACGTTGTTTCGCCTTTCTAGCTGGTATTCAGGGAGCAGGAAAAACGAGTGGGAGGATAAGAAACAATTGGGACCGTGATTTCGCGGGTGGGCCAAGCCTTATGTGGACTCTGGAGTTTTACCTGCAGGTCAGATGGCCAGTGGCAGGTCATGTTCGGCGATACGGCCCCGGGACAGAGCGGGGGCGGTTTGTAGATTGTGGAGGCGACGGAGCGGTGCAGAGAAGAGGAAGATGAGGCGGAGGGCGGGGGACTCCCGTACTGCGCCACCTGGACCGAGATGGTTGTGCCCAAAGGACAGCGGAGGGTGACCACCTCCCCCTCGCAACCGGCGCGCTGGTAAGTCCGAAGCGTCCCTGACAAGAGGGCTGGAAGATGGAGGAGGATAGTGGGAGAGAGAGAGAGAAGGAAAAGAGGGGTGAGAAGGAGGAGGGAAGAAAGAAATCGACGGAGTTGGAGGAGAAAAAATTACGAATCATTATTGGTTAAATATTAAAGAAGAATTTACGTCATGATATATTGATTAAATACGACATCTTAAATTTACAACTGCCTAACTATATAATAATAACTAATTTACACTAAATTTTCGAACGCCATTGGATTATTAAATGAAATTTTGCATTCCACCTAAGTTTCAGAATAAGCACTTAAGCATAAAAAATAGAAAAATTAAACTTTTGTCTTAGGCATCTCCACTAGCCATAGCGAGGCTACAGAATCAACTATGTACTTAATTTTTCAATTTTTGAAATTCGAGTGCTTACTCTGGGATTTATTTTCAGCCATAGGACGAGCTCGATAATTCTCTAGTGAATTTAATCTAAGTTTTTCTTCCTATGTATGGTTGCAGTCTAAAATGAAACGTACTAATTATATAAATATGATCAGCCGCTCCTAACTGAGAATCACTCGAGGAATCATGAGCGTCCACTTTTCAAGTAGGGTGGCGGAGGGTAAACGGTCCGCTTGAGACAAGTGCATTGGTACGGTTGCACTCGGTCCCGCTACTCGTTAATTAACCGCCCGACTTTGAAGTATTTGTTGCTTTATTTTATTCATCATTGCTTTATAAACTTGTGAATTTATTTTATTTTTTTTAGATTTTCCAGGCATTTAAGGGTTATGACTTCCAGGAGGCATACTTGATAAGGAACATGGTGTACACAGAATTGAAAAATAAACAGGCCGAGGCATAAGGTACTCTGATAGAGTTGATTTTTGTTACTTTTTATGATGGAAATAAATGCCATTTGAAATGATTTTCGATCGACGAAATTGCTTCACTTAAGAAATATGCCACAGATATAGCGTGCTTTGAATTCACTTTCTGAATTCGTATTTTCAAACCGAGAAATCCACATTTAAAAGTGTGACTTCTACGTGAAAGACTACGGTACGTGAATTTACGTACAACTTGTTAGCTAAGCGTGTGGCTATATAACGAGTCAAGTAGTTTCTTCCACAATGCCTAAAGTGAATACTTATTTAAGAAAAAGCACAGTTTTTACATTTTTATGTACACAGTACATAGAGAATTGCATAATCAAATACGAGACATATAGAGTGTGATATGGCCATAAATATGGATTTCGATATTTTGAAGAATTTGTTCTTTTTATGTATCTGAGAAAGTGTTTTTCTGATACTGTCTCTCTGTTTGTCTCCTGTTGTTTGTTTTCAATTATAGAGGATGAACGACTTCAAAAAATCTGAACAAATCTGGTATTAATTAGTGTATCATTGGTGATAGAAACCTTGTTCGGATGAACCGCATCGCTCGATAAAGAGGGCCGTTTACTCTTGCCAATTTCTACAAATTTTCAATTTATTCGAAAGTGTCCGCATGGATTTCGACCAATAAATTCAATCACTTATACAGACTACCGATGCCTATCCAGCGAGATTCCCATGTAACGTGTTTTACGCACAGCTGTTGCCACGTTTTCTGCGAAAAGCCAGTGCCGTTTCTATGACACAAAACGAGCAAAAATATATTTCTTCCCGTAAATACGCTTTAAAATAACCATTAACATTATTGCACGTAAAGTTTTGAGAAAATTCGTGCGATGTGTGTTGCACCTATTTTTCTCATTTCCGCCGTGACGCGTGGGTCGATGGGGCTGACCAAAGAAACAATTTCTACCGAGCTTTCGCGCCGATCCGACCGACGCCATCTCTGAATTAGTCACGCTCTTTATATTGCCGACGCTTTTCGGCACCTCTTCCTCCGCCTCAATCGGTGGCGACCCTCCTTCCAGGATAACGTCCTTTCGAATGGTTCTCACTTTCGCTCGGGTCGGAATATTTTTACGGCCGGATGCCCTTCCTGCCGCCGACGCAGCGCCACTCGAGTTGTATATACTCACGCACACGGACGCACACATGCTCATTTCGAAAGCGAGTGCACGGAATGAAGAAAACGGCGATTTCGCGCTGCGACGCATAGCACGCCGAACTGTACTATTCGAGGAATGAAGAACTAATAACAGGCGGGGCGAAATCGCACCGTATTTCTCGCGGATGACACACACAAACGTTTTTCTCGCTTCGTTTAAATAAAAAAAAGTCGTGAAGCGACCTGAGTTTATGGGTGGAGCAGGGAGGAGGTTGATTCCCATTTCCTCCTCCATTGGAAAATGAAAATGCACGGATTTTGTGATTCGCTCCTCTCATTGATGAATTATCAAGGAGATTAAAATATTATTGCTTGTTTTAGCCGTAATCTCTCTTTTTTTAAATAAACAGGTTACACTTTCATTGTTTTCTCCAAACGTCCATCTCTTGTCAGGATCCCAGATTACATAGCGAGCCCTCAACTCTTTTCAAATCTGGGCTACGCAATTGGGGTGGAGACAAATTTTTGATGAAGAAAGTGTATGGAAAATAAACGCACATTTCAGCGACGAAGCAGCCGTCCTCAGTGGAGATCCACGGTTCCTTGATTCCAAGGAAAGATTCTTTGCTTGTCTTAGACTGAATGATCTGAGAATCACCACTGAGGAGGGATACTTTGTAGTCGATCGTTCATTGTAAGAGGGAGAAACAACTAGAAATTGCTTCGTTCGAAGTTTAAAACCCATAAACCTTAAACGATTAAAATTCCTAAAGGATTCGTAAAATTTTAACGGAGAAATAAATTGACGTAACGTGAGTGCCGCTCGAAATATTCCGCTTTACAGGAAACGGCCATAAAACTCTTAAATAGTCCGCATCGCTTATCACCTCGTTCCCTCCACAATCATCCGCTTTTATTTCCGTAAGAACCGTCTCTTTGACAAAGGATACATAAATCCTTGCTGCTTTGGGGTAGTGACCCTAATTCGGGTCCCGAGAGGCTGTCTTGCCGCCGCGAAAACATTGTGGACTCCCAATCTTTGCCATTATATTAATTGTACTTTTATTAATACAAGATCCACATCGTAACACTAAGCTAGAACAATGTTTTCATAGGTGAAGCAGGGAAACCGTGAAATCATTTTTAGGAAATGATAAGGATCGCGAGAAATGGAGCCTTTAAATCAGTGGGAGGGGACCTTCGGCCTGCGAGCTTTGATGAAGATGCGATCTGTGATATTTATTACAGATAATTTCGTACATTTTAAATACAACTGTAACCATAATGCATCGCCTGGTGAAGTTTTAACGTAAAAAATGGTAAACATTTTTTTTTTCGTTTAAAAATCACATATGATCCTTTGAGTAAGTTCCGATGTAAACTCTAACCCGGCCAGGAAAAGCAATCACATGTATAAATGCTGCCCGATACGTAAAAAGGTTGCACACTTCTGCTTTAAATAGTTGGTAAAAGTCGAAAAGATGATTCCGCGCCACTGACCTAACCGAAACTTTTCATTTGGACTATGAGTTGCTCCTTTCGGCTTCCAACTCCAAGGCATACATGGGATAAACGCCATTGGGCTTTGTCGACGAGCCGGCCGAATTGATAACCAAACAATAAGGTGACTTGCACGTTTCCGAATCCGCCTCATCTCGCCGTATGCTCATCTTCGTTAATCTCTTCTCTAATCAGGAGCAGGGCTATTAATCACCGACTATAGTTGTTTTGTAGAATGATTTCCCACAAATGTGGCTCGTTAATTTAAAATGGTGATTGTTTATCTTGAATTGCACTACCATAAATTCCGATAATAATTAGATCCAGTTTAAGCACGTTTTTTTGAAAGCATAATCGTGCTAATGTGGTCACTCTGTCTGTCCGAATGTCTGTGGACTTTTTGGTTTTTTAGGAGACATTTGGAAAATTATTTTTAAACTAGACAGTTCATATCAATCTATGAATTTTCCTCCGATAGGAATTTCCAAGTATAGTATGGTTAACATCGAACCTGCTGTGATGTTGAATTCCCCCTTCGTGTTCCTCCCTCTCTTTCCTTCTTCCCCTCCAGACCAAAGGTTCGCGCATCTACTGCCCGCGGCCAAACAAGGCCTCCCGTGTCATTTAATTTACACAAGTAAAGTTTATATACACGCGTACATGGTTAATAGCGTAGTTTTACCTTTGTAACTATATGTCCAATGGTTTTCCATAGGGGACCCCAACTTACGCGGGGGTACCAGGAACCTACCCATCGCATACTTTGAGACCCTACTGTAGTTCATCGATTTTCCGATAGATGGCTACAAAGTCGGACAATTAAAAATTTTGAAACGGTGCTGTGGCCATACTACTAAAGCTTGAGGAGTGATATTTTCACGGATGGGAAAATTCTAATTAGGATCTACGTTCCAAAGATGCTGATCTCTAATGGGAGAGACAGACCAGTTCCTTGAAATAAAAAAAATGTGCTTCCACTTATTGTTTTAGCAAGGATATCTTACTTGTTGATTTAAGCTTCTATTGTAACTATTACATAATTCCCCAGTCGTTTTTTTAATTTTTTAATTGAGCGATTTTTGCGACCTATCCAAACCACTCTCTATATTAATTATAGATACAGACGGAATTATATCTATGCTCATGATTTTTATATTTCCATTTTAATAATAAGAATACGCTCTTCACTATACAGTTAAATAAGAAGAATGACTAATTCTTAAATACGGAAGGGAGGTATAGAACCATAGATTGTCAATTATAAATCTTCATTGCATTAGATATATTTTTATTTTTTTAATTCTCTAAAGTTTGTTAATATCAGTTATTCGCATAAAATATCATTTGTGATTTTGTACTATAGATTTATAGGGCGATTACTTATTTTGAATCCCTTTTTGATCGAATGCTGTAACTACTGGATCAACTTCCTTTTACTCTGGTGCATCATAACATCCTACACAAGCAATGGCGCACGCACGATTTCGTGAAGGTGGGTTTATTATCAGTATTAATGGAGTAGGAGATGATATCTTGGCTTTCGCGTAATTTTATTGTTTAATGTCGTGTCAGCAGTGCATTTTATATGACTAGATCTCCATCTTTTTGCTGAATTCGAACCTCATCCAGCAGTACATAACTTTCCATGGATAGTCAGTCGCTCGCTCAATTTTTGAAGGAATGCCTTATTCACCACATTCCGAGCGCCACTGCTCTCATGTTTTTAAAATATGTTTCGCTTATTTCATATGCCATATTTCTCATAACTATCTTTTAAAATCGGTACTATATACATTGCATATACTTTCCCATATACAAGGGATGTTCAAATTTGTCTTGGACTTTATTTTTTTCTGATCATAATTGTGAAGAGCGACATTGGCAGCCGTAGGGTTTTTAGCACGTGTATATCGGCTACCCGCACCAGCAATCTTCACTTGCTTGCTGCAACAAATGACAAGCATATTCAACATGGAGGTCAGTGATGTACCGAACTCGGTTGCACAGTGCATTATTATAAAGTTTTTACGCAAGGAGGGTGTAAAAGCGGCTGAGAGCACAGTTTAAGGATGAGTGTCTTTCACTTTCTTCGATGGTTTAACGATGGCATTGCGTTGGTGTCAAATTTGCCTCATGCATCGCGCCCTGCCACGGCAGTGAACCCACATAACATTCAGAGTTGATGAGCTTATTATTATAGGCAAATATTGGTGTGTGATTTTGCTGAATTAGTAAACATCAGTGTCTGAAGTGTTGAAAAAATTATCCACAACGAGATTAAATTTAAGAAAGTGAGTTCCAGATTGGTGCCGAAGCAAGTTTTGGAGAAAGACGTGTTGGGGTTTGCAGAGAACTCCTTTAGCGCTACAAAGGGGATGGCGAAGAGTTCCTGTCATTGATTATGACCACCGATGAGACTTGGATTCACCATTACACCATGGAAAGTAAGCTGGTCAGCATGGAATGACGACATTCAACCTCGCCGCGACCAAAGAAGTTCAAGATTCACGACTTTGTGGGGAAAGTATTGGCCACTGTCTTTTGGGATGCTGAGGGACCTGTTTTCATTGATTTTTGGTAGAGCAAAGAACAATGAATGAGGCGTTAATACAGTGATCTGCTCACAAACAAAAATCAAGCCAGCCATCAGGTCCAAAAGGAGCGGTCAGCAGTCCAAAGGCGTCATTCTCCTCCACGACAGTGCCCGTCCTCATTCCTCACAGGTGACAACTGTTGCTCTCGCTGACTTAGGCTGGGAAGTACTGCCGCATCCTCCTTACAGTCCAGTCTTAGCCCCGTGCGACTTTCATCTGTCTGGACCACTCAAGGCAGACCTCGGAGGCCAGCGCTTTCGTTAAAACGAGGAAGTAATGGAAGCAGTGCAAACCTGGTTGCGCAGGAATCCGAAAGACTTCTTCGCAAGTTACCCGAACGATGGAAAAAATGTATTGAGAAGCAGGGAAATTATGTTGAAAAATAAGCAAGGTTTGAGATTTGTGCAGCTTGTGTAGTCATGTTACAAAAATAAAGTCCAGGTCAAATTTGAACACCCCTCGTACTACTATGCATCTGGTCTCACTACATTAATTCTTGACTGGAAGGAATTCTTACTGTTATAAAAACAACAAAACCACGGAATATATGTGTATGTATGTATATATATACACACATATATATAATGCTTACGGAATAGGAAAGGTAAATAGAGTAAATGAATGGAAACAAGTTGTGCAGAAAACACGGAAGCTTTCGGGGGTGATCCCTTCGTCAGCAAAAGAGAGAGACAACTCTTATAGGTGAGTGCTCACTGGGCTTCAGGCACTGAAGCGTTATTGCTGGAAGAATATTGTTGAGAGAACTGAGGAGAGCTGAGTGGTAGCTGGGCCTAAAAATCGATATAATATGTCGCTTGACGCTGCATAGTTAATGTTTGAAAAATATAGCTTATCAGTATCGTTTATAACTGGGCGAACTTGAATCAAAATCGTTAGATAAATTAATATTTTTTAAAAATCAATATGAATAAACCTCCCCTTCATTGTTGCGCTGTGCCGTTCATCTCTTCGTAGTTTACATTCAAAATAATATTATGCCTAAATACGAAACGTAATTCGATTTCGTTTAATATATTTGTCTCTAGAGCAGACAGAATAGCGAAAACCATATTTTTGAACTCCTTTATAAACCTAAAAAGTGTATTTCAGTCAAAATCTCGAAGTCGATTTTTACGCGATTACATACTCTCTCCATATATACTACGTATGCGAGAAAGTAAAAATTCTACGAAATTACGGTGCCAAATCTTATTATGTCTTTTAAAGCCCATTGGAAAAGGTATTCGAGGCGAGAAATTGAGGCAAATGACCGCCCTCGTCCCAACATTTCTCAGTGCGTTTCCACATAACTCGAAACAAAATTCGTGTACGAAAATTAAGAATCATAATATAGCGATGAATATTACGATAACGAGCCTCATTATTGTGTCGATTGCTTCCGAAGTATTTTTTCTCCTCGCTCTGAAATCCTTTGCTGTACTCACGATTTATTTCTTTTCATTTATTCCAATTTGTCGCAGCATAAACCGAGGAAAGAAAACTCTTCTACCATTGGAAGAGATGGTTGGCTGGATGTTGTTTTATTTAGTAGCTCTCGGAGGGTTGGATAATAGCGTCGTTGGCAAGAGAGGCCGTCGAAAAGAGGGACGTGGCCAATGGCATCATTATGTCAGATTTAGCATGGAAAACACGTCCTTTATCCCAGATAATAATGGGCAAAATGAAGGAGCGATAAACAAAAGGAATTGAGATTTGGATCGTGAAAACTTTAAAATGCGAGAATTTTAAAAAGTTGCCAGTGTCTTTCTACCTTTTTGTACTTCAATGCCGACGTGGAGTCGAGGACTCGCCTACTTTTGGAAGAATTCCTTTAGAAGGATAATTTGATTGCCTGTTAGATACTTCTTCAATTTAATAAACGTCAAAATATGGCGAGAATTTTCCACGTTTACTGTTGCCAATAAAGTACTAACCCGAAAATTCGGAAGGCTTGGAATCAGAAAGGAGGAACAGTTTGTCTTGGAACGATTACTTATATAATATGTATAAATGCTTATGGAAGAGGAAAGGCACAATCAAATATTCTAAATGCCGAAATGTAAACTCCTTTGTGTGCCGATGTAATGAAATCGGCATTCTAAGAGTAGCTACTGTGGATAACATTTTCTTCAGAACTATATATGTGAAGCATCCCGCTCTGTTGTTATTAGCTCAAATAAATGACCATTTGAACATAGTTTTTTTATTAAGTTAAATACGTTTAAAATTTGACGATGTGGCCAGGTGGAAACATTAATAAGTTAATTAAAAATTACATATTTTATATAAAATATTTCATAAAACTATCAATACAAGAAAAATGCCCAGTATCGGATTTTCAGGGTTCATGGTTCTTAGCTACCGAAGCGGTTCCGGGGGCCACGAAGTCCTCACCGTACGTCACCCTACGTAATGAAACTATTTAGGGAAGGCTCAACCCCATTGAATTTGTCTCAATATTTGTTATTACCAGAAGATGTTGCGGTGCAACGATATCTAGACGCATATTAAACTCAGTTGCTGAATTGTTTACCTCGTTCCTTCTCTTTTAAAAAACAAATTATATTGCTGGTTTTGTGGTTCGTTTTAATAAAAATCATAATAAACTCTTTAGTCAATAATAAATAGACGATACACAGAGTCTTAATGTTAAAAAGAGTTATAATGTAAACAGTGACATTAAAATTTCTGTTACAATGAATAATGCCGAACATATTACTCAAGAGTTTATACGTTTCTTTACTTAATAGCTATTTATTTACCGTGGAAAATAGAGAGAGGGGAAGGAATATTGGAAAGGAAGAGGAAAAGAGGGAAGAAGGGGATAAGAAGAGGGAGAGAGGGGAGAAGGGGATGAGGAGAAGAAGGAGAGAGTGAGAAGGAAGGCTGAGTATAAAAGAAGGTAGAGGAGGTAAGAGAGGGAGGGAGGGGAGATGAGTAGGAGGAAGAGCGACTGAAAAAGGATTGAAGAGAGGCAGGGGGAAAATAGGGGAGGGGGAGATGGAGGGAATGAGCGGAGAGAGGGAGGGGGAAGCGAGGGACAGAGGAGGGAGGCGAGGGAGACGGGGGAGGCGAGGGATAGAGGGGGGAGGCGAGGGATAGAGGGGGGTGAGGGATAGAGAGGGAAGGCGAGGGAGTGCTGTGAAGACCAGAGGGAATTGGGAGAATTTGGCGGCTGAGTGGGAGATGTGCGCCTTGCCGCATTCCATCCTTGTTTTGGTATTCGGGATAGAAATAGACGGGAGAGGAAGGAATAGCGCACGAAAGGCTATGGTGAGGTCACCGTTTATTGGCTTTCGGTGCAACCAACAAATAATATCGGGCGACGATCGGAATATTATGACACTTGTGATTTACGCGATAGGTCATAAATGTTGGTCAAACCTTTCCATAGTTAAACAGCGCTCGCCCGCAGCATAATTTCCTTTCCAACGTACGCGGTTGGATTAAATGTTCCGTCGATTAAAAAAGATTAATTCTTCGATGAAATTTAATTTTTGTATTTTGTATTACAATTGAATTAGCGCTGAATAACTTTTTAAGCGTAACTTATCCTTTATGCACTAATATTGTCCAAAATATTCAGAAGCATAATATTCCATAGTCTTATCGTTTTTAAAAATAAATCTGCTTGAGATATGCTCGAGGCATGAGTTCCGCGATATCGTGAAAATGGTTTTAAATATTTTTTAAAGGAATGCATATTTTCTCCGAGTGATATCACTAACCAGAGCATTTCCCTGAACTTTTAAAGCCAGTAAGTAATAAATAACGTTACGAAGCATTGACAACAAGTATTTAAATATTTCTAAAAATTGTAAAATTCCTAAAGTGTGCAACCAACAAAACATAAAAATACATAAAGAGCCAAATGAACATCGCAGATGTTTACGGCCTAACCCATAGATCACTCTCGATAAAAAGTATTTGCTCTCGCGGGGGAATGAAAGGAAATCGAATGAGTGAAAAAGAGAACAAAAAATGAAACGTGCGACCCGAGCGTGAAGAGGAGAATGAGAAATGAGAGGTCGGGCGAAAGGGAGAGCGAGAAAATACGACGCAACCATTATGGAAGCGAAAGCAATGCGGAAATTAATAGTGCGGTTCAGAGCGGTCGAGGAGGGGGAAGTGAAGGTGTGGGTGAGAGTGCGGGGAACGATCGAGAGATGGAGACACAAGAAAGAAAGGGTAACGTCGAGTCGGTGGGGGAATGAGTTTTAGATGAATCTGGAAAGGAAAGAAAGACAGGTAGATGACTGGAAAGTATGAAAAATATTAGTTTTTAGGAAGAGGCAAAGAGGTTATAGAAGTAAAGAGATGTTTTTAAATAGAGGACATTTTCATGCTTCATGAGTCATATTTCTGTTGGAATTTATTCATTTGCTCCACGCATCCGCGGATTTTCGTGCGCAATGAAAGTGTTTAAGTTATATTAGTTGGAAAGTATTAGATATAATCAATTTATTTATCCAATACTTGAATGGCATAGGGGAGAAACCTTCATTGTTTTTGTACAATATGTACTCTTGATATTTATACTTTTCCTTTAATGATCCAAAAGACGGCACGTTATTTTGATCATTAAGTGAGTGCTTAGATAGCCAGTACGCTAGGCAATATTTATGCTTTTTGGATTTCATTTAAAAATGATGTCAAATAGAAGAACCGTGCTTTTGAAGTTTCAGATGGCTCGATTCCATTTCTAACGTTACAATGTAATTTGAAATGAGATTTTCTCCTTCCTCTTGCAGATGCCTGCAAGATGCCTCAGACGTTTTACCCTCACCCTCTCTTCCTCCTTCCCTTCCTCCCTTTCTCTCTCTTTCTATCTACCAAAAGAACTGTAATACTTTCGGCGAGCGGCCAAAGTCTGCCCCATTTATCAGGTGGCACACCCAGGCGAACCCACGCATACCGTTCCTCTTTTTATTTTCCAAAACATTCCCATCGACGTTCTCTACTGGATGCGTTGTTCCCAGAATTACTTCCCGATGCGCCGATCAAGGACTCGAATTCCGTCTCGCAAAACGAGACCAGCTTCCTCAGCCTAAATCTTTCTTTTTCTCTATATTTCGTCGTAGCAGCAATAGAAGAAGAACCCAGGGTGACAAAATAAAATTGCAAATAGTATTGATTTAACTTGTATAGGATCATGATCTGAAAATAATTCAAGCAAATATGACGAAATAATTTCATATTCGTAGCTTACGAAGAGGAATATATCGGTGGCGATAATTTACATTAAAAAAATCGGCATAAAATTAAGGTTGTTCGGAGATCTGTTAAATTTGAATCAAATGTATGAATCAGCGACTCTGACGTTCGTTCTAGAACTGCTGCTAATATCCGTTATCGTATGTGTGATTTTAATTTAAAACTCACTTATTAATCGTTTGAGTAAGACCATACCTGCTGTAAGAGATGTCTTTTTTTAAATTCTATTTGAATTGAAAAGAGAATGGAAATAACCTGTGAAATTCGTCGGCTGCGTCATAGTAATTGGTACGAATCAATAAAACCTTCCATTTATTTTTCTTTTTATTGACTATTGTGATTAAGTAAAAACTACCCATCATTCTGTAAATTATCTAAAGTTAATGGGTTGGTTTTCACGCTCTCAAAATGTCAACTTTTGAACTCAGCCGCGGTGAAAGCAATTTTCTCTCAGAAAATTCACATCGCATTTTCGAAAATTCCATTCGTGCATTTTCCAATCCTAAAAACAGATATCCGCATGTTTAATTAAAAATCCAATTAATGTTGGATTCGTGTTATTAGAAGAAATTACTTGGCTCATGAAATTTAATTAAGAGGAAAGAGTGCCCAAAAATAGGGTTGATATTCGAAATTTTGATATCTAAATGAAATAACCATTCGTGTTATGGGTGTGACATATAACTGTGGTAAGCGCGAGACATGTTCTAATCAGTTATCCTAACAGTAGCATTTTAAATAGAATTAATGAAACAATCAGTTTAAACAAATTTGGCAGTGAGTCTTAAAGGAAGATACTCATCAATAAATAAATTTTCTTCTGGTAATTTGACAATGATCCCTAATACACAATATGCATTGAATTTTTAAAATGAATTAAAATTTATATAGCCGTTAAATTATTATTAGCCATAGAAGTAACTTTGTGCCCCTTTAAGTATTCATTTGGATCAATCGAAAATATGAGAGAATTGGAATGAGGGATTAATTCAGCGTATTTCGGAAAATTCGACATAGCGAAATTTGTGTTAACTAAAAAATTCTTGGAAAATTTATGAATGTCATCATTTTTCGTTGTTATATAAACCAATAATTTTTTTGACACTTTATTAGAGCCTTTTTTTAAGTGTTTTAATATAAATCACACCACCAGTTAACGATATTATAGAGACGGGTCGTACAGTTTGGAAAAAGTAGGTGCATTACATAGAAAATATGTGGCGTACCTATGCTAGAGAGCATTAATATTAGCGGTTGTGATCGCCGTTACCTTTCCTCCAATCCACGTCCGTTCAGCCAATCCGGGGCAGCCGCCGAGATGGATCATTCAGTCGCCAAATTTGCCTATCCGATGCCGATAGTACGATGAGATTTTGCGCTGCGCACGTGAACGGTTTCCAGACCGCGTATTACACATACATCTACATATCACTCAGCAAATCACCAATCTGGTGGCTGGCAGGGGGCGCAATGGAGCACAATGTCCCTAACGATTCTCACTTGTATGGTTGACCCTCCAATTATGACTACAGATTGTCGCAGGGAAAATAACCTCCATGTCATTCGGTCCTTCAATCGATTTCACGTACTCCATCATCGTTGCCGTATCTTTAGATATAGGCGAGAATTTTATCTATTCCTAATGCCTTCTAAGCTAAACCCTCACAATGCTCTAAAAAATTCAATATTGCGTTCAGTAGGCGTCCCTATATCGAAACCATTTTCTCACATTTTAATAATGACGTCACTTATTGCTTTTGGTCGGCCTTTGTTTCATAAATAATTCCGCAGAGAATAGAGATAGCAACCGAATAAATGAACAGAAGTTCCTATTTATGAATTCGCCGTACGATCTAGCATTTATCTCTTGGGCGCATTATTCAGTTCCAAGACGAGTTACCGTCTTTGGTTGTTTATCTCCTTTTGTGAGCACTGGTAAATTACTGACTTGGAAGTGGTAGCTTATGAGGAGATACGATGGGTTTTAATTTCAATCCATTCGAAATAGGCTTCTTAGAGAATTCGAACGAAAAACTCCACGCGTAGGAAAAAGTACCCCCCAAAATGCTAAAACTGCTTTGTCGGCCCATTTCGGATATTCGAGGGGAAATTAAGTGGTACATCTCGTAGAAACTTGTTCTAATTTCAATCGAAGGTGCTTTTGAAATTATTTTATGGGGAGAAAGCGACTTCATTTTTCAAGGCTTATATAAAGTGCATGATTTAGCATTGACAAATAATTCATATATATAATATTACGTTAATGCATATTATATTACGTTTAAAGGTTTTATGGTACATGACTATCAGATAAATATAATAATTATGATAAAAATTCCCCTTCAATGGTTTGACTTCGCATCGTTAAATCTTATGCGCTCCTAGCGACGCCAATTTTCGTTCGACCGAGGATAAAAGTCTCACTCGGGAATTATTCCGAAGGGGAGGTTGAGGGGATAACCCCGCGGCCGCTGCGACCTCTTAATGAGGCCTTTTCTCCCCTCTACCCCTTCCAACTCTCTTTCATTCCATTGCAAGCGCATCGCTTCGTGACGGCTTACCGCGGCTCCCTCTGCATCTCCCTTTGCGGAGCCGCCGACCGAGAAGGATATGACGCGCGGCTGCTCGCATCTCGCCCCCTTCCTCCGCCCCTTAACACTGCCTCCCCCTTCCACCGGACTCCTTTGCGTTTCGCGTGCGTTTGCGCGGCATATCCGAAGAGCTACCGAAGGCGACTTGAATTATTCACGGACGGATGTGACGTGCAGGCCATGGCTTCCGCCTTTCTTCGCCGCCGTCCGTCACTTCCGGCGCTTTACTCCCGCGTCTCCCACCCCTCTACCTCTCTTCCTTAGCATATCCCTCCCACGCTCTCCCAACCCGCATTCACGCTTTGTATTACTATCTCCCCACCCAACCGTCTCTCTCCCTCCCTCTTTACTCTAGGCCGGGATGCTCTCCTCTTTTTCGGCCCACAAAGGCACCATCAATAATTCTTCTCCTTTTGAAAGACGCCACGGATTCCGCCTTCGCGAGAGAAAGAAAGAGAGAGAGATTGAGAGAGAGAGAGAGAGAGGAAGGGGAGGTAGGCGAGGGAAGGGGTGCAAAGGCGCCGAAAACGCGGCATCATCACTGGTGCCGCCGCCTCCGTTGACGGAACGGTCTCGCCGTTATATAATTGACGGGTTACCGGTTACTGTGCTTCCCTATCTTTACATCTCTCTGTACATATTTACTAAAAAATATTTAAAAAATTTAGGAGAATAATATAGAAAGGAAAATAAAATTCAAAGTTCATGCGTTCTGGCACCTTTTCTGTTGGGAAAAGCACTATATATATATATATATATATATATATATATATATATATATATATATATATATACTAGCTGAACGTACCCGGCGTTGCTCAAGTTTTTAACTCAAGACAAAAATATTTAGGAAGATTTAAAAATAAAACCAAGTAATGAAACAGTTAATTTCTATTGTAATGCTTTATGGTATGCAATAGTTCTTGTCTTCCCATCTTTTGCCCAAAATAAATATATTTTTCCTGCATCCTTTATTGGCATATTTGGCGACTTAGTATTTTTATCAAAAAAATCATAATAAACATTTGATAGAATAACTTTTAAATTATAGTTATTTCACTCAAACTGATTTCCAGTAGAAGGAACTGCATCATATTATGTGGTCATGAATCTCATAATCCTTAAAACCTTGGGCAGGAATTGCAATTTGTCACGTGAATATTTTAAAGTCAAACCTATGAGACAAAATCAGTTCCCGCATATTGAAATCGATATAGGCGATAAAAACTGCTGTGTGACATGGAAAGTGTTGTTATAATCTAATAAGTATTATTGGCTTAATTGATGCATACAAATGTTCAGTTGAAGATAAAGCAAAATGTATATATAGATATTTAAGGGATGAAGAAGTTATTTTGGTCGAAATTAAAGAATTTTTATCAAAGTTTTCTTATTGTACTAATCTGTGATATCTTTCACTTTTTCAATTTCCAATGTTAATGTAAAAATAAATTTCTCTGTCAATTACAGGGAACGAATACATACATTACTATCAAATTAAATATCGCAGGCGATGGAAATCGTCGATTTCATGGGAATCCGTTGGATAATAGCCTAGGTTGTATATAATTGTTAAGATATAAATGTCTTATATTGGTAACATTAATTGACGATTATGTTCCTAGTCAATTATTCGAGTGTAAACTACTTAATAATAGAATTTGAAAATAACGATTCAAATATGATGCTATTATTTCCCATTAAAAGTATTAAATCAATGCTATCGTAATATATATAACATCAGTTTCCATTTTGAAGCATTGAGCTTGTCAACATGGTTATTAGCATTTGGCATTATTGAAAAGAGGAATAAAAAGCCTTTTTATGTGATTAAAACCAGTTATTTAAGCAAATTTGGCATGGATTTTAATTCTGATTTCAAAAATTAGCAACTCCATTCTTTTTTCTATATAACAGTTTTTATTCCGAGTTCGTTTCTTAATTTTAAGTAATTTAAAAAAGCATTTTTGTACTGGTCTGCACAGAAACCCATACTACTCTTATGGCCTATTGAAATTGAACAATGGAGTAAAAAATAACATCATAAAAAAATGTTAGGTTGACCAAACCTTGACCATTCACTAAGTTAGAATGTAAGGAAGAATCGTACCAAATTTGGTTGTTCCAGCTTTTATCGTTTAGGAGGAGTTCCATGAACAAACAAACAGACAAACATCCAAACTCTTCAAAATATATTATAGATATATGTACGCTAACACACACAAACACACACACCCATGTAAAAATACTAACGCATATAAAACATTCATAAAAATCACGAACTCTAAGATTAAAAAATATTCTCGTATTTAAAAAGTGATTTGTCCTAAAATTAACTGTCTACAGCCTGGAAAAGAAATGAATATAAAAATACACAGTGATTTTCTTTTATCGAGCCAAAGACTCGACTTTATTTGATGCTGTATGTTTTATTTTATTGTTATAAGACTATGCTGATAGAGAGAAACAGGTTTCCTGAAACTGTTGCTACCGACGTCGACTGTGTTGCATTGTGGACTTAAGCGTGGAGAAAAACGGAAGAATTTCACCCTATTTCTACTTGCTTCTTTGGAATTAACCGGTATGATGGACGGCAAAGAATACTCGAAGCCAAATAAACTCGAAACCATGCCAATAGAATGGGATGCGGCCTCTTGTGTTCTGTTCTATAATCGAGCTGATCGTGAATGTTAAAGTGCTCCTTCGACTCTCAGTAGTTAAGATCAACTGTGGTTATAATCTCGAGTTCACTTGCGTGGTTCGCTTGGTCCTTTGATTCTATACCCTTAACCGATTAATTTTAAAAGCTAATAAAATTTTTTAATTAAAAGACAAAATACATGCCGTTCATTTTCCTTTCTCTTTAATTCGTTTTGATTTGGCATTCGATACGCGATGATGCGTTGAAGTCCCATTGACATTGAAGTTATTCTATTTGAATTGAATTAGCGAGACGCGTCTGCAGTGTATAAACATTACACACACTCCGTCATTGTGAATGAGCGATTAGTTTTAACTAATAAATAAGAAAACGCGTTTTGTTGCAGGTAAATAAGCAGAAAAAGGGAAATATTAAATAATGTTTAAACGAAAACTCTTATACTATACGCTGAAAACTTGGCTCTGCTAGGAGGTCCCTGCTCCCAGAGAAAAAGCTTCCAAACAGGATAATGATACAGTTCGAAATCTCAGAATTGTTGACTGGAAATGGAAATTGCGGAAACAATTTAAAAAAACATTTTCGATGTTAGGAACTGAATTTTATCTGTTCACATCTTTTTTAAATGTCTTTTTTCATTCGCTCCGAAATAAAATATTGTTTGCGAAATTTTACTTTTATAAGCGCGCTAATAATAATATATCCATTTGTTATTCGAAAATCTCGAACTTGAGTTTTGATTGCTCGAATATGAAATATTCTCTCTCTTTTATTTTCAAAGGAGAAATCGATTATTGCGTAACTCAAATAAACTTTCCTCTTGAGTATAAGGTGATTGAAGTTAGAAAATATGCAGGTATGCTGCGCTGTAGCAAGGAAGTTTGGAACCCGGGGTAAGATAAAAAACATCGCCTCCAAGCTCTAATAGTTTTAAAAATAATGGTTTAAAATATGTGCCAAACAATGAATATAATGAATTCATTACTATATTACATTAAATCTACCCACGAACAATATTTTTAGAAACATTTATAACAAAATGTAGACTCGCAATTTTCCCGTTGCCGTCCCTTCGCTTCGGCGCCCGGGGCGATCGTCTCGCTAGCCCCTCCCTTGCAGCATATATAAATGTATGTATATGTGTGTGTGTGTGTGTGTATTTGTGAGGTTACCGACTGACATGTTCGCCAGAAATAGGCATGGCAAGATACGGACAAGGATTTCTCGTTTTTATCCTCGCCTCGCTGCATTTCGCAGCGCCTTTTCTATTTTCTCACTTGTACCTTTTTTGAGTATTTTTTCGGATCTGCCGCAAATCATAGCTTTTTTTAATTCGGTGACGTGGTTGACGTCGCTCGACGTCGAGACTTCTTAACGATTCTCCCAAAAGGCACCCTGCTCATGGTGGCGGCGGCAGGAGCCTGGTGGGAGAAGGCGTTTCACCCCCGTGGGGGGAACTGCAACCCCTCCTCCCTTCTGATACACTTTGTTCTGGCGCTGCTGCGAAGGCTGCATAGAGCAGCTCCTTCTTGTCCTCATTCTTATACGGGAGATTTTTTTTCCTTTCTACATGAGCGGAGTGTTTGCCTCAGAGGGATGTATTCAGTTTTAAAAGAGAAGGGATGATCCTCGGCGAATATATAGTAGTGATGGGAATTGTCGTTCTTTTTGTGGATTCGTTCCTTTTCGTATCGTTCCGCAGCCGGAACGATACGAAAGATTTGTTCCTTTCGTTCCATTGGCGCACGTATTAACTTGATTAAATGTAGGATTTCCTGTGATGAATGTTGGAAAACTGTTTGTTATGATTTTTCGGCTCCTCATTTTGTTCATAATAATTTTATTAATAACAAATTTGTTAATGGTGATACTGAATGACATAGGCGTTCGGTTAGTGGGGATCTTGGGGTCAGAACCCCCCGAAATTTTCGAAAGAACTTTAAAAAATCGATTAAGTAATCTAAATCACTGCATTGGATGATTGCTATGCAACTAAATTAAACTAGATAGTGTTTAGATTCATTCTGAAAAACTTTCCGAAAACATCTTCCAAATTCCACTTCTTTTGCGCTGCATTTATTAGTATCGGCCTTGGTAGACGGGTGGTTCGAGTATCTGCCATATACTATATATACTAAGGTCGCGGGTTCGAATCCCACCTCGGACATGAATATATGTGTTTGTTGCCTGTTGTGTTATAGATTTCACTGTAAATTGGCCCTTTGTGTGCTGTATGTGAAATATTAATGAATAAAATTACTAAAAAAATGAAGCAGAAAAATTACTGTTTCCAGCAAGGCCAACGCAATCCTTTTCGTCGCTGATATCTTTCCTATACGTCCTATACGTTAAATGTAAGAATGGACCTTATGGTCTAAATTTCGCCCGAATAAAGACGAGTATCTATCTCTCTCACGTTTTAAATAGTAAAAACCTTTGATGGAAGAATTTTAAAAAATTTAGAATTAAAATTAAATCTTAATAAATTATTATATTATTAAAATTTAAAAAAATAAAAGATTTTTGTGGAAGAATGGTAAAAAATCTTTGACGATATATTTTTCCTCCGAAACAACAAAATTTTACGAATTATGTTGTTGTAAAGTGTGGTTGTTTTTCGTCTATTAATATCCCATGCAGCCATAATATCCCTTTATTCACAATCATTTCAAAGTACAGAAATCAAATCTTGCAATCCCAATAAACAATAAAAAACATTTTTTTGCGCTGCGAAAAGAACGGAGACACATCAATCCGGTACGAAATACACTTCTGCGCATGTCCGATTTCGTTCATCCAACTCCGGAACGAAATTCTCTCACAAGGAGAGGCTACGGACTGTAACTCTCAGATTCGGTTCATCTTCTACTAGTGGAGAGTTTAGGTTAACATAAGAATAGCTTTTCGGAATTTCGGGGCAATCGCTTTTAGTTTAAGAGAAATGATTGAGTCCGAGGAACGAAATTTCGGAATCCGAGTGGAGTCCGAGGTACCATTGAGTCCGGAACCAAATCCTCCGAGTCCGTCGTTGGTAGAGTCCGAGGAACCATTGAGGCTGGAAGGTCCGGAACGAAATCCTCCGAGTCCGAGGAACGAGATTTTTCAAGGCCATGGACTCGTACCGGCTGGTTCCGGCGCTGGCTTCGTTTTACTGAAACGAATCCTTCCGGAACGGCACAGCACTAATATATAGCGTGTCTCACCCTAGGGGGCGAGGCAGTGTATGTGCGTGTGGACGTGCACTGCTGCGTGTGATTTCAATTTTATCGCTGCGTCCCGATGAGAGGGAAGTGAATGGGACACGGCCAGAAATCACTCACGTTCCGAGCAATCATTCCGAGTTACTATGTTCCACCCAGCCCTTCTCCCCAAGTCTGTTATTACTCTCCCAATTGCTGATGGGTGCGGTGTTCAAACGGAAATAGTATCAAAAGATTCAAATAGTATTTCCTGAAAAGAATAAAAGTCAAGTATTTCGAATGAACCGCTGTAGGCGATCCATTAAATCCTAAATATCTATTAAGCGGTTAAGTGATCAGCAATATTAAAAATAGGAGCTTGCCTAATGGCTAGAATCGAATTAAAATAAACTGATGTGGGCAACACACGACTTTCTCCATATTTATATGGCAAATTACGTTGTTAGTTCTGGGATGGCTGTCAATATTTACTTCCGGTTGACAATTAAGAAAAGAAAAAGGAGCGTTACTAAGACGTAACTAAGCGTCAATTGTTAACAATAGTCTTCGGTAGGTGGCGTGGTGGTGGCAGCTAAAAATATAAGATATCTCTTAAACAATGCATTATATGGAAAAACGTATCAAACAAAGGTTGTAGAAAATAAAATTTTCTACAACTCTTATTCCAGTACATTTTTACATTTATCAAATATTAAAGCAAATATTTCAAAATAACGAATAAGTGACAAGAGTAAACACCTACTTTCGGTCCACCGATTTTTTACAAAAACTAATCAGATCTTCTAACTTTTATAAAAATGTTAAATATAAAATTTTGCGTTGACCCCATTAATAGTTTTTGAGTTAGAGTGCCCACAAAAATCTATCTCATTCAGACAGACAGACACACAGACATCATCGAGAAAATAGTCACAACGTGTTCAGGAGACCTTAAAACATGTATTTCCGTTGAAATCTCGAATTCGATTTTTTTCATGAAAACAATACTTTCTCTATACTCTATACTCTAAAGTAAAAAAAGATGGCTCCAACTACAAAGCAAACGTCCTCAATGGTAAATAATTTAAATTAAACTCTGAAAATTATGATGTCATTTTTTTTAGAATCTTCTATCGATTAATAACCACTGAAGACTAATGACTTGTAGGATATTATTTTTTTAGAAACTACTATTTTTCTTTTGCAACATTCTGCACTCCTGTGAACATTAATTTCTAATTTGGGATCATGCGCCTTGATAAATAGTGCAAGCCTGAGCAAGGGTGGGATGTGTAATCCGAATAATGGAATCAGGGAAGAACTTTGCTCACTTCACAATTCAATATTGGTCGTTTGATGGGATAGTTGGATTATCGCCGACATGCGTAATTATACGAACGCTAATTGATTGCTCTGTTTGGACGCCTTTCTTCAACGGATCCAAATAAATAAGAGCTTAAAATCCCTTCTAATGATATTTACACTAGTGGTTGCGTTTATCGAAATCTCTAAATTTTCCAATGCTTAACCCTAGGATGCAGAACCGGGCCTCGGAGGGCCGACAAGATATATATTTTGTTATAACTTCAACAAAAAAAAATTAATCAAAACATCCTTCCAGGAATGCCTTCAGAAGGGTTTCGGGTATCATTTTACAAATACGGAAATTATAAGCAATAATGACTGTATCTGTAAAATCCGTTTTTTAATGTACTCTACAATTCTGAAGCCCTTATGTTAAATATGTATCCAATTCCACACAAATCAATATGAAAATTACTGTAAATACTTTACAGCGCAAGTAGTGCACCATATCGGATAAAATGCAATTTATGAACTACATATTTCCTGTAGAGGAGTATGCAAATTTCTGCAATATATTCCAAGCAAGTCGGCGTAAAAAGTTTTTGTATATGTTCGGCATTTATGGTTTGGATTATGTAGGACCTCAACTTGTGAATCGACACACAAGCATTATGAATACAACGTATTCATATACATATACAACATCTCTTATTGCAAATATGTATTCATTTCCACGCGAAGCGATACGAAAGCTATTGTAATCACTTAGAAGCAATTCTAGACGCGTTATTTTTTCTTCTTCTCAACTGAGCGTCTATCATTTACACTCCTATATAAGACTGTAGCGTGATAGGCGCATTCAGTTGAAGCCAACACTACAGAGTTTCATCTAGCGTGTTGCTGTGTTTCGAAGAAATGCCACCAAAGAAAAGGAATTCAATAAGCGTTCATTATAGTGAGAAAAAATTTGAAGAGACATTATTGCAGTGGGTAGAGGAATGTGAAGATTTGCCGTCTGGAGAAAGTGAAATTTTCGAACCTGAAGAAGATAGCGTTGCCGAAAAAGATTTTGAAGCAGTTAATGATGACTGCTCTAGTTCAAGTGGTGATGAGAGTGACGGTGTTGATGATGCAGTGAGCTTCAGTTCCCCGGATAATTCTATTCTGTGTTCATCTCTCCGTGCATATGTTTCTCCGCGTGTTTTAGATTGGAAAGTTGAACCTCCACTACCAAGTAAATTCCAAACCACAATATTATTCGGCGAGCACCAGGCCTAACAAAAGAACACATATCGGCCACACCAAAAGAGGCGTTTCAGGTTTTTATTACAGATATTTTGTTACAAGAGATTGTTCATTGTACTAATTTTGAAGGTAAAAGTGTTTACGAAAGAAAAGGAAAAAAGTTGATAGAAGTAAAGATCGATGAACTATGCGCTTTCCTTGGACTAGTAATTCAAGCTGGAGTTGATCGAAGCTGGGATGTTTCGGTAAGAGAATTGCTTTCTGGCGAATTTGCTAATCCTATTTATCGAGCCACTATGTCGGTTTGTCGATTTGAGGAAATAAGAAGATTTCTAAGATTTGACGATAAAAGAACTCGAGAAGCTCGCTCACAGACTGATAAGTTAGCAATGGTATCTCATATTTGAAAATTTTCATTGAACGGTGTAAGGCATGCATTATACCTGAGAAAAATATAACAATAGACAAACAACTTGTTCTCTTTAGAGGAAGATGCGAATTTTTGCAATATATGCCTAGCAAACCAGCAAAGTATGGTATAAAATTTTTTTGGATGTGCGAGTCTAAATCAGGTTATGCCATTTCCATTGGTTTATGTAGGACGCCAACCTGGTGAACCAGTACATAAAAATTTAGGACTAGAAACTGTTCCAATCTTAGTACAAAGTATCCACAACTCAGGGCTAAATCTAACATTAGATAATTTTTTTACAAGTGTACCTTTAGCTCTCTCCCTTCTGGAAAAAACATTACCGTTGTTGGCATACTGCGTCAAAACAAAATAGATATTCCAAAAGAGATGAAGTCATCCAAAAACCGGGCTGTATTTTCTTCATTATTCTGTTTTTGAAATAACGTGAGCCTTGTAAGTTACGTACCTAAAAAAATAAGTGCGTTATTTTATTGAGTACTATGCACCATGAAAATACTGTCAACAATGACTCTAAGAAAAAGCCAGAAATAATAATGTATTATAACGAAACGAAGGGTGGCGTTGACGTTGTGGACAAAAAGGTATTTAACTACACATGTAAAAGACAAACCAAACGTTGGACTAAGACAAGAACTGCAGCGATCGATAATCTCTCGATCGAGAGAAAGTGTGACTCATTTTGATTACGCATGTGTATATCGCACAGGTTGTGGATGTTTATATATTTCTTCTTAATGAAATGCAGGTCGTAGGGATATTGACACATTGAACGAAACTTCGAGTCTCCTGTAAGGAGCCAGGTTCTACGGGAACAGCAGTAACAGCGATCTATCTCTCTTTCCTATTTAAAAAGGATTTTATGGAATGTATAAATTGATAATAAATATTCATGAAAATTTTCCGACGGATCGAGGATAGTTACTGGAACTGCAAGAAAAAACCTCTGGAAAGGGGAAGAAACGGGGGAAGAAGAAGGGGAGAGAGAGAGAGAGGGTAAAGAGAGAGAGGAAGGAGAGGGGAATTAAGGGAGAGGGAAGAGTTAGTGGGGTGGAGAGAAAGAATTAACTGCTGCAAACTCGAGGCGGGATTTCTGCTTTCAAGAACGTAAAAATGCAGTCGCTTTAAATATCCTCTGACATAGAAGCCCGTCGGATTTCGGTTTTGTCAAATGCTACTTCTGATTTACTTCCATAAAAAAGCGCCCCTGAAATTATTTTATTCCAAATATATGTTTGTTATAACTTAGGACTATTTAAATATAAAATGAAGCAGAATCAAATATGATTTGAAATTTAGAAGTGTTGTGCGTAGAGTGCCGGTCCTTGTAATTTTCCATTCATTGTGGAATATAATTTCAGAATAAGCATTTTAAGTGTCAAAAATTGAAAAATGAAGTATTAGGTATCTTCAATACGCTATTTCCAGAGAGACTGAGAAGGAGCCAGAGCTTACCGATGTACATTGCGAACGAGTCAACTTAATACGTACAATATAAAGATATATGTCCTTAAGATTCTCAATCATGCTTACATATCTACCTGCGCTCCGTTTTAGAGAATACTTTCTGGGGATGTTCCCACGCTTTTACCAACAGTTGTTTCCACTCCTTGTGTTCTATCCAAAACGAGATCATTTTTCTCATCTCAGTAAGGTGCATTAAATTTCATTCTGTGAAGTTTCTGAGGCGACATGATCTATATTGTAAATAATAGCTGAGGATCGACCGTACGAAATTTTATAGCCAAGCAGTTCATCGAGAAAGGAAATAATAACGCAGTTTAATCATACGAAATTGGCTTTTTTTATCTGAACTTTGCTCTGTCGATTAAAATTGCCGGCCAGTCCATTTGAGTTTAGTACTCTGTGTCTAACCGGCAGACGGAAAAAAATATTTCTTAGGATGGCTATTTCGTGAAATGTTGGCAATTTTATTGGACGAACCTCTTTCGACGCGATTATATTTTCGTTACATATTGATCCTACGACGCTGTACACGAGGTTAGTCACCGTATGTCTGTTCAAAGATTCAAGGAGACGTATATTGACGTCTGAAGAGCCGTATGCGGCTCAGGAACCGCCATTCGCACATCTCTGGCCTAGTGGAGATCTTACTCTGGAATTTGCTATCATAATTAAAACGAGCTCGATAATTATCTAGTGGACCACAGATGTAAAAATCCGGCAGATAAATAGGCGCGCGCGTTGTAAGATTGTTTTTCAAAAAGGTATGATTGGGCTAGGTAGGATTTTATATAAATCGATAAACGTCGATTTTTTTAAATTTCAAAATCGACGAAAATGAATAATCGTCGATAAGCGTCGTTTTCCAACAAGATGGAAAAGTATACGTCCGAAAAACTACTCCGGATTATAATATTTAGGTCGTTTCAGTTTACATTTTTCGCAATATTATTTTATGCCTACGATTTCGTTCCTTTTCTGAGCTTGCATTAACAGTTGGACTGAAAGAAGAGTATTTTCATGCATTTAAATATGCGTCTTTTTGAAAAGCTCACGCTTCCACTCTAAACAATCAGGTAACCGCAAGGCCCTAGGGCAGCTTTGGGAACACGTGTTTCTTAGCCCTTTTGAGGTTTTTGAGATTATATTTGCCGACCTAATGGTGGGATATTCCACGAGCCTTTGTATACAGATAAGGTCATGGATATGCCTCAACTCAGGGCCGGCTTCAGCCATTTCGCCGCCCCTCCCCCCTCATGTTCCGTGGGTCTCCGATTAGCAAGAATTTTAAATTATTAATATCTAAAATTATCACACAATCGTGCCAAATATTATTTTACTTAATTTATAAACATAAGTAAGAAATGTCACATCATTAATAAACACATACTCTCATATATATATATATATATATATATATATATATATATATATATATACGCAATATATATGCGAATAACAATTGATAATTGTTCTCGGTGGCTTTTATCGGGAGTGCAATCAAATATAACTGAATAATATTTTGCCTTAAGGGCCATGTTAATGATATGTTGCTTAATGCGCTGAGAAATTAATTCTATAAGCTCATTTTTTGTTATTTCCTAAATTATGTGCTCGCAATTTAGTGTTTTCCAGCCTCCTTTTCTGTTTTTCAATTCTCCGCAAGTGCTCTTTCATATCACCGTCAAATTTTGCTATCATTTCAATTAGCCTTAAAAAATTATCATTGTTAGCATCATACAGTCCGTCAGAATCTCCTCGAAATGCTAAGCATTGTTTGGCAAGATAATTTACTATTACCACAACCCATTTCAAAAATGCTGTTTTTCGCTTTCCAAAACGCTGCTCATTGGAATCGATGGTTTTGTGATTTTTAAGGCTGTTTAGATTTTCCAACCAATCATCGTACTTCAACAAATGCGTTCCACTTGTTTCGTGTTGCTTCAGAACTCGAGATATATTTTATATTTTTCCAATTTTTAATTTCACCAGATAAACTATTGTCGTAATTTCTAAGTAATTTACAGCAAAAGCAATAAACCGAAACACGTATTTCTGAGTATACTAACCAATCTCTATGCATTTCCTAATTTGGCAAGAGTGAAACCGCGGCATAATGCCGCCCCCTCGACCCTGCGCCCTGAGGCGATTGCCTCACTTGCTTACTGTCTGAACCGGCCTTGCCTCGACCCCTGTAGACAAAGTTCAGAAGAAAGGAATTTCGGTGGTCGTTTGAAGACCCGCTAATCGTTTTGTACCCCTTCCACTCATCAACCTCGTGGAGTGTATTCCGGAAAAAAATTTTTCGATCATTTCTATGGTTTTTCCTATAGATGACCTTGTTGTATGCACTTTCACCCGTTCTCCCTATGCACAGCTCAATCTTTTGGCAGTCTTTTTCTTAAAGTTTTCCAGGAAGGATCGTTCTTCTCTCGTGCTTTTAGCTCCGTATGTTGCTACAGGTTAGTAAATTTCAATTTATATATAATGGTTTAAAAAGGTGCACATAAATTAGCAATCGTAACTAAAATTGAAGAGGGATTAAATATTAGTATTTATTTGCTATTTGTTATAAAATATTTTGCAGATTGAAAAACATATTTTAATCAGGATTTGAGATAAGACTGTTGATCGAGCGCTCAATAATAGTCTAATTTTTTTCATTATATATTTTGTTAAATAAAGTGAATATGTAGTGCAGTGATGAAGTATAACAAATGATACAAAGTATTAGATAGTTCACTTTTGACGTCTAAAATATTGTTGTGATAATTATATCGTTAATGTTTTTCCTTAATTGTGATCATCGAATGTCTAAAAGCCTTTACGCTGAACTCGCCAATTATTTTTTTAAAGAATATTTCTTGGCAATTCATTATACAATTTAAAGAGGTAAAACTCAATTCGTTATAGGGTGTTTTCTTTAATATCAACATTTAAAAATGAAGTGTGTACATGAGCATAAATAAAATACAATTTATGGAGAACATTATATATTACTTCGTTTAATTTGTAGATAAAGATTTAACTTCATATAAAAATTTAAATAAATAATTAGAGTATGGTAAAATAAACGTAAATTTTACGTAGAACTTCGATGTAAACATTAAATTTAAATCATCAAATTGAAAGGCCGAAAGCTGCCAGCCCTATATTTAAGTATTAATTTAAGCGACGATATTCGTTGAACATCTCTCGGGAAAAATAAACGTCGATTTAAAAAAAATACACTTCGAATCCTACCAAGCCTAGGTAAAATCGTAAAATGGAATTTTCTCAGTTTTAGGTATTAAACGTGGGAAATGTTTCGTGAAATCCATGGGGATAAAAATTCTCATGGGATTTAACTCTTATCGGCTCACCTGGGATGATCGCCGAGTGATTATTACGGGTGAAGATCTGGTTGCGGTCGAAGGGTGGGAATGGAGAGGGCTTGGGGGTGGGGCACAGGTGGCCGAGCGCGAAAGAAGCGAGGGGAACACCACCGCATTCGAGGAGGAGGAGGAAAGAAGATACGATAGAGGGGTGGTGAGGAGGAAAGATGGGGTGGTACGTTAAGGGGGGGTGCGGGAGGGAGGAGAATGTATCGATTGAACCGGGAGATACTCCCGGAGACCCTGTTTCCTTCGGGCTTTCGTTCGATGTCCTCTCCACCCTCCTCTCCAACTCCTCCACTCCTCCCTCGCCTCCTCCACTCGCCTTATCCACACACCTCCACCCCTTTCCCGCCTCCTCCACTCCTTTCCCGACCCCTCCATCACCTTCCCCTCCTCCTCTACCCCTCTCCCGCCTCCTCCACCCATATCCTGTCTCCTCCACCCCATACCCCGCCCCATCCATCCCCCTCCCCGCCTCCTCTCTTTCCCCCCCTACTGCCCCCTAACCTCCCACTTCACCAAGCACACTCCCACGCCTTCCTTTCGATATACCTTCCGCCTGCCCTCTCCCTTCTTTCATCTTCCACACCCTGCGAAATAACGGAGAGAATCGATTGCGAATTTGGGCATAAGCGAGAAGACCCTTAAAAGACGCCACCACTGCACTGTGGAGGATAAACAATAAATGGGGAGGTATCCACCTTTATTTATTTTTTTGACCAAGTTGGGAAGAATATTGTGTAATATTCTGTAACAAGGGGGACGGTGCGAGAGGGAAGAATCCCCCGCGAGGAACAATTGCTAATTAAAAAGAGGAAGAGAACGGCAATGGACGCAGGGGAGAGGGGGGGAGGAATAGAAGGTTGGTTTTGAGGTGAATGTGGAAGGAAAGGGGGGAAAGATGAGTGGTTGGGAAGGGAGAGGAAAGGGGGAGAAAAGGGGGAGGAAAGGGAGAGGAAAGGGGAGGAAAGGGAGGAGGAAAGGGAGGAGGAAAGGGAGGAGAAAAGGTGGGAGGAGAGGGGGGTGGAAAAGGAGGAGGAAAGGGGGGAGGAAAGGGGGGAGGAAAGGGGAGAGGAAAGAGGAGGAAAGGGGGGGAGAATATGGGGAGGGAAGGGAGAAGGATATGGGGGTTTAAAGGGGGAAGGATAGGGGGTGGAAAGGGAGAGGAAAGGGGGGAGGAAAGGAGGATGATAGGGGGGGAAAGGGAGGAGGAAAGGGGGGGAGAATAGGAGGGAGAAAAGGGAGGAGGAAAGGGGAGAGGAAAGGGGTAGGAAAGTGGAGAGGAAAGGGGTAGGAAAAGGGGGGGAGAAAATGGGAGAGAAATGGGGAGAAAAGGGAGGAGGAAAGGGGGAGAATAGGGAGAGGAAAGGGAGGAGGAAAGGGAGGATGAAAGGGGGAAAGAAAGTGAGGAGGAAAGGGTGAAGGAAAGGGTGAAGGAAAGGAGGAGGAATATGGTAAGCCGTAGGGCGCATAAACCAACTCATAAATGAAAATAAAAATAATTTAAATATCGAGTTCACCTTATGGCTTTGTTCCAATCCGAGATCCCAGAAACCCCTTACAGCCATAAAATGGTGGAGTTTTGCATCCAATATAGGAGAGTTTCCGCTGAGGACGGCTACTTTGCAACCGAAATGCACATTTGGCTTGCTGGGGCATTTTACGACCAGAGGAGTTTCCTTGTTTATTAAAAAGCGAAGGTGATTTGTAAATTAGGTGTCTCCACTAAATCATAAATAGGTCGAGGTATAATTTAATCAAATGGATTCCAGCCATGAGGCGAGATCGATGATTGTTTTTAGGCTGGTTTCCAAAGGAGTACAGCCTTATGAAATGATCGTGTCTGTGTGTGTGTGTGTATGTGTGCGTTATGTGTGCCCCCCCCCCCATTAACAGCTTTTTAGTCAATGGATCGATTTTCATGAAACTTTGTATTAGGTTCTGCTGCCAGGGCCCACCTGGGGCCTATATTTTATTTGGCGAAGGTTGAAGTTCCGGGTTCGATTTCGGGAACGTTTTTCCCTTATTTGTTTTACATTTACGTTAAAATATCTTAAAATTGTGATATCGGAGCGAGGTTTGTACTGCTCTAAGGGGAAAAGAATATAAACTAATTCTTATAGCAGAATTTGGAAAATTGATCTTATTTTCTTTAATTTCAACAAAAACAGCATTTTTACATTTTAAATCGCATTTTATGGGATTTTTGCCATGGAGACAATTATTACCGAACTAAGCTTGATCATAGAAGAGTGAAAAATGGGTTATTTTCTTTTCCACTCGACTACCCTTCAGCAGTGGACAGTTGATCCATATATATTAGTGTGTAAACAGTGACATTTATTAAATTCGTTTATTTAAAAAATACATGAAAAATATAATGTCTGAAAGAGATTTTGACATTGCTTTTATTATTTTAAACCTGATAATACTCTATCAATTTGTTTTCCAATTTTTCTCTATCATTGATAAACTATGAATTACAAATGGTATTTATGGTATGAAAATTCCTTGGAATGACTAACACATACTGAAACATTTCCTGTCAATATAAGTACCTAATCAATTCGGGACGTCAACTTTGAGAAACCAGCCTGCTTTAGTCCTGGTTTGGACTTCTTGTTTTTTAAATAGGAGGCAAAGATGGTTGAGTGATGTGGGAAGGGGGGGGGGGATGAGGGCGAGGGGCAATTGATGGCGTGGGGGCGGCAATTTACGGAGAACGATGAAAAGTGTTCTAAATACATAGAGATATGCGCGAAAGTGCTTATGGTTATGGCGCAGGGTAAGAAGGGCGTCCGTTTAGGGGAATGGAACGGCGAAGGAGAAAATGGATGCGTGATTGAAGGAGAAGGCGGTGGAGGAGCCAAGAGAGTGGAACCGGAGGGAGCGGAGGCGGCAAAGGAAGTGGAAAAATAGGAGTAGAATGAAATTGGGGAGGCGGCCGGAAGAGGCGCTGCTGGATGGAACAGAACACTCGCGGAACGGAAGAGAAAAAATATAACTCGGTTTTTACAGTCGCTTTGAACAATTTTCCAAAAGTTTGCCAACTCATCCAAAATGTTAATTATTCTAGGATTACAGCAGAAATCTCTAAGCGAATGTAATAATTAAGGCCACATTATTCAACAAAATCTCTTCCGAATGTTTTTGGTCGAATTAATTCCGAAAACAAGAGCAATATTCATACTATATTAATTTTAGTGGCGAAATAATAAGCGAGATATTAATGAATCTATTGTCTACCCACTTAAAAAGCTGGAGATCAAGTCTAACGATTGAAGTTGATGGAAGAGAAACAATAACTTCCCATTCGGTGGAGAATTATCGGGCTCACCTTATGACTTTAAACAAATTCAATTTAAAATATTGAAAAACTAAGTACTTTTCTTAGCCAAGTCAAAGTTATGGTTTTTCATAGCCATGTCATGACTATAGGACATACCCAAGATAAGTACTTATTTTTTCAATTTTTAATATTGTAGTGCTTATTCTTGAATATGACAACTTTCCAGATAGAAAGACAGCAATAGAAAAGGAGAGTCTACAATGCAGATAATAATAATTAGTTACTTTTAGTTGACAGAGACGAAGTTCCGGGTGTCATTTTAACGTCCCCTGATAGGAGTTCGGAAATGTAGTGCACACGGCGGCATCGGTGAAATATTGACGCAAAGTACGCGAGCGGTCCCTGTTTTTGTCAGCGGTACTCGTAATGTTATTTCCTGGAAAAACAAAACGAGTTGAATGGGCACTGATTGGAATCAAATGACAGGTAAACACTCGCAGTCCCTTAAATTGGGGCAAAAAAGGAGTCGCCTATTCTCACTCCTCTCTCTCCCTCCCTCTCTTTCCCTCCTCTCTCCTTTCTCTCTTTCTCTCCTCCCTCTCTCTCTCTCCCTCCACTCTTCCTCCTCTCTCTCTCCTCTTGTGTGGGTGTTTTCCTGCAGTGGGGGTTTCCTAGGGAATAGTACTTTAATTATCCCTAGTTTATCCTCACAAACAAATCTCCATCTCTTCTTATTTCCTAAAATGCTAACGTGTGATTGTATTTATGTACTTTATTTTATGCAATCTTGTATTTTATTTTTATTATTTGTCACCTTCTTCCTGTCTGTTATTGACAGTGGGTTATATGGAAAAATAGACTATTTAGTCTCAATTTCGCCCAAACAAAGAAGCTTATTTATCTATCTATCTATCCTCTACCCCTCCTCTCTCCCACCTCTGTCCCTCCTCTCTTTCTCACTCCCTTCTCTCTTTCTCTCTCTCCCCCCTCTCTCTATCTCCCTCCCCTCTCCCTCCCCTCTCTCACCCCTCTCCCTCCCCTCTCCCTTCCCTCTCCACCCCTCTCCACCCCTCTCCACCCCTCTCCCACCCCTCTCCCACCCCTCTCCCACCCCTCTCCCTCCCCTCTCCCTCCCTTCTCCCTCCTCTCTCCCTCCCCCTCCCCTCTCTCTCTCTCCTCTCTTTCTCTCACTCCCCTCACTCTCGTATCTCTTTCCTCTCTTTCTATAGTTCCTCTCTCCCTCTATCTCCCTCCCCTTCTCCTCTCTTTCTCTCTCTCTCTCCTCACTTTTTCTCACTCCCTCCTCTCTCCCTTCTCTCTCCCTTCTCTCTCCCTTCTCTCTCCCTCCTCTCTCCCTCCTCTCTGTCTCTCTCTCCTCTTTCCCTCCTCTCTTTCTCTCTCTCCCTACTATTTCCTCTCTCCCTCCCCTCTCCCTCTTCTCTTTCTCCTATCTTCTTTTCCTCCTATCTCCCTCCTCCTCCCTCCTATCTTACCCCCCCTCCATCATTCCATACTCAAACACTTCGAAATTTAGGTGTCACATTTAGTAGCAACCTATCATGGAATAATCATATTAATTACATCTCTAATAGAATCAACATGACGTTATATAAACTTAAAGTCAACAAACATCTTCCAATTCATGCCAGGAAGTTGCTTGTAACCTCACTTATATTTCCTTGTCTTGATTACTGTTGTCTTGGTTATAACGACCTCTCCGAAGAACTTAATATAAAGCTCCAACGACTTTTAAATTAATGTATCCTCTTCATCTTCAATATCCGTAAAGATGAACATCTATCTCCCTACTGGGAAAAATTAAGTTGGCTCAACACAAATTCTCGAAGGAAATATTTCCTTGGAATATTTTTATTCACTACCTTAAAATATAAAGAACCCGGGTATATTTTGGCCATGTTGCCGGCAAGACCGTCCCAAAGAGACATGGCTACGAGAATAGATCCTGGTAACATGTACTTTCCCAGTTACAGTACTACCATATACCAAAAATCCTTTGTTGTCATGGGATCAAAACTTTGGTATTCCTTGCTTGGTGAGATAAATTGACCTTCTTCATTGTATACTTTTAAAATGATACACTTTAATTACTTACTATATAATATTTAATATCCGTCCATCTCACTTTCTGTTCCCGTAATTTTTCATGATATATTAGTACTGCCAAGCCATTATATAAAACTTTTTGGATTAGGATATTTTACCCTAATAAATCGATACAAATATTATATAACGTACTCATATGTTATCTTTACTATGTATTTGTATCTAAAAATTGTAAATTTTCTGTATTTTTATATATATGTTAAAATTTGTTTTCTTTCTGAACTCGGTACTGAGATGCGAGTATACGCTAATTATGTACCACACTTGTTTCTATGTTTAATGGGGCCTAGTCCCGGAATAATAAACTTAATTCATTCATTCATTCCTTCTTCATCCTCTCTCTTCTCTCTCCTATCTCCATCCTCTCTTTATCCGCATATTCTCGCCTCTCCACTATTCTCAGTAACACCCTCCCGACTCACTCCAGCAAAACTCTCTCGGGACTTTGACTGAGCCAGAAATTTTTTCACTAATTTGCACCCTCCAAATCAAGCAGAAGATCTCCAGTGTAAAAAATTGTACAAAAACCTTCCATTATTTTACCTTTCTCTCTCTCTCTCTGTCTAGTAATTCGTTCCGTATGTTTATTCGGCCATAATTCGCGCCTTTCCTTATCTCTTCTCGCCTTTCCTCTGTTTGCCATTTACATTTCCCTTTCCACTCCCCCTCGTTCCCTTGTTAGTCTTTTGCACGTTCCATTTACGCGAGTGGAGAGATATGAATCGGCGATAACGGTCTTTCAATAAAGTTTCCGACGAATTTCTAAAATATGCGTCGTGCTTTCGGTCATTTTAACGGGGAAAAGATGTTTTCGATTCCTCCGCGAAGATTCTAATCGCGGACGATACATGCCTTCGCGTTCGAAAGATTGCCGTTCGTCATTGCGAGCGACAATCATTTGCCGCAAATAAAATTAAGGATATTGCTTTCCCGCGGCGTCGAAGGGATTTTATTTATGCGTTGCGAGTTTTAAGCACGCTTGCGATCAAATAAAAAAAAGACGATAAAAGGTTCGTCGGTGAAGCGCGATTTCATTTATCACATGTATACGCGTTTTTGCCGCCATATCCGAAAGGCCGTAAAAAATTGTTTCATGGCAGGCATTCGGGCACGAATTTGTTCCCCTTAACGCCACAAATATTCCGCGCGTTTCATCTGTTGCGATCGTATCATGGCTTGTATAAGTCGTGAATGTAGTAGGTAAGTGTAAACGTTTAACTCTGAAAATCTTGCTATGCCGTCGTTCAATTATATGATATTATGGAAAATAAGATCTCCCCTTTTTCACATTTCACATATAATTTTATGGTTTTAAGGAACTTTTCAGAATAGATCATCTTTACCATTTACATAGTCCCTTTCTGTCTCCTCTCGTGTCTCCCTCTGGTTTTGTGATGCTTTAGCATTTCCCCTTGGAATCGATTGGGGGATCGATAAACCGTCTACCGACAGAATACAAATAGAAAATCGTTTCCACTCGATTGCATCCGTGGATCTATGGCCAATTTCCTCCGCTTCATTGCCGCTTCGAATTCGCCGCGCTTTTATAATGCAATCGCACACTCCCTCGTGACCTTGGATATCTAACCTGGAAAATATATCCAGCAAGAAACAACTCCGAATTTCCTCGAGTCGTTCTCCTGAAGGTGTTTTGGCGTTCGGAGGCCGTGTTTCGCAACCTTTAGAGGGAACGTACGCGATGCAAAGATCAAATAACCTTGGGCGGAAGTAAAAACTGGTACATATCAGATTTTTAGTGCGTTAACGTGTTTATTCTAACGCGCGAATTGTTGTACTCGAACGAGCGATGAGACTATTTTTTTAAGGTGATCTAAATATTCGGCCATCTCTTACGCTTCATAGATTTGTCTTGGCACTAATGAGATTAAACATTTTTTCATTTATATATTTATAAATACTACCAATTATTTCAAGTGGGTATTGCCGTCGATATTTTAGTAGTCGTGTAAAGTCCGACATTTTTCTTTCCATTCATGGGTTAATTAACCTATGGGCTATATTAATTCGAGACCACGGTCTATTAGGTTTAGCGGGTATCGATTCCCGTGTTTAGTTCCTTCAGTTTGATTTAATGATATAATAAACAAATGAGAAGTATTATTTGTCATCTGGTAGTTTATTGTCGGGTTCCTTTATTAAGTGGTCGGGCATCTTAAAGAAAATGTGCCTGTGGTCCCATAAATTCACAATTCATTCCGTTCCAAACGCAGATCCCTTCTTGATACCGTTTGTAGGTTAGCTGACTTACACATAAAAATGTTCCCTTCGTTTTCCATTCTGAAATGAAAAAAATATTTTAGCCTATGCTTTAAAGGGAAAAGCCTCGAATCCCAATGCAGTGACTTTAGTTTTAAATTATTATATCTATAAGATTTACTTAAGAAAGACGAAAGGCTTGAATTTATAATATTTGCAACAGACAACTCCCTTTAAAAAAACCGCAACGCGAATAAATCTTTATTCCTCGCGTCGTTAAAAAACACGTGATTTACGAGCTAAACCTTTATTAATAGCTTTTATTCGACCAAAAGCAAAAAAATACTCAAGAAATTTTAGAAGGATAAGTAAGCGCATCTGATATAAGCTCAGGATATGGGTTTCGTATTGAGTGTATTTGCGGAAGAGTCGTAAGATTCTCCGTGGACCCCGGAAGCAGACCAATTAATGGTTACAAGGAACGCGATATCCATGCCAAAAGATCAAGATCGCTCAAGCGCTCCCAGAGAATGCGCAGACACCGCACGTATTAACCCGCTGCAATTTTATGACTATTTTATTAAGTCATAAAAATACTGAAGTGCATTTTCTGCGGAAAACATCGTAGCAAAAAGCAAAAGACTATACCAATTTTACAGCCATAAAATGCGCAAAGGCGAAATTTAAGAGGGGTATTTATTTCTATATGCTCACCGTCTATTGTTTGAACCTCAATTGAGACATGGCTACTTTCGGTAAATGTGTGAGTTCACTTTTAACTCAACAGCTAAATAAAATCTCTTGCCAAACAAAGTCAATCTGCTGCTTTTATTTCTACTAATAATCTAATACTATCAGAACACTTTTTTACTTTCTCCATACGTATTATAGGGGAAAGTATTGTTTTCATAAAAAAAATCGACTTCGAGATTTCATCGGAAATACACGTTTTGAGATCCCCTGAACACGTTTTTACCATTTTCTCGATGATGTCTGTGTGTGTGTGCATGTGATGGCTTTTTGTGGGGGCTCTAACTCAAAAACTATTAATCAGGTCAACGCGAAATTTTATATTTAACATTTTTATAAAAGTTAAAAGATCTGATTAGTTTTTTGTAAAACTCGGTCAACCGGAAGTGGGTGTTTACTCCTGTCACTTATCCGTTATTTTGAAATATTAGCTTTAATATTTGATAAATGTAAAACTATACTGGAATAAAATTTGTAGAAAATGAAATTTACTACAACCTTTGTTTGTAACATTTTCCCAAATAATTCATTTTTAAAGAGATATCTTATATTTTTAGCTGCCACCACCACGCCACCTACCGACGACTATTGTTAACAAATGACGCTTAGATACGTCTTAGTAACGCTCCTTTTTCTTTTCTTAATTGTTGGAGCTTTGTGGCTATATCCAATATCAGAAGGCTATGGTTTGAGTTTATTTCTTTGTAGTCTAAAATTTTCTCGGTTTCTTAAAATATTTATTATGTAATCTATTTAGAACTTTTTGAAATATTTCAGGTATGGAGAAAGTCATGTGATGGCCCCATCAGATTTTTAATTGTTGTTTGCTGAGAGAACCGTCTTAGTGATCGATGTAAACAAAATATGCGATGCTTTGTTCGGGATTTTCTACAATTTCTATCTCGGAATCTATAACTCTTAGGTATGCGGTCTCATGGGCTTTTTTTAAAAGTAATTAACTAATGTGGAAGTTCTAATTGACGGATTTAGTTAAAAATCATAATTGGGCGATATTTTTTAATAAAAATACTCATACTTAATTAAATTAAAATCCTTCCAGCGGTTTAGGAGATGAAAGTTACGACGGACGGACGTCCGGACCAGACGTGCCCATAAGGCGTTCCTCTATTACAGCTTCGCTGGTAAAGAATGCCTAAAAATGAGTGACCTATATTTTGAATTCAGTTGGTTCAGCAAAATGATTTGATCTAGAAAAAACTAAATAAATTTCGAAATTCCGCTTTCCGCTTGCGCGTGAATCAAGATTTTTGCATAGCATTGCCCCCTCATGGACGTTCGCAAGGGGGGCAAGAGAATGCAGTTGCTCCACTTGGAATTTCCGGTGAAAATATAGAAATATAAAATTAACACCATTATAAGGAAAGGGTATATAAAATAAATTAACAATACACATTAATGAAAATATTTCGAGTTGGACGGTTATTGTAGGAGATGAAGGTTCGGATGTAGTCGTAACATAATACGCTATTTTGTACATCAAGCCGACACTGCTTTTTACCTTCCATTGAAAATGTTTCTGAGAACGCCCATGCGTTCCCGTCTATTCTTCCGGAGCAGCTCGTGAATTATTGTCCATGAATGACCTTGGGCAGGAGGAAAACCGATGTGCATTCCCCACACTTCAATGCAATGGAGGTGTGGATGAGCCGTGAACTTTAGTGCACAAAATCCGCAGTGTGATGTCCGCGAGGTTAGAAGCCTACTGACAAAGGATTGAAAATATTTAATCGGTGGTGTTCTAAAATGAGGCATGCCATTGGTATTTATGGACCCACCGGGGTCTAAGAGAGGTGTTAGAAAATTTTCCTGGATTACGGGCCGCTTTGACAGTTGCCAATGCCTAGGCAGACCGGGCTGGACTTTTCATATGCTTCAGCGGGCCGCAGAAGAGAGATTATATCGGAAGATACCACAACGGTTCTTGATCATAATTTGAAGCTGCAAATACGAAACTGTCTGAGTTAAACAAGTAGTATTGCTTTTTCGTTATAACTTCGCGAACCGCAGTTTGACGACCCCTGATATAAGATAATGGTCGTCAAATTACTCATCACTTCCATTAATCTAACTTATTATGTAATTAAGTAAAGGAGAGCGGTGTTTTGAAATCTCTACCTTGTAATTAATTCAGAACTGCCAAACCGGAATTATTCTTGGATAAGAGATGGTTATAGGTATAGTGAAAATTTTTACCTTCTTTCAAACGTTTATCTGTGGGAAGTTATTATACCGAATCGCATTTTTTATCGGCAGATTTTAAGCACGATGATGAAGATAAAGAACAATCAATGGGTCATCACTGAAACCTTGCGGCCGAATCGCACATTTGTTTTACACAGCTTAATTCTGTGGCTGCCGGCGTTGTCTTCATCATCGCTCGTATTCCATCCATATGGTGGGATAGATATTTCATTTTCGGAATTCACACAGTTTAACGTCGTTAACTGCTTCCGCTCAGGCGATGGAGGCGCACCATGCCGCCCGAAACAAACCAATTGGCAAAAAGCAAACTTAAGTTCAAACGAAGAGCGAGTAGGTAAAGGATAGATCATTCTTTATAGGCGAAGGAGCGTTCCGAGCAGTGAGATATCCCGAGAGCAGAGGGGCGGGATGCGGGGCAGTTGGGGGCCTCGGCGCAGGAAGCGCGGCGTTATTCATTGATCAAGGGCTACAGGAGGAGAGCTAGGCCCCATCGGGAGCGCCCCTTGACGGTGGGCCCTCTGAACCAGAGGCCTGCGATACGAGGATGAGGAGATTGGGGCGGGGGTAGGGATGAAGACGATGGCGTCGGATGCCCCGCATTCACTAGTGTGTTATATGGTGAGTTGCGGGCGTGGGTTTCTCTGGGAGGAGGCTTCCCGGGGCGGGTTAAAGTGGCTAACAGAATGGAAGGCCGTTTCGTGTCGGTGGGAACGAACGTTGGGATTCCTTGGGGAGGAAGGGAGGTCGGGTGATAGGAGGCGATTGAAACGGATCCTCCAGAAGATGGCGGAGCAGAGGGAGATAGGGAGAGGAGGGGTGAGAGAAGATGGGAGGAGGAGGGGTGGGAGAAGAGGGGAGGAGGAGGGGTGGGAAAAGAGGGTGGGCACTCGGGTTGGACAGAGCCGCCGGAGGGTGGACTCCCGCCAAAAGGGATGATGGATGGTTTGTTTGACGCGAGATGTCGCGTTCGCAAATAATTCAATTGTTGCGGTCGTTTGGACGCGGCGACGAATCCTCGCATGCACGCGTGTAATTTCCAGTTTGAATCGCCACCATTTCTGCGTATTCAGTGTAGGAATGGAAAACATTTTTTCCCCTGCTGTCAGCCAAATTCGGAAATGAATTTCTTTTACGATCCGTCGAGTTTGACCTCTGTAATATTCCGCATTTGAGAGAGTGATACGATTTGACTTCTTTTCTGCATGATAATGCATCATAACTCGTTTGTTGGATAGTAAAAATTAGTTTCGTACGAGATACAGGAGCCATGCTTTGCACCCAATATTTTATCTCCATGTACAAAGTTTTTCTGACACATTGAGTTACTTTTTAACTTTGTCATTAGATTAGCTATTCTTTAGTATTTTAGGGTATAACTCGGTTCCTGTTAACTCAGTTAAATTTTGTTACAACTATATAAGACGCCACATTTTTCTCGTGCCATATGCTGCTGTACGGAGCGGGTTTGAATTCATATTCAGCCGCTGTAAAGTGGGAGTCTCGAGGGAAAGAGTCAGTCGAAGCGACCTTCGGCTCAATGAGGCCGCGTTCGGATATCTGCTAAGGGTTTTATGTTAACTCTTTCGCTCCTCCGTCGCATAGGCGTTTAACGCGCAATACGTCCAGGCAAGGTGGTCGCCGTGCACGCGAAACTCCTCTCGGAGGGTCGCACAGTGGGAACGATTCGTGGCTTAAAGGGCCCGTAAAAACAATCTTCCTTAGCCTGCGTAAATGTTTGAGTGCGTGTATTTGATAGGAAGTGTTTCCTCAAAAGTTTCGCTGGCGTCAGGAGGAGAGAGGGAGTGGTGGAGGAGGGAGGGAGAGTATAGAAGGTGGGGGAGGGAGGGGGTGAGGAGGTGGGGAAGGGCCGTAAAAACTCGTGCCATCAAGAATGAGAGAACGCGGGTCGAGTGGAGCCATAAAAGATTGAACTACTCGAGATGGAAAAGAGTTCGTCATCTCAAAGTAAACAAGACTGAAATCCGAATTTTATGTATCTCTTGCCCTAAAAAAATTACATAATCCGAAGTGGTCAGATATATATATATATATATATATATATATATATATATATATATATATATATATATATATATATATATTAGCTGAAAGTACCCCGCGATGCCCGAGTTACGCCGGACGTCTACGGCGAATAAAATTATATTTCATATGGTGAAACAATCATTTCAACTTTTGCGCATTTTTTCATGTTCATAAATACAATACTTTCCTCTATACTACAATGGAGAAAGTAAAAATCCTATCACATACAGACAGACCGACA
Source organism: Tanypteryx hageni (assembly GCA_028673005.1). NCBI lineage: Eukaryota > Metazoa > Arthropoda > Insecta > Odonata > Petaluridae > Tanypteryx > Tanypteryx hageni. The sequence goes on along the minus strand of CM054113.1, from coordinate 21,235,282 downwards.
GACACACAGACCGATAGACACACAGACACCATCGCGAAAATAGTCAAAACGTGTTCAGGGGACCTCTAAACGTGTGTATCCGTTGAAATCTCGAATTCGATTTCTTTCATGAAAACAATACGTTCTCTACCCGACGTATATGTTGAAAGTAAAAACTAATTCTGAGATATCTCTGATACCTATGAATTAGGTCGGGATGGTCCATAGAAGTCCGGAGGGAACGGGAGCATATGTAAGAGTAACAGGATTTCGAGTGCAACAATGCAATCGTTTGGCAAGGCGACTTCTACTTATAAATGCTAAATTTGGTCAAAATATTATATTAAAACGTTAAATTCGAGAGATTTCGATACCAAGACGATTAAAGACGATAAGAATAAGAAACTATTGTCATTTTACTTTAATGCAGTCCTAGTCCTGAGAACGATGGTCAAATATGTGAGTTCTAATAAGCAAAAGAAAATAAACATGCAGGTCGAAATATCGATTTCTCCATGTTATCTTATGGGGGAATGGAAATAATTCTCAGGAATCGAACCCGGGTCGATTTTGGATTTTTTTTTCGTAAATGGCTTTTAATTTAAAAATCAAACATTCCCACCAAATGTCAATCTTCTAGATACTCGGAAAGTTTGTTAAAAACATTCGAGTTCCGCTTTCCTACCCACCGACGACGATGACGAAGTCATTATATATATATATATATATATATATATATATATATATATATATATATATATATATATATATATATATATATATATGGATGTCAACAAGGTGTTGGGATGAGGAAACCCAGTGAGCACTCACCAATCAGACGACTTCAGGTTGGCGAGGCCCCGGGGATGTCGAAGCGACACACGTAAAATAACACAAAAACACAGAAACATCACAAACGTAAAGCTTTCGGAACTACTCCTTCTTCAGCTACAGAGAGAGAACTGATGGCGGTGACACTGGGTGGAGGCATGGGGGTGGAAGGGTAGTGCGGAAAGGTCGAGGATTGGAGGAAACGGAGGGGGTTGGGGATGGGTAGGGTGTTGGGAGAAGACAGAAAGGGTGTGAAAAGCTATCGAAGGTTGAGGCCTGGGGGAGTGAAGGAGTTTAGGAGATGGATATGCGAAAGCTCCCACTGACGGAGTTGGGGAGCCGAAGCATTGTCGGGGAGAGCGCGAATGAATCTCATTGTGAAGCAGTTGTTGAACTTTAAATTATGTTTGTTCGCATGAACGGCCACCGGCAGCGGTCGTTTGAGAATGACGCTGTTGCGGTGGCCATGCATGCGGATGTTGAGGGGATTGCTGGTGAGGCCAACATAAAAGGCGGGACATTGGGTGCATCTCTGGAGGTAAATAATATTGCGGGTGGTGCAGTTGGTGGTGGAAGTTATGGGGTAGGTGATGTTGGTTGTGGGACTGGAGAAGGAGTTGCAGGGGGGGTTTATTGGGCATGTTAGACATCGGGGTCTACCGCAGGGGTAAGATCCGGCAGGGTGTAAAGATGAGAGGATAAGGTGGGCGGCTTTAAGGGCTCATCCTCCCCTCACCAGATCCCATTTCCCAGACCACCGATGCTCTCCTTCCGCCGTCCCCCTAATCTGGCAAATATTCTATGGAAGAAAGAACCCCCAGCACCCACGCCTTGTGCAAGGAGAAGAATGCTGAAGATAAAATGGACGGACAGGGTGAATAGCGAGGAAGAACTAAGAAGAATAGGAAAGAAGAGAATGATTATACGGACTGCGAGAAGAGGAAGAAAGCAAACTGGATTGGATATATATAGACAGAGAGAACATGATTAAAGACGTGTTAGAAGGAAAATTGGAATGAAAAAGAGAGAGAGGTAGGAAGACATTTCAGCTGATGGCTTGAAAGGGAAAGAGAGCTATCATGACATGAAGATGACCGCGAGAATAGGAGTATGTGGAGAAAAACATTCAATCAAGAATAGTCACTGATCTGTGTAAGGACTGATTATCTATGATGATGATATAAGCCTAAACGCACTCACGGAAACCGATATTGAAAGTTGAGTTTTACTTCACAATGAAGTGTATCATTTTTACTGTATCTTTAGGGCATAAATTCTGGTTATAGTATAGGCTTTACTTTTTACCCATAACCATTACTTGCTGCGTTTATAAGTAACCAATTTGATAGAAATTTCAGTCATATGGTCCGCTCCTGAGGGAATTGCAGGAAAATGATCGATGATTACTTTTCTGAAATCCATGGATGGAGTGGATCATCTAAAGCAGACCTTTTGACATGGCGGGCCGCATTCGTAGTTGTGAATGCTTCAGAGGGCCGTATTGTAAGTCACGAGATTAATTAATTTGTCCTTCAGTGATGTGGAATAGCGAATATGGCGCGTCTTATAAGGCTGGTGATAGAAGAAAAGGTCGAGATTGGAGAAATTATCGCAGCCGAAAAAAGAAAGATTGTGCGAAAGTGAAGGGAACGAAAGCGTAAATATTTAGTTTGGAGAATGAGATGCGAGAAATTTTCCGGATGAGGAAATCATTCCAATATAGCAAAATCTTTTGAAAAGGCGTCGAAGAGTACGAGAATTTCTTCAAGAGGGAGACTGAGAAGGAATGGAAGGAGAGAAAGAGGAGAAAGGAGGGGAGAGAGGGAGATTGGAGAGCAATAGGAGAAAAGAGACAGGGAGGGAGAGAGAGGAGAGAAAGAGAAGGGGAGTTGGAGCTGAAGAGAGGGAGAGTAAGAAGAAATAAAAGATAGGGAGAGAGAGGAGAGTGTGCGTATTTTTGGCTAATCAATCTCTTGGATTTTTATAGCCATAACTCCTTCCACACCGAACACAATCACAAGAGGAAAGAGAAATCCGGTGCCGGCATTAGCCTACTCTCAACGAAGAGCACCAAGGGGGCCAACGGCTTAACGTCCCTTCCGAAGGACGGAACGTTGACTTTGCACGGTCTCCCCAAATCACATAAACTGAGAGTCGGGTGACCATGAAAAAAATCCTACTTTTCGCAGAATTCGTGCCCGCTGCCTTTTCAAGCAGCAGGCTAGTAGCAGCCAGCGTCCTAAACACTAAACGGGGAGAGAGGAAGAAAGAGAGGGAGAAGAGAGAAAGAGGACATTGGAGAGAGAGATGATAGGGAGATAGAAGGAAGAAATGAGGAGAGGAGAGAGAATGTGAGAAATAGGAGAGAGGGGAAAGGAGATAGAGAGAGGGGGAAAGAGAGAAGAAAAGGAGAGAGAGAAAGTCGAAACGACGCAGCAGATAAGTACATTCGATGGATTCCCCGCAAAAAATGAAACGTGTAGCGTGTGCGTCCCAGACATGGTTTGGAGATAGGACGGCCTTTATCCCCTTAGGGCAGACGCTAGAAGGTAGTAGAAGAAAAAGAGACAGAAATTCTCGACGGTCAAGCATCGAATTGAAAAAAAGTCCGGTAAAATAGAAAAAACGGTCGGCATTGAGGTTCCGAGATTGCGAGAGTGGATAGGATGGAGAGGGAGGGCGATATAAGTTTAAGGGCACCTAAAGATTTCCATCTTTGCGGGGTTTTGGAAGAGAAGGGAATGGACGGATTTCTCGAGAAATTTTCTGCTGGAGGAAGGGAGAGAGGAAGGGGTTCGCGGAAGCGGAACTTATGGGCGAAGGGGGGGAGAGGTGCTTCGGAGGGAAGGGGAACCACGAAAATAACATCCAAGGACAACCGGGGTCTTTGATGTGGGCAAATGTATTTATATATAAAAAAATCTTCGCTCCTTTTTCATTTTTTCAGGCGGCGGCGGAAAAATCGACCTGATATTTTGCAGATAAAGGCGACCAGGTCTCTTTTGATGGCAGTCTAGACTCCAGAGTCGCACAATAGTTCATCCGATAAGCGATTAAAATAATTTTTTATGAAGAGACCATGCAACGCGAATCGGCGATTCGTGCGAGATTGTGATTCAAGTGTCTCCGCTTCGGCGCTCGGTCGGCATTTTTAAAAAAGAGATTTCAGAGTCGCATTCAGAATCGGTACTGCATTTCTTTTTTAAAAATTTGCAGCCGCTCGTTTAAAATAAGCGGAAAGATTCGTAGATGAATTCACCCTCGCGATATTTGAGAAATACAAGGATCGACGACGTAACCTTCACGAGAAATAGGTTAGCTCAAGGGGTTCGCGAAGTGAAAATGGTCGGAAACCACTGGTGTAATGGATGAGAGAGAGAGAGAGAGATATAGAGTGTTTTCGCGATTTCTTTAACATTGGTTTCATGTGTAAAGCAGCTACTTGCCTTCAGGAAAATCGACTTCATGCGCCAAGGCGCGTTCCGAATCTAAAAGCGCTTCGTGTTTCGGCGAATGAACGAGCGCTTGGTGCGCGATTCACAATTTTCAGATAATGCCGCAGAATACGTCATTGAACAAAGTTATACATTAGAGAGGAAGTCACCTTTCTTCCAGAACTTTTGAAACTAACCAGCTATTCAGTGCACTTACCTCTTAGATACCCATTTCGCGTAGGAAAGAGGGAATCAACAGTTCGTAAAAATATTATACGTCAAAGAAATTAGTTTTTTGGAATAGTCTGAATATTTCATAAATTTCGTTCCCTCGGAGTTATCGCGTGAATGTCGCTTCAGATAAAAAATTTCGTGGTAATTATCCAATTAGAAATACTTATAGACAAACAGATTAAATTAATGCTAATGCATAAAAAGGAAAATACGATCGCTTTGTAATCTGTCTCAGGAGATCTGTTGCATTTTCGAACAGGTCACCGTTAGCCGTATTTGAACAGTCGACAAATTTACAGATTTATCGACCAATGTACGAGAGCAAACTTCTCGATATTATTAGTTAAATATTCATTGCGTTAAAAACAAAAGGTAAAGGATTAAAAAGTGGTTTTAAAATGCAGCTACTGCAAAGGACCAAGAACAAAATAGTGAATAAGTGTGAAGAAACATTCGGAGAATAGTTCTTTTTGACAAGGGAGTGATAAGGGATGAAAGACAGAGAGGGAGAGAAGGGTTTTCTATGAACTGAAGAAGTCCAAAAACGTCTAGGAAAGATTTTTAAGAAGACTTTTCTGTTTAGTGTTTCAATACAAATTGGAGTGAATCAGTAAATCCTTGCCTGAAAATACAGGTTCCCATTAATGAGAGAAAACACTCAGAACGGAAAACTTCAAAACGCAATTGTAATTATACGATAACGCAATCAGTTCAGTTCATCAAAGATTACGTTGGTAAAGTCATTCCAATTTGAAAGGAAATATTTAGTTTGATTACTTATTCTGAGGAAATCATCTACAAAGCGGATTACCGAATTTTACACGGAAACGTAAAACCAAAACCAAATCTTCGATGATATTTACACCTATGACGCTAGTCTAAGCTATCAATTCGCACGTTTTTTAAATTATAAATATAAGGAAAATAATAAAATTTCCAAATCTGCGAGCGCTACGTGTTGGTTTTGAAAAGATCGTTTCGTGGCAGAAATAATTTTGACTTTTAGAATACGTTTCACATAAATATACAAACCGGACATATGAGGATAGAAGCAGCACTATAATAGCAAGAGGAGAAAAACGGGAATGGACTTATGTTGACTAGAATGAGAAGTATACGCTTAGCAAAAACCTTTTGCCCCTTTGCCTAGACTGTTTTTTCGTTGGAATCAATACTGGCGTTACCAATTGAGATAGGTTTCGTTTAACGCCATTGTATAGAAAGATTTAAATGGTGAAATTTTATTCTTTCGAAGCATAAAAATCAAAAGTTTTGTGATTTTGAAAACGAGCATACGAATTAATTAATTCCAGGTAGCTGTAAATCATGTGCATGAATATTTGTAATAATAAAGAATAATCTCATTCAGATTTTTTATTTAAAATTTATTCATTCTCTTAGGATAAAATTTTGGTCGATTCGCCCGTATCAGTAGGGAGAATGTTACTGTTTTGGCTACCTGGTCGCGTGTTCGAATACTGCCGAGGGCATTGCCATATGTGCTCGCCTTTGTTATTGTTGATGTTATAATGGATTTTATGGATGATTACCTAGGAAACATTTTTAGTTGTCCATTCTCTTGAATTCGGAAAGGAAGTTATATTTCTTTGAAGCGCTTTAGGTGGCTTTTCTCGGTTCAGAAAATAAGACATAAAAACTATCCGTTGAAGGCATATGAAAGAATCGGCTATACTATTTTTACATAATAGCTTTATAATATTATGGAGAATCAATATCATAGAAACTATCCAGTTTTTAGAAGAACCGAAAGTATTTCTCTAAAAAACACGCGAGTAAGTCTTTTCAAATTCACACGACCATGGAGTAAAGAGAGAGAGAGAGAATGCGTGTGGGAGAAGGGAAGTGTGTGTGAGAGAAAAAGAGAACATTTTAAAAGCAGTCCAGGAGGAAGAGAGAAAGAGAGTGACGAGACGAGGAGCGTGTGTGGCTGCATAGCACGTGTACTCGCTATCGCTTAGGCGCCGTCCGCGAAGGAGGTTGCGGGGGAGGAGAGTGCGTGTGTGCGCGATGGAGGAGTGGTCGAAAGGGTTAGCGGGGACGGCGGGAGGGAAGGGGATGAGGGAGAGTTTTAGAGGGAGGCTGGTGCGGTGTATATAGGCAGCCAGGGCAGTATAAATACCCTCGCCACGTCACTCCCTAGCGTAAGACATTCCACCGCATCTTCGCCCCCTTTACCTCCTCCCACTCCCTTCGATATCCCTCTCCTACTCGCCTCCCTTTTTTTCTCTCTCTCCCTCTCCTCCTCTCTCCCTCTTTTTCTCTCCCTCCATCCCCTGCCACTCCATTCCTCCAGTACAAATTCACGCTACGCTCACCGAATCGTCCCCCACCTTTCTTTCGCCAACCCTCCTCAACAAGCGCTTTCTCCTACACCCCTTTCCTCTCTCTCTCTCTCCCTTACCTTCAATACATTCTATTTCTACGTCTCCGCTGCCTCCTCCTACGCCCCTCTCGCTCCTCCTCCGCCCCCTCTCGCTCCTCCTCCACCCCCTCACGCTCCTCCTCCACCCCCCTCTCGTTCCTCCTCCGCCCCCTCTCGCTCTTCCTCCGCCCCCTCTCGCTCCTCCTCCGCCCCCTCTCGCTCCTCCTCCACCTCCTCCCGCTCCTCCTCCGCTCCCTCTCGTTCCTCCTCCGCCCCCTCTCGCTCCTACTTCGCCCCCTTTCGCTCTTCCTCCACCCCTTCTCACTCCTTTCGTCAAACTTATCCTCGTGCCTCCTACATCATCGTATCCCACGGCTATTTCTCTCTTTCCTCTCTCCCCTCGTAAACAGTTCTCTTTTCAAAACCTTTCTCCCTTCCACCTTCCCTTCCCGCCCCTTCTCTTTCCTTCCCACCCCTTCCCACCCTATGCCACTCTCCTCATTTTCCCGATCCTCCCTCTTCCTCCATATGCCTCACAACTCTAGGAGTTCCACTTGTTCCTTTGTCTCTCCACTTTGCCATCTTGAGATCTCACCTCATAGCAATTTCCTAGGCAAAGATTCCCGGATCTAAAGGAAACTGGCTATCTCGGCACAAGAATTTGAAGTAGGTAATTCATTTCATGCCACAACATGCAGGTATCGGAATGGAAGGCACCACTTGAAAGGCCTCCAGATTTCTCCACTGCTGAACAAGTCATAAAATTGCATTTTTCTTCCCTTTTATTTTCTAAGCGATTTGTACAGGTACAGCTGGCGTATGATATATCCTCCTAATAGGTATAATAATAATTATGAATGTTGCATAGATCCCGTTTGGCCTCCTGCCATAATTGTTTTTTCTATCACATTTGGTTTCTTATTTACTTTGTAAACTTGTTAAGTGGAAGGTGGATGCTCTCTAGCAACAACCTAACCAATGGAGACATTTTTTCACTCTTCCTTTCTCCCTCCACTCTACTTCTTACGTTCAATCCACTCCATCCGTCACCTCCTCCCTCCATTCCATTGCTCTCTCCATTTACTCTATTCCTTTTCTATCGGTTTCCTCTCCCCATACCTCTATACCCTCTACCATACTCATATACCTTCCCCCATACCCATACACCCTCCCCCATTCCCTCCATACCCTCCCCCATTCCCTCTATACCCTCCCCCATACCCATATACCTTCTTCCATACTCTCCCATTCCCCTCCTCACCTTCCTCTTCCTCTTTTCCCCTCCCGACCCTCTCCTCCTCCCTCTCCCCCATAGTCTTCGTCTCAGTTCGCGTTCGTTCCCATGTCCCGTCTGCGAGATTAGAGGGCGACTTGCCTCGTACGTGGAATGTTTGCCTTATTCCCTCCGCGGATGGAGGGACTACGATCCTCTCCCGCCGCGACTTAAAGGAAAGTGAACTCGAGGAAGATCCTCGAGATATTTTCTACCTGAAGAGATATGGAAAATCTCTGAAAATCGATCGTTCTATATGTACTCGGCTTTGTTCTTTTTTTCCTCACTTAGAGGTTCATAGAATTACGTAATCATCTTCAGCACGGCGACGAAGTATCTATCCGTCTCGATGTATTTTGCAATTCATGTGCGCAGAAACACAATTTTAATATATTCTTTTCGTTCGGTTATCGAATATACTACAGTAATACTAGGGACCACAAGCTGTTTAAAGGTGAAACATCAAGTATTTGGTCATGTACTATTCATAAGACACAGAGGAAGCCATTAGCATCATCAGTGTTTCAGAATGGTTGAATTTTCAATAACAATATTTTTTTACATAATTCCAATATAAGTCGGAAGACATTAACTCGAAGAAATTCATTATAAAATTAATACAAAAATGAACTTTTATTGACACATAATCGATTGATTCATTCATTAGATCTCCTCTGGTTTTTCGTTAGGTCAAATGCTCACGAAATATGTTACTTGAGTTACTCTTTCAGCCACGAAAGAGGTGCATATCAAAATGAAGCACTACGTTATTATCACTGAAGACGGCTACTTTGCAGCTAAAAATGAGAATTTTGTTAACTTTGCGTTTTTTACGGCTACAGAAGTTTCCTACGTCATTTATCTCATCAAACCAATAAGGTGAGGTCGATAATTTATTTGTGAAATTTTTTGAATGGACAAAATATGAATTGTGACCTTCGCTTTCCTAAACTTTCTTCAGATTTCGAGACCCTTTTCTGTAACTTCCTTCGCTGAACTTTTCCCTCCCTCTTGAGGATATTTCCCGAATAAATCTTCCTTCCTTTCGCCTAACAATATTTTCTTTGCCACAAGCATCGTCGTATATTTTATATTCCACAAGTGGACGTTCTTATTCGAACGTCGAGAAGTGTTCCTAACTCTGCGCTTCTCTTTTTCTCTCGAGTATGTTTGATCGCGTCCCATCTAGATTGTTTTGTCTGCTTATGTATACTCGCTTCTCGCCTTCTTCTCGTCTGTCTATCTGAAAATGTGTGCTTATATGTTTTCGAGGTGTCTTCCTCACGTCTACTTGGGTCTGCGTTAGGCTCCGCCCGCGTGCGTTATGCTGAGACTGCGTGTGGCGTATTGTGACATTGCTTTCGTCGTCGCTTTCACTGCCCAACGCAACATTGGGACCCTTCCGTCGATTTAGACGTAATTTGGCTGTCGGCCCTCGATGCAATGACATTCGATGAAACTTACCCTTCCCTGTGCATCTGTTAGCATCGTGCATTTTGTGTGTGTTCGGACCACGGAGTCATGTTAATCGCGAAGAAATTTTTCTTGCTGTGGGGGAAAACAATTCTTCAGATCTGATGATTTCTTTCGCAATTTCTTCACATTTGATGTACGTCCGAATACATACAAATAGAAATGTACACGTACGTTAGGAATAAGAACTCGTCGCACTAATGTATTACGCTGTGCATGCATAGATTCATACAAAGTAACGCTATAGATGTTTGCACAATATTAAACAATTCCCAACGATTTTCTTTCTCATTTTCTTAAATGATCACCAACTTTTCACGGCTCGTTCTGGAGTTACCGTTTGCGCAATTCAACTTCGAATTCCTGAGCCACTCCTAGTGTTTGGTAATTTTTTGTTTTAAGTGGGTAGTGGTCTATTCGATAGTGTTATATCAGCATTAGTTACCTATATCATATATTTGGTTCAGCCCTTGACGTGCGAAAGCTAATTGTTTCCACAATTGTTCCCATCCCTTGTCAACTTTTTGTGTTAGATTTTTTCAAAACATTTTCTATGTGCAGGTCTTAGAAAATTATTATTTTTCATATTTGAGTTATGCTGAAAATCATTATCCTTGTGGGAGCGCGGATTTTGGGAAATTTTTGGCGATATTTGTAATGATAATATTAAAGTAAGCTTAAATTTTTTTCGTGCGACTGTTCGATCTCGGAAGCGAGAGAAAGTTCTTGAAGACATTCAGAAAATTATTATTTTTAAGATAGAAGCTTATTTGTTTCCAATCATAAGAGTTTTTCGGATATTCAATAAACGTCTAACAATCACCTACGTCGAAGAGAAAACCTATGCTCTTTTTTAGGTTCTCACTTGAATATTTACGAGTAAAAATACAAGTTTTTGGGCACTTAAATTTTTGGATCATTTTAAATCGATAGTTTATGTTGTAAATATATACGTAGCACGAGGAAAGAGTGACGAAGCCAGGTCCGTTGTGTATTGCTTAGCCAAAAGAATATATTCGTTATTTTTATCTGACAATTAGGAAAATAAAAGCGCCTAAAGCGACGTACGCCTTTTTATTTTCTCGCGCTATTGCGAGAGAAGCGCTGCCTTAGAGAGAGCAAAAAATGATCGTAAATCCGTTTTCACTTTCTTCAGGCCCAGGCTAAATTTCTCCGCTATGCAAAGAATAAGGATTCCCCAATGTTGATTTTTTAAAATGTATTTTTCTGATGCACACCGTCGACAACGGATGCACGGAACGTCTTTTTGGGGACTGAATTATGCTCATTAGTCCTTACATATACCATCTAATACATCATCTATATTTAAAAGGATAACTTGAAACGCAGAAGGAGTTTTTCATTATCTATCAGAGCAAAAATGAGAAGGATATACAGCTCATCTCTTTTTTGATGAAAGATTGCATTACACGTTTGGTGTTCTATAATTCCATCGGATTCAAGCAACGACATCGATAAACACCAACTGAACAATGCAATTATCTTTTTCGATCCAAGGATATGAGCTGTATTTCCGCGTTTTAGGTAGAAGGAATGAGGTGTTATAACGCCATAACCATGAAGGTTTTAATATCTCATTCTCGCCAGCTTGATTAATGAACGGCGCCGTCCCTTATATTTACGACGCAGAAGTGTCTGTTTATTTCGGCTCCACCTTGCCTCGTTAAACATTAACGTATAAAATAAAGATAGCGTGATAAATGGATCGGAACAAATAGAGAGATTGATGGAAGGAAAGAAAAAGGGGAGGAGGGGAAACGAAGAGGAAGGAGTGGGGGGAAGTGGAGGAGGTAGGATGGGAGGGAGGAAGGGAAAGGGAGGGAGGAAGGGGAGAAAGTGGAGGAAGCTAATAGAACGGGATGAGGAAAGGAGGGAGGAGAGAGGGGGAGGAGAGAGGGGGAGGGGAGGGGGAGGGAGAGAGAAGGGAGGGGGCAGAAGGGAGAGGGAGAGAGATGGGAGGGGGAGAGATATGGGAGGGGGAGACAGAAGGGAGGGGGAGAGAGGGGGAGGAGGGGAGGGAGGGAAAAGGGAGAGGCAGAAGGGGAATGCTTTGGATTGTGAGGTAGTGGAGGAGTTGGTTTCCTTGACTTGGTGCGGTGGGTGTTTTGGCTCGAGGTTTGGGGGATCGCTATTTTTACCGCATCTGTGTGGATGGGCGCGGTGCGGATGAGCGGAAGAAACGGAGGAGAGGCTGAGGGGCGTGGTGGGAGGGCGTGGAGGAAGGGGGGAGTGGGAAACGGGGCCGGTGTGGAGGTAGCCCCGGAATCGGACGTCTTATCGGAAATCTCTCGATTGCTGTGTTGTGCGGACCACGAACTAGGAAGCGAAGTCAGGGAATTCAAGATTAACACCTCTCGCGAAACAAAAATCTTGTTTCTATTTTTTGCAATGGAAAAATGCATCAACGGAACATGAGAGAAAACAATGGGACTGTGAAACTGAATGTTAGAATGTTCAACCGACATAGAAGTTTTTTGTGAGACTCTGGTAGCAATTTATATGGTAATTTTGTTGCACATTTCTGATGGCAATAAATATTTTCAAATGAACGGCTTAAACTAAGTTGATCTGGGCTTGTACTTTTTTAAAGTTTAAAGTCTCGACGAAACCAGGCTAATGGCTTTTAATTGAAATAAAATTAATAATTAGTCGCTTTATCCTGCGCACCAGTTTCAATATTTCTTTTGTTCATACAAAAAAATAGGAATCAAACTATTAAAATATTAACTAACGAAATATCACTTTTGAGATACTTTAAATTCGGAAAAAGCTGTGTTGACAGAAGATAAGTATAGTTTAGCAGCTTTAAAAAAATATTTCTTGTTACACAAAGTTATGATGCTGCAAAAGAAAGGTATTTAGCATTATTAGCTGCTTTCCAGAATAGAAATAGGCTTATAGTTTCTTCGATGTGTCTTTCTGTCTGTCCCCTTTATTAACTTTTGAAACAATAGTCCGATTTTCATGGCACTTGGCGGAAATCTCTTACTACTTTCTGTTCGATTGTATTTGTAATATTTTATAAAGCTAAATTATGAAATTTTGGAACACAAACAGCAATTCATTCGCGGTGATTTTATAGCTACTATAGCCAATAAAAGTTTTAAATTAATAATTAGGTGGACAGTAGTCATCATTAGTTCCATTTGAATCATCTTTTTTTGCAAATAAATCAATTTTTTCTATTCGTAAACTTAAATTTGAAACATTTTTTGTGTATGTATACATCTCACTATGACGGCGATATTGTGCTTAGGCAGTATGATGATACACATACATCTTTTATCAAATAGTTACGGCATGAATAGGAAGGGAGGCAGGTACAAGAAAAATAGTCCTAACGAAAACATTTCTCGAGAAAACAAGTCGAAACGGGAAGGTGGGCGAGAAAGCCCGCGGAAGTTAGTCACAGCGTATAAATAGATCTCGAGACAAGAAGAGAGCATGAAAACTCTTCAGGTTTAAGCGATTAAACAAAGTAGCTTAAAGAGTCAATAAAAGGCCATTTCATACAGATAAATAAAAGTTAAGCAGCGCGTTAAAGAGGCGTTACAAGTAAGTCTCCAGCATGAGTGTGAAAAATTGTCCGACGGCACTTCTGCGTAAAAGAGATTCGGCGCGAGTGAGGCGAAAATAGAGCAATTTGCGCTGAGAGCTTTTGGAAGTACGGTGAAGATAAAGAGAGCGAGTGCTGTATTGTCGGAAGAAGTGCTTTGGCTGCGCTATCACGCGGAATAGGTGCATTTTTTCAATATGATCTCTTCAGAGGAATAACAGAATTTCTATAGATGAAATCGAAACGTAGACCTTCACGCTTTAATTGATCACAATTTTGTTAAAGTCTAATGTTAATACGCAATAAATTAATCCTCGAATATTAACGAACGCAATAGATACTGATATTTACTGCTAGTGACCTCCTCCAGCTGGCGAGTATTTTTCCAACCTTTAAGCAAATATCGAATGCAAAGTTAAAAAATGGAAAGCGGAAAAGAACCAATGAATGTTTTTATTACGTTAGTTTTACATATACAAAAATCCAAATTATTGACGAAATTTAATGCTAACAATATCACAACATAAAACACGATTACTCACATGTTATTCATTCACATAAATGCGTCTAAAACTCGAAAAAGATTGCGATAAAAAAGGAAACGAAACGTTCCTGCCTTTATCGAAATTTGATTATTAAGACGCTGAGAGACAGCGGCGGAAATGTAACTAGACTAAATACAAAAACATTCATTAGGGTGCCTCACTCACTTATAATTTAAAAAATGCGTAAAAATTCAAAACAAGCGGACAAATATTTACTCAACGGCAACGAAATTAAGTTTAATTTATTTTCCGCCATTATAAAATCTACGAGATTAAGTTATACGGTGTCCAAAATATATCTACTGGAAACTCAATTATTATCGATTCCAGTTAATAATGAAAACATCGAAATATTAATTTTAGAGATCATCTCACACATAAGAAACTCTTATAGCTATTTCAGCTGATAAGTTGTCCTCGGTGATAGTTAACTGCCAGTCGGTTCTGACAGGAAACGCGTCTCTATGACAGTTTCAGGAGACGCATGCAAGTTACTTGAAAGTGAAGATGAGGACATTTTGACGAGGACCTAATCTCTGGGAAGATTCACGTAAAATAAACATTTGGTTCGATCGCGAACATTCGTGCATTCAACGAAGGGTTTTAGCAGGGTGGTGAAGAATTACGGAATTCCGTTACACTGAGAGCTCTCAAGAATAGCAGATATACATATTCGTGATCTTTACCAGAGGAGATCCGCTCCTTTCAGTCCAATGAGAATTGGCGAAACTGCACACTCCTGCTTCTCTCCAGGAAAACTGCTCAATGCCACTCTTTATACGATTGCCAGAATGGATTTTTTAGTTCGCAGGTGGGTGGCAGAGGGAGGGAAGAGGCTAGGATGGAGCGGAGAGCCAAGTTAACAGAGTTAATCTTTTACGAAATGCAAAAGAAGAAGATAGCGATTTTCGTTGGGTACATAGCCATTGAATTGGCTTCTTTTTATCTCCTTCCGTCGCTTCCTTTCATAGCACGATTTTTATTTAAAAAGTTGCTCATGGTTTTTATTTGTGCATCGTCTGTGGTGCACTTACTGAAATTGATATTCTCGATTGACAGAAAGTTCTAGAAAGATGGAGTACACGGATTGCGGAGGAATAATATATATTAATAGGAAGAGAAATCTCTAAAATTAAAATTATGGCCGAACTGGAAACAGGACGACGCTTGCAAAATGCACGAAAGCAGTCATGCCTAAAGTGACCATCTTTATCCGAGCCAAAATCAGTACAAACGTTATTTTTTTAAATGAAAAGCCCCAAATTCGGAAATACTGCCTGGATACATGAGGCAAGTCGGTACAAAACTCTTTTGCTAATAGTTTGATTACCAAATTTGCAATATATCTAAATATTTGTATTATTTTTACGAATATTCTTCAAAAACAGTTCAGTAAATCAATGAACATTCTAAACTACTTAAATTGGTATGAAAACAGCGTTTAAAATGATAGAAAAAGAAATAGAGGATGCCAAAACACCCTTAAGTTAGCTAGGTACGTAATCGTATTAAGGCAATATATCAAGCAAGGAATTATAATATCTGTAAATCAGTAAAGGAAATAGTCGACCAGCCAAAATCTCTGCCGTCCGGTCGGTCGCTTTAGTCATGCCGCTCGTTGAATTCTCAGTGAGGTATCTGAGAGCATTCCTTTTATTGTTTCTCCGATTATTTCCTCTACTTCGACTGCCTCGAACCACTTTTCATTTGTTTTCCTCATTCATAACGGTGAAGCCTTGCAAAAAAACTATTCGCGACGCCGGCTGTCGTTTATTTAATAACAACGCATGATGGGACACCAAAATATTGGTCGGTTACCAATGCGAACGCGGCGTAATCCCGCCCCACTATGTATTTTTATATCCTCCCTTGCTCATAGAGAGAAGACGCTGCTCGGTGCCACCTTGCTGTGAATCATGGGTTTTTATTAGCCAAATCTATTGCAGGCATTTATGGAGAGCAAAAAGGAGTATAACTCAGACAAAACGCCGTGATGCGGCGGGGCCATCCGCAATCCTTTTAAGGAAATGAATTCACATAACATGGTATTGGGGACAAAGGGCGGATTTAAAAGGCGCATGAACGGCTTATCTCGTGACCGAAGAAACATTCTACTGTAAGTGTACGGGGTTTCCGCAAATGCGGGGATGTTTGGTAACGGAATCAGAAAAATATTTCTGAAAAAATGAAGATACGCAACGTCGTAGAAAATATAAAAAGAGGTATAACGACAGGCTTTAAAAATTTAATAGAATCGAACGACGGAAATATCAACAAGGATGTATTATGAGAAGATATGTAATGCTATTTTTGAAAACATCTCTTTCAGCGTAATGCATCATACTCTATAAGCAAAGGTTAAATCATTATGGTCAGAATTGGATATATCTTATCGAATTAATGAAAAAGTTATTGAGCAACTTTTAGTACAGTGGTGTGCTATGGCAATGTTTCTCTAATTAGGGGGTGAGGTCCACCAGGGGAACGCAAAATAAATTTGGGTATAAGGTGATGTCAAAAAATATTCACGAATAATAATATTTTTGTAATACATTTATTAGAAATTTTTAGTAAATACAATGTTGTAATAATCATTAATATGTATATAAAATGAAATTTGTACTTAAGTTTCTTATTTTTTCTACTTTCAATTCAGAGAGGGTCGCATGATATTTTAGGTGATCGCGATAATTGAAAGTTTAAGAACCTCTATGCTATGGCAGTTGTCAACGATTATACGAAACAAATGAAAACAGCAGTGAATATTTTTCCACCGTCTGCAGGAAAGATGTTGCTAACCGTATTTTGAGATGAAAATGGTGTTATTTTGAAGAGTTGCATGAAGAAATTTACAAATAGCAACAGAACTTCGTACTGCGTTATGTTTAAGAGACAATTGAAGCCTGAAATATGGCCTAAACGCCAAAGGTTGATCTCGAAACGGATTTGTTTACATCACGACAACGTCTCATCGTCAGTGCACTGATATCCGAAATATAGAAAAAGGTTAAAATTATCGTATTAATACGTATACAATCTCTCAAGCAACAACTTTTATTCCCTCTTTGTGGCGATATCTTCGCCTTCGTAGATAAAACAAGCTCGAGAATCGTAGATGACAATATAAACCCCGGTGCCGAGAGAAATTTTACTATCGACAATTAAGCAGTCCAAGTTAGCACGGCGCTGATAACTTTTTATTGGTATCTTTTGGAAGAAGACGATATTTTCATCATCTGGTCTTAAATATTGCAATTCATCTGTGCGAACTCATGTTTCAATTTTGTGTTACAGATCGCGTGTCGATGAGATATCCGAAGGACATCCACATAGTATATAGCTAATATGTAAGAATTTCGGTTATGTCTTAGCTTGTTAGCTGTTCACGACGATATAAATATATGTAGATAGTGGTTTACCCAACAGTTCACGGAAGCAGAGTTTATAATATCATCCATTCAATGCAAGCCAAAAGGTAAGCTCTGTCATTCTCCCTTTTATTAAAAAACTTTCGTATCAATCTTATTATGGACAAAGCGTGATTAAAATACAGCCTAGGGTTTCCTAGTATACAATCTAGAAATGTATACGTAAATTTAGGAAATATAAAAAATATTAAAATTTAATATCAATTTTCTGAAAGCGATTTGTTTCATCCTTGTCCTCCGCATATCCGACCGACTTGTTTTTCATCCTGGTTAACATCCGAAGGAAACATTTAGCGAAAAAATGACACCCAAAAGATCGGCCGCCGCATATCGCGTTCACGTGTTTTCCTCCCTCTCGCGGACACCCTTCCCAGTGCGCTCGTGGTACAGGGGGGGGGAGGGACCTTGACACCAAATCTCCACATTGCGTGCGAACATTCCCTGAATTATTGCCATCCACTAAGCCTCCTTGTAGTAGAGAGAGAGAGAGAAAGAGGAGAGAGAGAGAGAGAAAGAGGAGAGAGAAAGAGGAGAGAGAGAGAGAAAGAGGAGAGAGAGAGAAAGAGGAGAGAGAGAGAAAGAGGAGAGAGAGAGAAAGAGGAGAGAGAGAGAAAGAGGAGAGAGAGAAAGAGGCCTTTCCCAATCGGGTCCCGCACACTCGATGGACTCACGCCCCCGCGCTCTGCATGCTCCAACTAGGATATAGTAAATAAGGTACGTCTCGTGACTCCCTCGATGCACGCATTTGCCAAGCATTCAAAAGGGGGAAATGCTCCTTTCCTCCTTGAAGCCCCCCCCCTTCCTCTCCTACTCTTCCCCTCCTATCCTCCCTCTCCTACACACCCTCTCCTTCCCTCCCTCTCCTACCCTATCTCTCCTACCCTTCCTCTCCTACTCTTCCTCTCCTACCCTCTCTCCTACCCTCCCTCTCCTACCCTCCCTCTCCTACCGTGCCCCTCCTACCCTGCCCCTCCTACCCTAACCCTCCTACCCTGCCCCTCCTACCCTACCCCTCCTACCCTGCCCCTCCTTCCCTGCCCCTCCTTCCCTGCCCTTCTTCCCTCCCCCTTCTTCCCTCTTCCTTCTCTCCCTTTCCATCCACCTTTCCCTCTTTCGTCCCTCTATTGGTGATTCCTTTCCAACTGCCTATATACATCATACATATACATCATTCCGATGATGCTGCCGCGGAGGTTTTCTCTTCTGATCCTCCATCTCCGTTTCGCAGAAGTCAAATTGTAAACATTCAAAACAAAAATTCAGCAAAAATGAGTTATCAATTTCGTTTCATGGTTTGAATCCAATAGATTAGAACAGGCATGTCAAACTCGAAGAGGCGTCCGGGCCGCATTAAAGTGATGAATGATATAGAAGGGCCGCATTGAACCGATGGATGTTAGAGAAGGGCTGCAGTTGTTTAATGAGGGCCAGAGCTGGAACGATAGACTTTCGCTAGAAGAATGGACGCCTGTTTTACAATTTAAAATAATAATTTAAAAAATTCGGTAACATTGAAAAAATATCGTTTCCTTAGCGCTAAAATAAAGAATTTATATGAAATCCCACACTACTCACACGAGACAAAAATTATCCATCAGGCCGTAGAAAGGTACAGAAAGGGCCACCCGTTTGACAGGCCTGGATTAGAAGTTTTCAGCGAAAAAACGCGTGGAGATTGGCGGGGTACGCGGAGCACGTTTTTTAAAAAAAGCGTGTTTAAATGATAACCTTTACAATTGAATACTAATCGAAGCGATTACGAAGGAGTGTGCGAGTAGGTGTTGCAATAACGGATTTACATTGATGCGTATGGAGAGCAAAGATTCATCTATAAATAACGAAACCTTTTAAATCTCGTCCACCGATGACTACTTGCCAAATTGATTAAAAATATTAACAGTGTTTGCGTTATTAAAAATATTTAAGAAATCTTTGTTTCGATTCAATACAAATTTTGATGGAATATTTTCTGAGAGACTCAATAAAAATATTTACGTGAATAGCAATCATTGCTGTAAAGTGACCTTCGTAGTTAGGCATGCGAATAATTAATATAAGGTTTTTAAAAGGAAATAAACAATAATAGCATTTCTCTGCGGTTATACGTATATGCGGGGCTGATTTTGAAGAATTAAAAAAAAAATTTCGCATCTCTATTATCATTATCATAGATGGAACATCAGTTTCCGTTCACCATGTACACAAATCAACATATTAACCAGTGACTTCATCTGAAAAATTGATAAATTAGAATTAGAGCCCAAAGAAATCGTCCAATTATTAAAATTCTGCCAGAATGTACGTATTTTCTACACTTTGATGTTTGATGAAATCATCGACGAACGAAAACTCATCGACCAAATTGAAAGGCGAAATGACTGTTGGTTTGGGGAAGATTGATGAATATATAACATTATACGCGTATTCTAATTACAACTTATTTTAATGAAAGAAAAAAATCAGTTGCAGCAGTTTAATATGCTTGCAACAGCTAAATAAAAAGCAGTTTTTCTCTTCACTAATTTTCTGAACGATGCGAATATATTCCCGTGAGCGTAAATTTGGAATTTGACGCCAAGAGATCCATTGAAGTAAATTTCCCGTTTTGCACTAACCTTATTTAAAATTTTATCTCTAGGTTATTCCTAGAAATTATTTGCATATTTAATTTATTTAATTTAATTTATTAATTTTAATGAATATAAAAATTAATCTAAGAATCGCAGTTGCGGTGTTCGACAAATCCAAGTTAATATATTCGTAATTTAAACAGCCGATATTTTCTTTTGAAACATAAAATAATACATGACCACTTACTCTTTAACATAGTACGATTGTCAACGTTTGATAACGAGAATTTTATCATTTGGAACGAATCCAAATTTCAACATTCTGACATAATAAAATTGATTGTAAAACGGTAACTCTCGTGAAAGCATAACGGCGTTTTTGATAAAGTGCTTATAATAAAAAAAATTCAAATCAATTAATACTCCAATGTTTCAGTCTAGTGTGTTGTACCTTTATTTAAACTGACGATATTGCTTCGGAAGTTTAAATATAATATTAGCCCGTTTCTCGCATTTTGTGAAATATATAATGGATCAGGTTCGAATGGCTTTTAGCACGTTTTTTATTGCTTTATGAAATTTTGAACGCCAAATTTTTTCGTTTGCAGTTTTGATAATTTTCTCTGGAGACCACGTGTTCAAACGGATCATATGAAATATGTAGTGAAATTCCACTGGTGCGTTTATTGTGAAACCTACAAATATTTATAAACTTAGTTATAGTTTTAGTCTCTTTTGGAGTTTTTGTATCAACCTTCCTGCTTCAAAACTGAGAGTGATTACATTTATTATTTGGCCTAAGAAACACAAATAAACACGCCCCTAGAAGAGCGTTGTAAGGGAGGAGAGAATGAAAGGAGAAAGACGTTTCTCTTTTCAGAATACGCGCGGCACTACATCATAGCAAAAGGTTCCGTAAAGACGACTCGTTAATTTAAATTAACTACAAACTACCTACGTGCGCGGAAAATTAAGTTTCAGAATGCTGAGCGCGCTCAAAATAAAATGCACTATAATTTCTGATACTACTTTCCTCTGACGGCCATTCTCTCTCTCTCCCTCGTCGCGTATTTTCCCCAATAAAATAAAAAAATCCAAACTTGTTTCATGAACAGATAGTCCAAATCCCAAAGCGAAGTATTCGCAGACCTCCGAGTCAGCGAAAAACAGATCCGGCGCTCTGCGCCCGAGTTGGATTAACGTTCTCCCCAACTACCTACGGAACACACACTCCTTCCCTCCCTTCCTCCCTTTTGATGCCGCTCTCCTCCCTCGCAGCCTCCCCCTCCAATTCCACGCCTTCCCCTACCATTTTACGCCTCCCCCTACCATTCTACGCCTCCCCCGCCTCAAGAATGCGGGAGTAAATTTGGAGAGGGTACTTTTTTATTTTTTTATTTTCGCTCTTCCTCCCTCCACTCCTCTCGTCCCTACCGCGAGAACAAGAACGTACGCAGGAGGGGAGGGGATGGGAGGGAGGAGGGGAAAGAGGCAGGGGCAAACACGCGGAGATATCTCAGGTCGCGGGAAAAAGAGGAGTCTGGAGTTTGAGTCACCAGAAGACATCATCGTGGCTCTCCTTTCTTCCACTCGTACTCCCTCACTCATTCCCTCTCTCTCACTCCCGTGTTTTAGTTTTCACGATTTCCCCCCTCTTCGTCTTTCACTCGCGCGCACGAATACGTAGAGGAACGCACAGGACTTGGCAAATGTTCCTGAAACCCTCCTCTTCTTCTCCCTTCGCTCTCTTTTCTTCCCTCTCCCTTCCTCCCTCTCCCCCATTCCTTCTCTTTCTTCACCCTTTCTCTCCTTCGTCCAACCCTCTCTCTTTCTCTCTTTTACCAAAACTGTCCCCTCCTCTTGCTGGGATATTTTTATTCTCCTTTTCTAAAAAGCCCACCTCCTTTTATCTACTCCTTCCCTTCTCCCTCCCTCCCTCCCCCCTGACACGCTACCCTCTCTTCAATAACACTCTCCTTTTCTACCCTTTTCCCACCACGTCTCTCACCGTTGCTACTATACTCCACTCTTCTTTTTCTACTCCCTGTCTCTCTCTCTTTCTCTTAGCTCTCCCCTCTAATGCTGAAGCTCTCTCATTTTCTCTATTCCCTACACTCTTTCTTTCCAAACATAACGCTCTTGGCTAGAGGGAAAGATTAGAGGAGAGGGAGAGAGAGGAGACGGAGAGGGAGAGAGAGAAGCGGGAGAAAGGAGAGGGAGAGAGGAGAGGGAGAGACAGAAGCGGGAGAGAGGAGAGGGAGAAGAGGGAAGTCGGGGGATAAAGTATCCTCTCACCCCAGCCGCAGTTGCGAGGAATGCGGCTCACACACGCTTCTGACTCTATTCTAAGTGAGGAACGCGAGAGGGAGATAGAAAGGGCGAGAGAGAGCAAAAAAGAGGGAGAGAAGAAAGTGTGGAAAAGAGGGAGGAAAGGTGGGGAGAGAAATGGAGAAGAAAGGGGGGCGTGAGAGGTTAGGACAGAATGTGGAAAAAATGGAGGAAGAGAATGAGGGAGAGCAAGAAGTAAAGAGAAATATGGTGGAATGGAAGGGAGGGGAAGAAAAGAAAATAGTAGAAGAGAGGAAGAAGGGAATGGATGATGGGTTGGAGAGAGGTAAATTGGAAGGGAGGTGCGGAGGGGGCGTTTTGTTTATTATTATTAATCAATGTGTTACAAGTAGGTCATACTGGAAGGGTAATAACAGCACGGTTTATGGTAAGTCTTCACGGCTACCCTAGTGGTCCCGGGATTCACGAAATCTCCATCGTGTATCACCCTACCAAGCGTTCCCGTATTTCTCACGTACCCAGACGATTCGCCTGCATATAGGACAGCTATTAAAATTATTCAATGTACAATTATTAATACCCATATTTCTACAATTTTAATTACAGATTTTCATACTTTTTCTAAAAGCTTATTCGCTTCTTGGGAAGGGAGTAAAAAGTCCTTCAGGTTATTCGTTCTATTCCTCCGCAGTTTTATTAATGACGGAATATTTATCCTATTTTTTCTTTGAAATTTAGTATTTGTATTATATCCGTGATCGCTTATCCTGATGAAATTCGGACTTAGTAACCTTTCCCTTAGATATTTCTAGGTCGGGTAATCTGTATATGCGCGATAAAATCCTACCAGTCCGTTCACTTTCCTCCTGCTTTCAGGCGATTCCATTATGATTCCTTTGGCATTTGCGTTAAGTTATCATCCCTTTCTTGTCAAATGCTCCAATACAAATCTTGCTACCTTCCGCTGAATCTTTTCCAGCTTTAAAACGATGTTCTTATGGTGGAGATCCCGAACTCCTGACACATATGCTAGCACTGCTGTCACTAATGTCAAATTCTATAATTCCCTTTGCCCCCTAGTGCCTTTATTTTAGAATTCTCTATTACAAAGTTTGTTCGAGACAAACACTAACGCTTATCAAGGATGTTAAATAAAGAGAAATAGAATTTTCACAGTATATACCTAATTAAAATGATGATTGAAAATAATATAAGTACTTAAAAGACGAAGAGACGACAAGAAAGAAATTGTAATTAATAATAAAGCGCAGGGGCGATAATCGTAAATTAATTGAAAAAAGCAGATGCATTTTACAAATAGTATTCTTCGTTATTTACGAGGAAAGATTTAAAAAATATTAAAATATCAGTCGAATGCGCATTGCGAATTTAAATTAGATATTCAAATACATTTTTATAATTAAATAATCTCATCTGGCAAAAATGGTGAGAGCTGCAGAAATCGAATGTCATATTAGGAGACCATGGGATTGTTTAGTGCAGATAAGAAGATAGAGACACGAAGGAAATCACGTCATCACTAAAGACCGACTGCTAGAAAAATTGAGGGAGTTTGAAGTAATCAACAAGATACGTGGACTGTATTTGGCGTTTGAGCGAATTAAAAAGTTTGAAAGGAATAAAAAGGAGCGAAGGGAGAAGACGGGGAAGAGATTGGAGGGAGCAACGATATTCCGATTCCGAAAAGGACATGGGCGTTCTGAAGGAACTTGTTTGGGCAGAATAACACTTGACCTAATTTGGAAGAAAATCCTGATTATTTCCGCAGCGGATCCTTGCAAAAATATTGATTCAGGCTCATTATAATTCAATGCAGTGATGAAGCGATTTCATTGGTGTTTTCTTAATTGGGTGAATGAAAATTTGAATTTCTCTAATCGATTTTGTTTACATATGTATTGAATTGGATTGTCCAAAAGTCGAAATCGGTAGGGTTAACATTTAACACAGTCATGTATTCATAAAAATATTTGATTTGATTATTATTTTATTTATTATTATCATTGTTTCGCTCCCTTAGACTAATTCCTGAGAGGTCACTACAAATCTGTCGTGTACGCAATCGAGGGTATTATGAGGCGTCACATACATAACGGTTGCTATAGAGGTTCTCTCCCCTTTCTAAATAAAATTTTACTTTAATTTCAAAAGAGGATTGAGGTCTTTTAATGAAGATTAGTCTGAGCATGTTTAGCTCTTTCAAGCGCGAAATCTTTTGGGAAAAGAAACATTTGCAGAACAGACGTTTGACTAAGGGTTTAATAAAATAATAGCACAGCAATAAACATAGAACACGGTTGTATATTAAACGAACTGAGTTTAACAATAAATTAAGATAGCCACCGTGAATGTAGGAAACAGCCGGTATTGCGTCATTTTTTCAACGAAAGCGTTTCGAAAGGGAAGTACGCACAACTGTTTTACAGCACTAAAAATAACGTATAGAGACCTTGATGGAATTGAGTTCTTAATATTGTACCTTAAAGAATTGAAATAAATGTTAACGCTACATGTCCTAACTTTTGGGCCACCTTTTTATGTAATATTGTTAAACAATTTATGAGATCAAGTTGTATGAGAGGAATTTACCTTTTTTAACTGAGAAATGAGTTGTCTCTGAAGAATATACAGATACCGCGATGGAATCTAGTAGATTTTTAAACGGAAATAGATATTTACGAAGAACGCGTTAGATGCAAGGAGAGAGAGAGCTGGCGACTGAAGTGAAAGTGTGGGGAAAAAAGAGAATGATTCCTTCATTAACAGGGAATTTGAAATAATCACATACGTATCTGTCAACCTGTGAGGACGAGAGAGGATTTTAAAGGGAGAGAGTCGGGGCGACAGGGAGTGAGAGGAGAGAGATGAGGAGGATAGAGAGGGTGAGGAACGGAGAGGAAGAAAGGTGGGAGATGAAAATCTGTGGATGAAAGTGAGAGGGTGGGTGAGACAGGGCGTGTGAGGGGAGGGAGGAGGAAGATAGAGAAAGGTAGGAATGGAGATGGTGGGGAAGATAAGGGAACTGGAGGGTGGTGGAGGGGGAGAAAAGGAACTGGAGGGAGATGGAGGGGGAGTGAGAGAGAACGGAGAGAGAAAAATCCTTTATTCGAACTAAATTGAAACTATTTAATGCCATATTACAATAAACCCTTTGTCATATGATGCAAGTTAGAGAACATTGAAATATTTAATACATAAAAAACATAAAAATGCCTATAACACAATTTCAAATTTGTACGCTTGCATACTTAAAATTAGTTATGGAAATATAAAAAAAATCTCATATAATGTCAGAATTTCGAAATTTGCGAAGTAAAACAACTGTGAGTAATTAGCATTGTTCATCATAGAATAATACCACCTGTATAAAAACACGAAGCGAGGGGTTGTAGTAAATAATCCGAAAAAATTCGCTGAAAAATACATATCATACGAACGCATATATATTAACACGAGATAGTTACTACATTAAGTAATTTAGAAAAGTGTACAGTCTATAACAAATAGGCGCATTTCGTACGATGGAGCATTTGAAACTATACGATATAACCAAGTCCACTTGGGAAGGCTCCACTTTGTGGAAAGATTCCATTTAAATGAAAAAAAAACTTGTAAATTTCCACTAACAATTTTAATATACGACCGGTTTCGCCTGTTACAGCATCATCAGGTGACGAAAGCTTGACTGAGAGTTCTATATATACGGAGAAGGGAGGAGGAGTTAGGGTAGGAGGGTTAAATGAATAATAATAGGCAGGAGGGAAAACATACAGTCAGTAATGAGATAATTTGAAAAAATTAAAAAATAGAAATTACAAAGTGAATGACATAAATTCAAACGGTTATGTATGGCAGTAATGCGAGCAAAGTTAGTAATTAGAAAATGGAAGCAATTAACAGAAGTTACAACAAAGGCGTTAAAATTACAAAGCAAAAAGGCAATAGATTAATTAGTTAGGAAAGCAGTAAAGAGAACAATGGTGAGTGATTGGAGAAAACAAATTCATTAGTAAGTTCACATTGTCTGTAGCATCAGGGTTTACAATTTACAATTACCCTCGAGTACAGTAGTTCTAATATTTACGTTTACGTTCTTTTCTTCTGCGTAGATGATCCGTTTTCTTTCGCTTACAAATTTATCATGCACGCGTAAGGAATTAAATGGAATTTTTAATTATAGCAGATCTGATTTACCTCAGTAACCAATAAGATTATTTACGTTGTCAATAATTAGGTAGTTATGCATGAATTTTTCTAAGTTCAAAGAAAATTACGACTTTCTTGTTCTATTTTATTGATAACGGCTACTTCTACGATAAAAATGTATAGGAAGAGAAATACTCTACGTTACTGGTTCTACAAGTTTATTTGAAAACTATTTGATATGACCAAAAATTTACGAGATATAACGGAAAGTTCATTTTTTGTCACCAGTAAAGTGGTACACCTGATTGGCTTACGGGATTTATTTACGTGATTTTCTTATTGTCTTTGACTTTAAGTCCTTAATATCAAATTTCATAAATATTCGTTGTGTAGAAGCCTAGAACGAAATGCGGACGGACGGACAAACCGAAGCTAATAGGCGCTTATGCTGGAAGCGAAACGCGCCTAAAAAAGAAGGTTGTTAAGGAGATTATAAAACGTATTATCGCTGTCTATATTAAATAGTCTGCCGTGGTAGACGGGTGGTTTGAATATCTGCCAACTGATATTAAGGTCGCGGGTTCGAATCCCGCCTAGGACATGGATGTTTGTGTGTTGAGTTATAAATTTCACTGTAAATTGGCCCTTATTATGTGAAATATAATGAATAAATAAATAAATTAAATAAATCTACTATAAAAAAATTATTTTGTTTCTCAAGAGACACTGCCCTAGCATTATATGTTTTGTGCAGTGTGGTGTTTTTTTCCGGAATGATTTTAGATAAGAGCGTTTGAAGGAGTATACAGAGGGAGAGTTTTGGGTATGTAGTGATAGAGCATTCCATAGTCAGCACACTGTGACATGGAAGGATTTCTTATAGATTTCTGTCCTATGCTGGGAGTTTTAAAGCTGTTGTATTTATATTACGTGCAGTTTTCAGAGCAGATTTGATAATAAGGAACAACGACAGGAGGGGGGAATGTCTCCTCATCGCAAGTTTTACCCATGGCCACTTGGCAAAAAAATTAGAAACATAACTTTGAAAATCCTAGTGAATATCACGCAAGCGTTTTGTGCGCCTCGACATTTTGCTGCTAAATCTTTTGAGGCATTTTGGAATACTACGCCGCGGTAATCAAAGTTGTGGATAAGAAGCGCAGATGTGCGATTTTTTCCCATTTAGAATGGTAAGGTGTATTTTAGTCGCGTGAGAAAGCGGTGTGAAACGTTAACAGTTTTAAAGATGCTGAATACGTGGTAGTGCTTCAACCACACTTAGGACTAGATTAGCTACTGATTTAAGGAAATCTATTTGGTTGCTGTCAAAGGAAATCAGTAACAACTCGTTGATTTTTAATAGAAGAGAAGAGATTTAGATTAATAATTATTATAGATTGACTTTATGAGGGGTTGAAAGTTCAGTGTGATCCAGTCTTCGAGAGAGGCCAGATCAATATTCAGCTGAGAGACGAAGTGAGAGGGAGCCAGAGAGATAGAAGAAACTAGTAATAATAGATAGGATAGTTGAAAGATTCTCAGATAAATGTTTCACTCACTCCGGATCTAAGAGTTTAATCAAATAACCACATCCAGGAACTATGAATAAGGTAAAACAGCATCGATACACACGAGATAAATATCATCTGCAAAAAAGACTAATATCATGATAAACAACTTTTAAAATAAAATTTTGTTAAAGACTGAATCCAATATATAGAGTTCTTATACAAGAGAATTAAAAGAGAATATTTTGTTTGTTTTTTATTTTAATCATGGATATATTTAGAATAAAGTTATTTTCTTGCGCAAATAAAATTGATATTTATAATATTTTGAAACTAATATGATATTTAATGTTTCATGGCTGATGGGTGGATTTAAGAATGTTGCGATAAGGTCGGCTGCCTTATGTGGGGTTTGCAGATACATAAGGTTTTGGGAACCGTCGTGATAACCGAACACGTGATATCGTGGAATTATTCCAAGTGAGATGCAGATAAGCGTATTCTCTTCTGATGGCGTGCCAATCTGATAATGTGTGTTCGAGTAAAGAACGGTATATTTTTAAACTGCAGGAGATAAAGGCCCCATAATTAACCATTTTGTCAAAGAATACGCTTTCAACAGGAAAATATAGAAAACGAATGGAAAATTCCCTAATGACTGTTGTTAGAGGAAAAAGAAGATTCTACGCATCAAAAGTGAAAATGTCAGAAGGCCCTCCGTCCATTCATGTTCAATAAATCCTTCAATCATAATCCATAGATTTTTCCTTTTCCAAGGCCATTTATGAAAAAAGCGTTTAATTTCGATGAAAAAAGAACTTTGGCAACTTGTTCATCCAATTTAATAGCTTGAAAATGATTGAATGTCCTGAAATAAAGATACTTGGATCAACAGCAATTCTTTTTTATTGGATTCCGTTGAATTTTTGTTATTTTTCCCAATTAATCCTCGCCATTATCCCGCCCGCGGAGAAAGAGATGCAGAATAAGAGAGAAAAAGTGTGCGAGAGAGAGAGAGAGAGGGGAGAAATACAGATATAGAGGAAGAAGGCCGTGTGCGTGCGCAAATGGCGTGACCTAGAACCCTTTGTATTATTATTTATCAAGGGCAAATAGCGATGCGGAATTTGCTTTGCTTTGTGAGTTCTGCGAATTTCATCCTTTTAGGCCAGTATTGGGATTGGCGAGTGATGACTGCATTGACCTATTGACCAGAACAAAGATATAAAATTGGCATGCGAAGGAAGTATCTCGATGCGCATTGGTCTGTGACCTATTGCATGCCCAATTTCAAAAGTTGTCTTCACTTTTTCTCATCCGATTTCGTTTGGAAAATTATTATCTCTTATGACGATGGATTGTTTCAATTGCTAATGTATCTTTGCGTGTTCAATAAAAAATTAAAGGCTTCGAGAATTTTACTCATGTAATTTGTTAGTAGGGCTAATTTTAATTTCATTTGTAAATTAGATTCTATGTTTTATATCAGTCTGTTAAACGAGTTACAGAGAGCCGATGAGGTTATATTGAAATATGAAAATTTTACCGTAACCACTTCAGTTACTGGTTTTGAATTTATCTTACATGTTGTTGCCCATGTTTCATTTTCCATATTAGGAATTACAATTTATTAATTTCTCATTGAAAGTTTTTCTCAATATTCTTTCTGATATTTGACGAAAAATTTCAGCTACGATGTTAATTTCATGTTTTCCATTTTATTCGTGATTTTGAATGATTTTCTCAAGCGATGCGGTAGGAACGAATTTGTAGCCTACTCACTGAAAGAACCAATTAATGCAAAATTCATTCGTAATAATAGATGTGATACGTATAATTTGAGTCTTTGCCTGATAACAAACTAGTGTCTCTGTAATTCGCTTTGGTGGAAGTTAAGGGGCACTATTTGCCTTTTAATACATTAAAACTTGTGTGGTGATGCCGTTTGCGCGAATATCTGTTCGTAATCTGAAGGTAACACATAATTTAGACCATAGGTTCCCAAACATTTTGAGAGGAGGGCCACATCATCATCATCATGCTACTGTCCGAAGACAGGTTTCAGCTGAATCGCTGCCTTCATCTCTCTCTCTCTCCCTAGAAGCCTCTTTTATATCTCTATAAGTACTATATTCCTGCTTTATATTCTCTATTATTCCTATTCTTTTTCTCCCTCTTCCTCTTCTTCCGCTAATTTTGCCTTCTAAGATCGTCCTTTGTAAACACTGTCTTCTCAATATGTGCCCTATCTAATTTTCTTTTCTTTTCCTGATTGTTTTTATTAGCATCCTTTCTTCTCCCACCATTTCAAATACTTCTTCGTTTCTCTTCCTTTCTGTCCATTTCACTTTCATCATCCTCCTCCATACCCGCATCTCAAAACTTTCTAAATATTTTTCCTCCTTTCTCCTTACCGTCCACGTCTCTGCACCATAAAGAGCTATTCTCCAGATGTAGCATTTCGCTAATTTCTACCTTGTTTATAGATTTATTTTCTTGCTTGTAAGAAGCTCCCTTTTCTCGTTAAATGCTGCTTTAGCCATTCCCTTCTTAAAGCATTATTTAGCTCTTTGTACTTTCTTTGGCCTTCTTCAGTGTTTATGTTCTTCCACTTTCTCCTCTCGTCCATTGTTTGCAGCATGGCTGCTGTGACCCAGGGTTTTTTGTTTCTTCCACCCGTTATCTTTCCTACCTTCTTTTCCTCCACTCCTCATCTACATTTTTCCTATTTTCTTCAGCTCTCTCCCCCAACCTTTCCTCCAGCTCAGTCATAATAGCCTCCTTGTTCTTAAAGAGTTTTTCAAAGTTCCATTTCTTGTTAATTCATATGTTTCTCTTATCGCTCCTCAGTCTACATTGTGTATTTGCCACCAAAAGGTTGTGGTCGGAATCGATATCTGCCCCTGGTAATGTTTTCACATTTTAATGCTATTTCTAAATCTTTCATTGACTATTATGTAGTCTATCTGATATCGTCTCTGGCCTCCTGGGCTTCTCCATGTGTAAAGTCTCCGCTGGTGGTGCTTAAACCATGCATTAGTTACAATCAATCTATTTCTATGGCAGAATTCCACAAGTTTCTCCCTTCTTCCATTTCTCTTCCCTAGTCCATATTTCCCCACTATGTTATCTTCCTGTCCCTCTCTGTCAGACTACTGTTCCAGTCTCCCATTACTATGGTGGTGATCCTTCTTTTCCCTCTTCCTCCAATATTTCCGTAATCTGTTCATACATTTCATCTACTTCATCGTCGCCAGCATTTTTTGTTGGCATATATACTTGAATTATAAACATTTCCACTGGCTCTATCTGAAATTTTACGGCTATTAATCTATCATTAACTGTCACTACCTAGCTAATTCTTTCAGCTATCTCTTTTCTCATTATAATCCCCACTCCTCTGTCCTTTTTCTCTCCTCCCGAGTAAATAATCTTAAATTCGTCTGAATTTATCTCGCCTTCTCCTTCCCACCGAACTTCACTGAGACCTACTATACCGACATTATTCCTTCTCATTCCCCTTTTTAAGTTCTCTAGTTTACCCCCTGAATTCATAGTCCTAACATTCCATGTGCCTATTCTTAATTTATCACTGCTTGCTTTCTTCTTATTAATCTTACATTTCCTCTGTGCATACCCTAGGGTAGTCCCCACCCGGAGATCCGATTGGGGACTATTTTACCTCTGGAATATTTTACCCTAGAGAGATCCATAGAGGTATTTGCAGCTTTTCAGCCTATCATGGGAAATATAATGAGGTAGTTTCCCCTTGCTTTCCTCATCGCAGTTTCACAAGAGTGATTACCCATCTGTAGCTGTTCAAATCCCCATGATCACCACCTACAGAGGTACTGTGCAAGCTGCTGCCCTTGCACAGGGGGACGTAAAACCCCCAAGACTGCTTCTTAGTCTGACTCTTCCCCTCAGACCTTTCCGGCTTGGATGGTCCTACCAGGAGAATTATCTCCCGCCGGCATAGCTCTTTGGTTCATAAGAGTACACAAACCCTCCCACCTCTGTAAAGCTATGAAGTCCTTATGGAGGGGAGGGCCACATAGGGATATTGAAAGTGCTAGGCGGGCCGGATCGAAAAAAGAAACGTTTTGAAATTTAAAATATTTTATTCTATAATCACCTAAGCATACATGCATATATAACTATAAGTAAACGTGAATAAATTAAGAAAAAATTCTAATGCGAACAATGCGCCTGTTTTTAAATTGGAAACACGGATTTTATGATACTTAATAAAATTTCCGCGGGCCGGATAAAACCTTTCGCGGGTCGTAGTTTGGGGACACCTGATTTAGACGTTCAAAGCATCTTTGGGCGTTTCATTTCCAATATTTGGAATAATAGCTGAAAATTTATGAGCGATGTTAAATCAACGTGAGCTAGTAAAACACTAACATAAAAATATTCTTGGTGCGATTAGATCATTCATTCGTAACATTTCTTAAGCACACTATTTAGGCTCTCTCATTATCAGGCGATTTTTATTAAATTGTTTCGAATCTGTAGAGTATACTCGAAAGTTTAGCTGCAATGTGACGGGAAATATCAAAAGCCGCATAAAGATAGGAATGATGAATAGCAAACGTTATGCCAGGGCTAAAAAAAATTGCTCACCAATTTACTACAGGGCTTTGAGAGTTCTCCAGAAGTTCTCGTGTTATCAGAAAAGCCTCAATATATCACGATCCATTATATGAACCGGAAGTTGTCGATTGCTAAGCGAACCTTATGACCGTAGTATTTCAGCAGATGCCATGCATTATTCCCTGAAAGATTGACAAAGAGTCCTCGAAAGTGATCGAAGCGAATGAAATCTCTCTTTTTTCCTAGAATCCTAGTTGCCATGACAACCTCTCAGAGAATCCGGATCTCGCGGAAACGGTCGACTCCGGCAGAAAGCAGCTTATACCTCTCCCATTTTCATGATGCACGGGGACAATGTGTTCTCCTGCTTCTCTCTTCTTTAAAAAAAAACTGTCACGAGACTTTCTTCCGATAAGCGCAGTATGTTATGTCCGACGTGTTGCTGACTAGGTTATACGCAGCCTCGTCCACGTGACTCCAAACTTCAACTAGCAAAAGTATTCAAAAGAGAGAGAGAGAAACATTTCATTCGGTTACCGTTCCGCGTCGCCATCATTCAAGGAACGGAGATACTACAAAGAGGTGGATGAGATCACGACGCGTGTGTGTACTCATCGAAATGTCAAACCCTGGCGTTCGGAAACTCTTGTCAATTTGAAAGCGTTCCAAAAAACGGAGGGTGTTCGGTGACGAGGCGGGGGATGGAGATGCGATTTTGAAGGTGAAAGGTAGGAAGCAAGGAAGGTGAGTTGCGGAGAAGCGTCTTAGCTAAACGTTAATAGGGAAACGCTTTTTTATCTGCGTAAAAGCTAAGAACTGCGCGCCCTTCTTTTTTTAAATATTGATCTCGCGATCGCAAGAAGAGTCGGCGAATTCGCGTGATAGAATGAAGAAGAATGTTAAAGGGTGCCTCGATTCCTATTGTTTGGGGTACATGTTTTCAGTGAGTAGAACACGATCCGATAATGTTGCGCCTCATATTATCAGATATTACAGGTTGTTATTTTTTAATCCATCTTTCTCGTCAATCTCGCAGTGACAAGATCAAGTATAGTCTTCTTTTGACAGACCCACATTTCAACTGCAGTGCAAGCCTCCTCGACAGTAATTCGCGCGATTGATAAAAAAACAGCCATCCTTAACTGACAAGTATTGCTTCTCATGCGAAATGCGTATCTGAATTTTTAAAACCCTTTTATGGCTACAAAAATTAAACTTATCGCCTATGCCGTCTTTGAGGATTGAGGAAATGGAATGATCTCCAAATTTCGTCTTCGAAGTTTCTCCTTTCCAATGATAACCATTAATAAAGGGTTAGACGTTATTGTAATCGGTATACAGAACGAAACATTTCCCAAAAATTTGAATATATATATATATATACACATATATTTATATATGCAAGATATTCATCAAAAATGCTTGAAAAGAACCGGAGTTTTGAAATCACTAAAAGGGTTCAAAGGCGGCTCAGCATTCGATGTTTATTTGCCTTAAGGACTGGTCCTAATGACCACAATTATCATCAACCCCAGAAGAGGTGGTTTCTTTCACTCCTCGATGAGGTCTCGTCTTACCGAGAGGGTCCTGTCTGTGGATCTCCTCCGATCTGCTCAAGGGGAGCGCGCTCCACAACGCGACCACCACAAGCAGCGCGAGGGTCGCCGTGGCCGACAGGGGACGAGCGGGGACCGAGTTGCGGCGCGGCGCCCAAACGGTCCCGCACCGCTCTTCCTCGCCACGGCGCGTGCGCATTTCGGCTCCTCTTTCCTTCTTCTTCCTCACTCGCTCGCTCCTTCCTCCCTTGTCCGGTCGCCACAAATTCGCACACACGCGCACACGCACGCACTCAAACCGCGTCCTGGGATTTCGGGGGCGAGGGGGTGGTCTTTCCTCCACTGCCTCCCTTCCGGATCCGGGTTCACATTCCTAAACCTCCGGCGGCCTTTCACTCTTTCCGAACGCACTCCGCACCAGACACCAGAGGTGGTGTCCCGTCCTCGCACCTTTTGGGGATCACTCGTCTTTATTTACGGGCGATTCGGTCACATAACGACGACAGGAGAAGTCGTCTGCACCGATTCTCCTTCGACGTTCTTCTGTGTTCGCGAACAGGAGGATATCGACGGTAGTTGCTTTCTTCCGCTTGTCACGGGTCACGCCCATCCACGGTTTGGCTCCGCGCGCGGGAAGCGATCGCGACGGCAAGTCAAAGGAGCCGGTGTCGCGCGAGGCCGGCGATCGGTTCGAGGGTCAACCAATCAGATGCTGTTATTTTCCTCCCTTTCACCGACACTTCGTACGACTCCCTCCCTTTCACTACGACGAACGAGAAACTTCACGGGAATAATGAGTTTCCCAGCGGATGGGGAAGGTCCCGAAGAAAGAGGTCTCCCAAGGAAAGAAGAAATAATCGCCCGAGAAAATGGTCTCTCTCTTCCTCGAAGAGTGTTACACTCACGCAGCTGCGTGCGCGACTGAGTTAGCTAGACGGCACGCGTGCCGCGCCAGTGCTGCCCGAAGCGTGCTCCCTTTTTAAAATCTCAACACACACGCTCCTTGGTGAGGCGTCCGCCGGCTGAAGGCCCTCTACGGACCTCATCCGTTTCCCCTCGCACCCCACCTTCCGCCCCTCGCTCATCCTCCTCCACCTCCTCATCGTCCTTTCTCCTCCTCATCCTCCTCCTCTTCACCCCCTCCCCCGCCCTCCATTTCCCGCAGACTCCTCTCCTTCCTCCCCCAACTGTTACACCCTTAACCTCCTCCTACCATCACCTCCGCCCACCTCTCCTCCCCCTCCTCTTTTCCTCATTCCTTTTACTTTTCGAGCCCCCCTCAACTCCTTTAAAAAATTTCACTCTAGTGGATGCCACCGATATACAAGGGCGAGAGAGCCTTCGTGGCTGAGGAACTCCCCTTTCCTCCTTCTTCCACCAGTTGGAGTGAGAGAGAGAGAGAGGATGCTTCGTTAAAAACAATTGAGTTTGTACTTCACAGCGGTGACCTTAAACTCACTATCCGCTTTCTAGAGCGATCTCTTTCTCCCACTCTCTCCCCCTCCTTTCTCTCTCCCCCTTCTTTCCCGTCCCCTCTTTCTCCGCTTTTATTTTTACTTTCCCTCCCTCTCTATCTCCCATGTGGCTATTCTTGCACCTCTCCTTCGGCTGTTTCTTATTTTTTACACCAGACGGCATCGTATTTCCGGGTTTATTGTGTTATGAGATTGAATACCGCCTCGATTCGAGGCGCTAATCCTTCGTGGAATGATGTATTCGCGGGGTATTGCTATGGGTAGTGGCATATTCACGGAGGTTTCTCGCGAAGAAAGTTTTTCTTTCGGTTAGGCATTGAATTCATCTTTCGTGAATCTGAACCACGTAACTCACTATTAGGTTCTAAATATCATCCCTAAATTCGCGCATGATAAATGGTATGGGAAATTTCAGAATAGCCTCAAGTCTGCATTGTTTCCCAGCGCTACACGTCCTTAAAAGTTGTGATATCTGTATTTCAAGATGTTGAGTGTAATCAATAATTATATAATGAAGTACAGTTCCATTAATAATTCGCATTAGTAACTTTACGTTTGAAGAAATAAGTGAAGTTTCCATGGTTCCTCTCTGCTTTGATAAAAAACGCCGTAGCTTACAAATATTTCACAGAAAAACTGTGACTGTTCGGAGTTCCTTGAAGAATTCACGGAACACAAACTTTCCGAAGTGACGATGTTTTCGACCTCTATTGTCGCAAACGTTAACCGCAAGAATCATCAAGTTAAGCTTCAAAGAAAATATTTTGTATCTGACGCACCTTGTGTTCCCTTTGTCTCTCATATACGAGTCTAATTCATAGGGTTATTTGTTAATGTCACTTTAGTTTTACTTTCCATTTTGGAGTATATTCAGAAATGTTAAAAAATTAAAAAAGAAATGAGCAATATCAGAAAGATTTAAAGTTAAATATATAATTTTGAGCGTTTCTTTAGCTACTTTATAGGAATATATTATTTCTGCCTAGTAGTAAAATTTGGGAGTTAATTTGAAAGGAATGTTGTAAAATTTCCTAAATTTATTGCACATGTGAAATTATTTTCGCGTTACAGAATAACTAAGCAAAAAAGCAAAAGTATAATGGAAAAATAAACTTTAGTAAGTCTGATTTGGACATCGCTTGTTTTTAAGACATATATGTAACAATATGACGTCATTTCGCCGAAAACATTTTGCATTTAATCCATCTTCATCAGTGCGGCGCAGCCAATGATTTTC
Organism: Tanypteryx hageni; assembly: GCA_028673005.1. Taxonomy (NCBI): domain Eukaryota; kingdom Metazoa; phylum Arthropoda; class Insecta; order Odonata; family Petaluridae; genus Tanypteryx; species Tanypteryx hageni. Next base: position 21,198,724 of record CM054113.1, on the reverse strand, counting down.
GTGGACCTCTGCCTTTCATTATTATATGTGATGCAACTGTTATCACCGATTATTGCGATGGTAGACTCTACAAAAGACATGAATAAATTGCTCAAATAACTGATAGAGTAAACTTCTATAGTAATAAAACCGTTGAATAATCCAGACTAGTGTTAGTTCACCGAACTTACACTCAGAAGAATTGCCATTAGAATAAAAGTTGGGGGAAATTATTGCTAAGGTCGGATGATTTGTTGTTTAAATGCACATATGGTTTGCTTTGAGCTTGGAAGTGGCATTGGCCTTTGAGAATGCAAAAGAGAAATAATACTTTTTGTTCAAGCAAAGAACAAGTATTCTCGCGATAAAATGCAGGTATATTAACAAACAGACACACAAACCTTACGATAATCGATATTTTCACTGCAACATATACCTACAATAGATGCTACTACACCAACGGTAAGAGAAAATAACGAAAATCCCAGTCTTAATTCGCGGTAGCGCACCCAGGAAAAGTCCTTGTTGTCCGCGAATCAACAGCGGCTCTCGCATCAATTATTTTCTTTAAGTTGATAAAAGATTAATCTTAAACTTTATGATATTAAGGTGACAGAGAGATAAGAGATAAAAATGCTCAATACTCAGAAATTCTGCGTTACCTTTTTTCTACTAAAATATATACCAATCTCAGCGGTGAGTTAAAGTTCCAATGAAACACTTAAGATTCATTATTTTCTTACATATTATTTCAAAATTTTATATTTGTCCATCCTGTAGTATGAACTTGAGATAATTAACATATCGAGTAATAACGCAAGAAACGTCATCGAAGGAACTCGTAGTGAAAATGACTTAAGCCTATTGGTTAATCGAATAATTATTACATTTTATTAAATTCGTAATTTTGATAATTTATTGTATAGTTTTGCTTAAGGAGAGAGAGAGGGTCTGAGCCCATCTGATATTTAGTCACTTTCTTTTTATGCAGGCTCTTGTGGTTTCCCTTGTATGCCCTTTTTCCCGTCTCCCTCTCTTCACATTGTCACTCTCCCTTAACCTTTACCTACCTCTCTCTCTCTCTCTCCTCCCCTCACGTCTACTTCCTCCTTCCCCTCTACCTTCCCCTTACTCCCCCTCTCTTCTTACTATCCTCAATTTGATCTCTTCTCCCGTGCAGCTGCCTTCTCCTCGTCTCACTCTCTCGTGCGATGCGCGCCATTTCAACGTCCCGTCCTGATCACAAGACCTCACTTGCACATGCGGAATGTGATGACTAAAAGTACGCTCCAATTCAACGCCGCGATCGCCATGGATCGAATTAATCCGAAACTGCTTAGTTTTCACCATTGTTCATGCTTTCATTGTGTACAGTTGTGATTATCTCTCCAGAAATGGTAATTCCCTAAGGTTTTATGTGGTGCTACACTGCTGTTGTTCTCTTCAATTCTCCATTCTTCTCGTTTTCTTCTCCTCCATTTCCCTTTCCCACTCTGTCCTGTCCTTTTCTTCATCTTTTACTTCGCTGCTCCACACATTTCTCTGTTCTCTAAACATTCCTTTTATCCCACTTCATAATCGTCCTTTTCATTTCTCTCCTCCTTTCTACTTTATCTTCCTCGCTTCTTCAAAATATCCGTCTTCCATTCTTTGTGTCATCTCTCTCTCTTTCCCAGTCCATCTTCCTCCTCTCCGCCCACATTTTCATTTGCCACTTGACTTCGACTTTAAGGCATCTCTCAGTCATTCATCTGCTCCTTTCTTGTTTTTCCCGAGGGCTCATTATTGCCCGACTTTCGCTTTTACTCATTAACCATCCCGTGGCATCAACGGCGCACTTGTTTTCGCAAATTAATCCGCCTCTCATCCCTCTTTTTACCTACCGTTTATTTTTTCTTTCCCTTTTCCTTCCCCGTATCCCCTTCTTGTTTTACTCCTCGACTTCACTTTCGCTGCTCATTCACGCACTCATTCTTCCATCTCCACTCTTCGCTTCGATTCCTCGCTTCTCTCATCTCTCATCCATTCCAGGAATCCTACAAGTTTCAAAAATTTCCTACCTCTTTTACCGAATCCCTCTATCTCCTCTCTCCCTGGAACTCTCTCCATCTCTCTTTCCCAACCCTCTCCTCCCTCTCCCCTCCTCCTTCTCCCATCCTTTTTCCACTCCCTCTCTTCCCCATCCTCCGGCTCCCTCTTCCTCGCCGTCGTGGCGGCCAAAATTTTATCTTTAGACAATATTTCTGCCCCGTCCTCTCTCCCCCTCTCTTCTCTCCCTCCCCTTCCTCCCTCCCCTTCCTCCCTCCCCTCCCCCCTTCCTCCTTCCACTTCCTCCTTCCCCTTCCTCCCTCCCCTTCCTCCCTCCCCTTCCTCCCTCCCCTTCCTCCCTCCCCTTCCTCCCTCCCCTTCCTCCCTCCCCTTCCTCCCTCCCCTTCCTCCCTCCCCTTCCTCCCTCCCCTTCCTCCCTCCCCTTCCTCCCTCCCCTTCCTCCCTCCCCTTCCTCCCTCCCCTTCCTCCCTCCCCTTCCTCCCTCCCCTTCCTTCCTCCCCTTCCTCCCTCCCCTTCCTCTCTCCTTTTCCTCCCTCCCCTTCCTCCGTCCTCTTCCTCCCTCCCCTTCCTCCGTCCTCTTCCTCCCTTCCCTTCCTCCCTCCCCTTCATCCCTCCCTTTTCTTCCTCCCCTTCCTCCCTCCCTTTTCTCTCTCCCCTTCCTCCCTCCCCTATCTTCCTCCCCTATCTTCCTCCCCTATCTCCCTCCTCTTCCTCCAACCCTCCCCTATCCTTCTCATTGTCATTTCACACTTTTCCTCCTCCCCTCCTCCCTAGTGCCTACACAGCGAGAGAGGGAGAGGAGAGAGAGGAGGGAGAGACACAAGGAGATAGGATGGTTACTTGGACATCCCTTCACTCCTCGGGCCACATTGGACGTACGGCAATGAGCAAGGGGCAGCGTATGTGTCAAAGAAGTGTAGGGGAAGAGTTAAAGAGAAGGGAGTAGCGTTTCGTTTGGTAAAGGGCGGGAATGAGGGCTTAAAAACTCGAGGAAATGAGCCGCGGAGGGGTTCGGAGAAGAGTCGTTTAAAGGATGGAGTAGGACTTTCTGGGATGGGTGTAGTAGTTGCCTGGGAGGTGCGGGGTCGATGGAAGAAGAAGGGTTCTCTTAAAACTTCTTCCATGTCCTCCGCAACTGCTGAAAGAGTCATTCCCCCGTAATCCGGGACTTTTCTCGGAACCTTTTTACTCCTAACCCCCGGCATTCCCTCGCTCGCTCCAGTCCGCGACGAGGACGTGTCGTTTCCATATCGGGATACATGTTGCACGTGTCTACCGTCTCTCGTCGCTCAGGATATTCCGGGTTTGCTTTTGGCGGAGGCAGCCCTCGTGACAGAAAGGCATCGCCGGAGCCTTCCTCACGCCTTCTAGATTCTCTCTTTCTCTCTTCTATCTCGCATTTATTCTGCCTCTCGCTGTTTCCGTCTGAGGGTTCAGCCGAAATGGTTCGAATGCTTTCTCCGCTTTGAGGAAGATCGACCCTTATTTGGTACAGGAGTCCCCGATTGCACGAAAACTCTTTTTGCGTAGTTTAGCTATTACGTATTGTGTTAATTACAAAAAATAGCATTTTTCGAAATTAATTCCTGACGGTGATTTTGAGATATTGATACGAATGTTATATAATTTTTTTATTGGTTGAAGTAATTTGTCGATACAGTCTCTCTATTTAACTTCAGCTGGAGCAACTCTCAGACACGGCCATCCCTTGTTGTTACGTGCGAATAATTTTCTGTACTTCAGAATAAAATAAATACTCATTGAGAACCATTGGTATAGTTTTGAGTAGATTTTTACCGTGGACAAAAATTTTGCTATGTGAGCTCACCTCGAATTGTGTGTGTGTGTGTATATATAATGGTGTCCCATTTAAATGTAACCATAAGGAGTAACAAAGAACGAAAAGATTATTATAAAAGTTATTCATAGTAATTGTTCGTTACATTGACCATTAATATTCTTGCATTTTTGTAACCTTTCAATCCAATTACAGTAAAATTATAACAAAATTATAAGAACATTGTAAATAAATTATTTTTTACTCCATACAGTTCGATTAACATGGGTCACCCTATAGTATTCGTGTAAGAGGAAACAAGTTTGTTTAAACGCAATTTTGTAAGCCATAAAAGCAATCAGGAATGTCGTTATTTCGTAACGATGGGGTAACTTTCATCTTATTTTATCAACTTCTGACCGTATTCACTGATTTCGAAAATAAGGAAGGTTTTTTCCGTTAAACCATAAACTCCCACTTTTTTCCACTGCCACACTCACGCGAAGCTCTTCTGCCTACCTCTCTCCCTTCCTCCTTCACTACCTCTCTCCCTTCTTCTCTTCCTTCACTCCCTCCCTCTCTCCCATCCTCCTTCCATTCTCTCTCCCTTCCTCCTTTCCTTCTCTCTCCCTTCTCCTTCCCTCCCTTTCTCCCTTCAACCTTCACTCCCTTCCTCTTCTCTCATCCCACTCACATCTCTTTGCCCTCCCACTCCTATCTCCTATCCCTTTTTCTCCGGGACGCTTGAAGCATCTGCCAAACCTCGTGACCTACTCCATAGGGGGAGTGGGGAAGAGATGGGGAAAAGGGAAGGTTGGAAGGGACAATTCCACGGAAATTTGAGCTTGCTAACCCTTAAGGGTATTTAAGTTCAGTTTTCCGACGGATAAATCATATCTGTTGAGAAAATGTCTCGTTAATGCGAAGAACCCACGCCTCTGTAAAACCAATACGTCTCGAGAGAGAAAATTGTATGCAGTTTGCGACACCGGATAATTTGGTTTCGGAAGAGATTGACCGATTGGCTGGCACGTCGGACACGCTCATTTAACGCTGTTATGTGATGTTCTAATTCCAATTAACACGGTGGGTTTTATTCGGGTAATCAATTACCAGCTGTTAACGCTTTTTCTTACACGGCACATGATTGTCAACCAATCAAGAGATCTACATATACGCTGTATCCCATGATTCACCAGAATTAAGAGAGGTAGGAGATGCAACTATTTTTGATGGATATCTGTCCCAGGATAGATTCCTTATCTTGATTTGTAATAGTCCTAAGAAACGAATTTATGGTATTATTCTGTCTTTTACTCGACATTTCTACAGACACACGCACGCGCGAGCGCACTCATATATATTACATTGTATATTATATTATTATTATATATTAGAATAGTCAGAGGAATGTGACGTTGGAGTTAATCAATAGTCAAATAGATTACCGGAAACTTTCAATTGCAGAGGCTTAACAGACAACGAGAAGATATAAAGAATTTGGAGAAGAGTAGCTCTTTATATTTATTTCTATTTCTTTCTCGCACGTTACTAAATATGAGACTTGACTTGAATAAATTTATCTAAAACCTCGGTGATTGTTCCACTCGAAATCACCACCGACCTGCCTCTTCCCTTCTCCACGCCTTTTGCCAGGGAGGGGCGCTAATATCTCACTCAAAGACGAAGAGATACGACAGTTCTACTCATGGGTGAATCATCGTTAATAATTAACCATTTATCTAAAATCTATTATTATATAATAGCTAAGAACTAAAATTCTTTACACAACATAATTGGCCATGATGAGGCTAACCGTATGCTCATAATATCAAATTTACTCCTTGGTTAATGTATTTTTTTGCTTAAGATAAAATTTATGACTTTTACGACCTTCAAATAATATTATTCTATGTTAAAAGTGTCTTTAATGAAAATTAAGGAAGAACTCAGAGCGAAAATAATCAGGGAAAAACTGGAGGTTGGCATCTTGTGCTTTACTCTTTGAAAAAAGGCAGACGCGTGAAAAATTCATCTGCCATTTCTTTGTTTTCATGAAATTCCTTAGCAACACGTATCTACTGAATCTTTCCTATTCCTGTCAACTCAACACGTCTTCGCTACACATTTATCTCTAGAACGCGAAGCTTGGCGAGAATGAGCTCTAGTTTTGCACATATGCATATATTTTGTGAGAGAACTAATCTGCACTAAGCCAGAACTCACAGCTGAGTTGTTCTGCGCTTGTACGCCGGAGGTTCAATTACTGCTGTAAAAGAAACTTATACTAAAATTATTTTTAGGACCTCACAATGACTTTGAAACTCAAACTAAAACGCTTTTCAACCTCTCCTACCCATAAATTGGCATGTTTGAGAATCGAGGAGAATTAAACAAAAAATGCTCCCACAAAACGCCGTCGCTTTGATAAAAATTATTTTGTTACCGAAGAAGCTTTAATTTAAATTTCGCGTGACGTATTTTAGGAAAAAATATCTTCCGCCCCTGATCGTGTTACCACAAGATCTTCCGTCAGATGGCGCTGCCTCTGCAGTTGGCGTCTATCACAAATTCCCGTCACTCAGGAGGAGAAGGGCTCTTAATTCCCGTGCATAGCGCGAAAAGTGAGCGTCATAAGGCGTGACGACGCGCATCTTGTCCTAGTTTGCGTCTCGCTGTTCGCCTTGGGAAAATAAAAGTCTCCGGGTGTCATTTCTGTCCATGTTATAAAACGCAAGCCAAAAAAATACAGAACGGCATAGATCGGCAATCCTTACAAATAACAAGAGGACTTCAAAGAGTTATCGAGACGCGTCGTGGTCAAGTAAAATTTACACTCAAGAGTAGTTCTGGATAAGTAATCAATCCTTTATATATATATATATATATATATATATATATATATATATATATATATAATTAAGGAAAACGAAAGGTAGTGATGAGGGTGGCAACAAGATATTGAAGGAAGCCCAGTGGACTCTTACCTACCAAGTTGAGGACCAAGTTGACAGGCTGCTGGGGGCGTCGAAGAGACATGTAAAAAAACACGCACACAAAATCGAAAGCTTTTCGGGCATATAAGAATATGCTAGTCATTTTAAGACAAATAAGTAAATTTTTGTGGACGAAATGGCTGGTTAATTGAGAAAAAATAGGTTATTTGACCTTTTATCCCTTAGACCCTGCTCCGGAGAGAAATGGTTATATACATACGATATATGAAAGAATTTTGATCTACAGAGATTTGTCAAAAAGAAAGATATTCTGATAAAGCTATAAAATATTCAGTTTAGCAAAATTTCTTTTATCTTACCGTTTTCATAAGATTTTTTAACGATTGAGCATGCATGTTACCACTATTAACAAAATTAAACGGTTGAATCACTACATTTGTATGCTTAATGTTAGTTTTGGAAAGTCCGTAAAGGACTAAGAGGTGGATTCATGAATTCTAGTTGATGCGGAGAAGAACCAGTTGATTTCAAACGAATTAAAATTTCGCAAAAGTATCCGACTCGTTATCAGGACAATGAAGGTGTCTGAAGTTAGCTCGCGAATTTTTTTAAAGTACCTTTAAGCGTGGTAAGAGGTTAACATTTTACTCCTTTGGGCAGGTACAATTGCGTCGGTCTATTTTAGAATCACTAACAGTCACATTAAGGCACGATCTATAGAGAAAGTTGAAACTTCGCCCGATCCGAAGATCCGAGTTAACTAGATTTAATTCGTAGAATGACTCGAAATTACCGCTCTTGAGAAAGTAGCCTTTTTGGCTAATCCTGCTATTAAATATGCATCCAGTGCAACTGGATTCTCGTAAAAAAAGATCTCTTAATTTGCAAAACGGGAAACTTAAGCGTAAAAGAATGTATGCGAATTACAAAAGATTAGCAAGTCACCTTTGGGAAAAAAGGGCTATATAATTATTCAGAAAACATGTTTTTAAAGTTAAGATTGGAAGTATAATTGAAAATATCGCCTTCTGACATGACAATCCAATTGATATCATTATTTTGAAGCTATCTTTAAATTATAATTTCTATTTCAATTCATCGTTTAGTGGCTCAAGTTGACTTCGAAATTCCTTTGGTTAAAAAATGCAATTTTTAAATATCTTAAACGGTTATGAAACCGCAATTAGAGTTATAGCAGCAAAATAGCATCAGATTGTGTTTCCAGGATAACAAAATCTTCCCAATAGTTTGAGATCTAGTTCGCGTCATTTTTACATGCTCTCCTATTAAAATACAAAGGCTTTGGTTAACAAATGGTAATATCTTCTTTGGTGTATGCATATAAATGATTTATTACACCGATTGTTGTGTAATTTAGTTGCACATTTAATGCTGTCTCAACGAAAAGTATGCGTATTTTTGCAATGTTCAATATCGTCTTTTAAGAGCATCGTCTGGGTCAGCGGTTCCCAACATTATTCACTTCGCGAACCCTTTCAGCTAACCTATTTCTCATCGCAAACCCCTTGGATTTACCTTTTATCTTCGTGAACCTCTTGAGTTGCAACAGTTTTGGAGGCGAACTCCTTATAATGGAGAGTAAATTTTGCAAAAACAAATATTTTTGTTTAATTCATGGAAAATAATAAACTTATAGGTATAGCACATAGTATGCAACACGTTTAGGTACAATAAAATCAGAATCTCTGATAATGTCATCAGTTTCTAGTTAGTACCCTGTAAATTTCAAATATAATTCTTGAAGCATAAGAAAAAATTATAAACAAAACCATGCAACTAATTTGAAAGAAATTACAATATTGGTAAGAATTATAGAATCAGGAAAGTGAAAAAGACGCCATTACCACATTTTTTTCGCGAACCCATAAGGGTACGCGAACCACCAGTTGGTTATCGTAAGGAGAACGAAGGAAAATAAACTAATACAATTCCATTGTTTGATTTACTGCAATTAAAGGTGACATTTGTGAATGTATATTGCATTACGAGAGACGTAGATTGTGTTATAAACTCTGCTCCGTTAAAGTGTCAAAGTTAATTATCTTGGATATTTCAAAGGGAGCCGTTGTCATTGCGAGTATATTACACTAAGCCGAGTAAAGTTTGTTAATCTTAAGAGAGTGTAACATTAAAGAAGAATGGCGCAAACGAGATTCTTGTAACAGTAAAAATAATAAAGAGGCACACATTTGTGCATAAAAGCAGCCATTATGCCATAAGATACGAGCTGAATGTTTCTGTTCACATTTCGTCCTCTGTAAGATCATACAATTTACCATCTGAGGCAAGTTATAATTTTACGCTCCTTTCATTTTTTCCTTACCCCTTTTAGTTATTCGTTAGTTGTCAAGGTAAGAAATAATAAATAATATATTTATTCATGCCGTATAATTACTTTAATTTACAAAAACAAAACTCAGGTACATTTTTGTTTCGCATATAATTTATTTAGAGTATGTATACTATTATCTTACATCGAACAAAGACAACAATGACAAAAGAAGGCAAAATTACTAAGTACGTATAGCTCTTTTCCAAATCATAAATCTCAACGATAAATATAACTTGATTAGCCTACACTATAACAAATAAGAAGGAAAATAATACTTTATAAATGAATTGCACAGAGATTTTAAAGGCGATTTTTAAGGGGTTTACCTACATAAATGTATGGAAAAGCTGGGCGATTCTCTAATTTTTTATCTCTGAAACTATAAGTCGCAATTATATGGATGTGCAGACCTTTTGTGGTAAATCTTGTCATTTCAAATTTAACTTTTTTAATCGATATCTTACGGCTAATATGAGAGTTAGGGACAGAAAAATATGCTATTTAGTTGTTGCTTGAGGGATGCCATTTAAGTAGCTGCGACTATAAGTTTATTTTAGTAATTATGCAAATTGAAAGTTCTAATCGACGGATACAATTCAAAATCAAAATATGCCGATACATTTTAATAAGGATCACTTATACGTAATTTATGTCAATCTGTTCAAGAGATGAATGTCACGAGAGATGGACGGACGAACGGCCAGACAAGACGGGCCCATAAGACCTTCCACTACTTCGCTTGTAAAAAATGCCCCAAAAGGGAAAAGAGAGAAAAATTACAAAAATACTCTGCGTAGCTTTTTATTTGAAAAGAGTCGATTACATCCGAGTAATCCTACATAATAATATTCGACCTCTCTGACCGTGACGCTTTTTTAATTAGCAACGCCACTTTTTAACGTGCCTTAACAAAATTTCGGAGGATAAACGCTAATACATCAAATGTATCTTTTACCTCTAATTAATTCGTCTTTCTACAGTCGGTCATTATTCTTTCCCAAAAATATTTTCCTTGAGAAGGGCCAATTGACGAACAAGTGGTCGAATCCGTTGCTTCTTTTGACCTCATGCGCTCTAGCCGGAATGTTTTCGACACGATTCGCCCCTGATGACGCACCTTCCACTCCGTCAGTGTGCTATACTAGATACCGAGTTCCTCCACGTCCCACTTCCTCGTCTACTCTCATGACTCAGCCGAAGCATGGTTAAATGGCTGTTTCCTTTTTGCTATTATTGAAATTTTCTTTTTGTGGAAATAGTACCAAGTAATTCACTATTAATACGTGTTTATTAAAATTTAAAATAGAATTATACCTGAACATAAATAGCCCAACACTTTGGCTTGTAATTAATAAATGAAAGAACTCCTTAAGCCAAAAAACAAGGGTAAATGAATGAGCCCAATGCATTTCACTCACAATGTGGGCATCTTCAGGGGCAACCTGACACGACAGCGACCGAAGGTCAACTGTTGTTGTTGTTTTTTCGGATCAGAGCTTCGGTTTAATGGCGTTTAGGTCGTCGCATCCAAAGGCGATAGATCGATAATAATGTTGGCGTGTCTAAAATTATCGATCAGGATAGGTCATAATTGGGGATGGGTCGAAGGAAATGTATGTGAACGCAAGCCTTTAATTAAAAATAGATGAAGGAATTTTTAAAATTTACATAGAATTCGATTGGTCATCTATATTTTTGAATTGCTTGAAATTACTCCATCCATCTACCAGGCGAAATTTCTAAAGCGACGCCAATTTTCGTATCGATTACTAAGTAACTGGTTGCACATATTTTTCTGAAATCAGCATGTGAGCAAAAAATACTAAAATTATCCATTATCGGTGTAAAATTACTGTATCTCGTTGAGCGGATAGAGAATTCGTGAAATTAATACCTACGGTTTTAAATTATAACACCTGCAATTTTGTCTGGTTTACATAATATGGAGAAGTTCAACAGACTAGTTTAACTGTGTATCTTTTAGTTTTCCTTTTTCATTACATTTAGGCTAGCTGTCTAAATTTTGGTCATTCATAGTAAAACATTTTGCAGTCGTAATATGCAATTTATGGTACTCGACTTTTTTCTGTATAATTTTTGCGACCATTAACTTATCTAAAATATATTTAATTTCGGCAAGCTAACCTCTACCGTTGCTATTTTACTGCCGCTCGACCTCCACAGCAGCTCAACCGCATTCCATATTGTCTGGTATTTTGCTATATACTGCTTTGTTTTTCGTGTATTCAGTACGTTTGACAAAAATTTATATGAATTTTTGTCAATCGTATTTATATTTCAGATTATGTAAATATTACTTGCTTTTACTTTGAGGCTCTCATCGAAAGAAAATTTACACAATCTCTCATATCGGTATAAAAATTGGCATCGCAAAAATTCACAGCGAACATTCCAGCTTAGACCTTAGATTTCTTTTGGCGATTCAAGTTCAAATCTACTTCACCGCTCTCCCTTATTTAAACGAATATAGTTAGCAGTCCACGGAAGTATTTTTCGTAAATAATCCTTTAAAATTTTACCGTCTCGTAATGGATTTAATCGTATACCTGGGCTTACATTTTTAAATATACAAACCAAACATGCATTGTTTTACTGATTTTCATTCAATTTAGACTACATATAAGAGTTTGGAACCTACCATTATGCAACTATATGTAGGTTCCTTAATATCTATAGATGCATTTACCATATCTTGGTAAAGGATGAATGGTGAGCTATAATTTTGGAATTCAATTCCATATATCTGTTTAGTAACAATTTACCGGCAAATGTAGACTTTTAGAGAAATGTAACAAAACATTCTTTAAAGATTTGAAAAATCTGCATATATAGCTAATTACTTATATCTTTTAATTTTTTATTGCTCATCAAATTTTTACTATAAAATGTTAAATAAAAACGTATTTGGAATTGATATTGTAGTGCTTTTGGATCTCCGTATAAGAAATCGGTTATTTTTAAATATCTGATTGACTGCGAAGTTCGCAGAGTATGAGAGTTAACTAGAAGAGATCAGTATGAGAAAATATTGCATCCATCTGTTTCCTTCTTGAGATAAGCAAACTCATGCTTTTCTGGGCGTTTTGAAACCAAAACGCCTGGTAAGGACTCGGATGTTTCCACACCTTTCTTTCGATTCGAAATAAAATAATTTTGTTATCTTAGTAAAGTGCATCGAATTTCATTCTACGGACTTAGGATGTGACCAAGCATGATTTTTCCTCTGGTAGTTGAAGATCGACCGTAATTTTTTAGACAAGCTGCTCATTGAAAAAGAATAGGATAATAATTTTAATCGTATTTACTTCGTAAAACATGTTTCTCTGGGGATTCTATTTTATAATATAATATGCAAATTAATGTGGAATTTAGCGAAAAATAAATATTAACATAGTCGAGACAATTTTTTATACACAAATCTTGGTTATTGCAGAACAAAACTTTTTCCTCGTCACTTTCTAAAATGTTATCACTCGTTTAAAGCAGCGACAAAAAAAATCAACATCAATCCCTCCATCTCTCTCTCTTTTTTGCTCGAATACTAACTGGTTTAATGACGATAAACCCCTCTAGTAAACGCGGAACTGTTTTCAGACAGACGATTCACTGAAAGGTATTAGCACTTGTGCAGATCAAAAGAAGACGAACTGAGAAATAACTCGAAGTAAATTATTTAATTCCCACAACAAAGGCTTTTACCATAGCATGAGGGAGAGAATGCAACTTAAATCCACAGCTTGGCAAAGATCTCAGCTTTTTGTTTACAATTTTTACCACTTTTCATTCACAAGTAGTTTTTTCTCTCCTTCCTAGTCGATCGGCACGATTAAAAAAAATGTTTTTGCACTTTCTGCGAATAATTTAGTTTCGTGCTCAGTAGAGAGACAACGCGATAATAAATTATGTGTTTCACGCACGTGCGTTTACATTATACCCTATTTCGGCGTTGTTTACTTATTCCTAATTATTCTAAGTAGAACTGACCAGTTATAAGCTAAATCAGGCCCAAACGTATTTGTCGGGACACTAACTGCTATCACAAACGCTCTTTCTCTACACACATTGGTCTCTCGTTGTTTAACACGATTTATTTTTCCAATATCAGCGAAATATATATCGGAAGAGAAATTCAATTCCCTGATCTATCCTTTTTTTGTGTCTTGAATAATGCCCGAGTAAATATTCCACAAAACGCTCCTTGTTAAACCCGAAGGAAGGAAATTAGCTCCAAGCTGGCAAAAGGAGGAAAGAAGGGCTGTTGTTGAGCTTGTTGTGCATGGCGTCTATTAATAGAGAGAGAGAGAGAGAGAGAGAGAGAGAGAGAGAGAGAGAGAGAGAGAGAGAGAGAGAGAGGTGTATTGTGGGTAGTGTGACCGACCTTCTCCTTCACACCGCCGAACGAGGAAAACCCTAAATCCCGCGAAAAGACCGTAAAAAGCTAGACGGGGAAGCGTAAAAAACGTTTATTGTTGCAAATCAGGGAGCATCGCGTATTTCATGAAGCCGTTTGTACCTTTACTCTCTATATTGCTGAACTCTTCGATGTAGGTTGTTCTAGTTCAGTTTTACGCGTCGGCCCGCGTTTTTCCACGCAGAATAGCAGTGAAATAAAATTTCGTTATTGCAAATTTTTATGGTCGATCATCGGGTTTTCATGGCCATATTATGACGAACACGCGATGCCACATCCGGTCGGGGTTTTATTTTTTTATACGTTGTATTTCTATAATCATAACATTTTCATGTCAATTTAAAAGCAATCAACATATCGAATTGCAAAAAAATAATAGGAACTGGCCTCTCGCCGCAATTTCGCCTCCCACAGTGAAAGTGATTACTCCTTTGAAGCGAAACATTCTGAATATTTTTCAGTTTACTTTTTCGTAAGCTTCGACGGAAGAGTTGAGATTCATATTCGCTCCCTCTTTCACTATCTCTTCTTTTTTATACTTCCTTTGCTCCATTCCTCCCCTCTCTCACTCTTTTCCTCCACGATCGGCGAAACTCCCTAAGTGATATGCAGACTATTTTCTTTCTCCCGATCCACCGAAAGGTGACTGAACCGACTTGCTTTAGGGCTTCCGTCTCTTTTATTCCCTCTCTCTCTCCTTCTCTCTCTCTTCTGCACTCTCTCCCCCTCTCTCATTCTGCCTTCTCGCTCCCTCCCCTATTCCACGCCTTTCTGCGGTCTAGCAGTTTGCACTCTTCCCGCAAAAAGGGAGCTGAGAGTTCCTCTTTTTATTTCCATTTCTGCAAAATGCCTCAGTGGTCTCATGCCGTCGCCGTCTCCCTCCTTGTTTCCTTCCTCGTCTTCTCCTCCCATCGTCTCCTCCTCTCCACTCCCCACGAGTGACTGTGATGCCGACACGCCGCGAAAGCCTCGACGGTTCTTAAGATGGTTCCCTCGGTCCGAGGGTTTTCTATGAAGCCTCGCGTTTGGAATGCCACCTGAAACGGACGGTATCATTTTGTCGTTTCGAAGTTTTCGGGTGATGCAGGCGTGTCGACGGAGAACGGTGAACAGAATCATCCAGCTGGTAGAATATATAGGCAAAGTAGCCGCCCTCAGCGGCAATTCGCTGATCATTGATGCTTAACTTAATAGACGAGTTTGCGAGAGTACATCGAATTGCGTTCGAGTGGTTGGTTCAGAATTATAATATTCACGGTTGAATAATTAGTTTTCTAATTAATGTTCCAAACTTAGAGACTCGGTAGGGTTGATTTTAGTGCTTGACGAAAGCAGAAATAACAACACGATGTCACTATTACTGTGTAATGTTTTAAAAAAAATCTTGTTCGTTTATACAAAAGTCTCGTTGGAATTATGTAATGAGCAGAAAGGATATCATATATAATTACATTGTATGTAAAAAAGCTGTAATTTTTCAGCTTTTATTTAGCTATGGACAATTAGGGAATTCGTGATTAAAGATGGGGTTGAAGGAAAACTTGATGGTAAAGGAGGGAGGATAATGTTCCAGCTGATGGACGAGCAGAAGAAGGAAGAAAACCATTAGGAATGAATAAGGTCGAGGAAGACAGGAGAATGTGGAAAATCCGCTGTCTGCAGGCATATTACTATTAATCATGGAGTTACATAGAGACAAGCCAGCTGCATTTAATTCCATTGATGAATCTGAGTAATTCACTTCGTAAATAAAGGACATAGATCACTAAATCACGAACTCTCTTCGAGATGAAATATACCGTAACGGCTTTTCTACAAGTACGGATAGAAGTCTGTGGAAGATAGAAGGTAAATATTTCGGATAATCTGTTCCAGTAATCGAAATTACTTTGATTTTGAATGGCTTTCACGTGAAATGTCAAACTTTTTACAAGATGATCCATACAGAACTTATGATGACTACTTTCTATTTCATCATTTATTTAGTACTTATATTGGCCTTAATACTAGCTTTAAAATCACAGCGGATATGTAGCTCTTTGTGTTCCAAAATTTCATAATTTAGTGTCATAAAATACTGCAAATACATTCGAACGGAATATTAAATAAATCACGCGTATTTGTGCGACAAAATAACGCGTGTACGTATTACAATATATCGAATCCGAGTCCAACAATAGTTGTTGCTATGGCAACACTCTCGTAATGAGATATAAAAACTGCAAAACTTCCTGTATTTACGCGAAATTCTAAGAAATACACTCGATAAAAATTAGAATCTTCATTTCTTTCCTCAGAGAATAGTACAAAACTAGATCCGATATTACAATTCTAAGATATTTTAAAGTGCAAGAGAAAATTACCCTGCATGATGGATTTCAGATTTCCCATGTAAATCAAATGAGAAGGAGGATTCCTGGAATCAAACCCGGGACTTCAATCTTCGCAACAAAAACTATCCTCGGGAGCTTGGCCCACGTAGCAAGATATTGCCACCAAGTTTCATGAAAATCAGTGTATTGGTTCAAAATTAATAGGGGGGACGGACAGAAAGACAGAGAGACTGGCATACAGACAGACGGACGGACAAACAGACAGACAGACAGACACAACGACAAAACTGTAAGCCTATTTCCACTCTGGAAAGTATGCTAAAAATCAGCGAAGGCGACTGATTAGTTGTGGAAGTGTTTTTCACCCTGTGAGTTGATCTTTCCTTTTTATTGCAATCTAATTATTTTATCATTACGAATAAAAAAAATCGGATGTGGCCACCACATGACTTTCTCCATACCTATAATATTTTTAAAAATTCCAAATAGGTTACATAATAATTAATATTTTAAGAAACTGCGAGAAAATTTTAGACTTCACAAAGAACAGAAATAAACTCAAACCACAGCCTTCTGCTATTGGATATAACAACAAAGCTCCAACAATTAAGAAAAGAAAAAGGAGCGTTGCTAAGACGTAACTAAGCGTCAATTGTTAACAATAGTTGTTGGTTGGAGGCGCTGGGGGTGGCACCTAAAATATAAGATATCTCTTAAACAATGCATTTTATTAAAAAATATTTCAAACAAAGGTTGTAGAAAATAGAATTTCCTACAACCGTTATTCAGTACATTATTACATAGGTATATCAAATATTAAAGCAAATATTTCAAAATAACGGCTGTGACAAGAGTAAACACCCACTTACGATTGACCGATATTTATCAAAAAGTAATCAGTTCTTCTGACTTTTATAAAAACGTTAAATATAAAATTTTGCGCTTACCTGATTAATAGTTTTTGAGTTAGAGCCCCCACAAAAAGCTGTTACATACACACACACAGATATTATTGAGAAAATGGTCAAAACGTCTTCAGGGGACTTCAAAACGTGTATTTCCGTTGAAATCTCGAAGTCAATTTTTTTCATGAAAACAATACTTTCCTCTATACTAAGTATATGGAGATAGTTATAACTCAGCTGTTTTTCTTCCTCTCCTGGTCTTTGACGGGGAACGTATAGATCAAGTATTTGGTTTTAAATATTTTACGAGTATCGAGGTATTCTATATAAAGAGAAAAACTTGTGTTAAGTAAAATATGTAGGGTATTGTGGAGACAGTAGACACTTTTGACTTTTCATCGTGTGCTTTCAAATTTATGACAAGATTTCAATTTAACCGTTTAGAATTGTACACAATAATGCTGAGTCCATATGATATTTTAAAGTACCAAAGAGAAAACTCTGTACGGTGGATTTGAGGCTTCCTATCTAACTAAGACAAACAGGAAAATGACATTCATGGAATCCAATTCGGGACTTCAATCCTTGTAGCACTAGCCTCATACCGAGTTTCTTGAAAATCAGTCTGCTGGTGCAAAAGTGGTTAATGGGGAACGAACACAGACAATCATGTCCTTCGGAAACAATCCTAAATGTGTCAAAGAAATATTTTTCCGTAATATGAGTGGATTTTATACGAAGGATATTTTTATAGTGGAAATGGTGCAGAGACTCGATTTTATTAATGGTTTTCCTCATTTTAAGACGAGACGACACATTCGTTTTCAAATCCTTGGGTAGCAATTACCCTAAAAATTATATAACAGGGGTGGCCAAACCGCGGTTCTCGAGCCGCATGTGTATTTTTAACTTTTAACTTAGAATGCGGCTCTTTCAAATTTCCATTCAGAAGCTTGTCAACGTTTTCACTACAGAACAAAATGAGATTGCGTGACTTGAGACATATTAGAGATACCTATGGGACATATATTATATTTGAATTGCTTCGGATACAGGTTATGTTTTACTATTTGTAAATATATGAGCACAGAATTTTTTCATGCGGCTGTCGAACTTCTGAAGATTATCGTATGCGGCTCCGAGGGTAAGTAAATTTGGCCACCTCTGTTATATATATTCTTTGTGCAGAAATATTAAACTGAAAATTTCAGTTGGGACATTCTCAGTTATAAAACGATGTAACCGTTATCCAGCCCATTTCTTATAATTAACGTCTACACTGTGCAGAAAAAATATGAAGAGGAGAAAGTTGGAGAAGGATGGAGGTCGCGAGGGAGAGAAAGATTTCGGAGGGATAATGTTGGCATGAGCTGGAGTCGGATGATGGAGGGGAGACGGCGCGTGGCAAGATCTTGAGATATGCGGAACTCTGTGTAAGGCTGGGCCTTCGAAATAACGGCTATGTGGTTTGTGGATGAAAGATCATATGAGTGAGTACATTGTTTCCAAGTATCGTCGTAAATTGAAAGGCATGCGTTCCTCGTTACCTTTTTCTTAGGTCTGCGCATACAACTGTGCATTCCACTCTTGAGGCGTTGTCAGGGCGAGAGGAGTTTGCCGTCGGCGCAGAAATCGTCTTCCCTCTCCGTTTATATTATCTATTTGAACAAAATTTTCTGGGCCAATAGGTTGACGCCTGCACTACAGAAAGAAGATCATCTAGTAGGCCATAAAGAGAAAGTCGCGAAGAAATTTTAGATATGGATAAAGAGAAAGAAGTATTGCGAAGGAGAGGTTAGAGAGGAATTGCCCCGAACTGACAAATGAGCTGAAATGAAAATGTGAAAAAGTAATAATAGCGGCAGATAAACCAACATATCTAAAATAATGTGATGGAGAAAACATTATAAGCGCAAGGCGATGTCAATGTAAAGCTTTCCGTGTGGAAGATTTTAAGTTCAAACATTTTATTTTCACGATTGTGCAATTGGAAGATGGTTAGGCATAGCAAAATAGTATCTATTACGAATGAATCCATTGACCTAAAAAGACCTTGCCTTATGGATGATTTTTACGATAGGTCACAAGAAGGGGAGCTTCGCTTGACACCCACGAAAATAAATCATCGTCCATCAGAGGAATTCTCTGGCTTCAGCAGAATCCACTCCTGTTGTATTAAGCTTGTTGCTCACATTTCATTTTTCGCGACGCTCAAATACTCGAACAAACCATTCATTCGCCTCGAATCTCTCGGAACTTAAGCGTTTTCTTTTATTTTTTCGGTTCATTCTCTTGAGCCGTCGATTTTAATTACTTTAACTCATTCGTATATTTTCTGTTAAACTTTCTTGTTATCTTTTGTTTTTACTGGCCTCGCTATATCTTCATAGAGAATTTCTCGTTTTTAGCCTACTTTCCAGAATGAAAAGGGGCGTAGAGTTTCGTCGTAGTCTGTCTGTATTGCTGTCTGCCTGTTTGTCTGTCCCTTATTAACTTTTGAACCAATAGACCGATTTTCACGATACTTGGATGGAAATCTCTTGCTACTGGGACTGATCTCCAGAGGATAGTTTTTTTTGCTAAGATTGAAAGTCCTGGGTTCGATTCCAGGAACTATCATTTCCATTTAATTTACACGAAAAATCTGAAATGTGAAGGGTAATTTTCTCTTGCACACTTAGCTTTATAACATCGGAGCTGGATTTATACTGCTCTCTGAGGAAAGGAATCGAGATTATAATTTATATTGTAGAATTTTGCTTCTCGATCAAATTTCTTCGAATTTCATGTAAATAGTGACTTTTTTTCATATTTGTCCACTCATTACGAGATTACCATTGCAACGACTATTGTTGGACTCAGATTCGGTATAGTCTAGTACAATGATTCCCAACCTGTGGGTCTCGTGCCCCCGGGGGGCCGCTAAGTTATTCCAAGAGGGCCGCGAGGTTATTTCTAGAAATCAGCAAATTCACATAACTTCGCAGCAAGTCTTCCTTCTCCAATCGGCGCTGGGTTTCCTGTTATTTCCGCCGCTGAGAACCAGGCATCTTCGAATTTGGTGCGCCAATCAGGAGCTTGTTTCTCTCCGCGCCTCGCTAGATTACCGTAGAGCAGAGGTTCTCAAAGTGGGAGGCGCGATGGGTTGCCAGGGGAGACACGAGATTTGTCTAGAACAGTGTTTCTTAACCTGTGGTCCGCGAACCACTGGTGGTCCGCGACCATTTGTCAGGTGGTTACCTTCAATTGAATAGAGATCAATCAATATACTAAAACTAAAAATAATTCCCGAGTATTCTGAGAAAGTGTTTTAGTAATGTACCCAATTATGTTTATAATTTTAATGATATTATAAGGTTCTACAGATATTTTGTGGTCCGCGGAAAGTTGTCCGTGATGTCGGAAAGGTTAAGACCACTAATCTAGAATCTAAAGGTAGATCTTTTAAAATAATTGTTATTGAATATTTTATTTTGAAAAAAAAATAATTTTTATCATATGAAATCATTATGAATTGTTTTAAATTTCTTCAGTTGTTTTACATTTCAACACAATATGACCAAAATTTGTTCTTTAACCCCTCAATGCCGTCAGGCGTACTATTACGTCATGCAAAAACTGTCTAATCGGCCGTCAGGCGTACTCTTACGTCATGCGGCAGCCCTAATGTATTTTAATCTTTTGACGCTAGAGACTTCTTTAAATCTAAATAACCTATATATATTTTGAAAGAAGTTTTGTACTTTCTATTTATGTTAGTCCTGTATTTTTTTCTCTATTATAAAATATATAATCAACGTTGAATTTTGCGATAGAATTTTCAATTTTGCTATGATATGATGGTGTTTCTCCGTATAAAAGTCGCTTTTCAATGCAGCAAGGAACCTTTCCTTGGTGTTTGAAATACAATGTAGGAACTGTGTATCATTTCAAAGGAGAGCACGTTTTTTCTCCTCTTTTTTCCTGGTGGAGATATTTGGCTTATGTCATGCGACAAAGGTCTTCGTAGGTATGTAAAGAAAGAAAGGAAAACATCTTATGTCTGTCTATGCACAGCTTATTACAAATGTTTACAATGCAATTGATGAAGAATGGAATTAGTTTGAGTAAAAACATTTCTGTAAACATTCCCTTCCATTACCGCGCGATCCTTCGTTCATCGCTTCATAGGAGAGCGTCAACGTAAAAACAGCTGATTTCAAAATCCAAGGCCGTCTTCCGATAATTTAGTACCACGCCTCAAAGAGAGGCATTTTGTGAGAAAGATAATATAATTTTAAAGATTTTAATCTCGACAAAAATTGCGGGGAATTGAGTATATCTATTTGTAAGTAGGTATTTGTTTACAAATAATATACGTTTAGTTTTGTGATAGAATTTTTGTTTTTACCACGGACCTACGGATTTTTGGTTTCTAAGGTTGACCCATAAATACCTGAGGAAAGGGAACCAACCAAATTGGGTTCCTTTTCTTTGACATTTGAAAGAAGACGAGGTCTGTTTTCCTCTTCAGATAAGTGCTTCGCTGTTGTGCTAGCAGGGCCATTGCAGCGATGAAGCGAGTAGGCAAGAAGAGGACACGCCAGCAAAAATCACGAAAAGCTCTTCCATATATTTACACAATAGATTACTAGAAGTGTTTACTAAGCTACAAGACATTTCTTGCTGAATCCAATTACGCATGTGTAAATTTTCTGAAAATATTTGGGAAGGACCTATAAGCTAAAGTTTTCCGTGTTTTATACAACGTCATATCTCCATTTCCAATGAACGAAATGCAACCATTTCTTCTATGTGACTTCTGTAATGACTAAGAATGATGACTGTATAACTAAAACGTTTATATTATAAATAAATCATCTTTTAATAAATCAATAATGCTACATTTACTTAAAATTTTCCAGTCAAGACATGAAAAATTTGAGATACGTATAACTTTTCACCTAATTAGTTTAGATGGGTAGACTTGTAAAATGAAATAGTTACTAATTTAAGCTATTTTTATTAAGATTGCACATCAATATCTTCTATAGATTTTCCGGAGCTGAATGTTATATATAAAGCGCGAATGCACGCAGGAAAATTAGCGATTCGTGTATATTCTCTTCTACTCCAACAATCTTTGTATGTAAAATATTTTAGGCAAAATAGATATTTACAAAATTCATGTTTTTCATAAATCCACAAAAGAAATTCAGAAAAATCAAGAGAAAACTTCTCAAGTAATGATTATTTCAATATTTTCGAACGTTTTTGCAACGCAATCGTGAAAATTTAAAAACCTCATCCGGCCGTACGGGTGGGATTTAATAAATCTCTTCCGGGCTTGAGGGGTTAAGGATCGAGTCTTCTCGGAAAAATTCGTTAGACCGTTATTTTCACGCAAAAATTTAAAAATTCCAACCTTCGATATTAGATCGTCAAACCACCGAAACAGTTACCTCTACTATGGCCGATCAGCTGTTTGCATGCGGCACTTGGCTGCTTTGCTTCGCTCAAAATCTGCCCACAGGGCCTCGCCGGCCTGTGGGTGCAAGGGGAGCGTCGCACTCGGGCGGGGACATATGAGGGCACTGCCTCCCCTCCACCTCTCTGCCCAAAGGCATCGCACCGGAACCGAACCGAAAACCTTAATCGATAAAAACCGATATTCTACCCGGAGTAAAACCGAACCAGAAATGATAAAAATAATTTCTGAACACGAATCGAAACCTAAAACCGTTATTTATTTCGTTCCGTTTTATTCGGTTCGCAACAACTGAACGAAAGAAATTTTTTCTTTTGCTTTGTAGTGAAACTTTTTGAAATTTTCGCCTTTCTCTACCGGATAATGCAAACGTTCGTTCTGAGTAGCCAGAACTATCTGATGAGGCTGTGAAGTACTTGATGCCGTTTCGCCGTTGTGCGGGGAATGATGGACCGAGCGCTTATGTTGGAACTAATCACCGGTCCGGGTAAAGGTCAGACAATATTCCTGCCCAGAATCAAATTGATTTCAACGGATGCCAATATGCCCTTCCGCCTGATTCGGACTCAATTTCCTATCAGGTTGTCCTTCGTGTTGACAATTAACAAGGCACAAGGGCAAACATTTGAAAAGATTGGGATTTTCCTTTCCAAATGCGTATTTAGCCACGGCACGTGGCATTCAGTCGGGCAAAGGCAGCCTCCGATGTAAAATTGCAAATCCTCGAAACAAGGCAACCAAGGTAAAATAGGCAACGACGACTCTGTCTACACTAAGAATGTTGTGTACAAAGAGGTTTTATATTGGTTGCCATTTCTTCCCACCTTCACATTTCTGTTACCTTTTCAATTCCTCATTTTTTACGGTTTCCTACGAATCGTATATGCCGTAAAGCTTATGCTAACCTAATTAGCAACTTTCTGTAAAAACATTTAATAAACTCGCAACTTTCTTCAATAAAACATACAATAATCAATTTTTCTCTTGCTCAAATTGCAGCATTTGCTGCAACAGGCCACTAGTGTAGTATAAAATGAAATAATTCTAACATTATTATAGTGTTTACCAGGTGGCTTGGAATCAATTGGTGTCATGGTAACACACCTACATCCGGAAAACAGTTCGGTGAATTGGATACGCGTTTTGATCACAAAGCAGTCGTCATCGGTGATGAAGCACTTATCGTCGAATTGACAGCTACTCTGTAGCTTCGATGCTAATGTGTTCTTCTCAATTTCTGAGTTTGGGGGTTAGCTTATCAGTGATGGCACAAACTATCTCAAATAAAAAGTAGTAAAGTAAGGCGAAAAGATAAACAAAATACCTCCCTCATCCGAATAATCTTTGCCGTAATAAAAATAATCCAGCGCGCTCATACGCCCACCAAAAGCGCAGCGAGAACTCGCTTGGAGGTATTTTTTTCCACGCACTCTCCGTCGTTCCAGATACAAGCAAAAAAAAGAGAACTAAGTAAGTAGTAGTCGTTCCTCAAAAGAAGCACTCACTCGCTCTTTCCCTCCACTCTCTCGGTAAAAACACTAAAGAACTTAATTAACGATGTTAACACCAACGGAAAGAAAACAACTCGAAATAAAAAAGCCAGGCTCCTTGGCTAAAAAACAAAAAAAAACAAAAGAAGTCTCTCTTTCTCTTTGGAGAGGAGTGAAACAAAGGTTGTTTTGCGAGGACGGAGGGAAAATAGGGGAGCGAGAAAGCCCTAAAAAGTGTGTTTTGAAGGAAGGCCACGTTCTTTCGAGGGCGGCAACAACAGGCCGCGGGAGGGAGGAGGAGGAGGGAGGCTTGGGTGGGTGTGGGGGGAGGGGGTCGTGGGTGGGAGCCACTTCGGGGGGGGGGGGGCGATGGGGGGAGGTAGAAGGAGACGGAAGGGAGATGCGGTGGATGGAAGCGCAGATGAGGGAGGGAAGAGGGTCGGAGGAGGCCGTTTCTGGTGTTCGGGAGGTGGGAGGGGAGGTCCCCGGGACGCTTGCTTATTTT
This sequence comes from Tanypteryx hageni, assembly GCA_028673005.1. Classification (NCBI taxonomy): domain Eukaryota; kingdom Metazoa; phylum Arthropoda; class Insecta; order Odonata; family Petaluridae; genus Tanypteryx; species Tanypteryx hageni. The sequence goes on along the minus strand of CM054113.1, from coordinate 21,174,477 downwards.
TGAAACGCTGCCACACAATCTGCGCCGTTGGCCCGCCTCAACGTCGTCTAGACGACCGAGTTTTCGGAAAAGGGTGTGAGGGGAGGAGGCGAGCGAGCGAGAGGGAGGCTTTGAGGGGTCGCTTTGTAAAGGATGTGTCGGAGAAGGTTGTATGTAAATCGGAGTCGCATGTGTAATTCCGAGAGAGTGCGAGTGAATGGGTGAAGGGGGCGGGAGGGAACATGTTGCGGTCCGGGTGAGGAGGAAGAGGGGGATCGTAAGGTGGACGACGCATGGGCAATCGGGAACGGCTTGCACCCCCTTATAAGATTTACTGCGGTTGTGCCGCTCTCCTGGTGAGAAGTGCTTTTTTATATAAATTAAGTGCGAAGCGTCGCGTAATTGTTCGACGCTCGAGGAATTCCACAGCTCTACGGCGTCGCCAAGAGTCACTCAATCCCACTGTCTCCTTACCCTTGAAAAGATTAAAAAGCGACTCCAAGAATGTACGAATCGAATCACGGTTCTGGACCGAAAAATCGTCTCGGAGAGGAGGAAGCCGTGTTACGTGACGGAATCTCAAAGGGAAAACGGAGTCAGAATCGGAAAGAATGCACGAGTGTGATAATTACCCGGAGTAATTGGCTTTAGGCACACTTCCGGCGATTCATCTCCTCGGAAATAATGGGCGACGACATTAATCTTTCAAATGAACTGAACGTGTCGTCATCTGCTACTAATTCAATATATTCAGCCCGTTTTTTCGTTCGACATCCTCCTTTTATCATTTCTGACGTTTCTTTAGAAATTTACGGTTCGATTATTGGGTCCATACTTACCGTTCTTTTATCCTCCTTCAATGATAAATAAACGATAATTGACCAATTTCCAGCGCGCTCAGATCAGTGTTTTTTTCTCGTAAAAAGCGAAAGATATGGAAATCTGTGGAAATATGTCAGAAAAATCAGAACATACTTATTTTTTTAAATTTGGATTATCAACTTAGTTAGTTCAACAAGTTAGAAAAAATATTTGAATTAATTTTTACAAATGTTATATGATTATAGTTTGATGAATCAAAAAACATTTTTGCCTTTTAAATTTAAGTACGAAAACAGTATACATAACATGAGAAAGAGAGATGTATCGAGGTACTAAAATACAGAGAAATTAGCTATGAGACAGCATTAAGCACAATGTGTAATAATAAATTAAAATTGTCGGTCTCTGTATAGATAATTAATCAGTACATAATTATATAAATCATACAAGTACTAAATAAATAAGTAATTTATATATAGCTTACGTCTACTGCCTTGATACCGTTGGGAAAACGAAATAGTATATGTATTTCATACTGAGTGGCAATTTGCCGATTGTGACATTTTTCACTCCGTGAAATTTGTAATCTATTAATCTTTATCCAAGATGGTGCGGAGGCTTGGATATCACTGTAGCTCGTTTCGGTCTTACGATTTATTCTTCGTCTCATGATATCCTCACGTATGAAAGCCATCTGTTTCGATATTTCGAGAGAAAACGGTCGCCTGCGTCACTATAGGTCTTCGTTTCTATTTTTATGTTTCTCTTCAAAACAATATCTCCGTGTCGAGCGGCGCGTCATTCCCGCGCGATTCAGCTCGAGAGGAATTGAGGTTGTTCGCACGATCTTCAAAAAAGCCTTCTATTTTTATCATTGCAAATTAATTCTGCAAGTTAGTCGAAAGAGAAGCCACGGCAACGGTGCTCGCATAATATCATCATGTGCAGCCTTACGATTAATTTGACGCAATTTTAAATTTATCTATCGAGTCATAAAATTGCGCAATATGATGCCGCATTCCACACGCATTATCAGATTCAATTTAAGAATTTCTGCGGCTCGCTGCGGCCATTGCAGCCAACGAAACTGTCACGGAGCCCCGAAGCCCTTCCTACGTGATTCTAACATCCAAGAAAAATATAGAAGATGTTGAAAACTTGGATAACATTATAATTTTTACATATATTCATGCTGAAGAAATATAAAAAAAGATATTATATTTATAATATATAACAATTTTACAATTACGCACTTCTTTATAAATGGGAAAGAAGCTTCTGAGATTCTCAGAATAAAACTATTCGAAATATCGTTATTTCTTCCATGAGGATTTTTAGGTTGAATCCACTAAAATGTTGACAAAATTTCATTTATATATATATTTTATAAGGGATTTCATCTTTTTTCCCAATGAACGGAAAATATATTTAGTGTTATTTAGGGCACGGCCAGAGCCGTTCATTTGCCTATATTTTAGGCCGTGTCCTTTTTCCTATTTTAAATAAATCGTTTTTGTAACCGAATGAACACTACTAAAATTTCTTCCATTCTTCTTATTCCTTCGACGATTTTCTTTTAAATTGTTGTTGATGCTTGTCCTCTCGTTAACTTTAGCTTAATATGTTAGTAATTTCATTCGTATAATTCTTTCACCTATAAATTGTAATGTTTAGTTACATTTTCTTAAAGTCTTTTTTGGCATTCCGTTACATTTACATTCACTTCCTTTACATTCCAAGAGAAGGCTGCGCGAAAACTTTCCTCCTCGCAAATTTAAACCTCCACCTCGGTTTTATTTTTCTCCCCGGAGTTATCAGACTTCCCTCTGTTGCATTCAAGCCAATCTCATCTGTTCATCGCATTTATACGAGCAATACCTTTTTATTTGCCATTTCGTTTATGCAAAACTCTCAAAAGTTGTTTTTGTGACGCCCGTTCAAAATTCGCAACGTACCCGTAGCCCTTTGTATCCTTTTCACTTTTATCTTTTTTAAGTCGCCCTTTATCCTTAATATTTGCTTCGAAGGCAAAGCGCTTTTATGAACCCCGGCCTCTTCTCTTGCTTTTTTCTTTTAACTTTAATTTTTTCCGTTCTCCAGTTATTTTTATACCGCTTTGTTTTTTTCCGCGCGGAAGGAGATTAGAGCCAATGTATGGAGCAAAAAATACTTGCACAACGCATAGCACAGTGAAAAGAGAAAGAATATACAAAAATTAAACCTTTATGTTCCACTTAGTATCATTGGGGCTGATGTTGATGTTTTTTTCTGGGAATTTTGAAATATTTTCCGAGAAAAATAGTTTCATGGAATGTTTTGTTTACATAAAATTCCGAAGCAAAGGAACGTTTCAGAAAAATATAAGCCTAGGATGCTTTTCTTAGAAATATTGAAAAAATAGAAAACGTCGACATTTTGTTCGCTGATGCCTTAAAATAAATTGGGCACTTCAAACAATATCTGCTTTTATAAAAGCCCGACGGCTGCCATGTATTCAATTAAACACCACGATAATCGATTTTTCAATTTCGCATAGCACGCGGTTAAAATATTTGTCTTTTAATTAATCGAGAGAGGAAAAGGAAGACCGAGGAGAGTAATTCGTTGTGGTCATACACAGGAATATGGAACCATGCACCATGTTTACCGACTTCATTAATGGCAACACTTCATTGGAAAATGAATAAAATTTATTGGTGAAAACCTATAAAGATTATAAATACAGCAAAATCTATTTCAGAATAATCCGGTTCAGTTCAATTTAAAAACAATTATAAACGACGCGATTTATGTTTCGGAGCTTACCACCATTATCAGAACAAGCACCTAAACCTAGGTCGCATTGTTGTTGAGAATTTGTTTTCTTCCCCATGTAATGTAATTCCAAAAAGGCAAGGTTATACTCTAACCAAGCGGTTCTCAACCTTTTTTCCTTCGCTGTCACATGCGCGACACACTTAACATTACAATCCATCGAACTAAAAAAGAGCAGTATTGTGTAACAATAAAGAGTTTAAACCTAAGTATTTTGTTTATTGTTGCAAAACATTATGCATGAAAAATAAGAAAACTCTAACAAATTTACTTTATGTTTTATGTAGCCGTTATTAAAATTTTCGGCGACACATCTCCCAGCGCTTCGTGACACATCATTGTGTCGCGACACACCGGTTGAGAATCACTGGTCTATACCGTATTTACGCGCCTAATTGTCTCCATTGCGTAATTGTCCCACCTGAATTATGAGGAGGAAATAAAAGGTTATTTTTTCACCAACACCGTTTCCTCTCTTTTACTTTGAGGAGATGTTTCTTAGACCCTACATACGTCCAAATGTCGAATTTTTGCCTCATTTGAAGTAAATTTAAAAACGATAACCGTTACCGCAAAGGAAAAGCATTTAAATCTCTGCAATAACTTTGCCCCTCCTTTCATTTGGCAAAATAGTTATTAATTGTTTATGTAGCGTGACTCACTTGAAGACATTGTCAAGCTTAGATAAAATAGTGTATTTATAAACCTATTTGTACGGGGACAAAATACCAGTCAATGTTTTTAATTGAATGATCAGCATATTTTATTCTGAAAAGACCACTTTCTTACTACAAGGGTTAAACCGCGTATTGCCCATCTTCATTTTATTGCAAGAATAATCGTGTGAAAAAGTGTTGGAATTATGCGAGTTAATACGGTAATACTGTACAGAAGTGGTTCTCTACCGGTGAGGCACCCCCCCCCTGGAAGAGCATATGAGAATTCTAGAGGTGGGCGTGAAGAGCTTTGGACCCAAATCAGTTTTGCCTCAAATTTACATATCTCACATTTTCCTAATGCTGTCCAATATACCTGCTTTAATATTTTTTCATTTATTTTATAACGGTTTAGATCAGTGTTTCCCAACCTTTTTTGAGTCGCGACCCCGTTTTATAATAGCCAAGTAACCTGCGGCCCCCCGCCACATTTGCATAAAAAGGCATTTTTAATAGGGTAAAGAAAACACATTAAAATAGATTTTTCAGAATATAATTCTAAGCTAATATTTAATGCGATGGTTGTACTTGCATCTGGGCCACCAGCTTCAAAATTCGCGGCTTAGTGTTTGTTAAAGCCAACCTCATGTCATCCTCAACATTCAGTCTGTTTATTGCCTTTGTTTTGATATGAAGAAGCGCTGAAAATCCACTCTCGCAGAGATATGTAGAGGCAAATGAAAGTGAAACTCGAAAGGCAAGCATGGTGACATTTGGATACATAGCACACCAGAACTGAGTCAGCAATTTTTAATAAAACAAATTACATGCCGAGGAATCGTTCCGCAGATCCAAGAATTCATCCTGTACTTCATCGGGAATGCTGGCTTCATTCAGGAAAGCAGAGAATGGGTTTCGTACCAGTGCAGCTTCTTCTTCTGTAAGCTCAGGGAAGTACCGTTGAAATTCCTTTTCAAGGGATTCAAGGTGCCCAGTAATCTCCTCTTTCAGATTCTCATCCAGTTCACCTTCAGATACCTCTACCACACTGCAGAGTTTTTCAAACATGGCAATGTTTCCAAGATTTACTTTCCTAGGCCAGTTTTGCAGTTTGGTTACAAATGCCTGAAGATTTGTCTTGAAATTGGATAATGTGTGTTTCCTTTCGCTGAAGTTTCAGGTTCAGCTTATTTAGCTGGCCTAAAATGTCTGCTAAGTAAGTAACTCTTTTCTTCCAAGTTTCATCATTAAAGTAAGGCACAAGGACATGTTTCCCTTGCACTTCCAGGAACAACTTGATTTCATCTTTCAACTCAAAGAAACGATTGGCAACATTTCCTTTCGACAACCAGCGTACAGCAGTGTAGAAAAGAAGAACCTCGTGATCAGAATTCATGTCTTTAAAGAGTTCTTTAAACAGACGGGTGTTGAGGGCTCCAGATTTGATGTAATTCACAATTTTGATCAGAGAATCAAGTACCTCTTGCAGAGGAGCTGGAAGAGTCTTACTGGCAAGAGCATAACGGTGAATCATACGGTGAATGCCCTTTGCTTGGGGAGCAAGTTCTTTCACTTTTGTATGAAGGCCCGACTTTGACCCTAGCATAGCTGGTGCTCCATCTGTACAAACCCCACAGACGTTTTTCCACTGTAATCCTCCAGTTTCAAAAAAGGTATTTATCTTCTCCATAATATCTTCACCTTTTGTAGGAGTTTTAAGTGCACTATAAAACAGGAACTCTTCATTGATGTCATCTGAATGAATATATTTCACGAAGACAAGCAACTGAGAACATGAACTTACGACCGTTGATTCATCAACTTGAAAAGAAAACAATGGAGAAACTTTGATTTCATTCAAAACCTGCTCTTTCACGTCTACGGACATATCTGAAATGCGCCTCTGAATAGTGTTATTGAACAGAAATATTTGTCGCATCTTTATCTCGCTGGCTTCCTCAAGAATTAACTTCACCATCTTCAACATGCAGGGTTTGATGAGCGTTTCTCCAATCGTGTAAGGTTTTTTTTGTTTGGCAATTTTCAATGCAACTTCATATGATGCTTGCACTTCTGCTGTGCTCTGTTGCTGAAAACTTCCTGTAGGATCAAGTCTCTGACGTCTGAGACCAGTTTCATGGCGTCGAAAGAACTCGAAATCCTTTTTAGTATGTTCTTAATGCTTTGTCTCTAAGTGACGTTTGAGTTTTGAAGGTTTCATAGATTCAGCACTGAGAACAACATTGCACAAAACGCATTGTGGCTTCTCTATGCCATTGCTGATCAAGGTGGTAAAGCCAAATTTTAGATAGTCTTCTGAATATTTACTTTCCTTCTCCATGGGTACGGATTTCTGAAAATATAAATAAAAATTAATTCTTTTTCGAGAAAAAAAATTTCTTTTTGTATTTTTATTATTTATTTGCGTTTCTCGAATTTTATCAATTGTAATATTTTTTAAAATAAATGTTTAATAATGTTTAGCATTAGTCACTTGGCTCACTATTTTATTAAAATAATATACCCATTAATACTAATAATATAACAATAAAAATATAAATAAGTAATTACCCAAATAAAATGGTTTCCGTCGGAAAACGATAATGGCGTAGCAGAAAGCCGACCGACAGCAAGAACTGATGACCTACTGACGCTCTTTAGATTTTTGAATGTGCAAGCAGTAGCTAACCCGCGCTCGACAGCGAGTGGCCAACTAAATGTGCTTGACTATTGGCGAACTAAGTTCGAGCCAGTATGCATTAGACGGACCATAGCGGATGTTATTGAATTACATCATTGCAAACATGGCGGCGTCAGCAAAACATACGGGGTGATCTTCAACTGCGTTAAGAGAGAAACTCTTTATTCGACGGTCCGTATTGGACAGTCTGTTATTCAAACATCGAGACACCGATTAAAAATGAATTTTGATATTGAATTTTGCATCATAGTAAATATGTTTTTTAGTTTACTATTTCTAACATAGAATTTTATTCTAATGATAACACTGCATTTGTATATTTTAGGGTTAAGAAGTGAATCAAGGTCCGCCGCGGCGGAAATTTGAAAAAATATTAAAGACCCGCCATAGCAAATAATTAAAATAATATAAAATGTTTAATATGTATGAACAAGGAGGGCCTTTAATATTTTTTAAGTATCCGCCGCAGTGGACCTTAAGTCACTTTCATTCAGTTATCAAAAATCAGTGTTACAACCACTAGTAGAATAATGCAGTGTAGCCATATTGAAATAAATAAGTGTTGAAAACCTTCGTGGTGAAATTTCCTATAAAAATGGAGGTTCTTAGAAGATCAGAAAGGAAGCGTAGAGGTTTTAGAAATTCAAAACGGGGGCGTGGACGATTTAGAAAATAAAAAAGTGGCCGTGTAGGTTATTAGAAGATCCGAAAGGGTGCGTGAAGGTTCTTAGAAGAATAGAAATGCATCGTGGAGGTTTTAGAAGATCAGAAAGGGGGCGTGAAAGTTTTAGAAGATCAGATAGGGGGCGTGGAAGTTTTAGAAGATGAGAAAGGGGGCGTGGAGGTTTTAGAAATTCAAAACGGATGCGTGGACGTATTAGAAATTCAAAACGGGGGCGTGGAGGTTTTAGAATATCAGAAAGAGGGCGTGGAGATTTTAGAAAATCAGATAGGGGGTGTGGAGCATATAGAAGATCAGAAAAGGGGAGGTGGAGGTTCTTAGAAGATCAGACAGGGGGCGTGGAGGTTCTTAGAAGATCAGATAGGGGGTGTGGAGCATATAGAAGATCAGAAAAGGGGAGGTGGAGGCTCTTAGAAGATCAGACAGGGGGCGTGGAGGTTCTTAGAAGATCAGAAAGGGGGTGTGTAGGTTATAGAAGATCAGAAAGGGGGCGTGGAGGTTCTTAGAAGATCAGACAGGGGGCGTGGACGTTTTATAAATTCAAAACCGGGGGCCTGGAGGTTTTACAAGATCAGAAATGGGGTGTGGACGTTCTTAGAAGATCAGAAACGGGGCTTGGATGTTCTTAGATGGTCAGAAAGGGGGCGTGGAGGTTCTAGAAAATCAAAACCTGGGGCGTGGAGGTTTTAGAAAATCAAAACCTGGGGGCGTGGAGATTTTAGAAGGTCAGAAAGAGGGCGTGGATATTTTAGAAGGTCAGAAAGAGGGCGTGGAGGTTCTTAGAAGATCAGACAGGGGGCGTGGAAGTTTTAGAAATTCAATACGGGGCGTGGAGGTTTTAGAAGATCAGAAAGGGGGTGTGGAGGATATAGAAGATCAGAAAGGGGACGTGGAGGTTTTTAGAAGGTGAGGTAGGGGGCGTGGAGGGTTTAGAATTTCAAAACGGGGGCGTGGAGGATTTATAAGATCAGAAAGGGGGTGTGGAGGATTTATAAGATCAGAAAGGGGACGTGGAGGTTTTTAGAAGGTGAGACAGGGGGCGTGGAGGGTTTAGAAATTATAAACGTGGGCGTGGACGTTCTTAGAAGATCAGAAACGGGGCTTGGATGTTCTTAGATGGTCAGAAAGGGCGCGTGGAGGTTTTAGAAATTATAAACGTGGGCGTGGACGTTCTTAGAAGATCAGAAACGGGGCTTGAATGTTCTTAGAAGATCAGAAAGGGGGCGTGGAGGTTTTAGAAATTATAAACGTGGGCGTGGAGGTTTTACAAGATCAGAAATGGGGCGTGGACGTTCTTAGATGGTCAGAAAGGGGGCGTGGAGGTTCTAGAAAATCAAAACCTGGGGCGTGGAGGTTTTAGAAGATCAGAAAGGGGGCGTGGAGATTTTAGAAGATCAGAAAGGGGGTGTGGAGGGTATAGAAGATCAGAAAGGGGGCGTGGAGGATTTTAAAAGATGAGACAGGGGGCATGGAGGTTTTAGAATTTCAAAACGGGGGCGTGGAGGATTTATAAGATCAGAAAGGGGACGTGGAGGTTTTTAGAAGATCAGAAAGAGGCCATGGATGTTATTTGAAGATCAGAAACGGGGCGTGGAATTTCTTAGAATATCAGAAAGTGGGCCTGGAGGTTTAGAAGTTCAGAAAGGAGGCGTTGAGGTTCTGAGAAGCTCAGAAAGGGGCCCTGGAGGTTTTAGAAGATCAGGAAGTGGGCGTGGAGGTTCTTAGAAGTTTATAAAGGAGTTGTGGAGGTTCTTAGAAGATCGGATGTGGGCGCTAGGCGAAAAAAGTTTAAGAACCACCACTCCACATGCGTGAATATGATTTAATTTCTGCAAAGGAAAAACCGGAAATTATTGCATTAGTTTCAGCATTTACTTAGCGGACAGCCGTTGGCTCATTTTATTTTTTCTTAGCCCAAAGTCTTTAGACTTTTTGACCACGTTTTCTTAAAAGAAAAAAACGTACTTGTGTGATCACAGTTTTCCGTCTGTGAACAATAAATTTTTTCGTTTTAAGAGATGTTTGGAATTTCTTTTTAATTAGATAGCGCTATCAAATCCATTATATTTCCATTGATTGAACTTTCATGGTGCTTCGTGGAGTTTCCTGTAGATACCTGCAAATTAGGAAAATTCAAAGCTTTGAAATGGTACTACTGAGAATATTAAAAATTTTTTTTTGAATTATATAGCTGTTTTCATTCTATGAATTTACGCATATTTCAAAGATTTTCTGCCTGAGGGCTTCAATTTAGAAAATTTTAAAATTTTGAAGTAGTATTGCATCCAAACTACATACTAAAGCTGGAGGAGTGAAGTTTTCGCGGATGGGAAAATTCTAATTTACATTCCAATGGTGCGGGTTCCCCCCTCCTCACAGGAGGAGGCAAACCAGAACCCAGAAAAATTCTTAGAAAACGTGCTTCCACCTCATGCTTTCGCAGGGGTATCTTATTTGGAATTAGTTTTGGCTTTCTCGAAATTTTGTTGTAATTTGAAATATCAAAATCGGCAGAAATTCGTAGCTAAAATAAATATTAAAAATACAGCTCGCCTTAAAATATCAATTCCAACGTCTGGTTTCAGGATTAAAATAGAATGCCATAATTTATTTTTAAAAACATTAAATAAATAAAAAAAAATTATTTAGGGATGTGGAACGGAAAATTATACTTGTAACGAGACCAGACCGATAACGGACTTTGCTGTTCATTTTATTTTGTTTTTGCGCGCAGCCAACAGGGTGCGCGTCAGTTCTCTCTTCTCTTGTGGAAGCTCACAGAGTGTAGTGTGCGCCCCAGGCGATTAAAGGTGTTTGTGTTATTACGTGTAACTTTCATTTGTGCCCTTTCCTCTCCGAGAAACCCTAGCCCGTCACATACTTCAATTATTAAATTTATTTAACATTATCACCACTTTTAATCTAGGGTTTATTATTACAATGTTATTGTTATAAGTGGATCATAATTGCATCAAAATAAATTTATTTTCGATATAGCAACACAGATAAAAAAATATATAATATAGGTTAAAATAATTTTCCTGTTCAAATGCTTGCGTGTATCATGTCGACACTGCAGATAGTTGAGATAAAGGGAGCGAAGAAGAGAAAAGACGGACAATCGCTTTAATTCGAGGGAATTTGAGACCATATAGTCCCTTCATGCATTCATACTAAAAACCTATTATAAATATTGGTCGGTCATCACGATAAAAATTCCACTGCACGAAGATAACAGGACGATAAACAAATGTACATGGTGGTCCGTAAGTCCAAGTAGGTTATGGGAGCCAAAATGAAAAACCAAAGTAAATAAAACAAATAAGTTTAGAAATGATAACTGATTATTCTTAGTACAAAATACAACCCCCCTCAATAAATACTTCTAAACTTATTTTTTAAATTTACTTCATCGTAAACAATTGGGGCTTATGGACAACCTTATGCATATATTTACACAGTATGTCTCAACGAAACCGAGTAACAATTACAATCGTGTGAGTAAGATGTCATATGTAAATATAAAGTGATGATGTAAAGAAAAAAAGAAATTATGTCATTTTGTTATCATTAATTGTATGCTGTGTGTTATCTACTGGAGTTCTGAAAAGGAAGGGGAATGATAAAGGCAGAGCAAGAGATGCGGAATAGGTGAATTAAGAAGTGAAGGAGGATGGGGAAGGAGAAGAAATGGGCTGATAAACCAAAGAGAACGGTAGAGATTGGAAAGGAGAGAGAAGGTGAAGGGAAGTACGTGGGAGATGGAGAAGAGAGTCTTGGGTTTGAGTGGAAGGAGAGAACACGGGAAAGTGGAATAGTTTGAAAAAGAGACGCCAGGGTGTAGCGGGAGTGGGAGGCAGGCGTTGATGAAGTGTGTTGGATGGAGGAAGGAAGAGAGTGGGAGGGAGGGAGAGAGAGGGAAGAGGGGAGGGAGAGGCGGTTTAAAGGAAAGGCGAAGGGAGAAAAGAAGGAAAGGCGAAGGGAGAAAAGAAGGAAAGGAGGGTAGGAATGAGAGTATTGTTGGTGGTGCGTGGTGGGATTGCTGATGATGAGGACGATGATGCTGTTGGTGTCGGTGACGTAAGCGTGACGTCGGCGTGGGTGCTCGAATGCTCCGCGCAAAGAGTGATTGTTTGTGTGTCCGCGAAAGTCGAGTGATAGTGAGAGGATGCCAAGGAATCCGACCCACGCTCTTTCGTATTCCTCCCCTTCTTCTTCTTCCAATACTCCCTCCCTCCCTCTCTCCCTCCCACTCTACCTCCCACTCTCCCTCCCTCTCTCCCTCCCTCTCTCCCTCCCACTTTCCCTCCCCTTCTCCCTCCCTCTCTCCCTCCCTCTCTCCCTCCCTCTCTCCCTCCCTCTCTCCCTCCCTCCATCTCTCTCCCTCTCTCCCTCCCTCCATCTCCCTCCCTCCATCTCCCTCTCTCTCTCCTTCTCTCTCTCTCCCTCTCTCTCTCTCCCTCTCTCTCTCTTCCTCTCTCTTTCCCTCCCTCCCGATCTCCCTCCTTCCCGCTCACCCTCCCTCCCTCTCTCCCTCCTTTTCTCTCTCCCTTCCTCTCTCCTTCCCTCTCCCCTTCCCTCTCTCCCACCCTCTCTATTTCCCTCCTTCTCCCTATCCATCCACCCACACTCGCAATATCTTGGCAACGAGCCCTTTTTCCTCCGCACCCAGCCTCTCCATCAGAAGCGCCTTCCCATTTTCATCCATATTATTGACTCTCCTTTTTTTCTCACTCTCCCATCCTCTCTGTACCCAACAATTCCCATTTTCCGCTCGCTTTCTGTTTCTATCTATATATCTCGCGCACTGCGAACAGGTTGCCGTCGCCACAGTTTCCAGATCGTTTTTGCTTTTCCGTTTCCACGCGAATCTAGATTCGTCTCTCCAAGAAGTCGGCGTTTCATTTTGAAATGCGTCGTTTTGCATTGCCATGAAGTTCATGTCGAAGCCGCGGTCGACGAACCTTGAGTCTGATTTCTGAAGTTTTCTAATCAATACGCGGCTGATATACTCGTACCCTATACTCTTACTCTCTTTCGCTCCTATTGAGTTTGGCGGGCAGGAGGGCACGAAATCCTAAAAAAGTCGACAAGCAAAAATAACTATGTGACGTACACGGTGTCGTCACTTTATTAAACACCATAATCTGAGGAGTAAAAAATTGATAAATCGCAATCCCATGGATTAACCGTGCAATTTTTACTCACTAAATCTATTTTACTTTGAAGTGGGCGTATGAACCTGCTGTGTATTCGATCATGCTTGAGTCTCGCCTCTTCGCAGTGTTTTGTTTAAAGCGTGAATCTCTCCGCTCATTGTTCACGGATGGGGAGTCGAGAAATTCAGTTTTCAAAAGAGCAATTGTTATTTAAAGGAAGGAAATTTAATCATTCCCATATGATCCGGTCTGTTCTGTGAGAGTAAAGGATTCGGGCGTGGGAGAGGGAAGAGGGAATGGGAGGGGAGGTGGATAGGAGGGAGTGGATGGAAGGGGAGGGGAGGGATGCTGTTCACTGAACCAATAAATGGACGCAATTCTTGGATGAAGTAAGAAATCTCTTTCCCTCTCTCTCTGAGGGAAAAAACACGTCCAATAAAAGAAATAAAGAGAGCTAGAGCACCCTGCCAAAAAAGAAAACGAGTTGTTTGGAGTCCTTTAAATATCACAGGAAAAGTATGCTAATTGTTATTAAGTCCCAGAAATAGTTCTTCGTGGACGGAATTGCCTCTGTAAAATAAAGAGGCCAACGTAATTATTATCGTTTACCGTTTTGTGTAGAGGAAAGTACTTCCCATTTACGCCGTCTCACCTCTCCATTTGTAACACCTTTATTTTTTAAGTCACCGCCTATTACTCTTCTCTTTCTTCCTCTCTGTTTTCTCTCTCTCTTCCTCTTTCTTTTCTTTTCCCTTTTCTCTCGCTCCTCATTTTTCTTCCTCTCCTCTTCCTCCGAACCTTTCTACTTCTCTTCCCTTTATCTTCCTCTCCTTCCATCAACTTCTCCAACTCCTTCCTATTCTAAACCCTTTAATTTTCTCGACTCCCTTTCTCTCTCTCTTGTGTCTTCCCCTTTCTTATTTTATTATTAATTCTATTTTTTCTCACTCTCTCCTTCATACTCTTTTCCTACGCGTAATCCCCTTCTTCTTTCTCTTTCCTCTTCATTCTCCTGTTTTTCTTTTCTTTATTGTTTCTTTTTCTGGTTTCCAGCCTCCATCTCCCATTCTCTCGTTATGGCTCAGGAAAGGAGGAAAAACCCTCTCTCTCTATATCTCCGTTTCCATAGCGACACTCATATGGCTTACACACACGTGCGCGCGCATACACACACAGGCAGCAGAGGGTCGGAATTAGAACGGGAATGAATGCAATCGGGCGAAATGACGGCGAAGGGGAGAAAAAATAAAATCCTTCGCGATCGACGAGTTTGAGGGATAAAAAAGCATCGTAGAGGCATTGGCAGCGGTTGCAAGGTCTGACGATAGATTCCCATCATTTCGCGAGAAATGACTCTCTCCCCCTCTCTCTCGCACACAGTAGAAGAAAAGAGGTGCTATCATTTTCATTTCATTTCGAATCGTCCTCGTCTATCGATCTCTCGGATGCGTCATCGTACCAGGCCGTTCTCCGCTGTCGCCACTCTCTTCCATTATACGTATCGTAAGGGAGAGAGTAGCGCTTAATTTGATTCGCGGATTCGGTTCCTTTGTCGTTCATCAACCTATCTGCCGCTTCGTTATTTTCCCGATAGGTGATGCCTCGTCCGTCGCCATGCCATGGTCGGATTGGCCGGGAGGCTATAGGGCCTCGATGGATGGTTTCATTTTTTTCGGTTGGATTTGCCGCGCCGCGGAAATGATGCCAGGGATTCCGCGCTTCTTTTTTCTTTTCCTCAGTTTCTAAAAGGAAACGAGGGCAAACTTCGGCGAAGAAATATGCGGGAAGAGGAACGAAATCGATGGTTTCGGAGTAAACGGCCAAAACTGAAAAACAGGTACGGGCTCTTATGCCCTGAAATATGGATTCATGTTTTTTGTATCCTAATTATGATGTTATGAAATTGTTAGCCTGTGGAATCTTTCAGCGAGTAGCGCTAGAACCTTATATAAAATTGACATTCATTTGCCTAAATAACAGTTTAACGCAATGTTTAATTATATCGATGACGAATTATGTATATAACAAGCTCTCAAAACAGTGCAAATAACGAGCAATGCTTAGACTTTATTGTTGTTTATATATTTTTAAGTGGTTTGTCCGTCACTTTGTCGTCAAAAACTAGCGTCATGAGTCATTCTTACGCTAAAATAAGTTCTTTCTGAAGGGACTGGCAAACTAAAGAATAGGAATAAAGAGGGAAATCCAATACAAACATAAATTTTTTATTTTAAATTAAGCGCTGGTAGTGGATCTCATAAAATCTACATTTTTCCCATATTTTTCTTTCCATTCAGCGGTATAAGCGCTATAATCTTCACTACCAGCAAGTAAGGTATGAAGGCAACACTAAATAAATATTTCTGAGGTTTCTGCTTTTGTGGCTTTGAGAGGACTCCGTTTAAGAAAAATTATGCCCAAAGAAGAGATAAAGGGAAACATTTTTACCCATCTTTATGTTAAGGGATTTAAAATCATAAGGTATTAAATATCGAAGAAAACTGAGAACCAATTAGACCAATTTAGATTTTGGCTTTTTCTGAATTAAAAAAAAATGTATCAAATAAAACATTAATTGCTCAATAGAGAAGCTATATTTGACTCATAGTTAATCGAATGGAAAGTGTTACGTATGATTTTTTTCACTTTAGCAAAAAATAATAATTTATAACCTCGCAGTGGGAAAAATATTCTTATATAATTTATTTATAATATTAATTATTATATATATATATATATATATATATATATTATGTATATTATATTAATGAAATGTGCGTGAGATATTTCATCAAATAACATTTTATATAGTTAAAGAAAAAGTTACTTTACGAGGGGACCAATTGCGTGCCAATTATCTGTTGCCACATTACGATTTGTTCCTTTTTTGACAAAACTAGGCGTTGAACAATTTCTTCGCGTATATTTGATGATGCGTAGGAATCATCTAAATGAACCTCTCCGTATATTTAGAGCTGTTATGACATCGGGAGCAGTCAACAATTGGCAAAATATACGTTCTCTATATCAGAGAAGAACGCTGAAATATAACCAACAAGTTTAGTTGCATAAAGGTGTTATATGATGGTTATGCATCATCATCAATCATCATAAATACGTGAAGCGGCCTCAATAAGGAGAGTTTTACAAAAAGAAGCCAGAATACCACTATCCATACGTTTATTGATGGCATTTCTTAATAAGGCATAACAATAGAAGGAGGCTGATTTTTTTCACTTTTAAATATCCGAATATTTACATTAAAAAATCCAAACTACCGCATATAAAATTCAAAAGTGAGCACTTATGGATAAAAAAATTTAAAAATCAAGTGCCTGTGTTTAATATATCCGATACCCATAACAAGGTTATGAAAAACCTACATAAGTTTGTTATGGATATTTTTGGTTTTTCATAACCTTTTCATGGCTTACGGAGATAACAAGGGTAAGTATTTAATTTTGAAATTTTTGATACTTAAGCGCTTATTCTTGAATTATGAACCATAAGACGAGCTCTATATTTCTTTATGGAACTGAATAATTAATAATTTGTAAATCGATTTCTTTCTAAGATTTCGAAATATAGCACTACATAGATATATCGTATCATTGAAGAACTATCGCTGAATGATATAGCTATGGGATTTATGCCAGTAAAATTCATTGCGAGTCCATCAGTAAATGTATCTGTATAGCATTAAACTATTTTATAAAGGAATTATTTTTAATAAAGCTTATTAAGTGCATTGTCTTCCCTCTTGCACAAAGGTGGGTAAGCATTTTAACATTTGCAGGTGCTTTGGCGAGCTATGTTAAAGTTCATGCTGGAAGTAGCTTGAGAGATTAAGTAGGATACTATAACTGATTATAACTATTTTTTAGAATCACACCTACACTGAGAAATATTTTATGGATATAATTTTAAGTGACAAGTATTAAATTTCCAGTAATAAATTACACGGATCGCTTTCATAATGGCTTCGCTGGCCTTTCTAGTGCATAACAACATTTCATGAAGTCAACACCAAACAGAAGAATTTCAATTGGGGTTCTGGTTATTATGTCACTTAGAAATTCGGAAAGTATTCTTTAAGATACGACAATAACCTCAACCTCGTACTCGGGATATTTTCAAACTCTTTTTCGAACTTTTCTGCGATGAAGATTCGATGTCATTTTTATCGCGTTTAACCAACCAAGCTGCGCTATCCCTAAACAAACTGGCCTTCAGACAGGCGTTGGTAAATTATATACGATAGAAGGCGACAAGTATTACAAGTTTCTTTTCTTTATGGATATTTGACTCAGTCAATCATCGTGAGTCAAATAGAGGCTTGAAGTCGCCTCACCAGATGCAAGGGGAAACTTCACAGCCATGAAAAGGGGAAATGTTTACATTAGAGGGGTGGAGTCCGACATTGATGGGAAAGGAAAGGGAGGAGAGAGGAAGTGGAATAGGAGGCGAAATGGGAGGGAGAGAAAAGGGAGAGGAATAAGTGCGGGAAAGAGAGGTTTTAAGAGGAGATGTGGGAAAGGGATTTGAATTAAAAAAGAGAGAGAAGGGGAAGGGAGAATGGGTTAGAGAGTGACAGACGTAGTAGCAAGCGAAAGAAAAAAGGAACAGGAAAAGGAGTGATTTAGAAGGAAGAAAGGTGAAGAAAGACGAAGAGATGGAAGGGAATGAAAAAGGCATAAAGAGAGAAAGGAGAGAAAGAAATAATGGAGAGGGAAGCAGCAGAAGCGCGTTAAAAGAGTGAGAAGGAAGCAAGAGGGAGAAGGTGAGGTATTGAGGGTGAAGGAGATAAGAGAAGTTGAGGAGGAAGCTGGAGAAGGTGGGATGCGAAAGGATTGCTGGGATGGAAAGGAAAAAGGATTGGGGGAATGGTATGGATAGAATGTAGGAGGAAGAGAGAATGAAGAAAGAAGTTAGAGAATGTTGAAATGGAGAGGGAAAGGGAGAATGCGGAAGGAGAGGAACAAATGAAGGGGATGGTGTGGGGTGGGAGTGACTAAGATTCCTGGAGAGATGGATAGACAGCGATGCAGATAGTTGAAAATAGAGAAAGAGGGGGAGACGGGTGGATAGAGAAGGGGAGAAAAGATGGGAGGAGGGAAGAGAAAGATGGATAGACGGGTGGAAAGAGAGAGGGAGAAAAGAGGGGAGGAGGGAAGAAAAAGAGGGATTGAGATTTTGATTGTCTGAGGTATTGTTGTTATTGTACAGCCTCATAAACTTATATTTTCATCAGAGCGCATTTCATTATTTTTGGTAAAATTTGAAACAGGTTTCCCTGGAACGGCTCTCGCTACATATATGCATACACACACATATTAGAATGGTGACACAAACATATACGCACCTGTTTACATATCGTAGTAAATAGCAAACAATTTACAATCGCGTTTTCAATATCACAATTTATAAACTTCGCTAAAAGACGTTTTTCCGCACCTTTTATCAAATGGGAACATAATTTTCATAGATCGCAGGTTTTATCACACAAAATTTTAAATACCTTTGAGTTATCCTCATTTTTTATTAAAGATAATATACAGTGTGCTTTGCGCTACCATGAACAGGAACTATTGTTGTTCAATCGGTTTTGATTTTTTTAAAGGCGATATAAATTGTTCCAATATCCGTGTTTCTATATAATTAATCACTCTGTATTTATCACTCTTGGCTTTCTTACTTTTGTTGCCAAATACAGAAAATTCCGTTACCCAATCAAGATCGACAAAATGAGAGAGGAAGAGATGCATCCAAGTGATGCAATGGATATTCTGAGTTCATTTCTTTTGGGGTATAGTTAGATATTACGAGGTGTGACCATTGATTGATCTGCAAAGCTTGTCTCGAGAATGTTTAAAAACATTTCAATATCCATAGGTGGAAAATGTTCTTTTGGCTGTGAGAAAAGATAAAATTGCTATAACGTAGTTCAAGGATACATTCAAAATTAAATAAAATTTTGATGTTTTAATCACATGGAATAATGCAAAAAATGAACTAACTATACTTTTGCAATTTCCTGTAGAAAAAATTAACAAAACATGTTTTAAAAATTAAATTGCAGTTTTATTTGTTCTATCACAGCAAACCAAGGACTTGCACTGAGGAAAAGGTTCGCTTCTCTTGAGTAAACAACTGTTTTGCTGAAAGCGTATAAAAGCAGCAAAATATATTCATAAATTTAAAAAAAATTTGAAATAATTTTACAGGAAAATACAACACTACTTTTAATTTGTTTATGTAATTCACTCACTCGTGTAGTTACATGGTGGAAAACAATAAACAGAGAATAATGGACAAAAAGAACAAGAACACCTTTCATTAACAGTTTTCAAATTTGTAATCAATAGCATAAATCGTATTTTATTCTTCTTTTAAATTTTCTTTGGATTGTTTGCCTCTTTGCTATAAAATTTCTAACAGTGATTAAATATTGTCAACTTAGCAAATTAGGCGCAATGCAATATGAATTTTCGATGAGTTCGAATAAATATTATTAGGCGTTCTTTACCTCATTAATAAAGTTTAAAATTATATATTATATATATATATATATATATATATATATATATATATATAAATAATAGCGGCTTCTTACGGAGGATATTTTATATATAATGATATAAAACCTATAAAGTACTTCTAGATATTCTACAGAGCTGAAATTTGGAGGGAACCTTGATGTTGGTCCAAAACCATCAGAAAATTCCTAAATTTCCCATAACAAAACCATTTAAATCCGTACAGGCCTTTCTATAATTGCATTTTAAAATTACTTTTAATTAAGGTACAAACTCCGGATCTAAATTAGGAGATGGAAAACAGAACGAAGATTATTTTTCCCGAAAGTAGAACACGAATCCGTGCCGAATTAGTCCAAATATTCGATTTTTACTGCATAAAAACGGGATTTTATAGAATTTATAACAATGGCCCAATATTTCTGTCATGACTACGAGACAATACTAAGTGGAATATTGAGCTGAAATTTTCAGGGTTTGTAGATGTCATGAGTAGCCTTCCTATAATATGAGACCTCTTATGCAGGTATCCTCGGTTCGACTCCAGGCACTCCCAATGCTTACAGTATGCAAGCACCGATTACTAGTATATATAAAGTCAAGGCGCCCAGTTACGCTATATTATATTGTGTTCGACTTTAGACGATTTATATACAATTCATAATTGCTTATTGCATCATCCTTCGCATAATTTTCCTTAAGGCGTTCTTATCCTGCTCGGATGAAATGAGAAATACAAACGTGTCTGAAATTCGGCGAAGTTTGCTGGCTAGAAGCCATGCCTCAGATCGTTCTCAAAGATAATAAATACATCATTGTTATTCGGGGTGGAAGGTATGGCGTGAAAATCGTGTTGTAAGGGTTTAAAAGGGAGGGAAAGAGAGAGAGAGAGAGAGAGAGAGAGAGAGAGGAAGGGATAGGAAAAGGAGAGTTACTTGGAGGAAGGTTGAGAGGATACGGATGGGGAGTTGGAGATTGGAAGGGGGAGGGAGGGGATTTGCGCGGGGTGGGGGTCGGCATAGCAGCGATGAGAGGGACTCCCTCTGTGCGCTACTCTAAAGAACTACTCAAACTTCGGAATGAAACACACCAGAAGGTTACTTCCGCAGCTCGTTCGCCTCCAGCGTCCTCCTGGGTCCACGCTTGAAGGAAGTGGGAGGTAGAGAAGAGGAGATGGGCGGAGAGAGAGGAAGATTTCGATGATGTGGTGAGGGAATGGAGGGTGGGGAAAAGCAAAAGGCAGATCTGCGAGTATAAAACCGCGCTGAAGATGGACTTTAAGCAGAGGTAAATGCGTGAAAAATGTGCGAAACATCACCGCTTCGTTAAGCTCCTTCATTCCTTCATCTGAGTTACCTGAATATAAAAAAATATGATCCTACAATTTGTGTTTTGAAAAACGCACTATTTCCCTCTTAGAATTGGACGATAGTCTAGTGATTTTTCTAAACAAGAAACTAAAACGAAAAAAAAAATTAACATCGGTAGAATTAAAGAATAAGATACCATGAAGCATCAGAATGTTGCTTATTGTTTATTTTTTGAAACATTTATTTTTGTTTGGAAGTAGAGGCATGCGTGTCAATGCAGATCGATATTACTGATTATCAGTAAAAAAATTATGATTTAGTTTCATCATTTACAACATGGGTCAGAAAACCTTTTACTGAAAGGGCCATATGAGGCTTCATGATCCACTTTGCGGGCCACATAAGGCATTTCAAATGTGAGAATTTTTTTCGATTATGTAATATGTAATTCGCTTATATTAAAAGTAGATTTCACCCAAGCACTCGGAAAATGTAGTTTAGATATAATAAATGATATCTAATTAATACTCTTGCTGATAAGGCGGACCGGATAAAAACACTGCGCGGGCCGGATGTGGCCCGCGGGCCGTAGTTTGGGGGCCCCTAATTTATAGCATTAAAGACCTATTGATGAATAGACATCATCGTTCGTGTTATATTCCGACAGGCCTGAGGTTTTTGATTTATAATTGTTGCTTAGACAGTTTATTATCCTAAATATGTCTCTGGACACTATATGAGCCTTTGCCACACAATTCGCGTTATCCTTTGCCTGGAATATACAATATAAACTTGAAAATAAGCACTGTTTTGTCATAAAAATTTAATTCTCAGTGGTGCTTGTAGTAACCGCATGCTAATTGTTTAATGTGGTAGGTTTCTGGCGTTACAAGAAATGTTTCCATCTTTATCGAGCTGCAAACAAAAAAGATAAAAAACCTAGGGGTAACGGGGCAGAGTATTTAACCAGGAAATGGGCGCTATGAGGACAGAACACCTCATACCGGGTGAGATGGGTGCCTACGGGATTCCTTGGAAATGTTTTTGTTTTTTAGAGTTAACTACCGATTCGAAAACTTCTAAATACTCTCTCCCAAGTAATTGTCCGTAGAATTGATGCGTCAAAAACCACTACATTTTATGGCCTCCATTCTATAAACGATTAGGCATAATTAATTGCTTTGCTGAGCTTGTGTTAGTACCTATTTCAAATTAACTCTTAATTTTACTTCCCCTCCTTTTTTTCTATGTTTCATGCTTTTTCGTTGTTTGAGTTATCAATTCGTTAATTTTAATTATTTTATAATTTCTTACTTGCTTAAAACATTGTCTGCTTTTTTATATATTTTTTCATTCGACATTATTTGAAAATCCTTCACACGCGTTACTTTTGCAACCTCTTCACGTTGCCGTTCATTTCACATTCTAGACTAAATTCGCCTTATTTAATTTTTCCACAAATTTACGCCGTCATTATACCTCCAGGTTATTTTTGCTGAATTCTATCGTCAATTCGATAATTTGAGGCGTTTAATTTTCAAATATTTATTTCCCGGGATAAAGTTGCGTGATATTGGAAAGCGCAAACAGGAAAAAGTGACGGATTGGCGTGAGGTGTCCTTACGATTGCAGTTGCAAAGGGCGGAATAGCTAGAATAATTGAGATCAGAATTTGAATTAAGTCAATTCTCCTCTGTTTGTAATGGATTCATTTCAGGAAAATAAGAACATGGGGGTTAGGGAGAGAGATAAAAAATAACAGATCTTAAATCAGCGCATTTACTCAAATCCGCTGATAAATCTTTGAGATAAGGAATTTCGGTTAAACTTCTTGTCTCGGAAAAATATTTTATTGGATTATCATTCTTTTTTTAAGAGCTCACATTTTTTCTTTCTGTAACCACTCATAGCTAATCCAAGAATATGTATTTTCGCAGCGAGACGAATTCTTGGCGTGTCGTCTGCGTTCTCGACAATTACCTCCTTTCTATGTTAACGGGCGTTATTTTCACTGACTTTTTTTCTTTTAAAAATAATAAAATGCTGTCTCGACGCTTATGTCAATACAAAACGAAAAAGAAGGCAGAGAGAAAGAGAACTCTCTCGCGCCCGGCAAATGTTCGCGTAAAATATCAAATTCGAAGTATATACGTTAAAAAAAAGAATTCAAAAAGGAAAAAATGGAGAAAGGAGTCTCCGCCGAAATTATTACCCATTGTCTCCAAGGGAATATGTTTCGACGAAAGCTCCTCGGAATTGCGGCATTCTGTTTATGTTATTATCGAACAACGATGAAAAAGCGTCTTTGTATATTTTGCACTCCGCGAGCTGTTTGTTGCTGTTCGTGAAGATCTATGCGCGTATGTAATTGGTCGGTTTTGTGACGAGCTTTCCCTTACGACCACCCGTCTCGGGCGCCGTAAAAAAGTTACTCCATTTGTACGCCATTAGAAGCCCACCTCTACGCGGAGAGCGCGTCTATTAATATAATAAAAAATGAAACGACGCCCTAAGGTCGTAAAATATTTCCGCATAAATTTCACTTTCTACTTTCGCGCGCACACACACTCGCGATCTCTTACACACACGTACGATGCTTTTAAAACCTTATTTTTAGTAGGAAATTTAGCTCGCGGAACTCCGCAAGAGTAGTCGTCATCGTTTTGATGCGTCATTTGCCAACACATACACGCACGCAAATGCAACACACGCGCGCGCGCACACACTCACAAGCTCGCTTTATCTCCGTTTCTTCATCCGGAGATCCCAAATTCGCCACTCTTTCTCCAACTCTTTTTCAGCCGTTCCTTCTCCAAGATCTTGCGCTTTTGATTCATGTCCTGCATTAAAATAGTATTTTCATAGAGTGCGCTCCAGGCCCCAGCGACCTCAGTTCAAATCCCAGGGAGATTTTAGGTCGGATGAGATATTGACGCAATAAAAACTTCTGCCTCGAGTGACACCTATATGTTTCCCGTGGATATGAATGGAAAGAGGGGAGAGGGGGAGACGTTGGGGGAGGGGGAAAGTAAAGATAAAAAAGAAAGACATGGAAAGTAGAATTTCGAGGGAGTGCGATTGAAAGGAGAGGGGAGGAAGAGACAGAGAGAGAGAGAGACGGAGGAGAAGAGATTGAGAGTCGGTAGATCCCGCATGTCTCCTTTCTCCCATCCTGTACGGTGGCGCCCTCGGATAAGGCGACGGAGCGGCAAACCATGTCACCCGGTCTGGATCCCGGCGCAAAGTATGGCGAACATTTCGATTCCTTATCTACTTCTAAGGATATGTTAAATTGAATGTAAACAAGTTGTTTTGGAATGAACTTATCCGCCTACTTTCCTTTCAATGCAATTTTAATATTTAACAAGTAGGGGTTTACACGAGGGTCACCAGACGATCCGGAAATTCAGTTGTCACGATAAAGTTCTTAGGGACACCCATTTATCCAGGATTTTTTGTTACTGCCTTACAAAACCTCTTCGACACAGAAATGTCACAAATGTGTTTAATCGGAATCACATTTTATTGGAAATACAAAAATTGCTTATTAAATCTTGTTACGATATAGTACCTATTTATCGGAATTGAAATTCAATAGCGGACCACAGAGATGAAAAAATTGTATGGCTTTTGGTTTGTGTTTCAGGCACATAATGTACATGTAGAAACAATGTTTCGAAAATAAATTTTGTATGATCTGACAAAAAACAGCCTTGACGTTAAAACAGTCAATATCACTATATTATTTGTGTTTAAATTAAATATGAAATTTCAAGTTATTTTCAGATGATTAAAAATAAAGAAAATTTGAATGAGATAGGCAGGCGTAGTCTAAAAAATTAATGAAAAATTATATAAAATTATATAAAATGAAATAGAAGCCATATAGTGTTATTTATCATCTATGCTATTTATATATTTAACTTTATTATTTGTTCTTAAAGTAATTATTACCTGTAAATCGTGATATATTGTGTTGTAAGATTTTTTAAATATACATTAAATTGAAATTATTTGTTAATACATTGAATAAAATTGTGCTCTGTATTTGCGAAGCTTATTTACTTTTAATTTAAGTACGGTAGAACCCCGATTGTCCATCCTAAACAGGACCGAAGGATGGCCAGATAACTAGGAACTATATTTTTGAAGGCCCGTAGTGTTTTTGGGTATTCGTTCTTAAAAATTCTTGTTTTCGTCATGTCGGTTAAATCGGAATGTCGAATAATCGAAGGTCGGATAATCGGGGTTCTGCTGTAAAAATAATTAAAAAAATACGAAATTTCAGGTTGTCCCGGATTTTTACCGATTATGTCCCGGATTTTCTTGTTTAGATCGCGTTATATCCCTGTTTTGCCTCCTAAGAATCTGGTCACGCTAGTGTACACAGGTTTCCCGTGGTGCAGATGTGATTTCGTCAAATTCGCCGTAGTAAAATCGTATACTAATTGATTTTTCCTTGTATTGTGCTAGCCCTGCTTTTTTGATCCTTTCTAAACATATTCATCTCGTTTTCCCATTCTATACTCGCCCTACAAACGAAATTTCTTTGAAATCTGTTCATCCAATACCTTTCAAATTCATAGTAACAGAAAAATTCTAACCTTGATATTGTGGTAGCCCTGTTTAGTCGACCCGGTTGAAATATAATATTTTGGTTATTTATTCATATGGAGCTTAAATATACTTTATTTTGTTAAAATCCATTGTGTCAGTTCTCTAGAAATACGTGTAAAAGAAATATTATTTAACTTTTTAGTGTGGTAACCCTGCTCCTTAGCTCCGCTTTAAATATATTGATTTCATTATGATATGTTGTACACAATTTGACTGATTCGGTTTAAATATGCTAATATTGTGTTGTGTATTTTTGTGTATTAAAAAGTGTTAAATTTGATTAAAATTGATTTGGACAGTTCAACACAAATACTTGTAAAATAATTTTTTTATTCCTTATATTGTGGTAGCCCTGCTTTCTGTATCTATACTAAACATCTTGATTTTGTTATTTTATGTTGCACGCCTACTTCATACAAAATTTCGTTGAAATCAGTTTCGCCAATTCCTTCCAAATTCATAATTACCGAAAAGTTTAACTTTGCAATTGTGGCACCCCTACTGAGTTGATTCGGTCCAAATAAGTCAATTTGGTCAATGATATTAGTGCGTATTCTATGTACTAAATTTAGTTGCAATCGGTTCATTCATGAAGATGATGTTAGTGGGACACACACGCACGGACAGCCGGTCGATCTCATAAGACTATTTATATTATTTTATTTATTTATTTACTAAATGAGTTGAAATTTGGCTACATGCCAGGTGGCAACCTTACATGACTCATTGTCAATAAATTTCACATCATATAACTTACTGCGTGATCAAGGTTGATCTTTTTAGCCTACTTTCCAAAAAATGGAAAGTAGGCTAAAAATAGATCCATTAATGACTAGCGCTACGTATTTATTTACTTGGGGGTAATGTCGTGCCTCGATGATTAACGTATTTGTTAATTTTTTTAACGACTTGCTGATTCCCTCTTGCCTACGCGCAATGGTATCTAAGAGGTAGTGCAATGAATAGTTGGTCAATTTAAAAATTTTAGGAAGAAATGTGACTTCCCGTAATGTATTCCTACATATATAACATATTTGATAATGAGATACAGAAGTACCAAGAAGAAGGCGTTTTTATAAAAATTAATCGGATATGTGGAACTAGAATGGTCATGTAGACAGCGTACGTTGTTTGCTGGAGTATATTTGTCGTTCAGTGAGATAAGACGAAATTTATTTTTTTAAATTCTTTGCCGGAAAATTCCAATTTTAATTATTCATTTGGCGAAGCGTTTCAATGATCTAGACGCAGTGATATTTCGTGAAACGATTCAATTTCGTAATAAAGCGCGAAGGTCATGACTATATGAAAAGAAGGGATAATGTTCTTTGAGTAACGTGGTGACAGGTTCTGCGTAATTCAATATTTTATATGGAACAGTTATTTTTACTGCGATATGTTTTGTCGATATAATGAAGTAGATATCGAAATCGAAAGGTGGAAACTGTGCCAATGATTGGGTAGGCTGGCAGATTATCTCTCCTCCTTGCGTATCACCAGGTACGAATGTCAAATGAACCTTGCAAAATTAGTCCTTAAATAATTATGATCAGGTATCTGAGAAATAGTGCTAATTTTGTTATTTTTTCTCATGGAATTTCAGATTTTAGCATAAAACTTGGCAATTTTATCAAAATTTAAAATCAATATTACAAGATAAATATAATTATTTTTTTAAATTTCCAAGCGCAACGAAGTAAGATGAAGTAGGAATTTTATTAAATAGATATTAACTTAAATTATAGTATTTTTAGGTTACACGGGAGGTTTTTTTTAGACTAAGGTTGGGTCGTTCATCTATCGAGTGGAGCTGGGGCTGAACAAAAGAAGGGCAAAAGCACACTAAAGCACGACTTTATAGACTCATGCTTAGAAAAACGTATATTGCCCTCAAGACTGAACGAACGGAATCTTGCATCTTGAGAAATATCGTTGAATTTTTGCCTGCCGGAGGATAAAATGTATATTTCCCTTTCGTAATTCATTCGCATTTTACACCAATACAAACCAACCTTCAAAAAGCAGTGTGTATAACCTGAAAGCGCCGAAATTGTGGAACAGCAGTGCTATATTTTGTTCCGACGGACGAAAAATGATTAATTACAGCTTCGAGTGAGCGTCGCGCAAAACAGCGTTGAGTTCGAGGAAGTATGTAAATCACAATAGTTTCGTAGTATCAAGTATTAGTGAAATAGTTGGAAAATAAGTTATTCTGGGATCACGCCGGCTTCAGAGGCATCGGATGGTCATAATTTTTAATGAAGCAGGTAAAAGCGTCAAGTTAGAATCCCAAGTATTAGGTTAATTTGCTCGTAAATGCGACATGCAGCTTCATTAAAATCTTATGGATAGGGTCAAATTTGGAAGAACGCCAATAAATCATTTTTCCCCGTTATTTGAAAAAACTGCTGAGCACATTAGCACACGAGGCGCAACTAATTTCCAGTTCCACTAATCGGTAATATCATTTTTAAAGGAAAAACGTCGGGACCTCATTGCTGATTAAAGCAATTGGAAAGAATTTTTAACAATTGATTGCAAAGTATCATTAATGTATGCTGCCTAATCCCATAAATAGGGACTAAACGTGATAAGTTTTATTTCTTAAACCTAGCATGAGTCTAAAAGAAGAATAATGGGCCACGGAGCTCTAATCATATATTCTCTGATAAGCCTTCACGTAAAATATCCTCGTTATCTTGGCGGGAAATAAGTGCCGCAATTAATAGCAACCGCTCGAAGCAGCCAGAGGTAAGATAATTGCTCAAGATCCTTAAGACAAGGATTCGATAATTTAAAACGTTTTTATTGCATGGCCAGACTATTTAATTTGTATCTGAACCGAAAAGTACGACGGAAGGAAATAGCATAAATTATTGGCGTTTAAAAATTAGGCACTTAAAATAACAAAATAATTGCCATTCAATTCCATTTAGCAGAGGGAAATGACTTTGAGATTACCTTATCTGAGATGAGAAAATCATAATTGGGACATAGGAAAAAAAACATATAGCTGAAGAAGCAATACTGATGCGGAAACAATCAATATGCTAAACAGTTTTGTATTTGCTGAACTATTGACGAATAAGAGGTACAAAATGCATTGCGCAAATTTTGACATATGTGCACACCTCTAATTTATGAAACGGTGTCATTGGTTGTATAAATGCGTATTTACACGCGGAAAACGTTTTTTCGCAGTTTACCTCGCAGCAACAATGCTATTTAAAGACTGCCGCTACGTCTGGTAGGAAAGGATAAGGAAGGGGAAGTAAACGGACTTTTGAGGATAAGGCTCGTCGCATGACGTCAATAACCGGGCTTAATATTGAATGATTTTGTCACTGAACACCATATAGATATTTTTTTAGATGCGGCTTATGAATTGTTGTTTATGACAGAGAAATTCCCAACTGGAAGTATTTTATAATTAAACTCGTTCGGGAAATTATTAATA
The DNA here is from genome assembly GCA_028673005.1 of Tanypteryx hageni. NCBI lineage: Eukaryota > Metazoa > Arthropoda > Insecta > Odonata > Petaluridae > Tanypteryx > Tanypteryx hageni. The sequence continues at coordinate 21,145,744 of CM054113.1, read as the reverse complement.
CTGAAATTTTGTGAAAATCGACAATAAACTCTCCAGCATATTTTTGCGATATGGTTCAGCTCACCAAGGTTTTTATTATTATTATAGAAATACAATGGATTTAGTAAAACCGTCCAGTCCGTACTGTCTCGCACAGACGACAAGCTGCAGACCGATAGCATTGGAAAAATCGCTATTTTGGGCACACATGGGCATCTAAGACTTTCTCGTATACTTTGTATATGAGAAACTAACAAGAAGTCCAATCCAGGACTAATGTAAGCTGGTTTCCCAAAGTTGACGTCCCAAATTGATTACCTATATTGACAGAAAATGTTTCAGTATGTGTTAGTCATTCCAAGGAATTCTCATACTATAAATACCAATTGTAGTTCATAGTTTATCAACGATAGAGAAAAATTGGAAAACAAATTAATAGAGCATTATCAGGTTTAAAATACCTGCTAAAAGCATTGCCAAAATCTCTTTCTGACATAATATTTTGCATGTATTTTTTTAAATAAACGAATTTAATAAATGCTACTGTTTATAGGCTAATATATATGGATCACCTGTCCATTGCTGAGGAGTAGTTCATCGGAAAAGAATATTTGTTCACTCGTCTATGCTCGAGCCGAGTTCGGTAATAATCCTCTCCATGGCAACGATCAGATAAAGTGCGATTTAAAACGCAAAAACGCTATTTTTTGTGGAAATTCAAAGAAATACGATCAATTATCAAAATTCGGTGATAGGAATTATAATCTACATTCTTCTTCCCTTATAACAGTACAGATATCGCTCCGATATCAAAATTTTAAGATATTTTAAAGATATTAAAGATACATCTTTGCACGATGGATTTGAGGTTTCCTATATAAAACAAATAGGGAAAAAATTTACTGGAATCAAACCCGATATTTCAATCTTCGACAAATAAAATATAGCCCGGAGGTGGGCGCTGGTAGCACGAGCCTCATACCAAATTGGTTCAGAAGTTGTTAGAGCGGGAACACATACAAACACACAGACAACCATTTCATAAGGCTATGTTTCCTTCGGAAACAAGCCTAAAAAGGTAAAATTCATATGATTCTTCAAGAGGATAAGTAAGAGAGACTATGAAACCAAATTACTAATCCTCCCGCGTAGAGGGTTCCAGAGAGAAAGTCGAGTGGAAGATGGCTCTACGTATTTTTAACGTACCACGCCGTCGGCCCAACGACGGGGAAAGGAGGAATCGAGAGATGGAGAGAAAGGATAATGAGCGTTGTTACGCAATTGCGCGATGCTCCGCGCGGATGTTTTCCGATTAAGCGGCTCGTTTTCCTCTCGACTCGCGCGCTCTCCTTTTTCGGTCCAACTCGCGAGGAAATGAGGAAAATGACCCTCGCTATCTGGCTGCTTAAAACGTGCGGTCAGGAGCGGTATCCGACCCTGGGAAAGGGTATATACCCCACCTCGCCCAACACCCCCTTGATCTGCACCCTCTCTCTTCCTCTCACTTTCTCTTTTGCAGAATATCCTCCTTTTTCCTTCTCCCCATCTCATCTACTCTCTCTCCATCTCCATCTTTTCCTCTCTTTCTCTTGCTTTACTTTTCTCTCTCCTATCTTCCTCCCTAGCTCCATATTCCTGTTGACTCTCCCTTCTTTCTCTTTCCCTCTATCTAATCCTCCCCTTTTCTATCCTTCTCTCACCCTCCTCGTCACTATCTCTCTTTATTTCTCTCTATGCGCGCTCTCTCTCTCTCTCGTCAACCATATATACTCTTTAGATACTTCAAGAGCCGTCGGCCTCGTAATGAGCCTGTAGAAATTCCGCTCTATCTCTCTATTCATTAAATGGTAAAATATTTTTTCCTCGCGTTTTGCTCCGAAGACCGTTACCGCGAATAAATTCGTTCGTTTACGCCAGAGTAAAGGTTAAAGATCGGCGTTCATTATGCGAAAAGGATTTATCCGCTCCGGTCTCGAAACTCGCTCGCAATGGCTGCGTCTAAAGAGGGAGGGCTAATTTTTTTTAGGAAATATTTTAAGTTTTGTTTTTCGCAGTTCAAGACATATTGAGGATATGGTAAATATTAACGTTTAAATTTACACCCACAGTGTAAGACGTCTTGGTTAAATGCGGAAAATTGTCCTCGACCATAAAAGAAATGAACAATTGACAAATTTTACATCAATTTAATTTGGAAAATATTGTAGTGTATCTGCGGGAATGAAATATTTTGGCTTTGGAATATTTTTCGTTTTATTATGCTTAAATAAGGTAACTTCTAGCGAAATAGATGTGTTGATCTTCTGATGTAATCATTGTATTTGTATGCGAGAGCAAAAAATGTCGGAACTATCTGCGAAAAGAGAATGCCGATAATTTTTATTTTAGAATCAATTCGAAAAATATATTCAAGGCTGCTTAGAATATTATTCGTTTACCAGAAAAACCAACTGAGATTAAAAAATGAAATTCTCGCGAGGAATGTAATTACCAGTCCGGAAATAGTTTATCAACAACTTTATTTCTGTTTAATTAGGACTAGCAGCTGACTCACATGACTAGGAAGGATTCATGACGTGAAATCTCAAATTACGTGTGCGATAAATTAACAAGCTTTTTTTTCTCACCAACCATGCCAAGAGATATTAGTTAAAAAAAACACGTTCAGAAATTCTCTCAAATAAATGAGATCTCATTTGCGCCACCAACATAGTGATTCGATATGTTAAATTAGCCCATTGTTTTCGCACACGTTAACGTTGGCTGAGAATCTTACGTATGTTGCAAGAGAGTGACCTACTCTTCGAACGTTAAATGCGCCGCGGAGGGCAAGGATATTGGTACCCAGTGGATCTCACTAACGCAAGAAATATTTAAAAAATGATTTACGACCATATGTGCAGTAATTAACCTGGATAAAATTGAAGAGGTGGGTGGAGGACGGATAGGAGGGAGTAGTGCCAGAGGAGGAGAGGTGTGGAGCTAAAGATTCTTTGTCAGAAATGCTGCCAGAGCCTCCTCACCAAGGTCGTCAGTTGAGCATCTATAAAAATGAGGTTGGAAGATCGCCTATTTCAGTCTCCTCTATATAGAAAACATTTTATAGCATTTTAATCAAAAATAAATTCAGACTGTTTTGCGGTGTGTATTCTTAGATCTAAGGTTACCTACGCATTTTAGGTGGAAAGTCAATGTAATGCAAAGAACAGGAATGTGGATATGCGGGAAAATATTTGTATGTTGCGTCATTAAGGTGCACGCGACATGGAGAAATGGTTCTCGGAGAGAGAGTGTTTCTGGCTCTTTCTAGGCTTATTACTAGCTCTATCTATTCCATATGAATATTTTCTGCAGAGACAAAGATCTAGTGGTTTCAGGAATTTTTAAAATGCTATAATAGATAACTTTTCGGATGCGGTTCACTTTGGAACGATCTCGCGTTCGAGATGTTCTTCGATTCCGCTCGTAATCTTTAAGAGAAAGGCGTTTTATTTGGGACCAAACTCCATTTGCTTTAAATGGTTGCATCACCTTAGTATCCCCATGACTGATATATGGACAATCTCCTGAGATTGGTGAATCTGTTTAACAGAACGACGTTCTGATAACTTTTAAAATACCACACTGAAGCCGTTAAGGGATTCGGACCAAGAATATATACGTCTGCGATTGTTTTGGATTAAGAAAAAACTTTCTGTCGTTTTAGTATAGAAATATTTTCGAAAAATGTTTCCAGCTAAGAAATTTATTTTATTGAGGCTTCTTGAGAGCGCGCAGTATTTTAGTTCCACGTTTACGTTTTGCGTTAAAGAAGTAAATGAACGAATCGTTTCGGAAGTGGACGTAAAAGGGTTATTTTCAAAGGGATTATGGGTTAGGGCCTCCTAGATGTAATATAAGATCCTTTTATTTTATTATTCGCAAGACGTAAATATAAACATGGCCGCCTCGCCCAGCGGAGTGTTAAATCTCGACTTTTATTTTATCTTCATTGGAAACATTTTGTTTTATTTTTGCTGGCAGAGAAATAACAACCCACGGAATATTATTATTTTTCGAATACTTTTCATCCCCGCATTTTTTTCGAAACGTAAAGCCATCCCCAACTCCGTTTCAGATAAAAAATATTTGGAGCGGAAATGGAAGACGGAAAAGAAAACAGATTCCAGCAAATGAGGACTTTATATCGACGACTAAACCGTTTCCTTTAATTTATCGTCACTTTGAGAAAAACAACCTACGTGGGAGAGGCGTCAAGAGGTGGTCGCCGCGGCCTATGCTTAGGAAAACGGAAGGGATCCACGCAATATAGAAAAGCCGTGCGGTGAAAGACACGAATGGAAGGAGCACGCGTCGCGCCTCGGATTTGCTTGTTGTTGCTTCCGAAGACATAAAAACATAAGTATTTATTGTTTTCGTTGGGAGCAGTCGCAGCAACTTCTGGATTCATTTTGGAAAGGGGCGCGGAGAGAATGGAAGGAGATATTCATAGCGGAGGAAAGGAACAAAAGCGGAATGCGAAACCAGGAATCGGGAGAGATTTTCGCGAGATGTCCTTCCTAAACGTAGCCGCCGGAGAATGTAATGCAGTCGGCTTCCTTTTTTACATTTAGCGAGGGTATGCGCATATGAAATGAGGACCCAATGAGAGATGCCGTCCTTCTGCTCTTTCCTAATTCCCTTTCTTCTCGTGTACATACAATCTCAAGTTCTTTCTGGAGCTTCCGCATTTTTCCTTGCCCGATGATTTCGCTGCTCTCCAATTCTGACCGGATTTCGCAATCTTGTTTTGCGCAGCTCTCGCTTGTAAGTGTGTTTTCAGATCTTCCCCCGCAAAAAAATGTTTTTGCGAAGGAACGCACTGAAGTTCGAAGAAGAGTCTCGAGCTGCGCTGTGCACTTTTGCTGGAAAAACGAAACGAATTTCGGGATAATTTCCACGCTCCTCCAGTCCATCTTTGAGCAAAACGAAATAGAGCTGACAAAGCGGATCTCTTAAGGAAATGTCCGGGGCAAAGAAGAAAATAGTTTCTTTCTATCTACATCTCCTGAAGCCTTCTCCCCTAATTTCTCTTTCTCTATCTCTCTTTATACAGTGTGCATATTGAAACGTGCTCTTTTGAAAAATCCGTTTGATTTCAGGCGGTAAAGGAAATACAAGTCAACCTTGTTTGTACATTTTATCGTTTTTTCAATTGCTTGAGACTCCAGACACACTTTTAATTATTTATTTTTCTGTCAAAGAATCATGTTTTAGGAATTTGTAATAATTATAAAAATATTTCATATTTTCCTGGATAAATATCTGTTTTATAGAAGGTTTGATATATTATTTTCGACAATCTTATTTGTGTTTCTGTTTTATATTTAGATAGTAGCTCTAGCGGACGTAACAATTTTTGAAATTTAGTTTGCAATATTAATAAATGATACTTTTTACCGAGAAAATGCGTGTTCAACTCAAGAATATGCAGGCAGTGTTTTTAGTCGCATGGCATATTTGAGGGTTTTTCAAGTATCTATTTTTTCCAGCAATAAGCAGTTTCCTTTCTCCCTTGTAATAAAAACGCAATTTTTGGTTTCCTTTCAATTCCGCCGCTGCGCGATGGCTTCTTGCAGTATTTCCTCAACATCTCTGTTTCCTGGAAACCATCTCCGCCTTCTCCTCTCTATCTCCCTCCCTCCGTCCACTACGATCGTCGCGCTGACCGCCATCAAAAGAATCACGAATCACAAAGAATCACGGTAAGACCGTATGATTCCTTCAAAACCTTCTAACTCCCCCTGTCCAACCCTCCCCTTTACCCTACCCCCCTCTCCCTTTCTCTCCCTTTCCCTATCTCCTACCCTACCCCTTTCCCCTCCACCTTCCTTCCCCTATCCCCTTCCCCTATCTCCTTCCTCTATCCCCTTACTCTATCCTCTTCCCCTATCCCCTTCCACTATCCCCTTCCCTTATTCCCTCACCTTCCCCTCCCCTTTCTTTCCGTTTTCCCTTACCCTCCCTTCCCTCATCCCCTCCCTCCGCCCCTCGTAACTGTCCTTTTCCAGCGGCAGACGAAGGAAGACCGCTCCTTTGAGAGATAAAACCTCTAAGTGCGCATGAAACGAGAGATATTCCCTCCACTCGATTTGCTTGGTTATTTCAGCAAAATGGTTACTTCGTCGCAATATCCCTTCTGAAGGCTGTTATACAGTTATTGATCCAATTTTATAAAGCATCATTTTGCTCCTAATCTCTTGTGTTTTGTGGATAATTCCCCATTTTAAGGGGCGGTTGGAGATGTTGCTTGGCCTCACGAGTCCTTTTTTTTAATTTTTACAGAATTCTGTTATATAAATATGAAACTTAACTTGGTGATAAGTGTTTCAAATTTAATGTAGATCGAATTAAGAATTACGTGCTACGGGAAATAAGTTGAAAGAAATGAGCGAAATAATCCATTTAGGAGATGTGAATGAGTGCCAATAACATTTTCGTTGGTCAGAAAATGAAATTAAAGATTTTGAATGTTTCTGTTTTTCAGATAGTCATTAGACCAGAGGTCTTGAAAGAGGATTGTTTTTAAGTCAGGTCAAACCCCTTGTGGTATCCCTTGTCCCTTGTGGTATCAAACTGAATAACGCTTGCATTAAATGATACCTCGTCTCTATAAATGTAAATAATCTTCTATACTAATGAAGCAGAAAGTTTGTGTCTAGGGCACTTCTGCTTTACCTAGAAGGTAGAAATTTTGCATTTGGGTATCTTTTCAAATTTCATTGAAGGGAAAATCTAAAAACTCCATATTTATTAGTTTAAGTGGGACAAATATTTTAATCTTTGAAAATGGCTTTAGTTCATAATGTAAATAAAAAAGAAATTTGTAAATATCCGCTATTGGTACTTTGAAAATTTTGGTTATTTTAGTATTTTTAAAATTGTTGAAAAATTCGAAAAATTACAAAAATTTCAAAAATTCGTAAAAATTAAAAAAATTGCAAAAAAAATAAAAAACGAAAATTTTCAAAAATCCGAAAAATTTCAAAAATTCCAAAAATTAAAAAACTACAAAATATCAAAAATTACAAAAGTATCATAAATTCCAAAAATTTCAAAAATGGTAAAATTTTGGAAAATTAGAAATAAAAAAAACAATTTTTTTAAAAATGAAAAAAATTTCAAAAATTTGAAAGTAAAAATTTCCAAAGATTTTAAATATTTAAAAAATCGAAAACTCGAACAAAAATTTCAAACATTCGAATAATGAAAAAAAAATAATTTCAGTTCTTTATGGAGATTAGGGTTATGAATGGGACAAATGACAAAATTCATTACATTGTCTAATGGAAATTTACAAAGATCGTTTTTTATTTATATTATGGAATTTCTACAAAGTAGAGCCTTCCCAAGTGGAATATTGCTTTAGTTCAGTTTTTCAATGCTTGATGGCGCTGATGTAAGTTTTAGTAGTATTTTAAAAAATGAAGTGTATCGTTTTGTTATTCTTTAGGAATAATCATTTTGTGTTGAAAAAATTGCATAATATAGAAATGAATAAAAACATACAGCGGTGAGTTGCTTGATGTGGCACATACACATCTGACTTGAACCAGGATTGAAAGTTAGTTAAACATTGCGGGATTACATTTAAAGGGAAGATTTTTTTTCCTTATCGACGTTTGAGAGCAAGGGAAAAATTCGTTTTACTGAGCATTTCCTTTAAATTTCCACGAAGAAGTGTTTTCTTCGAAACGCGTGTGTTACTGGGATCATTATACACTGTGTAGCATGACTATGGCAGTGCCCGCGAAATAATTCCCGTTTTCCGCCCACAAAATCTATAAAATAATCCGTCACGCAATGTTTTGGCGTCAGGGCTCATCCTTCTTTCCTATTAAGTGGAGAGAGAGAGTGGGGGAGGGGAAGGGGGTGAGAGAGAGAGAGAGAGAGAGAGAGAGCAAAATGTCACCCCCTCGCTGTCTACGGCATCTGGCGAGCGACCTCAACCTTTTCCATTTTGTTTTTTCGCAACCATCCATCTCCGTAAATACGCCACGGCTAAAAATCACATCTGCGAATACGGCGGACGCGGGAAATGGAAGCTTTCCATCGCTCAAGTGCTCATCCAAACTTCTTTCTTTTTTCTATCCGCCTTGGCATCTCTTTCCTCCCTTCGAAACTACTTTATTAAATTGAATATTTCAGGTTACGTATTTATAAATTTCTCCAGTTTCTACGTGCAGTGACGCGCACGCATAAATACACCTGTTCTTCTTTCGCATCGATTGTCTACCTCCCATGGTCGAATTTACCATTCTCCCTATATTATCCAATAATTATCCTTCTAAACCACCTCCATATTTTAGAGATAAAATATTCGTTTGAAAAGGAGAATATTATGCGAGTAAATAGTCTTGGTTTTATATTATGCATCCTTGTTCTACATCCCTTTCTCGCTCTTTCTCTAAATTTATGTTTATTTTCTACTTTCCTTCGCCGTTTTTGCTAGTCCCGTTTTCCCTATTGATGAATCATTTTCCCTTCCTTATTCCTGAAAATACTCTCAATTGTGTGCCCATAATTTCTCCCTCTCTTCCTTCCTCATCGTTTTATCACTATTTTATTACTATTACTCCAAACAGAAAACCTTTCTTTTCGCTCCCGATAACAGTTATAAAGCCTTCCTCCTCCCTTATTCGCTCCCGTCAACCTTTCTCTCCCTCCGTTGCCCTTTTCCCATTTTCCCTCTCCCACTATCTCTCCCTCTCCCTCCAATGAATCCCCGGCTAAAATGCGAGATGCGGGTCGCTATGCCAACCCTCTTCCCCTTCCTTTACGCTCCTGGACCGCACCGCGCGTAACTCTCCCTCTAAACTCTCTCCGTCCCACCTCTTTTCCTTCCTCCCTTCCCTTCCCTTATCCGCCACTCGCTTTTTCTCACTCAATTCCCTTTTGTTCGATTCATTCCCTCCCTTTCCACTTCCTCTCCTGCCTTCCTTCCGTTTCCCCAGTCCTCTCTCTTCCTTCCCACTTCCTCTAAACCTCCAACACTCACATCCCTCCTTTCTCTCTCTCTCCCGGTCGCATTCTCTCCTTCCTCACCTCTTCATCTAGGCCACGGCGACAAAACCCTAACCCCATCTCCTCCCCCCTCCCTCTCCTCCCTCCCTTCCTCTCCCTCTCTCTCTACCCTCCCACTCCTCCCTCCCTTCCGCCCAGTCTAATTTACCACGCCGTGCCTGAGTTGAATCCCAACATAGTTCGCAGGAATCGTTTATTTTTCCAACGACAGTTTTTTTATTGGCTCTCAGAATGAGCGTGTTGTACGTTACAACTACGAGATTAATGTTCATTTATATTTATATAATAGAGGTGAAATGGGGGAGAGGATTGTTTTTACTGCCTCGTCCTAAAACCCTTTCTAATAAAAATCGCTAAACGGTTAAAATTTCGGAGCAAGCAGACCGTGATGATTGGTCGCGAGTTTCCGACGCGTCACGGCAATTTTGAGATAACCGCCGTCGATCTGCACGGATCTAAAGGAGGGATGTGGAGGGAGGGGAGAGAAGGAGGTGGAAGGGGAGGGAGATGGAACGGTTTGAGGGGGAGAATTCGGGCTTTTGGAACATAAAATCGAATTTAATGTAAAATAGAACTTCGGATGGGGTAATTAAGAGTAAAAATTTATATCCATGAAGGGAGGAATCTGCCAAGGCATTTATTGCTACTAATCCCAAATGCCTGGCCTCCTTTTGATTCTAGCATTTCCCTTCCTATCTCCTCTTCCTCTCTCCTCTTCCTCTCTCCTCTTCCTCCCTCCTCTTCCTCTCTCCTCTTCCTCTCTCCTCTTCCTCTCTCCTCTTCCTCTCTCCTCTCCCTCTCTCCTCTTCCCCTCTCCTCTTCCTCTGTCCCCTTCCGCTATCCTCTTCCTCTCTCCTATTCCTCTCTCCTCTTCGTCTCTCCTCTTCCTCTCTCCTCTCCCATCTCCCTCTCTCCTCTCCCTCTTTCCTCTCCCTCTCTCCTCTTCCTCTCTGCTCTTCCTCTCTGCTCTTCCTCTTTCCTCTTCCTCTCTCCTCTTCCTCTCTCCTCTCCCTCTCTCCTCTTACTCCCTCCTCTTCCTCTTTCCTCTTCCTCTCTTCTCTTCTTCTCTCCTCTCTCCTTCCCATTTCCCTCACAGCCTTCTTTGCTTCTTTCTTGTGTCCATCTCCACATCCCTTCCTCGCTCCTTATCTGTTATTATTCAGACCGTGACATATTTTTCCATTCTTGGTGGTTTTATTTTCTAATTTCTTTCAACTCATTCTCTGTTACTGTTCTTCCACATTATAATTTTATGTGTCGCGTATGTTTGGTCACTCCTTCGTGCCCTTACTTTATCTTGCGAATTTGAATGAAGTGCAAGTTTTCTCGATAAAAACACAAAATTATCCTCTACTAACACTTTTAGTCAAAGATTCGTGTAAACCATCCTTGGGACTATGGTCATAAGCCAGTGACACTTCATTTTTGGTGTTAGAATTTATCGTCCAAAAAAACGTTTGTTTGTAATTTGTTTCAGGGTGAATACAGGTGTTTTCATTGGTACTCCGTTTCCCTCTCGTAGCTTATTCTCCCAATATCCCTCTCTCTTTTTCATGCCTAATTTTCCTCCTACTTTTCTCTATCCTCCCCTCCATGCCAACTTCTCTCTCCCCATGCACCTGGCTCAGCCGACGTAATCCATTGCTTGCAGTGACGTCGTTGGTTTTGTGGGTTAGTTTGAGGACAGATTTCGGCGGCTCTCAGAGATTTAGTAGTTAAAGAGATTAACTGCCGCACAATCCAGGTTCTAGAAGCATCTTTTTTATGTGTCGTGTGTGTATGCGTGTGGGGAGAAATAGGAAGGTAAATGGTTAATCAGAGAGCACTTTTCGATCAAACGACTCTTTCACATTTTTTTTGACGGATGGAGAGTCCGCGTGGTTAAATTAAAAAAATTTAAAACGCGGGGGTTGAGGCGTTCCGAGAGAGGGCGTGCTAAAGGCGAGGGCGGGAGAAATGTTTTCGAATCGATCGATTGAATAGTTGATCGGTCCCTTTTTTCGGCCCCGCTTCTGTTTTCGGGAAATTTTAGCGCAGCAATACCAGATAACCACCTAAAAGGCCATCTCGTTGTCAGCGCTTTGGTTTTTAAAGAATTTGTTTCTCGGCGATTATTCAAAACCATTTGAGTGGAGTTTTGTAAAGGCATACCGTGCTTTGCTTTTTGGCTAAGTAATTACTCGTTGGATTTATATTGATATTTCTTGCGGATGTATAGTTCTAGTGGTAAGGACATATATTATTGCATTCAGTTGAATAATGCTAATTAAAGTGTACTTTATGAGCTCACGTACATTTAATTTAATATCGCTAAGATAGTGATCTGGCACAGATACTGCTCGCTTGTGCAGCAGAATATATATTATTTGGAACTTTCAGAATTTTAGGTACTTACGCTATAAGTTTACGCTGTAAACCTTTCCAATGCGATATAACTGACCTATATCTTCATAAATTCCTTATCTGATAAAATACGCCTAGAGCTTTAATTTTTTTCCCGAAACGCACATTATTTAACTACGATAAACATTGTTTTTTTACTACTTCCTACTGCGTTTTTGTTTACAAATGTAATTTCCGTGCATTTTTCTTTGGCGAATTCTAACAGCATCTTTTTCATGGTAATTCAAATTATACATAATCTTCCAGATTCCTTGTAATGTAATATTCGGACGGTATATAAATATTCACTCATTTCCTACAGCGTTTCCTAGAAATTTCCTTCCTTTCCGAAAAAAAACTTAAGGATACGTGTTCCTTCCATTGAATCATTTCTGCTACTATTAGTTCCTTTTGATGCGAATCCAAAAGAGAATTCTAGCACTGTTTTTTCGGCGGACTAAATTATTTTGTGCTTTTGTCTGATTTTTTTATAATTACTCATTGTCATAAAATTAAGATAACTTCCGAGAATACTTTTCCATTTCGGCTCGCCGTTCTAAATATTTGTTGACGTCTGCTCTTACCCATTTAATGGAGCATGATAAAATAAAACTGCTGAATAAATGAATAATATTAAGATTTAAATTTGTTCTTTGAAAGATTTTCTCTGTAAACCACTTTGCCTAATGCACCATTTAAATTTAAATTGGAGTACATTTGGTATATGCTGCATAGGACATTCATAATCATAAGTTTTCCGTATTGCATAATTTATAATTCTTGGATTCATTATTTTCATGACGTTGCAACTCTCTAAAGTACGAATTGAGATTTTACTTACTTTAGAAATAATGAATATCTCTTTAACGATGCCTCGGATAATAGAGATTTTTAATTTTTTTTTATTAAATTTTATAACAGTACGTTTCAAAAACTGAACAAAATACTTTGAAAGCAGACGAAATATTTAAAGTGTTACACTCCAAAGCGGAACACCAAAATTATTTAACAATTGTCTTTTGCATCAGGGTGACGAAAGTCATTCGCTATGATACTGATTTGCCTCACCCATATAACCGTTTTACAGCTTTTGTTAATTTAATATTATTTTATGATTATAACTATGAAACATATCTGGCTGAGATACATCAAGGGTGAATCAAACTACTACGTAAACGCATCAATATACCTACCTTCCAAATCCAAAATGTATAAATTATTCTTCCGGAATAGTACAATATGTAAATGAAACGATGTTTTTTTGTTTTTTTTTGTCAAAAAACACATTAATAGATGACTGGAAATTATTTTTGCAATAATTTAACACTGCAATGGGAAATATGTGGAAAATTCAAACTTTTTTCCTGGAAATATGTTAATCACTGCAAACCAGTATTGATAACCTGACTTCATCTTATAACAATTTGTCGATTTTTGTCCGACCGAAGCTTTTCTGACGTCATCGACTACGTTGGCCCTTTTTTAGGTGTTTGAACAAACTTCTCGATTAAATAGAATTTTGAATTTTTGCACGAATACTCGATTTACATATTATATGGTGATGACGAAAATAAATCTCTAAAAAAGTCCTAGGGTCTATTCCAAGTAAGACATTTCCATTTCCCATAAGATAGCACGTAAAAATAGACTTTTCGACGTGCAGGTTTTAAATATTTTTAGATTAAAATTATAAATAGTTAACCTACGAGCTTCGGATCAGAACCATTTTGAAGAAAAAATTATTAAATTTCTTATTCTGTTAATCTTTTTTCTACATACAATTCACAATTGCTCATGTTAAATGTTTAATTCACATATTTTGGAGAAATATTGCCATTTTAACGGGATGTTGCCTTTCCTACCAATTACATCGTTAGACCTCGAAATCTTATTGTAATTATGGGTGTAAGCTTGCTTTTAATACGAGAGAGAGGAAGAAGGAAGATGAGGGAAATGAATTTTATAGCAACCAAAGTAAACAACATTCGTAAACTATTATATTTGAAAGACAACTGTAAACGCATTTTTATAAGAACATCAAAGTTATTTACGTTATTTCAGTAAATATATTTTTTTAACTTTATGAGTACCGACTGTTTAAATATAGCACAATCAATGATTGCAAAAATAAAACAACTAATTCTCCGTTATTTCAATAACTCCTTTCTGTTTTGATTGTATAAGCAATGATAATAATATTGTATATGGCAAATATTACAAGCATATAAGGCACTAAAGAAAAAAATCCCGAATAGAAGTTCACGGTTCAACTGCAGGGTATAATTTCTATTCCCCATAAGAAAACCTTCTCAAATCTCCCAAATGTTTACGTGAGCAAAATTTTAACAATTATTGATAAGTTTATTTATGATTCAAATAGAATAGCTATAATGTATAAATTATGTTTTATTTCAGGATGAAAACCGTTCGTAGAACGGGTATCTCCCTAGTTATTTTAATTGTTTATTGTTTGTTTACATTTGTTTAGTTTTATATATTACTGAGCTTTTAATTTTATAATTTATCATTACCTGTTTCATATTAATTTGTATACATGTTCTCTTCTTCAAAGGCCAAATATTTTTTAACTGTTAGTTTTGATGTTTTAGATTTATCTCAAAAAAACTCCGATTTATATATGTATTCATTGTTAGGAACAGCAACCGAGGGCCGATAGTTCGTCGACGCCAGGTGAATTATAAGAATATTGGGTTGGAAAATACTACTAGATAAAATACTAGAGAACATATTACGGGAAAACAGATTGCGTGGTTTACGTCCTCAAAGCGGCGAAAACAAAGCATTTAAAGCATAAGAAGTAGAACCGAAAATGGATGCAAATTGAGAAAATAAACGTCGCAAATGCACTTTCATTAAAATGAAAGTCGGTGAATGATACCTGAAGTGTTCTTGGAGCCCTTACCTAAAAGCGCTAGATGTTGGGGTGCTACAGACTGTAAATATGACAGCGGAGTCGGTGAAAATAAATTAATGCCAGATAGCGTTAAGTACGCCATGGGCCTAATTAGCCCCATGACCGCTACTGGTATATTTCTCGAGCCTTAAAAAACTAAATCTGCAATAAATCTCAAGTGAAAAATGTTCGTATTAGAAGCACATCTAAATTATTCAATGAATTGTAAATTCCTGTACTATGTCTTTAAGACTAATTGCGAACATTTAAGTTAAATAAAACATTTACCGTACATATAAATTTAGAAGGTAAATGTCAGTAATAGAAGGTTAATAGAATTTAACTCGGAAAACAAATGCAGAGATACTCTTGTTAGCTTTAGCTATTTTCATTTCCATCCTAATGCGTTGGGCTTTGGGTTTAATCCCTATAATCGTTCGTTTTTCGAGTTCTCTCACAAGGCAAGGGAGCGGAGGAAAGTTGACGAGGGATGAAAGCGTAGAGGGATAGAGAAGGGTTATATTGCCATCGGTGAGGTTTGTCAAGCATTTATTATTTCGCATTTCTCTACGGATACACACAACCGAATTAAATAAAAACATGATTAATGAAACGTGTAGCAGCATACATTTTCATAAACACGTAAGAGTACACGCATTTTTAATGTGCAGGAATAAGGAGTAACGCATTCTGTACTCATAAAACTTTCACAGTTTATATTTACTCTCTCTTGTTATGTGTAATTTCAATTTGTTTTACGCAGATATTTGTTATTTATTGTTATGAGAGGGCACAATAAAAATAGTTTCTTCAATTTTTTTAAATTTAAAACAGTTCTGAAGTCATCTTTTATAATAGCGATAGAATAATGCCGACGTTGATTGACATGTTTTGTGACATCCGTTATTAGCACGCGTGACACAGCCGTTTATTTATGTAAAAGATTAACATATTTTAATAATAATGTCTAATGACGCTTAAAGTGGTTTCTGAGTCATAGATGACACACTATGCTAAGCTAACATTAGAACAAAAATATGTGTATTTTCATTTAAATTAAAAAGTTCATGGCTTTGTTTTTTACTGTTTGAAATTAACTGGGCCAATATGACATAATGATCTCCTTTGTTTTGTTTGAAATTTTTTGGAACAATGGTCTCCAAAATGTGTTTCGCCGTACCCCGAGGTTTTGTGATAGTTCGACAGAGATTCGGGGGTATACTCTTGCAATGGAGGACTCATTAAACCTAACCATTGTTGAAATGTTATTCCTTGACTCTCCAATTTCCATGTTGGTTGCCAGAAGAGATAAAAAAGAAAACGTTGGCTCACTCTTTTGTTTGGCATCTGAATGCAGAAAATAAACAAAAATATTTCCCATGTTTTTCGGAGAAAGGTGGTCTCTGCGATGTGAAAAAGAAATGCAAAAGCGACCCCATAGCTACAACAGGTTGTAAAACGTACTAGAACAAGAGTATTGGGAGAATAAGAACACTTATATTCTCATTTCTGAAATTTCTACGAAATCGGCGAAAAACGAATCAAATATGATGTGGAACACTATTTAGCAAAAGCGCTTAAAAAATAAGGAAATTTCCTGTAAATGACTTAATTTCGGAGAATACATTTTTTAGGAGATGGAGATTTCTTACACTAGACTTATTGAGTTTGGACGGATGTAAATCTTTGAACGTAACAAGTGGAGTAAGTATTTTAAAAGTGCAATTTTCTATAATTTTTTCTAACAAGCTGCTCAAATAAACATATCACAATCATCGGAGCGCATTACTGTAAAACGAAAACAAAAATGGAGGAATTCTGTTCCCGATAAAGTAATTTATATACGAACTTATTGTTTTTTATCACGTAAGGCTTTAAGTTAAACTTCGCTATAATATAGTTCAATAAATACCAATGAATGAAATATGTTTTTATAGCAGTGAATGGTGGCGATGAATTTATGTGAAGGAGTTCGTAAATTTAAATGCCTTTATACGGCGGGCTTTCAGGGAACTTGTGGATTTCGAGCACGCGCATTTATTTCAAAGATTCTCCTTAAGTCCTTTTCACATTTTGTGTATAAAACTGTAGCTGCATTTTATGGCTTGGAACAAAATTATGACAAAAGAAAAGTTTTTACCTTTGGATGATGATGACCCATTGTCGTCTTCGTTTTATACGATGCACATAATCGCTAATAGATAGTTCGTTTTTAATTTACCCTTTGTGTTAAATATCTCAATCAATTGATACGGATTTGTGCTTAAACCGCTTAACGAGTGTTTTCATGTCAATTTCACTGAGAAACGTTTGCTTAGGAAAAATCAAGGGACATTTAGAGTGAGTAGTTAGCATCTCAGTTCTTTTTAGCAATTCCATTTTTATTTTTTTACTTCGCATTAAAATGCATAAATAAACCAATTAAAACTCTAGTTAGAGGTATATTATAACTTCTCTTAATGCAAGATGGCGAGGCGACACCAAATTATTGGCACATTCTAATCGCATGTACTTTCTAATGGTTGCTTATATCTCGTATTTGTCACGCTATTTAAAAAAAACTTCGCCTTAATGTTACAAACCGCCAACCCAATCACTTTACTATCATATACCGTCAGTTAGACTTCTAGAAATTCCATCACATTCAATAAATAAAGAAATAACAAAGCTGCTTGTTTAATTTGAGAAAGCGACTCGCAAACAGATAGATTTTTTTATATTAGTCGGTCAGCGTAAATCAGCATAATGTCAAACCTTTAAACTCGAGCTTATTTGATTCAGCGGTAAAAGGCCGTAGGATGGATACACAGCGAAGGATATTATTATTATTATTCACGGCCGAGAGATTTCGCTCACGTCAAACGCTCGTTTGCGTAGTTGGGAGAGGAGAGGCTCTAATATCAAAATAGTTTGTTGGCCGCCAGAGGGATTCGTCATCTCTTTCCTTTTCATTCGCCAAATTCGCCTCGAGGAGACTTTATACACAATCCGCCAAAACGAGGAGATTGAGATTGCTACTAAGAGAGGGCGCAGGAAACGCTGATGAACGCGGTTTGCGAGCGGCGGATAGAAAAGGGGAAGGAAAGAGTAAAGAGAGGAACAGAGAGAGAGAGAAAGAGAGATAGAGGGGGAGGGAGGGTGGGAGTGGTAGAGGAGAGGGGGAGTGGGATAGGGGAGAGGGGGAGTAGAGGGAGGGAGGGAGAGAGGGGGAGAGAGGGGGAGAGGGAGGGAGAGAGGGGAGAGAAGGGGGGAGAGAGAGGGGAATAGAGACAGACAGACAAACGACTTTATTTAGGGCGAAATTGAGACTATATAGTCCCTTCTTACATTTAACCCTTTCGTCATATAAGTAATTACAATA
The DNA here is from genome assembly GCA_028673005.1 of Tanypteryx hageni. Classification (NCBI taxonomy): domain Eukaryota; kingdom Metazoa; phylum Arthropoda; class Insecta; order Odonata; family Petaluridae; genus Tanypteryx; species Tanypteryx hageni. Next base: position 21,128,045 of record CM054113.1, on the reverse strand, counting down.
TTTACATATTAAAAGAAATTAAGTTACATAAATATTATAGTAAAATATATACAAATTACAAGTTAATTAAATATTGGTTAATAGATCAAAGAGTAATACCAAAGAATATTGTTAGTTTTGTGGGTCGAAAAAAACTGTGTATCAGCTATATTTTAACACAGAAAAAATTTCCCACTGCGGAGAGAGAGGGGGTGATGGGGAGAGGGTGGGGGGGGGGAGAGAGAGAGAGGAGAATAAATGGAGGATAAACGTATGCCGCGAGGACGGAAAAGAGTTTGGCTAGCAAGCGAGCACGAGAAAGGGATACCACAATCTTCCGTAAAGATATTTTAAACACAAATTCTGGCAGCGAGTTGTATTTAAAATACTAGACCTGAAATCTGAAGGAGAATAATCGTCAGGAACCACTTCATGGCTTCGCCATTACCAAAAAATATGTCAAATGCAAAAAAGGAATAATTTGTTAATTTCTTAAGAATATCAGGTATATATAAGGCCGTGAATGTATTTCTTAAAGGTCGTTCATCAGGTTAAACCTCTTTTTTCCTCTTTAGAATACAAGTTTTCACGCAATCAAGTCTTTCACCATGGAGTCTCTCCTTATGAAATGCCCAATCCAGTTCTCATTTCTTTTTAAGTAACTTTTATCATCTGTATCTTTTCTCCTAGTATTCTAAATATTTTTTTTTATTTTAACCCGATCCGTCCGTTTTATTTTCAGCATTATACACGTCCATATTTTGAAGATTTCCAGGTTTTTGAAGTAATTTTCCCTAATTTTTGCAATGTATATACGTATATACGTATGTATGCATGCAAAGAGCTTAAGAAAAGCCTTCGCAGCGTGCGGAAGCTGAGTTGGAAGCAAACTGTAATAAACTTTTTAAAGTCCCAAAGAAGACGCGTAGAGACCGTGTAGACTAATGCAACGGGTAATTGTCACAACACTTTCTGAAGCTGAAGAGTAGCTGTAAAACTGTTGCGAATGGGCTGAGAGCGACTTAGAAGTTAGAGTTTAAGGGGATAAATTTTGGAATGGAGTCTCTTGAGTGTGTGTGTACCCTGGTATGCGCGTGTGTTGGAGATGGAGTGTTGAGAAAGAGAGGCAAAGGACATCAGATGTGCGAAGCAGAGTGAGAGAGAGAGAGAAAGTGGAGGGTGCTGGAGAAAGAGAAGAGAGGGGGGGGGGTTAAGATGAAAAGGGGTGGGGACGAACTAAGCGGCCTTTCGGGACTTTGCAAGAAAGGCCTTTGAAGGAGTTGCGAGAGCGGGATGGGATTATCACTGGTTCTTATGAGAATGGCCGAAGAAGATGATGGTTGTTAGGGAGGCCTATTGTCCTGCGTTGTTTCTACTCCTTTGTGTAATGACCGGTCCGCGGCAGCTTTCTGCTGCCGCAACAGAGACCGTAGAGGGGGAGGGCCGCATTTTATGGGACCTTTCCCACGAAGGAATGGAGTTAAGGCTAATGCGCACTTAGAAGTAAACGCTAGGTATATTTTTTGGATTGCGGAGAGAAAATAATGGAAGCGAGGACGAAGATTTCAAGATGGTGCGAAAGCTGGTGCTTCCCTTTAAAAAAAAACAAAAGAAGGACGCGAGCTTAACGCCTATATGCTAGGAAGTGTTATAAGTTAATCGCCATATTAATGAGGTAATTTACCCTGGAAATTATCCCAAATGTTGTGCGAAGCGGTTCCAACTAAATTATGGAATAAAAATTATTTTAATAATAATGTGATTACGAGAAAATAACAGCCTCCATTGCCTTGAATTATAAGTTAAACATGTTATGAATAATATGGTATTATTTTTAAGCCGTTTAAAGGTGAAATCGTGATTGTCGAGTACATTTAGAAGTCATTGCAACGGGTTATTATTAGAAAAATACGACCTTTCTTGAAAATTTTCCAATTATCGTGTTAATGTGTGTATGGAATTAAAAATAAAGGATGGAAACAATACGTGTGTTTGACTGTGGTATGACTCATCTATATGCAATATAGATATGAGAAAACATGCATTCACTTATGAAATAATTATTATATCAAATATTGGTCATATAAGCACATTATTCACCTCTTGGAGAATTAATCCAAAATTATTATAATTTTATATGTTTTCAGATACATTTACATTTAATTCATGGTTGTATGTGATTGCATAAATTAAAAAGACGATGATCAAACACCTCTTGAATGGAAATTTGAATTACGCGTATCATTTGCATAAAAGGGATATTTTTCACGAGAAATACATATTATTCAAAGTATAGCTAAAGAAGCTTATTTCATAAGATTTACCGAAAATATTTGTAAATCTATTTGGTAATAAAAAGTCTTAGCTATTTGGGGAACTTACAACTTTTTAGAGTACTTCTCTACTTGGAAGATTTTAACGATATTACTTAATTCCCATTTCGAAAAAATCCAGAAATATATCCAGCGTGGCCCTTGAAGCATCTTAAGTAAACAAATATGCGTAAATATCAATTTGAGGTTTAGTTGTGGAAATATGACACATGGCCTCACAGAAGCGGCAACATTAACGGATATCCTCTCGTTTAGGTAGAAGTGGCAGTAAAGTACAGACAACTTATAGTTGAATCACGCATTCGGCATCGAACTCCAACCCGTGAGAGAACCAGGTATCCAAAACAACTATCGGTGTGTCCTAGGATAGAATGAGAGAGAGAGAGAAAGAGGGAGGGAGGGGGAGAGGGAAAGAGAGAGAGAAAGAGAGGATGGGAGGGAGAGGAGGAGGGTGAGGGGAAGGAGAAATGTTAACAGAGTTTAAGTAGGGTGGGTGGAGGGAGAGGTGGAGAGAAGGATAGAGGGATAGACCTCAGTACGTGACCCACGTGCCGCAGGCCTCCGTACGCACGCAAGGGAAGACCGTCCAAATGGCTGCGTGATGGCCATCACGCTCCATTTACAGAATTACCCTCGGTCCGTTGCTTAGGACGTGCACAACTCCTGCGAAAAGCATTTCCTTGCCTTCTACACGCTAGTTTTCCTCTCTTACACTCCCCCACTTCTCACCCGCCTCTGCCTATCCCACCGCCCCTCTCCGGTCGCCCACACCCTTTTGAAAAGGACCACGTAGACGGCGAAAGCTGCCAGCCTTCCCTTCATAGTTTCGCGCAATTTGAGATTCTTTTGTTTTGGGTTCCATTCCCCCCCCCTTTCCGGAACTCCAGGAATCGCCAGGGCATCGTCATTTACTGTCTGCCTTTCCTTCAGATGACACGATGAATATATAAAAGGCAGTTTGAGAATGAAGATCTTCGCTTAAAAGCTTTGTATGCATCATGAAATATTATACATGAATTTGCGGTACTGTGGATGGAAAAGATGTTAACGGGAGAATGGAGGAGGATGAAGAAGAGACGGAGAGAATGAAACAGAGGAAGAAGAGCTAGTGGAAGGAGTGGGGAAATGAAGGGTGCGAAAATGGGAGGCATTTCCGCTTGTTGCCCTTCATTGTGCGTCCATAGCGGCCAAAAAATCTTGGAGAGACGGGGAGAATTGAAGATAATATGTTCTTAAGCGAAATTAAACTGGTAAAATCACATCTGAAAAAATAGATGGAAAATATTAGGATTGTATTTATTTTCGGGCAAAATAATTTGTTGAATTTCTATTTCCTTTACTGAATTTAAGCATATTCTTATATTTACCTATTTAAAATAAAACAATGATATAGAATGCATATTATTTGCCTTAATTTAAATTTACATAATACTCTTCACTAAGTGAACTATTATGAACTAGTTTTAAACTTGATGATTATTAATTGTTTAGGAATTAAAATTTAAGATTATTTTTTAGCGGAATGCCCTCAAAAGCCAACGCACCCTCTAGAAGCAACAAAAGCGTAAAGAGAAGTCAAGCAGGTTTTATATTTTTCTAGGTTTAAACAAGAAAGATTTTAACAATTGTAGAAATGATTACTCGTCTGTGTGAGCGTAATATATGAATCTAAAGAAACAGTTTAATAAATTGGAGCGCCCAATATGGATTTTAACGCAGCGCTCAGCGGGGAAGAAAAGCTTTAATTTTTCGAGTGAGAGATGGAGAATGCGATCTGATTCACGAAAATATAAATGTCGCCATCGGTTTGAGTTGGAAAAAATGAAGATAAAAAGGAATACAGATATCAGGTGGATTTTTTAAAAAGCGCTCGTTCATTTAGTGTATTTTTTGTGTCCCACCAACAGGTCCTTGACGTTTTACTGCAGCTTCCTCACGTTCAACTTCACCCGTTACTTTTATGCCGAGCGTAATATTATCACCTACCTCCCCCTCCATTTTCCTCTTTCTCTCCCCATTGTCTCTCTTCCTCAAAAATTTCACCCTTCCAACTTAAAATCGCACCCTCTCCGGGCGCCTCCCTTTTTTGACCTTCCCGTTTCCTCCTCCCTCCCGTCGTCCCTCTCCCACTCTCCCTCTTCCACTCTCCCTCCCTCCCACTCTCCCTCCCTCCCACTCTCCCTCCCTCCCACTCTCCCTCCCCCTCTTCACCTCCTTAAACCACGCGCCATGCCTTTCCCAACGCAATATCCATCTGTATCCCGTGCGTGCCTCGGTTCCATTCGGGGAGATTTCTCTGGGAAAAAGATGCGTCGCAGCTGTTCCCTTGACCGCCGCCCCTCCATCCGTTGAGGGGGCATGTGCGGGGTTGAGAAGGGCGAAAGTGGGGCCCAGCGGTGGCATATGGCGAAGCAATCATCCTTTCCGCGTCGCGAAGGAAAACGTTCCCCGGGAAACGCTTTCTTTCCGATTTGCAAGTACACCTTCCTTGTCGCCCGGAGACGCACTTTGAGCAATACTTACGAGGATTTACGAGTCTATCTGCGAATTCATTTATAAATTGTAAACTGCGAGGTGTGCAGCATGCGTGTGTCACGGAGCCAAGCGTGCGATATTGATTTTATTAACGGAGGGATCTCCTATAAAATACCAATCGAACGAGAGAGAGAGAGATAATGCCGAAAACGTGTTTCATCAACGATTTTCATTCTCGTCGAGTTCTCTTGGCGTACCGATAATGTCTCTAGCCATTACCAATCAATGGCTTTAACGGTTTAAAATACCGATTAGCAATTCTTCGTATAAATAATGATCAAACTTGCAAACTTTTTCTGCTGAGCTGACAGGATCCTAGAGTGAATTATGAATGAGTTTGAAGGGAATTAAAGCGGCTTATTTTTTATCTCCAGTCACCAATCATATAGTGCATATAAATTTTTGCGTAATTGTTCATTTAGCCTGTGTTTTTGCTGAGGAAAATCTGAATAACATTATCTTTCAACGAACTTATTTTCCGCAAATCCAATGCAATTCTTTTTAGAAGAGCCATATGTGCATTTCGGATACAATGCAGTCATCTTCAGTGGTTATTCACCAAAAAAAGATTCTTTTTTAGAATCTAATGTCGGTGAATCACCACTGGAGACGACTGCCTTTTGGTAGAAATGAGCATGTTTTCCAATAACCTTCTTCTAGCTGTTTGAGATATATAAGTTAATTTTCATTTTTTTTATATTTAAGTGCTTATTTTTAAATTTGTTTTCATCTTTAAGATGAGCTCGATAATACTATAGTGAATCAATGTAGACGTGATTTTAACGTGTCAACAGGAGCTATTTCTTACATGTCGAGGAGAAATAAACGGCTCCTAATCCTTGTAATATGTGCGCATTTGAATTGAACATTGTGAAATGTGTTTTTTTCGAAAGAAGTCAACGGAAATTTCAGTATTGGTGAAATCAAAAGCCATCATCGTTCTCATTAAAAACACTAGCGTAAACGGCAATTCTATCTTTTACATATTAATTCAAGGCATGGGATTTCGGTTACGTTCCATTATCGCGGTAATTACATCGTTTAAAGTGCATAACACTTTAAAATAATAGAAAAATCATAATAAAACTGAAGTTAATAAGTTACAACCGGACATTAAACGGAAGGTATAAAGCAATTTAAAACAATATTTCCTATTTCGAATTCGACATCGAAATTTATCCGCGATACGATGCTGCGTGGGAATGTATTTGGATCGATCGACGCTCGTTTTGCTGAGCAAGCATATTTAAATTATAATAACCCGTTGGTTTTACGCAGAAAAAATATAAAAATAGGACATTATAGGAGAGAAATTTTTAAACGACATCTGTCTGTCCTACAAACGCCTAAGTCCGTGTGGCGTCAGTCACTCCTCTCGAAATTACCGAGCCTCGTGTGTCCCCAAAAACATTTCCTACCCGCGCTTAGCGAAACCGCAGCAATGGGAGGGGATATTTTCCTAGCGGATGAAAAAAATGGCAAAGAATTTTCGATTTATGTGAAATTAATGCAAAGCAAACATCCCAAAAAAAGCTGAGTTTGCTGAAAAATGGAAAACGGTCGGTAGAGGCGAAATTAAGGATATGAAAATGATTAATCTGAAGCCAAATAGACCGGTGTGATTTGTTCTTTTTTAAAACGGCGCAGCACTTTTTTGAGAGAGAGCCTCCGGGATAATATATAATTTTTGCCAATGCCGCTGCGTTTGGTTGACTCTAACGGATAAAGCCAAAGAAAAATTCAATTTTTTTGCCTAAAATTTACGGCGGAACGAGACCGAGATGAAATCAAGAGAACGAATAAAAATAACGGATAGAACGTGAATTATTGACAAAGGATACATTTTTCATTTCTCAATTAAAGACTGGCGTGCATTTCGACGTCATCAAATATTGCCAAAATACCGTTTCTCTATGTCTCCATCTCTCTTTCTTCCTGTCCAACTCCCGTTCTAGCCATTTGCTTTCTCTCCGATACAAAGTATTTTCGGGGATGTGACTTTTTACTAAACATGGCATGCTTTATTCACATTCGGTTTTAGTCACTTATATTCATTTTGAAAGCTCTTTTTAAGTTATTTATGCTTAACGTTTAGTATTATAAACGTGAAGCTATTCTATTTCATTCACATGTCACATTGTACTGTGTGTTTCCCTAAACTTTATCTCTTTGTATTGTTTATATTTACTGTATATATGGAATAAGTTTGCTTTAACTAAGGCATTATAAATCCAAAACTTGTCCAGTAACTATGTTTACCATATTGTCCCTATGTTTTTATGTAAACCGAGAAATACCTTATAATCCGGTGCTGTTAGTTAAAGAAAACACTATTTATCTAAAATTAAATAGTCTACTAAATGATAGTGTCGTATATTTTATGGCCGTTTGTTTTTACGCTGGAAATTAATATTAACATATAAAAGCCTTTCTATTGAAAATGAGTAAATATACTAGGCATAATATTTTCATTTCACGCGCAACAGTCGTCTTATGATCAAAATAGTTATTTAATCGCACAATTACGTTATCTATCACTTCCTTCGTCTACCTCCCTTTCTTCATCCACCACCCTTTCTTCATCCACCTCCATTACTTCATCCATCTCCTTTCTTCATCCAACTCCCATTCTTCATTCACTTCCTTTTCTTCATCCACTTCCATTTCTTTATTCCCTTCCCTTTCTTCATCCACTTACCTTTCTTTATCCGCCTCCCTTTCTTCATTCATCTCCCTTTCTTCAACCACCTCCCTTTCTTCATCCACCTCCCTTTCTTCATACATCTCCCTTTCTTCATCCACCTCCCTTTTTTCAACCACCTCCCTTTCTTCATCCACCTCCCTTTCTTCAACCACCTCCCTTTCTTCATCCACCTCCCTTTCTATATCCTCCTCTCTTTCTTCATTTACTTCCCTTTCTGCATCCACCTCCCTTTCTTCATCCACTTCACTTTCTTCATCTACTTCCCTTTTTTCATCCACCTCCCTTTCTTCATCCACCTCCCTTTCTTCATCAACTTCTCTTTCTTCATCCACCTTCCTTTCGTCATCCACCTCTTTTTTTCTTCTCCTCTAGACCTCTCTCTTCATCTATCCGCGATATTCACCTAATCCAATATGCGCCAAATCATATACAATTGATGAATTGGAAATTCCGCATTCTCTCTTTCTGATGCAAAAACGAACCCAGAATATAATTTCGAGAGACTTCGGCTATTAATTGGAAGAAATTGTTCCCAATGACCTCAAGGAGAAGCACGTCTCATTCGTTCGAATTCATCTCGTCCCGCTTTCTAATCAGCGATGGAAGGATTTCAGCCCTTTTATGTTTTTGCTTGCATAATATTCCAATCTCATTTTCCGAGAGTTCTCGTTCTTGGAACTTTTTAACACACCTCGGAGAGAGAGAGAAAGCGAGAGATAATTGAATCGGTGGTGCGATTGCGTCTCTCGATTCGCTACCGGCGATTGAGTCATACTCTGTCTCTCGGGTCTAACTGCAGTCGAAATTCATTCGATTATCTCCTTCGACACTTTTCATCGCCGCGACCGCCTTTCCTCGCGATCACCCCATTTCTTTTCTTCTTGATTCCAAGCAGATGAGGGACTGAGATGAAGGTCTTTAAATAGATCTGCTCACGTCACAGTGACCGAAACCAAGGTGACCGTTTCCAATTGTCGCTCCTGAGACGAACTATCTTTCGCAAAACCGTACAGTCGAGGCGTAAAAATTCATCTTAAAATTCTCTGAAGTTTAGGGGAATGAAACAGCCGATGACGTACGGGTTCGTCGTCGGGTATTCTCTCTTTTTCTCTCTCTTTCTTTCCCTCTTTCTTTCTCTCTTTCTTTCTCTCTTTCTTTCTCTCTTTCTTTATCTCTTTCTTTTTCTCTTTCTTTTTCTCTTTCTTTCTCTCTTTCTCTCTCTTTCTTACTCTCTTTCTGACTCTCCTTCTGTCTCTCTCTCTTCAGGGGCGGCGACGAGAACATGCGCCCGAGTTATTTTTGTTTTCAGTTGTCGGGCGATAAATAACGCAGCACTTACGGTCGCCAGAAACGTTGCTATGAGCCTTAAAAAACCATTTTCGTTACCCTTTTCCTTATGTCCATTCTGGATTTCGTCGTAAATTCGTGTCCCTTCCCTTTGCTCTCTCTCACTCTTACGCTGAAGGGGATGGAATGAGAGGGGGAGGAAGGGAAAGCGCCGCTGCTTCCTAAATCCCATTTTTGCGCCATCTGTCAACTTCATAATAAGTTCCGTAATGGATCTTCCGTCTCTTTATCCTTTTCTCTGTTCTTTCCTTTGCGACGGAGCAATTTTTCCTGCGTCCTTACCGTCCACTTTCCCCCCTCTCTCTCTCACACATGCGCGTTCCTGCTGGCCACTCATTCTGAATCTTTTGAATCGAATCACCTCGCACTCCGCCGTTCGAGATTTTGTTGTTTTCGCTTAAATTTTTTCTCTTGAAATAAAATTTTTAATTAACGTATGTGGGACTTTTTCCTTGCTAAAATTGACGGCGAAGAAAAAATATTCCCTCTGCACCCTCCCCACATTTTTCCTCATTATTTTCCTTGATCATTATTCTTTTAAATACACATCTTAATTCCTAAAGGTTGCTTCTGAATAACTTTCAGTTGAAAATAAAAGAAAACTGACTAAAGCATAGAACCAGTATTAGATAGCATATCGGCCGATATTTTTAAGTTGATTTTTTCTACGCTGACCATGGCAACTGAATACAATCAAGATGATTACAAAAGTGTCATTCTTATTTATTTGTTGACTTAGACGTTCACAAACTTTCTGACGTTCTCCCAATGAGGAAATGTTCAGGGATAATCATATTAATGAAAATTAATGAATTTAGAATTCCAAAAATACCAGAAAGGTCTGCTAAGGAAACCACAAAGTTCGAATCTTTGAAATTCTGCGCCAAAATGGATACTTTTTCACATAAAAATACTTCAATCAAATGCTGAAGTTTAAAAAACCTTGTCAGAACCAGGGCTGTGGAGTCGGAGTCAGAGTCGTGGAGTCGGAGTTTGAATCAATTTTGGGTGGAGTTAGAGTCGGAGTCGGTAGAAATTTACCGACTCGTTTCGCTTCAAAATAAAAACTTTTTTTCATTGTTATATTATAGCATTGTTTTTTATAAACTTAATACTTAACTTATTAGGCTGGCCCACACTATTTGTGCCGCGCCTGGGCGGAAAGAGGAACTACGTGCCATTGCTTTTGTTAGCGAAGTTATTGTTATTGATTTTGAAATAACATCTCTCCTCTGAAAAGTTATTTATTATTATTATTTTCGTAGAAACTCATATTTATATTTAGAAGTATTACTTTACCTACTTTTATATTTAAAACAGTGAGTTTTACTGCAAATTTTGTCCTGCATAAACAGTGGTGGGTAATTTAACAATATAGACAAAATATATCGTAAATATTTCAGTTTATTTATAATTTAAAAATTTTGTCTTTTTTCAGAAAATATTTATAAATTTCATTAACAAATTTAAAAAAATATAAATTAAAAATGTCAAAGAAGCTACCCATGAAATCAACTGTATTTGAACATTTCACCATAACTGAAGATGGAAAACATTTTGTGTCATTATATGACACACGACCTAGATGAAGACAAATACTGTGTTGCCAAGATCAGCGCATATTCAGGCAGCGATAAAAATTCTTCTACGAGAGCTTCCAATCTAAAAAGACATTTACAGCGCTTTCATCCAGAAGTATTCAAAGCTGTGAATGAGAAAGATAACAGTAAAAGCAAGAAACTAATGCCCAACTGCTCCATCTAAGCAAAATATCAGAAACCATCTCAGACATTAGTTGCAAGATATTTTGTCAGCGACAAAGTTACAATAACAATGACCTCAGATACATTTAAAAAAATATATCATAGAACTTGTTGCAAAGGATGGTGTTCCTTTATCATTATTTTCAAGTCCAGATTTTATAGGTCTGAATGAAGAAATGGCTCGCAAACTTGGTGTTTCTCTGGAAAGAAATAGTATTAGAAAACTAGTGATTGAAGAAGCCCTTAACCAATAAGAGGAACTTAAAAAGACTCTCAAGGGACGCTTTGTATTCCTTAAAATGGATGCCTGCACACGCCACAGAGTGAACTTTTTTGCCCTCAATGTCCGATTTGTTTGTGAGAAGAATGAAATAGTTATCAAGACACTGGCAGTAAAAGACACTGAAGCTCATCATAGCAGTGAGTTTCTCCAGGTCTTAGTGGAAAAGGTTCTGCAAGATTATGAACTTAAAAAAGAACAAGTTCTTTGTATTGTAACTGACAATGCTTCAAACATGATAAGTGCAATTAATCTAATGAATGCAGATAATGAAGTTGACCTACAGTTAGAAGAACACTTCAGATTCAGAGAAATAGGAAAGTTTGAAATTGAAGAGCACACTCCTGCCACTGTGGAACAAACTGAAGTTGTTACAGAACAACAACAACAAAATGATCATTTAGATGATCTTGTTGAAGCTGCCTCAAAACTTACCCGAATTCATCACATGCGCTGTGTTGTGCACACACAGCAGCTGGCAATAAGAGATAGTCTGCAAGAAGGACATGCTGCTGCTCTGATTGGCAAGGTGAGGAAATTAGTTACTGATGCCAGAACACCTAAAGTTGATTCCATTTTGAAGAGACGCACCGGAAAAGGGGCAATTATAGATCAAGCCACACGCTGGGGCAGTACCTACTTAATGATCCAGCGCTTGCTTGAACTAAAGCCCTTTCTTGTGGACATGGCCAACCCTCAGGTAACGCTAAACGAAGGTCAGTGGACACAGGTGACAGAATTGGAAGAGTTGCTTCATCACCCATTCATAGTGACTCAAAAATTACAAGCTGAGGATTTAACTCCTGGCATTTTCTTAAAGGAGTGGAGGAACTTGATATTTCGCCTTACCAAAAGAGTAGGATTAATTGCAGATGGTATTGCTGCTTCAATGAAACGAAGAGAGACACTATTATTAGAAAATAAGACTTTTTTGGCAGCTGTTTATGTAGACCCCATTCACCGAATTCTGTTGGATGATCAGCAGCTGACTAAAGGAAAAGATCCTCTGTTTGAGGTAGCAGTTAGGATGAATGGAATACAGGAATGTCAGAAGGAAAAAGAAGTTGGTGATTTTGCCGTCTTCCACCTCATCAACTGAGGATAAACTTGATTTTGAAAAATATTTGAATCACAGGGAACGTGCAAAGTGTCGCCGCAAAGAAAAGGATTCCTCCAAATAAAAAAAATGAATAAATATCAGCTAAATTTCTCACTTGCATTAAAAGAATTGGAAAATTTTGATCGTTCATCAAAAATAACAGTGCAAGAAGCCATTCCCTTATATCCTGAAATTGTCAGAGATGTTGCCCTGGTGGTTATTGCTTTACCACTAACCCAAGTTAGTGTTGAGAGGTTGTTCTCTGCTCTTAGAATAATTAGATCAGATTTGAGGGCATCCATGAAGGAGGATCTGGCTGAGGCTATTTTTTTTCTGAGGACAAATTCTTCATAGATTTATTAAAAATATTAAGTGTGTTACAGTTTATTGTATATTTTCATCTGACAGCATTATTTTGTTCAGGTTATTTGCTCAAATAAATATATTTTGTGGTCTATTTATTTCTAATTTTGTACATATTTTTATTACAAAATTATCCTGTTTCTTTAATTTATCATTTGTTAATATACCCTACGTTTCTGTAATTAATCACTCGGACTCCGTTTTTAAGGAGTCGGATAGTACAAAAATAAAGGAGTCGGAATCAGAGTCGGAGTCAGAGGTTTGTGCACCGACTCCACAGCCCTGGTCAGAACTTTTTCCTGGACAACCATTGTACTCCTATATGAAGCAGCAGTACGGTGTGTTCCACAATGTGTTCGCACAATGCTTTAATCATGCGATTCAATGCCTTTGCTCAGGTTAAGTTGACAACTTGAACGACCACATCCAATACCTCTTTCAAATTAGATGGAAGTGTCTTCAATGCCAAAGCATGACGATGACGAATGCAATGACTAGAAATCACATTTGACTTCACCTTTTTGACGAGAGCGAGGAAACCTTTTTTTCTTCTCAATATTGCAGGGGCTCCATCAGTACAATTTGTTTCTACAAAGTGCCAGGAAAGGCTGTTAGAATCGAACAAATATTCATTATATCCATAATGTCTACTGCCCTTGCTGTTTCTTTCAAGAGTTTAATTTCATTCTCGTGTACATATCGAACAAAAACAAGAAGTTGTGAAGAATTCGAAAAATCAGTTTATTCATCCAATTGCAAGCCAATTTTTGCCGTACTTTTCTTGATTGGCCCCATTACTTGTTTACGTATGTTTTTTGACACGCCTCGAATCTGTTTATCAATGGTATTGTTTGACATCTGGATTTGTGCGATTTTTGATTTTTCATCTTTACCTCAGCTCAACCATTTCCATGGCAAACGGCTTCACTACTAAAAACAGTATAAGCTTGGCAAAAACGGAAAAATGACCAGAGTAAACTTCTCCTTTCGGTTGACCAATTTGAGTTCAAATCTGATCCAATCTTAATTTTTAAATTAAGCTCTTAATTAAAATGTTTTGTGTTTAATTGATAAGTAGTTTTTATGCTAAAGTGCGTACAAAATTCCTGTCACACAGACATAGAGAAAATAGTGAACACGTACTCAAGGGAACTTAAAACGTTCATTTCCGTTGAAATCTCGACTTCTTTTTTCACGAAAACAATACTTTCTCCTATTCTACGTACGGAAAAATGAAAAACCGACAAAAATGTCATTTACCAGCTAAGAACTTAGAACGATTACCTGAAGAGGTAGCAATGACAAAATTTTCTCCAAATCGTTCGTCGCCATGGTCAGCTCTACTTTACTTTCTTAATCTTAAACTCTACCGTGGTTTTTTACTACTACCCACCTTGCTAGCGGATTGGCAATGTTGTTTCGTCGTCATTGTCTTATTAACATTGTATTTATTATTACTATTATTTATTATTATTGTTATCAGGAAGAAGAATGTTTGTAATAGTAAAGTAAAATATTATTTATTCGGCTCATTATTTACAACGTACGCATATTATACGCATTCTGTCACAATTTATCGAATGCAGTGTATGAATTTTAGGACGACATCCTTTATTATGTTATGGCGCGCGGAAGTTTCTTGTAATTCTGACGTCTGATTTCTTGATCATTTTTTATGGGCACAGCGCCTATACAAAGTAGGGTTACGATGTTGCTCCAGATAATTATAGAAACAAGATTAGAAAATTTGCGTGACTTCGTCCAAAAGGCTCATAGGAGCATAAAATATAGAAGAAAAATGCGAGGGCGCTACGAAAGTAATGCCTCCTATTTTTTATTCAGAAAATATAATTGCAATGACAATAATATTTACAAGGAAGATTTATACATTTTTCACAAACATGAGGCTATTTTTCCACAAAGTCTCCCTCATTTTTAATGCACTTTTGCCAACGTTTAGGAAGGCTCTGTATACCGTTGTTGTAAAATTCCTTGCCTCGGCTTCGGAGCACATCACGAACAGTTTGTTTCACTTCGTCATCATCTAAAAATTGCGTCAACGTAGTGCATCCTTTGGTGGGCAAACAGGTAGAAGTCGGAGCGTGCCAGGTCCTGGCTGTCAGCAGGTTGAGGACGAACAGTCCATCCCATGCTTGCGATTGCCTAACGTGTGCACAGACTGGTGTGAGGCTTCTTTGTGCTCCTCTGTCAGAATCTTAGGGACCCAACGTCCACAAATCTTGGTGAATCCCAGGTCATGAACGATGCATTCGACTGATGGTTTTCCAATCACTACTGCATCGCACAACTCACGTGTTGTGATGCGGCGGTTCTGTTTAATCAGCGCATCAGTCCGGCTTTTGTTGTCCTCTTGTCACGGCCGTTGCAGGCCGGCCGCTTCGGGGCTTGTCTCCGATCTCCGTTTCACCAGGGGCGCACCCAGGGGGGGGGGGGGGCTGACGGGCTTTAGCCCCCCCCAAAAAATCGACATGTTCATGCTAGGGCTTTAGTATTAAACAAAATGTCTGTACATTTGTATGTAAATCTGCTGGTTTTTCGTAAGATTTCTAACAATATTCTCGAGAAATTCTTCACAATGTCGATTATTAACGAAATGCAGTCACCGGTAATTTTTCAGCCGTGTCATTTTTTTGCATCCATTTTTCTAACTTCATTATAGTCTTTCCCTACACCAACGGAATAGTGACAGGAAGGCACCCCGCACTGAAGAAAGTGGTAATTTCAGGCTTCTTTTGTCCTCCATATGAAGGGTAAAGCCAAGTGACCCTGGATCCCTAATAGCTTCCAGATGGAGAGAACGCATGCGAGCGACGCAAAAAGGAAATTCGAGGAAAGGTTATTCTAAGAACTTGAAAGCACATCTTGAGAAAGGAACGCATTTTTGAGCGTCAGTTTCACATTGTCTCTCCTCAAAGCAACTGCATTAGTGAGTTTGTCTGTTTTGTGTATTCTGAGTGCAAGATAATTCGTTAGAAATCATAAAAGTTGACAATAAGTTACCTTAATAATAAAATCTCAAGTTACCGGCTATGCTCACCATATCCTGTTGTTTCCGGATAGTTTTCTTTTTTGAGGAGTGAAATCTTAATTTCAGAACGTTTGTTACCGTAAGTTTCGAGTGTTTCATCTTATTATCCTGAGTTTCCCGAAGTTTCAGCGGCGACGAATTTACAGCATTTGGTAAGTAAAGTTAATTATTTCACGAAATGGAATGTTTCATGTTTTTATGTTACTAGTGAATAGAAGTATGTTTCGTGTTAAGAATGGCAAGCCAACCTATTTATGTATTCTCCATATAAATGAACGGTTTAAATGTAATCATAAATGTCATTGTTTTAATTGAATTTGGACTCTTGGAAATCGTATACAGTTTGCCTGCTGTACATAAGAACTCTGTTAAAACTGGTTTTTAAATAATTGCGTTTAATTTTACCCATAACAGAAATGCCAGAAAAACGAAAAAATGTGCGCAATTTGTTACACTTTTTCGGAAAAAAACCGAAGACCGAGACAGGCTCTGAAGAGGTGGAAGACAAGTCTTGCGGTACTAGTAATAATGGACCAAGTGCAAAAAATAGCGAAATACATCTCAATGAAACAGAGGCAGCCTCTTCTAATTCCTTTAATATTGATCAAAATGATATAGCTCTTTTAAAAAAGAACCCATTGTCTAGCGATGAGAAGTTAGATATTCTAAGAATCCTTTGGAAACCTAAAGCAGACTATCATTTTCCTTCCTGCATCTTTAAAAATCAAAAAAGAAGTTTTCAACACTCATGGCTGGTAAAATATCAATGGTTATGTTATTCTAAATCTGAAAATAGTGCCTATTGTAAGTACTGTACATTTTTTGCGCCAGTGGAAGTCGGTAAGTCTAAGGCACAGGCTGTTGGATACTTAGTTTCAAATGGTTTTTCTGACTGGAAACACGCAATTGAAGCATTTAATGGACACGAAAAAACTGCTTATCATACCAGTTCTGTGTTGACTTTTCAAAGATTGCAGGACATTCGTGATCAGAAAGTTACATCTATTGATAAGCAAATAGATAAGGATAAGGCACAAAAAGTTCAACTAAATAGGAAAAGATTAGAACCTATCATTAAAACAGTAATTATTTGTGGAAAACAAGGAATACCTCTTCGAGCCCATCGAGATTATGGTCAGTTTTGTGTTGAAAATGAGCCTGAAGAAAATGAGGGTAACTTTCGGGCAATATTGCGTTCCAGAATTGATGCTGGCGACAAATAATTAAGAGAACATCTAGAAAACTGTGGTAAAAATGCAACGTTTCTCAGCTGGAACATTCAAAATCAAATTCTGGTAGCATGCAACGACATAATACTGAGGGAAATTGTTGCGAAGGTAAATGCTGCAAAATTTTTCTCAATTCTTGCAGACGAAACCTGTGATATATCGACTACTGAGCAATTTTCATTGTGTGTGCGATACATAGATGAGGATAAAGAAGGGAGTTTGTCAATACGAGAAGATTTTTTACAGTTTGTTCCAGTATCAGATACTTCTGGTCGTGAACTATCAAATACGTTAATTGAATCGGTTAAAAGTGTAGGAATTGATTTAAAATTCTTACGAGGTCAGGGCTATGATGGTGCTGCGTCAATGAGTGGGAAATTCAATGGAGTTCAAACACATATAAGGAAATTGTACCCCCTTGCACTATATGTCCACTGCGCATCACATAGTTTAAATTTAGCAATTGGAAATGCTGTGAAAGTGCAAAAAGTAAAGAATTGCTTGGGTATAGTAGAGCGAATTTATAAGTTTTTCAATACTCCTAAAAGTGGTGAAGTATTAACGAGAAAAATTAATGAACATTGCCCTGAATCAAATAAGAAAAAACTACGACAACTAGCTAATACAAGATGGGTTGAACGGCATGAATCCATAATGGTAATGATTGAACTCTTTGTCGCGATTTATTTTGCTCTTGATGAAATAAGTTCCTGGCAGAACCAAGAAGTTTCATCCGGTGCCCAAATGCTATTAAACTCTATTTGTGAGTTTGGTTTTCTTATTTCAGTATATACAGTACAGGCATTTTTTTCCTATACATTAGCATTGTACAGATTACTGCAAAAAGTTGATAGTGACCTTCACTCAGCACTTAATCATGTGCGTGATGTTGTAGAACAAATAGAAAGTATGCGAACTAATTCAGAAAATGAATTTAGGGCTATATTTCAAAAAGCTTCTGAAAAAGCAATATCGATTGGTATTGAAGTAAATCAAACGCCGTCAGAGTGAAGATGTTCCATCTGAAACTACGGAGGAATATTACCGAAGGTTTATATTCATTCCCTTCGCAGATCACATGCTAAGCCAGCTGAATGAAAGGTTTTCTAAACATCAGGGCGTACTACTTGAATTTAGCAGTATTCTACCTAAAGGAGAACTTCAAAAACAATCTGAAATCGAGAATTTTTTGAGGCTAGTTGAATTCTACAATACCGATATTCTCTCAACAAATGAGTTTGTCTTAAAGGCAGAATTTATAATGTGGTACAAACGTTTTGATAAGTTGGTATCTACAATAGCCCCACCGAAGAATGCTATAGATGCATTGAATCAGTGTGATAGATTAATTTATCCAAATATTTTCATATTGCTAAAAATATTTGCCACACTTCCTATTACTACGTGCACCAGTGAAAGATCATTTTCGACTTTACGAAGGTTGAAGACATATTTGAGGAACGCCATGTCTCAAGACCGTTTAAATGGCTTAGCGCTTTTAAATATACATCGACACATTAAAATTAACCCTCAAGATGTTTTAAACGAATTACAGAAATCAAAGAGAAAAATTGACATTTTAATCTAGAATGAAATATGCATTGAATGATGTAATTAATAATTAAAAATAGTTTGTATTTTTTGTCGAATTTATACCAAGCTTTTCATTATTGCTAACCATGTCAAAATTTTCATTTTTTTCTTTTTTCCTTAAATTTGTGGATTCTTAAAACTGGATATCTCAATCGCATTTCTTGAAAGATGTAATTAATAACTGAAAATAGTTTGAATTTTTGTCAAATTTGTACCAAGCTTTTTATTATTGTTAACCATGTCAAAATTTTCATTTTTTTCTTTTGTCATTAAATTTTTGGGTCCTTAAAACTGCAAATCTCAATCGCATTTCTTGAATGATGTAATTAATAATTGAAAATAGTATGTATTTTTTGTAAAATTTGTACCAAGCTTTTAATTATTGTTAACTATGTCAAAATTTTCCTTTTTTTCTTTTGTCATTAAATTTGTGGGTCCTTAAAACTCCAAATCTCAATCGCATTTCTTTTCTCTATCCGAGAATCACTACGTTTTTATCCCAAATTAAAACGTAAAGTACAGTCAAACTCGTTTATAACGAGCACGGTTGTAGCGAGGTCACGGCTATAGTGAGCAAATGCTACCTCCAAGATAAGTTTACGAGCATTTACATACTAATATTTCACGTATATAACGAGCACGCTTCACGGATATATCGAGCAAACTTTGACCACTTCTCACTGTCTCAAACGCGGCGGCGGTCTGTCCCTTCAATCCTCATAGTGACCCAAGATATGTAACCTTGTGTTCTCGAGTCCAGCCTCTACACCCTATCCCTCGGGGAGGTTAAAGACCGCGGCGTTGTTGTTAAAAAATAATCCCTTCGTCCAAACCAAGAATTTCCAACTTGCAAGTACAGTGGCACCCGCGGAGGTCCTTTGTCCTCTTCTCCCAACCCCCAGCTCATTTACAGCCAGGAGGTTGTGATTGGAAGGGGGTAAGGAGCTGAGGGCATGCACAATGGGGCTCGCCCCCGTCGCTCAGCCGAATGCACCCAACACTCTTTCCCACGTAAAGATGGGAAATCCCAGATTTAATCCGTCTCCTCATTAACTCTTCCTGGAATTGGTATGCTCGCAGTTTGCAAAGAAAGTTCGTAGCGTTGATCACAAAAATCAGTTGAGATTTTGCCCTTGAACGAGTAACATGTCCGTACATAAAAGTAAGTGTCTGTCTATTCGCGAAAAGGTTGATATTATTCGAGAGTTAGAACGTGGTGAAAAAAATGTTGAAGTGTGCAAAAAATTTAATTTATCGTCGTCTACGGTTTCAACCTTATGGAAAAACAAAGAAGCGATTTTATCTCCACTAGAGAACAACCTAACAACGAACAAGAAAATGAGGAAGTGTGACTTGGGTACTGTTGATCAAGCACCGCTGGAGTGGTTTAAGACGCAGAGAAATGCTGGTTTCCCCATCAACGGCCCCATTTTAAAGGTACAGGCAGATAAATTTGCAAAACAGTTAGGACATGAAAACTTCACATGCAATAATGGGTGGCTCGATCGTTTTAAAAATCGGCATAACATTGTTTATGCGAAAGTCAGTGGAGAGGCCCTGTCAGCAGATTCAAAAACGGCAAGTGAATGGGTGAAAAGTGTTTGGGAGGAGTGTCGAAAAGGTTACAGAGAAGAAGACATCTACAATGCCGACGAAACTGGACTGTTTTACAACATGATGCCTGATGCAACGTTTAAATTCAAAGGTGACAAATGTGTTGGTGGCAAAAGACCTAAGAATCGTTTAACAGTTTTAATGTGCGCAAACATGAATGGGAGTGACAAAAAAAAACTTTTTGTTATTGGTAAGTCACAAAAGCCGCGTTGCTTCAATAATGTAAAGAAGCTTCCCGTTGAATATGCAGCTAATAAAAAGGCATGGATGACTTCCAATATTTTTCAGCAATATGTAAGTCAGTGGAACAACGAGTTACGGAGGAAAAATAGAAACATTTTACTCCTTGTCGATAACTGTCCTGCGCACCCACATATGCAGGAGTTATCCAATGTAAAACTGATGTTTTTGCCTACAAATGCGACTTCTATTTTGCAGCCAATGGACATGGGGATAATTAAAAGTTTTAAAGGCCATTTCAAGCGATTTTTTGTTCTACAGTTGATTGAATGGAGGGAAAGAGGTTTAGATGGCAACGTCTCTGTATTGGATGCAATTCATTTGATGACAGATGCATGGGACAATGTTTCACCTACAACGATCATAAACTGTTTTCGGAAGTCTGGTTTAATATCGGGAGAATTTTCGATTGATAACCATAACGTTGATGAAGATGTTCTACCTCTGTCAGAATGGCTTAAAGAAAATGGAATTGCGAATTTTGACCATGTAAATGACATTGACAATTTTGTTCATGTTGATGATGATTTGATTACCAGTGGAATTCCTACGGAGAGTGAAATAATAGAGACAGTACAAAACACAGCAGACAGTGATGAAGACATTGTTGAATGTGTCGAAGACACAATCCCGACGAAAGCCGTGCCAACTTACTCTCAAGCTCAGGATGCTGTGGAAACATTAAATGATTTTTTTGAAAACATTGACATTTCCGATGGTGTTTTTAGTGCAATAAGTGTAATAAGAGGAAACTTAAGAGACTTCAAAGTGAAATCTATGAAACAGGCTAATATTCTAAGTTATTTTTCTAAAAAGGAGAGTGATTAAGGATGCAGCTGTGAGTAAATTTTATATGTACAAATGTTTATTTTAAATTTTCTAGTTTATTCTCATTTTTATGTTTTTCCATAAATTTACTAAATAAACTTTCTGTTTATATATTCACTTTTACTTCTTATGTCTTATTTCACCATACGCATGCATGCTTTTGCCTTCACGGATATTAAGTTTAACGGCTATAACGAGCAAAACTAGACGGTCCCGTGGCGCTCGTTATATCCGAGTTTGACTGTATTAGATATGTTCGGTGGGATATATTTTCTTATGGCTGAGCCCCCCCCCCCCCCAAGAGAAAATCCTGGGTGCGCCCCTGCGTTTCACCAATCTTAAAATGCCTGATCCAACGTCTCACTGTGATAACATCAACGGTACACTCGCCATACACACTGCTTAGGCGCCTTTGAATTTCTATTGGACTAACCTCTTCGGCGGCAAGGAATTCAATCATCACTCTCTGCTTCGTACGTGTATCTAGAACATCCGCCATTTTCAACTGCTTCTGCGTTGTGATCACGTGGCCGATCTCAGCGCTACACACTCCTGAGGAACTAGACTTCAACAGTTTATTCAGCAATGCCCGCAACTTTCTGTATACATTGATATGGAAGAAAATAAATTGGAGGAATTACTTTCGTACCGCACCTCGTATATTTCCTTTGATACACAAAAAATTCGTTAAGGTTACTTCATTACTTCGGGGGTGGAATCATGGCAATTTCTATCTTGTATTCGTTTGACGGGTAGTCGCTTCCTTCGACTCTCGGTCTCGTTAGTCCATACATGGATTCGCTGACGTTCCTTTCAATCTACCTAATAGATAAGATAGCTTATGAGGTAGTTTCTCCTACAAGGCCGCACTAAAAGCGCTAGAATAAACTACTTAGAAGAGAACAGCTTCAGCCGAACTCATCACTCTTTCAGCACAGGTTTTCCCGTAATGATATATTCATTTTGAATCAGTAATTAGTATGAAACTTTATTCTGTGAATTTTGAAGTGGACGGAACCAATTCTATCGTATGATAATGGAAGATCGGCCATGTTGCATATTGTTGCTAAGCAATTCATCGAGAAAGAAAAGGATAATATTTGCCGTGTAGGTGGGTGATCTGGTTTCATCCTAACCAATTGATGTTTTTTATCGGAAATTCGCTTCGCCAAGAATAATCGTCGACCACGTAATTTGAGTTTCATACTGTGCGTCTGACCTTACCGACGAAAAAACATTTCTGAGGCTTTCGAAAGTATTGATTCTTAAAAAAGAAATTGTGACAACCTCCTTCCTTCCCGTTCTGAATATAATCTTAAAAGATAGTGGACCTTAACTGGTTTGAAGGACAATGTAATCAATTCGGCTCTGAGTTTATTAAATGCAGAGATTAATTATTAGGAATCGTATCAACTATTGTTTTGAGAGCAACGTGTTTAGATGCATGCTTGCTTTAATCGCGTACCCAAATGTACCATATTCTTCTTAATAATTTAAGGCAAATTTTTCGTATCGTATGGCTTTGGAAACCCATCGCGTTTTTGCCCCTCGGTATCACCAATTCGACCGAGTTCGACGGAAAGAAATTAAGTGGTGTGGAGAGAAGAGACTGCGATGAGAAATGAGAGGTTGGGAAAGACAAAAATTAGGCGAAGTGGTAGCAGGATTGCGTAACAAAATTAAGAGGCGGGGGACTGGAAATGGCGGGAAAGAAGGAGGTATAGGGAAAAATAGAAGTGGGAGGGCGATATTTGCGTGACAGAAAGAGATAAGGTGGAGGCGGGATAAAAGCAAGACGGACAAACATTCTTACCTCCTCCCACTTTTAACCTGCCACTAATCAATATAACTGTAACTGTTAAGGAGAAAGCGCGCGCCCTCTTCGAGAAAGTGCATTTTTTTCTTTGTTTAGCTCAGTTGCAATTTAGACTGTGTGTTGTACAGTGTGTGAGTAACTTATGTGTAGTCCGGATGACGGATGGATGACTGTGCTGTTTTGAAGGAGTCTTGACAACGGAAGTGAAGAATCGGTAATTTAACTTGCCAATACGGACAATATTGAGAGATTGGTATCCTCTTTTTGTAAGCGTGTTCATGTAGATAACGAAGCGGATTTTTTAAAAATCGTTCTTGCTAGGAATTAGGCTTTCTTGAAGATTACTTGTTTTGACGAAGGTTCTTTCTCCTGTCTCTTCTAAAATTATTTCGATTAAAAACTTATCGCGATAATGTACGAGTGTTAATTTTTGTATATTATCATTTTAAATTTATCAACTAAAAACAATATGAGTGCTATATTCTTTAGAATGAACGAATAAAAGCGTATTTTTTGCGATTACTACAATAGTATGATTTGTGTTCCTTCTATGAGCATAAAGAGTCTTTATTCATGTTCTATAATTTTCTCTTGCATAAAGCTGTATATTCCTTTTGTCATACTAGCGAAGTACGAATTCATTGAGAGAAATTCACATCGTATATTCAAACTCAATAAGGTACAACCTCGTGCGTCCCTAACATTCTCATGAGCCACCACAGGTCTCGTTCGAATGGAGAGTTACGAATTGCTTGTTTCCTCAGAAGAACCTATTGATACAACACGTCAGTGCTTTGAATCCATTGATCGAATTGGTTTGGGATTCTCTAATGTATTTAGGAACTGAATATAACAGACGTGTGCACGAAACTCGAAGAATTGCTTCAATTTAGCTGAACTGTGTAGATAGACGCTTATGCCCCAATTGGTTTATTTGAGTTCGCTGCAGTGTCGATATTTATGTTTCTAGTATTCTAGCCTCATCATGTGCGGATTCGATTTGCATTAAAGCACAGATTACACACATACTTTTTTTCTGCTTTTCATACAAATTTCACATTAATTCGACTTACAGCAATCTTCATTAACTTTCCGAGCAGGACGAATAAATAATCACCTGTCCACTGAGTAATTAAGAATAGTTCTATAATAAGCAGTAACTTGTTTGAAGATATTCCTTCTACTAAATGACTAAAGGCAAATAAAATGCTGTATGATAAATATTTTATTAACATTTGCAAATTTTCTATCACGATTCAGATTTAAAAACGACGCGTATCTTCAGTGTAATTTAAAATGAAGTGCCTTTGTGGTCGAATTTAAAACGATGGTTTCCTTAGGTGCTTAAAACACAGCATTTACAAAACTTATATCAAGTTTATATTACCTAACATATAACTTCATATTTTGATGATTTAACATTACAATTGTCACGACAGTTTTTTTACTTATCTACCTATTTAATCAAAGGTTTTATGAAATGAATGGATTTATGGCTTAAGAGCAAAAATTTTAATGCAATTAAATAATAACCTAATGTTTCGGAAGAGTTTTTACGAGTGAGAATCCTCGGAAATAGAATGAAGAGAGTGTCATGAAGCGCAGCCACACTTAACTTACGATTTTACTAATTTACTTCTTATTTTCCAATATGTGGTTCAAATGAACATTGAAAAGAAAGCACCTTCACTCCCTTTGCCATGGATTTACGAAATACTTCCGAGTTGTGATCTGTTTTTTCTTTGATTTGAAATGAAATATTTTTATGTATGCCTGAAAACATACAAGTCTAATAATTTATTGTAGCTTTCGTCTCTAGAAAAATTACCTAGTTCTACTCGAGGTGAGCTATCTTCTGTAGGTGAAAATTAAACGAAAAAGTATAGTATTAAAGGTTAAAGCAACATTTTTTGCAGCGAAACAAAGATTTCCGTGTTTTTTTTTTAAACCGCTCGCAACGTTTTGCATACGGTACGAAAAGACGCTTATTTTTTCGCGACGACAGCGAATATACATTTTGGATTACTTTCGTGAAACCCGATCGAACACTTGACGTCATCGTGGATCAGCATTTGAAAACTGCGCCTTAACATTGAGTGCTTCTGGGGGTCGTTCCAATGCGATTATTAGTTCCCTATAGTGCTGACGGAAGCGCAGTTTCAGATTGGCATCGCTTCGCTGGGAACATTCCCTCCGACATGGATAAGACAATTGTTTTTGTACCGCAGATGTCAGTAGTGGCAATTTTGAGCTACCATTCTTTGTACTAGACCAAGTATGTGTACTCGTTATAAATACCAGTTTTTCGAACATCGCGAATTTTATGCGTTGAATACCATAAATATAATAACAATAGGTATCAGTAAAATCAGATAATTTATTACATAAATGTTTGCATTCAATACATATGGGAAAGTATAAAGTTAAGAAGCATTGCTCTACGGAACGTAGGATTATATAATTGCTATTTTATAAAAAAGTTGTATGAAATGTATCCCAAGACACGTTTATCAATTTTATGTTGGAAATGTTTTCGGAAATCTAATGATATTTTGTGTTGGGAGATTTTAATTTTAGAAATATTTAGGTAAGGTGCTAGTTAAATGAAATAAATAAAACTTGCATTATACTTGCGGTGGAATATATGCGACTTCATTTATATATGGTCCTTTTGTTTTCTGGTGATGACATTGCAATATTTATGATAATAATTCAATGATTCAACCGCAGAGAGCCATTGCATTCAACTAACTTAAAATATTTTTCTTGAAATTTTCGCTCAGGAGCTACAAATTGAAATTTAATGGAGGTCATTTCTGCAGTTAGTCCAAGAATAGCTCTTTTGTAAGAATGAGCTGAGATGGATATAGTGGAAAATGTATCTCGGCATGTCCCCGACGAAAATGCGGGCTCAATTTGATAGCATCGGTAATTCAAGAGAATGGATAGAAAATTTCTAAAAGAACCGCTGGAATATCATATTCTAATAATTAAGGTATCGTCCTAGAAAGAGTTTTAAATATTTTATAATTATTTGTACTTTATTATAATGAAATATTACTAATATAATAATGATTAAAACACCTCCGACATGTTTAATATTCTTATTTTTCTCGATAAAGTACAGGCTGCTTATTCTCCAGAAAAATCGTGATTTTATAACACGAACTTTTTCTTCTAAAAATAACTTTTTCTTGCAGTTTAACCTCATTTACGCAGAAAACTCGTCCATTTTAAGATACCTCTGGCTTTTTTCTAAATTTCTAAGCTATTTCTTAGCTTGAACTTCTCTTTGAGAAATAATATCAAAGCTCATTCCAATGTGACCAATTTTGAGAATTTTGATTTTAAAACGATAAATTTTCGTTCAGAAACGAGCTTTCATAAGAAGACGATATGTATACGCTTCCAATTCATACTATTTCATAAAAATGCGTACGAAAATATGAATCATTTCACTGAATTCATACTGAGTAGCCTGAATACTACAGTATTAATACTACATACATGAGTTTTATGAATGAATGAAATGTGAAGACATTGCTACAATTCATATAAGTTTTTATAAACAAATTAGCTTACGAACATATGTCACTTCATGTTAAGCACGCAAAAACGTATCTCATTACTAATTCCATTTATGTGCAAAATTATTTCAAACTAATGTCTTAACTACGCCTGTTGTGGACTTTCGTACTTACTATAACCGCGCAGCGAGGTCAAAGTTCAAGAGTATTCTGACGCCGGGGGCCCCTTCACTAACTTGACGCAAGAATGAGAGTTGCTCTAGTATTATTCTCTGTGTAACGTAAGATATTTTTACAAGATAAATTTGATATCAGTCAGCAATGCGTGCGGAGCAATAAAAATCCGTTAAAATGGCGTAAAATCCCAAAAGATCTAAGGATTTTTACGTCTGAAAGGTTTTTCTAATTCGTCTCACCCTCCGTTCCGGTTAAGTAAAGCGGCAGACCGCGGGGTTTATTCAAAGAAGCAAACTTCCGTGCTATATCATAACTCCCTCTCACGGGGTAATAAGACAAGCGTAAACTTGGCAACATTGTTCCCAATTCTCCCTTTATTAATAGACATCGCTCCAACCCCCACATTCCGAACGTTATATACCTCGTCTCAAACATAACAAACTCCCTCCTTTCCTGCAACACGCCTCTCTCTCCCTTTTTCTCTCGAAAAAAAATCCATTAAACACATTTTGAACCTCCTCTCTCTCTTCCTTCACCTTTTGCCACTTCCCATTCTATCCTAGTTCCTCTCTATTCCTCTCTCTCTGCTCCCCTCCACGTGTGCCCCGGGGGTCAATAGGTTTTCTCTACTCGGCACACACACGCACAACACACACGCACGCATATCTCCTCAAAAGAGGTTCGCGATTTGCTTCATCACCGACACTCCATTGCGCGAACCGCGCTATTTACTTCTCTTGTTCCTCAATCGCCCCTCACGCCCCTCCTCACCTCCCACTCCTCACCTCACCCTCATCACCTCCCCCTTCTCACCATCCCCTCCTCACCTCCGCCTCCTCACCTCCCCCTCCTCACCTCCCCCTCCTCACCTCCCCCTCCTCACCTCCCCCTCCTCACCTCCCCCTCCTCACCTCCCCCTCCTCACCTCCTCCTCCTCACCTCCCCCTCCTCGCCTCCCCCTCCTCACCTCCTCCTTCTCACCTCCCCCTCCTCGCCTCCCCCTCCTCACCTCCCCCTCCTCACCTCCCCTTCCTCACCTCCCCTCCTCACCTCCCCTCCTCACCCCCCTCCTCATCTCCTCCTCATCACCTCCATCTCACCTCCGCCTCCTCACCTCCCCCTCCTCACCTCCCCCTCCTCATCTCCCCCTCCTCACCTCCCCCTCCTCACCTCCCCCTCCTCACCTCCCCCTCCTCACCTCCCCCTCCTCGCCTCCCCCTCCTCACCTCCCCCTCCTCACCTCCCCTTCCTCACCTCCCCTCCTCACCTCCCCTCCTCACCCCCCTCCTCACCTCCTCCTCATCACCTCCATCTCACCTCCACCTCCTCACTTCCCCCTCCACATCCCCCCTCCTCCCCCCTCTCTCATCCTCTTCCTTACTCACTCTCACTTCCTCCTACGCTGCTCTTGTACTTTTCCTAGCATTCACAGTATTCTCACTCTCCCTTTCTCTTCTCCTTTTCCCTCAGTCTCTTTCATTCTGGTCTCTTCTCTTGTTTGTCCTCCAATTTTTCCCACTCTTTTCCGGGTATATTTTTACCACTTACTCTCTCTCTCCCTCTCATTCGCTTTATCTTAGCTTCCACATTTCCCCTTTTCTCCCTTTTTCATCCTTCATTCCTGTATTCTCATCTGCTGTTACTCCTCTCTCTCTCTCATCGTCTTTTTTCCTTCTCTCTCTCTCTTTGCTCGCACTTCCACGCACAAAGGTCGTTAGGTTCGCGGAGTATGAATAATGAACACTGGCCGTCTACTGCTTTTGCACATCCAATATTCAGACCCGAGTTTGGATGATGCGGATCCTCTGTGTGCCGAGGGTGGGATTGAGGGTCTAAGGGTGTGGGTGGTCCAAAGGAGGAGGGAGGAGAAGGAAGAGGGAGGGGGAGGGAGGGAGCGATGAAGGACGAGGGAGGGAGGTAGGAGGGAGGAAGAGAGGGTGGTGGGAGGAGATGGCGGAGGAAAGGGAAGGGAGGGAGGAGAGAGCTGAGGACAAGAGGAGAGGGCGGAGGACAAGAGGAGAGGGAGTGAAGAAGGAGGGAGGGAGGTGAGGTTGGAGGAAAAGAGGAGAGAAAGGATATGAAGAAGAGGAAGATGGTGCGAAAAGGAGGGGACGGAGGAGGGAGGATAAGAAAGAGAGACAGAGGGAGTGGGGCAAAGCAACAGCAGTAACCCCATAACAAAGCGAGGCAGAGAGAGAGAGAGAGAGAGGGAGAGAGAGAGGGAGAAGGAGAAAAAGAGAATTAAACATTGGATTGGAAGTGCGCGCATTCACTCCCATTTTTTTCTCATACCCACGTGATCTATATACTTCTCGCTTTTAGTTTAGTTTAGTTTTATTTTATATGTGGTTTTGCGTCAGTTAAATTGCCTCTTCTATCGAGAAAGAGAAATAAAGTTAAAAAAAATTAAATCACACCAATTTCAACTAAAAAATCGACTTATTTTATAAAAGGTGTCTATCTGGTGTCCATAAGACGTCAGGATAGTAGCAGGAGTTTCCGCGGAAGTATTTTTGGAACGTTTTCCTCTTCGCGGGTTTTAAAACGTGAATCAGACTATGTCCTTTTTTATCCAGCATTGCTTTCAGGAACCATTATACGCGAATCCCCTTCCATACAACATATAGTCTCCACGAGTGAGATACCTCAATTCGTGACGGCAAGTTACCATGGTTTCTCTCTCTTCTTCGCTCGCGCCTCTCCCGCTTTCGTCTCCAGCCTCCATTCTCCCGTTCGGTTTTCCTCCATAAAACTTCCAACCGCTCGCCGGTATCGCGATCTTGCGTTCAACTGCCTCTCTACACGTCTTTTACCTTTCTCTTCCCAACTCGAATCTTCCCTATTTGCCCGACCTTAGGCCCTTTTTTCCATCCGCTGACCGCCGTTTTAAGTCCTTTACGACCTATTACCCCCTTCATCACTCCTGCGCATCCCCGCGCCATAATCTCAAAGTGTTGCCTTCGGTGGGCTTTCTATCTATGATCCGGTTCATTCCCTTACTTTCCCTCTGGTTACGTCATTCCGTGGCCTCTGTTAACCTCCTCTCAAACTTCTCCGGCAATCCGTTTCCGCTCTTCATCCTTTATCTCGTTTTCTGAGGTGCTCTCTCGACTCAGCACGAGATTCAAATTGAAATGCGGCGTGAAGTGCTATATTTTTATGCACGAGTTTTTGTTCGCTGATAAAATATTACGCAGGCGCATTTTATCGACAATTTCCTTAGATTTTTGCCCAGTTTTTATCCGCTCTGCGTTTAGTAAAGTTTATCTTAAAGACTGGCATTTAAATTAATATTTATTTTTAAATATCTTGAGTTCACTCTATTCACGATAATTAGTATAATCACAGAATTTCATCTAGATAAAAAGAAAAAAAATTGATGTGGCCACCCCATGACTTTTTCCATACCTGGAATATTTCTAAAAATTCCAAATAGATTACATAGTAATAAATATTTTAAGAAATTGCGAGAAAATTTTGACTATAAAGAACAGAAATAAACTCAAACCATAGCCTTCTGATATTGGATATAGCCACAAAGCTCCAACATTTTAGAAAAGAAAAAGGAGTGTTACTAAGACGTAACTAAGCTTCAATTGTTAACAATAGTCGTCCGTAGGTGGCGTGGTGGTGGCAGCTAAGAATATAAGATATCTCTTAAACAATACAATATATGGAAAATGTTTTCAAACAAAGATTGTAGTAAATTAAATTTCCTACAACTTTTATTCCCAACATTTTTGAATTTATCAAGTATTAAAGCAAATATTTCAAAATAACGGATAAGGTACAAGAGAAAACACCCACTTCCGGTTGACCGAGTTTTACCAAAAACTAGTCAGTTTTTCGACTTTTATAAAAATGTAAAATATAAATTTTCGCGTTGACCTGATTAATAGTTTTGAGTTTGAGCACCCACAAAACGCTATCACATACACACGCACGCACACACACCCACACACGCACACACGCACCCACGCACGCACGCACACACACAGACATCATCGAGAAAATGGTCAAAACGTGTTCAGGGGACCTCAAAACATCTATTTCCGTTGAAATCTCGAAGTCGATTTTTTTCATGAACACAATACTTTCTCCTATATATGGAGAAAGAAAAAAACAGTGAACCATTATGCGGTTGAAATAAAAAGACTGCAATTGTTTGAAACGGCTCCTCTCTATGGGATGAGGGCTTGAGTAACATGAGGTTATAATTAGTCCAATGTCATTCAAGCGAGACGAATAGTTTGCAGCGGTTTAATTGATACAAATCCTGTTTGTTAACAACTTGCTACCCACCTCTAAAAATACGGTCTTCTTCCGAGCTCAGTGATACTGAATGCGTGTTCCATTGCGGTCATCTGGATACTGTTTTTCTAATTTTCTAAGAATTAAATACATGTATTCCTTTCTTGTTGTAATTTATGATTTTAAAATTATACGTTTTTTCATGAGAAAAATTTGTCCCATACTTTTTAGCATGATGATTTTTTTTTAATTGCTAAAAACTCTTCTGAATTTTTAACGCATTACTTTCAATTATTATTATTGCACAATTCTCATTTTAATTGCATTTCTTAAAAAGCCACACATTTATATGTTTCACGCTTGTCCACTCACTGAATTGCCTTATTTGAAAGAGGCCACGATGAACTTTTATTCTCCCCATTTCTTCAAAAGGAAATGGCATTCTTCTTAAATTACAGACAATGTAAGAACCTTTAATTTATGACATTTTCTTGTCTTATACAAAATTAACGATCTATTTAAAGTTATGCGTCGTCAAGATAACGGTTCAATTATCTAGGTTCCGCGTTATCTTTGTTTTGTCATGTACGAATTATGTTAATTGTTTTTTTCCCACTTTGTATCGACACGTGTATTGCTTAAGCGTTAGTATGGATGTGAGAGAGTCGAGAGTAATAGTCTTTTGTCAATACTTTTGCCTTTCTTCCATCACTGTGTTCCGAAACGGCCGTTTTTTAATTTTCTTTCGACCCTATCCGAGAGAGGTTAACAGCGTAACACTATGACTATAAACAATTTTTTCTTCTCCTTCTTGAATAAAAATATCTGTTATAGCGGTTCACTCTTTAACTCCATCGATCCGTTATCTCTGCTGTTTCTGAATCGCGTTTTCGCCTTCCAAACAAAAAATTCCCTCTTCCTTAAGATTTATTTCGACCTAACAAATACATTTTCGCTCGCATTATCTTTATTTTCTGCGTCTTGCTTTTTTCTCCCAAAATTCATAAATCTCTAATGAAAAAAAATTTTTTATTCACGTTTTTAATTTTTTTACGCATTAGCCTCGTTTTTGTTGTTTCCACGTTGTCACCCTTCGTCGAAACACTCCATTTGTATTTTCGCGTAAATGAGGCGTTCTATTTCTTTTACCTATTTTTTAAAAATGTTTATCACGCCCCTGTCACGGTAAATCCCTTCGTCTTCGCCACGATGAGAGCAATTTTTTTTAGATTAAGATTAAATTTTATGCAGAGGTATTTTTCATATATTTTTTATCTCGATTGACGGGATTGTGTTATTTAGTTTATTATAAACTTATGATTACGAAATGAGAATTTATTGTTTTGCTAAATTCTTAGATATAAATAATAGAGATAGATTTTTAGACATGTTCCTTACATTTAAGTATATTTGAAAAAATCGGTGAATTAACTTCAGTCACTAAAGAAATAGAACCGCATAATCTTAGAATTAATTTTATCAAAACCTTTATTGAAATTTATAGGATAAAATTGTTAACATTTTATTCTATTAATTCAAGTATTAATTATATTCGCGAATCATTCATTTATATTGCTTCTTTTATCAGCTATCATTGACACTGACTATCCTATCACCAAATTTTCCGCAACAAATGCAAATAAATATATCCAATAGCTATTTAAAGATCTAACGGTGTTAAAAAGTAAAATTTTTAAGGATGCATCGGATGCATTTTTTTTCGATTTATTTATTTTTTTTGGCTTCCATACGAATTGGCAACCAATTTCAAACTCATCGATCTGCGATTAATAAAAAAATGCTCCGATTCTATTTTCTTCTCAATTAATTTTCTCGGCGTTTCTAATTTTTTATCCAGAAGGCTATTTCCGATAAAATTCTCTACGTCGCCATTATTTTCCCACGTGTTTCCCCGGCGCGTATTCCCTCCCACCCACTCCCGCCTGACATATTTATCAAGGCGGCATTATTAAAAAAATTGCAGCGACGTACTTCACCATTTCTATGGCTTCCATTGTCACACGGATAAACCCTAGGCGCAAGGAAACGGGACTCGCTGCGTCGCGCTTCTTTTTTTTTAATCCGAGCCGGACTCTTTGCGCGATTCCCTGAATTACGTCACTCGGAATTTCCACGTATTTCGCTTTTAGGAGAATCCGGATGATTTTTATGGCCCTCTATTCTCTCCCTCTCTCTCCCTCCATCTCCCTCCTCCCTCCCTCCCTCTCCCTCCCCCTCCCTCCCCTCCCTCCCCTCCCTCCCCTCCCTCCCCCTCCCTCCCCCTCCCTCTCCCTCCATCACCCTCCCTCCCTCTCCCTCCCCCTCCCTCTCCCTCCCTCACCCTCCCTCCCCCTCCCTCCCCCTCCCTCCCCCTCCCTCCCCCTCCCTCCCCTCCATCCCCCTCCCTCCCCTCCATCCCCTCCCTCCCTCTTCCTCCCTCTCCCTCCCCCTCCCTCCCAACCCCCCCGCCCTCCCCTCTTTCCCCCTCCCCCTCCCTCCCCCGCCTCCCTCCCCCACCCCATCCCTCCCTCTCCCCCCCCTCCCCCACCCCATACCTCCCCCTGCCCCCTCCCTCTCCTTCCCTCCCTCTCTCTCATCCTGCTACTTCTGTTGAGTGGTAAGGTGCGCGGCGTTAAGGGTCAGGATCGGCGTATGTCAGGGTGTGGGAAAGAGGAAAGGAAATCGTATCGTAACGAGGATAGGTGGGATTCTAATGCAAAGTGTTAGGATACCGGAAAAAGGAGGTCGATCGGAGGAAAGGGTTTTGAGGGGTTGGAGAAGGTGGTGGGTTGAAAGTCCGAAAAATATATCATCTCCCCTTGGAAACCGATACGATGGAGTTCTTTGTCGGCAAGAGCAGGGCAAACAGTACCAGAGGAGGATTTTTGCGGTGTGTCGGAACTTATTATTGGAAAAGGGGGAGCCCTCGTTGGCGAGAGAAAGGGTGGGGGTGGGGGAGAGAAAGGAAGGAGAAGAGAGAGTAGGAGGGAGGGAAGGAGGGAGAGAGGGAGGGAGGAGAGGGAGGGAGGGGGAAGGGTGAGAGAGCAAAGGTGAAGTTGGGAGAGTCGGATCGAAAACCCTTAACTTGTTTGCTGCGAATCGATATCGGACACGAGGCCGCACTTGGGGGAATATTGAGAGTGAAATACTTCGGTTAGCAAAATTTGAAACCACTATTAAGGTTATTTTCAGAAGTTGATTCATAAGGCTAACTATATAATAACATAATTTATAAGTTATAAATATTAATAAAAAATAAGTCAACAAAGCATTTAGGAAATGATAAGCATGTGATACATACGACGCAACATTACACAATTTCGGTTACACGCTATTGGAATTTCACCTAGACCGTCATAAATGTGGAATATAAATGAATTTATATAGATTAATCACCGTTTC
Organism: Tanypteryx hageni; assembly: GCA_028673005.1. NCBI lineage: Eukaryota > Metazoa > Arthropoda > Insecta > Odonata > Petaluridae > Tanypteryx > Tanypteryx hageni. The sequence goes on along the minus strand of CM054113.1, from coordinate 21,093,916 downwards.
GGATAGTTAATGAGAAAATGGGACAGTTGAATTAAACTTTTGTGTGAAATTGCAACTGCATGACATTATAATACAAAGGAATTTGAAATTTTTAATATTCGACTCGTATTTTCACAGAGAATTATATGAATTTAAAATTATATTTTTAACGAGTTTCACGTAAAGATAAATTGAAACAAGTATTTCTGTCTACTCGAGAATTAATCAACAGAATACTAATAATTGAACAAATGAAATTTCATGGATATATTTTCATTAAAACATGAAGGGAATAAATGAACCTTTTAAAAATATGGACGAAATCAGCTTTCCCAGGCGATAACTACTAAAGGGTAATCATATTACACCTTTTTATGACTTATTTTATTTTGGATCTCTTTCATTATTTTATTACTTATTTTAATGAAAGTATTTCCAATACATTTTAAAGTCTGATAATTACACGATTACACATCAGAATGATTTATTTTTACTAATTTACTTCCTGAAGAACAGAATTAAAAACTTTATATTATACTTGTGGAAATTATTATATGGAGGCAATTTTTAGATTCACAAAGCACAAATTGTTGAGCGTTTATAAAAATAATGAAAATAATAATCCAACAACGGCGTCTGGAGAGATATTTTAGAATCTACGTCATATTATAGTTATTATTACCACGCGAATGATTTTTAAAATCCTTTAAGTACTCTTATGATGCTGCCATTTTTAAGTGGCATTTCTTATTGCCCAGTAATGTTACGGGGATGGAGATATGTGTTACGAGAGCAATAAACTGACCGAATGTATCGTTTCGTAATGCATAGCGTGCAAACGCGAGGCCATGACTGCGTTGAATGCACATAAATCAACTCAAAGATAAAACATCGAGGATCGCTGATTTTTAATTTAACGATTTATACTTTATAAAATATATCGCGATTTTAAAGGCTCAAAATGAAGAAAAATGTTGAGTAAATCATACTAAATATATGATTTTTTTGAATAATTTCGCTGGGAAATTAAATTCTTTGCAGTGATGAGGTTGGCCTTTTGGAGATAAATTTGATACATATATATTGGCACTTAATTTACTGCATTTAAAATGCTGACACTGCAAATCGTTACCCTATGTGATCCGAAAGGCGGTGATAAATAATCTTACCATGAGAATATTCTGCATATATTATAATTCACACTTGTCTGGCTGTCATGATTTTTTGCCACCTACAAGCAGAGTTAATAGTTAGAATTTTCTATAAGTTTATGTGATCACGAAAAGTTTTATCATTATTTGCATAGGTACTTACAATATATAAGAATCAAAATTAACACAAGGTTGAAAATCCGAAATATTTCATTTTTTATAAAATCTTAGTGTTATCGAAATACGGGTTTTCTATTTTTGCACACATTTGTTTTGATGTTACCAGGAAATATAAATAGGTCGGAAAATTGTAAATGGGTAGAATATTTGATTTAAATTATTTTAAATCTTCATTAGGGTTTCATTTGAATGCCTTAGCAACGTCAACTCTTAGGAAGCGAGCTATTAAAAATTAGAATAGTGACAATTGTATTCATGTTTAAGATTAAATTATTCGGTATTTTCTCTGAAGAAAGGGGATACTGCATGTCGTGGTAAAGCATTGAATGTTAACAATTATTCATCGTGAAATATAATCAGAGAAATGTATATTTAATCTATGTTGCATTTGAAATGTAGTGTAGGACTGTGCAATTGCTGATCTTATCTTACCTTTGATAGTAAATAATCCTTTAATTGACGCCTTTTTCCACTAATATTTACTGATTGAGATATTCTGTATGAAATCAATACTAATGAAAGCCACAATAAAAGCGTGAAAAACGAAGAATTTGTTCAGTTGTAAAATATTAATCTCTGCATAACTTTCTACTGGCAAGAATTCTTGAAAGCAGTCGATTGACCTAACTTCATTGCCGCGGTCTTTTGAAACTGGGACATGTGTGCAATTTCTGCATTTATTATCTATAGCATTAAATTTGTTAGAATAATGCTTAGTTTTATCCTGCTGTGGTTATGAGCGGCGACCTTTTTTATATAAAAATGCTCTAGTGGAAATCATCAACAAATAGATTAATTTCATCAGTCCGTATTCCCTTGGATTTTTCTGTCAGTTTGCGAAGAGGAATGAACGATTGAATTGTAAAAAGAGATTTTTATTAAAAAGATTAAATTACTATAAATTTTCGAAGCATAAATCGAAGTCTTATTTTGTAACAAGGAAAAAATATTAGAACCATATTGCGATAATAATTTTTAAATAGACGATTTAAAATATCATCAGATAATGATTACACGATTTAACCATGAGGAAGCGGCGGGTCAAAACACTGACCCGTATGTTTCAATAAACTCCACCTGAAGTGGAGAACCACGAGAAAGCTACATTTCTCTTAGCTACGAAAGTGACAAAATTTTCGGTCGAGTCTCTCGACACCACCTTGGCTCATAATAAGGGCCAATGCCAGATGTTCGAGAATGCGGGTCGCTTGCTAGCAACAGTAGCTCTCTCGTAGATAGACGTGCGTATAATGTTCTCTAGGGTATTAGTTCACTTTAGATCCTAAGATTCTAGAAAAAGTCAATACCAGGAAATTATCCAATAATCTTGCGTTCAGGAATAAGCAGGCGAATTATTTTTATGCGGAAGTGGATGGCGGAATAAAATAAAAAAAAAGACTTGAAGAATATAAATTATTCCACCATTGTCTTTTATTTTATTTGTTGCAAACCAGTGCTTTAAAGTTGTTCTCAACCTCATAATAGGAGCGGAAGAAAAATAATGACTCTTCAGCGTCAATTATGATTTTTTTGAGGAAATTAACGAAGGGAAAAAAGTGAATTTTCTTATCGATGTAAAACCCCGAAGACAAGCTCCCTAAGTCCTGCGGGAAATTTGAATAATTAAAAAAAACCCGCTCGCTTTCCCCAAAGGTCCTTAATCCCATTAAAACACGGAGATTATGCGTACCTGGCCCTGCCAAAAGGAAGGCATGAATAGTTTAGGGGCCATCACCATCGGGGGAGGGGGGGGGATTTTGGGGGAGGGAGAAAGACGTGGAGGGTGTGAGAGATGGAGGGAGTGAGAGGTGGAGGGAGTGAGAGGAGAGAGAAAAAGGTGGAGGAAGAATATATAGAGGGAGTGAGAGGAGGGAGTAGAATGGATGGAGGGAGAAAGAGGTGTAGGGAGTGAGAAGACGTGTGAGTAAGAATAAGAGGGAGTGAGAAGTGGAGGGAGTGAGAGGAGGGAATAATTGGAGGTAGTGAGAGATGTAGGGAGTGAGAGGTGGAGGGAGTGAGAAATAGAGGGAGTGAGAGGAGGAGGGATTGAGTGGAGGAGGGAGTTAGAGGAGGAGGGAGGAAAAGATGGAGGGAGTGAGAGGTGGAGGGAGGAAGAGGTGTGAGAGTAGGGAGACATCGGTGAGAGGCAGCGCGTTAAAAGTGTCGCTAATCGCGCACATTGCGAGCAAAAAACAGAACGGGAGTAGAAGTCTGTCCGTGGCGGAGGATAATGCGAGCCAGATAATAAACACTTTCCCTTTGAGGAATTTGATTACTTGGAGATATAAATAGGCGTGATTGTTGACTCAATTATGAAAAGTTCCAATTAACCAAAGCGCTTTATAAATAGCAAACTATTTTATAGGGAATATTTATGTTACACCCATCGTGATGGATTCACTAGTAGAAATATAATAGTGTAAAAACGAAAGAATATAATTGTATTCTTTTAGGAGAATGTGCTTCTTTTATAAAAAGTCCAATTACCGCTAGAACCTATTTGAGAATAGAATGTCATTCATTTTCAAAAACCAATGCTAACCTAATGAAAAATTAATGTTATTTCTATAATTCATTTAAGAGGGATAAAAGATTGAGGCGAATTTTCTTTGCAGTATATTTCATCGATAATGAAAATATGCACGCTGTATTTTTAGTCGAGTAATTCGTAATCTTCTTCAACTACTTAATTTAAGTCATTTCTGACGAATTACTTCCCTATTTATTTTATAGATCGTATATTTAAATGTAATTACTTGGGCTCAATAGGTGCACTGAATGAGAACAAATACTTTCGACAAATGCAAGAATTGAAAAATGTAGTTCAGATTTAAATATATAGCTTTCATCTAATCTACTGTAATCCAAATTACTCCTAAAGTTATCAGATGGCCCTTTGAATCGAGTTTCAGTTACGAAGTTTCCTTCCTCGCTATATTCGTCGACATATGATTTTAATAAGATATTCCTAACTGACGTACACCTCTCGTTTAATCAAACTCTCTGTTGCTTCAAGAGTTAATTAAACAATATTGTACATATATTATTCCTGAAAATTTTTCAAGAAGCATATTTGTATTCAAAGTGTTCTGATATGTTTAGTTTCCGATTAAACTATTGTTGTCACGATGGAATTCATTACATTTAACATCAATATTGTTTATTGCTTTACGACAACATTTCGTAAAAGTAATTTTTAAAAATTTCCACGAGAATTAAAACGCTGAAATTTTGCCTTGATTAAAACTCGCATTTTGATAAGCTAGTTGGTTATGAGGAATTTATTGAAGTGGAAGAGATTGCATATTTTTATTCCGCTAGAATTTATTTTATCACTTTGCCGTTTGGCACCTCTGATCATTTTATCCGCAAACGATTTAATCGATAAATCCCGCGATGAGTGCAGTGTAATATACGAATTTCCGTGGAAAGCACGCGCACATCATATTACCAGTATTGAATATATGCAGCATTGAATTTACAAACACATTGCTTCCTGAATGTTAAATTATTCCAAGATATAAAATTTAATGGAATTTATAAATTAATCGGATGGCATCCTATACATATTTGAGTAAATTACTGAAAAACAAGTGAAGATATAATAATGAATTTTTATAGCCAAATTTTATATAGTTAATACTTTAATATGAATAAAATCTATAATCTAATTATGATAACCTATCTGCTTGCATGGGCGTAAAATGTTGCAAAAGTGTCTACCAGCTGATGAGTGTTGTGGGGGTCTCTATATTTAACCTTTAATCTTTTTACAGTTGAGAGAATGGCAGACAGAAGTAGAGAACTCCGTGGTAAACTTATTAAGGATGTTTGGTATATAAGTAGTAAGAAGTGAAATAGTATCTTTTGTTTCATTAATGAAAATACTGACTTATCCATTCGTATTGCTTAAAATCAACCAAAATATATTGCTAGTTCAGAGTAATTCAGCTTTAGATAATAGTAGAAGTGAAATTGTTGATCACCAACGAGGTTTTCGATAGCCTTATCATAGGGAAAACAGTTCTCAGAATAATACTAAATGAATAAAGATAAAAAGTTTTTAAGATAAATAAAAACTTAGTATCAATAAAAATTACTATAAAAAATTACAATTACTAGCAGAAATATCCCTTCAAAACACGTAGGAATGCTCGTATCAATACAAATCCTCATTAAAATAAAGAGACACATATATAGGACGATAATAATATTTAGGCACTTCCAGAAAAACGGCATACTCGACTTTTTTTTCTCGGTAGGATAATGTGCCAAACCGACTAGAAAAAACGAAAATCTGGAAAAAGTTCAACATTGCGGCCGCTAAAATTCAAAATTGTTTAAAGAAATTTTCAAGGTTTTTGTATTTCCGAATTTGCTACGAAACTGAAATGTTTTTTAGGGGTAGGATTTGTTAAAAAACGAACCAGGGATTATAGAATGTTTGATATTTTAATTTGTGTGGCCGTTAAAAATTCTTAAAGTTTAAAGAAATAGATAGACATTACGGGATGAGCTAGGAAGCTGAAATTTTCAAGTTTTTTAAAGAGTGGTGCATTTGCACAAATAAACATTTCAAACTCTCCATAAATATATTGCGGCGGCCGTTAAAAATGTTAAAATTTTAAACAATTATAAAAATATAATTTCACTTCTAGAAGTACTACAACTTTAAAATTTGGCAGAAATGTGTAGCAGTAGTACCACATAATGAAGAAAGTATAAAATTCTTAAAATTGCAAAGTTTGGGGATTGTTTTAATCTATTATTTTTACATAAGGGAAACACGAAAATCGCTGCGGAGTTGAAATCTTTAGAATTAAAAAAATATTTGTAATGATGAAATATCTGTCTGAGAAATGAATGTTTTTTCAAGGTGAGATGATATGCTTGCAGAAAGCAAGCATCTTCTACTAGTATGATATATATATATATATATATATATATATATATATATATATATATATATATCATTATATATCGACGTTTCTTACAGAGGAGGATATAACAGATAACATATAACATATATATAGGAGGATACTATTGTTTAGGCACTTCCAGATGAGCTGGAGATTCGAAATTTTTTTCTATGGTAGGTTTTTGTGCAAAACCATCTAGAAAAAACGAAAATCTTGAAAAAGTGCAACAATGCGATCACTAAAAATTCGCAATTGTTTAAACAAATTTTCAAGGTTTATGTATTTCCGAATGTGCTACGGTGCTGAAATTATTTTTAGAGGTAGGATTTGTAAAAAAACAAAAAAGATATTATAGAAATTTTGATATTATAATTTGTTTGACATTTAAAAATTCTTAAAGTTTAAACAAAGGTAAATGTTTAGACACTACTCTGCAAGTTAGCGAGCTGAAATTTATAAATTATTTAGAGTTTTATATATATAAACGAATAAACACTTCATTGCATCCATAAAATTATCGTTATTGCGCCCGTTGAAAATTATTTAATTTTAAACAATTAGATAAATGTTTTTATTTCTAATTGTGCTATAAATTTAAAATTTGGCAGAAATGTGTGGCATTATTAACTCAATGTGAGAAAAGTATAATATTCCTAAAATTGCTAAAATTAATGATTGTTTTACTCCATTATGTTTCCATAATGAAAAAACGAAAACCGGTCCAGAGGAGAAATCTTTAGAATTAAAGAAATATTTCTCATGATTAAATATCTCTCTGAAAAATTAATGTTTTTTCCAGGGTGAAATGAAATGCTTGCAGTATGCAAGCACCTTCTACTAGTATATGTGTGTATGTGTGTGTATATATATATGTATATATATCATTATATATAGACGTTCCTTACAGAGGAGGAGGAGGATATAACATACTAGTAGTTGGTGCTTGCATACTGCAAGCATTTCATCTCAACATAAAAAAACATTCATTATTCATATTTCATCATTACACATATATTTTTAATTCTAAATATTTCACCTCCGCAGCGATTTTCGTTTTTCCCACATGTAAAAATAATAGTTTAAACAATCCCCAAATGTTGCAATTTTAAAAATTTTACACATTCTTCATTATGGGGTACTGATGCTACACATTTTAGCCAAATTTTAAAGTTGTAGCACTCCTAGAAGTAAAATAATATTTTTGTAATTGTTTAAATTTAAATAATTTTTATCGGCCGCTGCATATCGTATGTGGTAAAATTGAAATGTTTATTTATGCAAATTTACTACTCTGTAAATAATTTGAAAATTTCAGCTTCCTAGCTCATCCCGTAGTACCTAAACAGTTATCCAATTGTTTAAACTTTAAGAATTTTTAACTGCCAAACAAATTAAAATATCAAAATTTGTATAATCCTTATTTCGTTTTTTTAAGAATTCTACTTACAAAATAAATTTCAACTCCGTAGCACATTTGGAAATACATAAACCATGAAAATTTGTTTTAACAATTGCGAATTTTTAGCGGCCGCATTGCTGCACTTTTTCAAAATTTTCGTTTTTTCTAGTCGGTTTTGCACAAAATCCTACCTAAGAAAAAAATTTCGAATCTCCAGCTTATCTGGAAGTGCCTAAACATTAGTATCCTCCTGTTATATGTATGTTATATCCTTCTCCTCTGTAAGAGTCGTCGATATATAATGATAACAGGAGGATATATATATATATATATATATATATATATATATATATATATATATAACAACTTACGGAAAAGGAAAGGTAAAATAGATATATGGATGTCAACAAGGTGTTGGGATGAGGAAACCCAGTGAGCACTCACCAATCAGACGACTTCAGGTTGGCGAGGCCCCGGGGATGTCGAAGCGACACACGTAAAATAACACAAAAACACAGAAACATCACAAACGTAAAGCTTTCGGAACTACTCCTTCTTCAGCTACAGAGAGAGAACTCTGTGTTTTTGTGTTATTTTACGTGTGTCGCTTCGACATCCCCGGGGCCTCGCCAACCTGAAGTCGTCTGATTGGTGAGTGCTCACTGGGTTTCCTCATCCCAACACCTTGTCATCCATATATATATATATATATATATATATATATATATATATATATATATATATAATTATATATCAGGAGGATACTAATGTCCAGCCCAAACTACAAGAGCTAGAGAGCTGAAAGTTTTAGTTTTAGTAGATATAATGGAGAAACCTTCAGATAAAATGAGACTTTGTACCTAAGTGATATGAGTTCGACCGCAGAAATTCCGAAAGTTGCGTTTTTTTCCCATAAGAAAAGCATTGCGCCATTTTTGTAAATTAATTATGGGTACTTGCCGGTAAGCTAGAAAGATGAAATTTTCAGTGTTGCTAGATGGCCGCAATATCTATTAGGAATTTTTGTCACTTTTACTTACGGTTTCTTGGGTTCGACTTCAGATGCCCCGGAAAATCTCCCATAAGTTAGCATGAGAAAAAGTTAGTCCAGTGTGTAGACCAATTTAATAAGTTTAGGAAGTTGAAATTTTGCAGGATTATAGAATTTTTCTCATAACCAACTTTAAAAATAGAAAATTTCAAAATTGTTAATTTATAGGTATTGTTTTAACCCCGTTTGTACATTAAAGTTTAATTATATTTATCTTGGAAACTATAAGCTGTAGGTTCGAGTTTTTGAAAACATTTTGTACCAAATTATACAAAGAAAAAAAGGAAATTTTGAAAAAGTTAAAAATGCAAACGCTAAAAATTCGCAATTGCATAAAAATATTTTTAAGTATTATGTATTTCCGAATGTACTATGAAGCTGAATTTTTTTTATTGGTAGACTTTGTAAAAAACGAAATAAGCATTATAGAAATTTTGATTTTTTGGGGTGTTAAAATTCTTAAAGTTCTGATATTTGCTTCAACTAAAGGGCAAAATAGGTGATTAGTTCGGGTCTATCGGAATTCACCTGGAGGCATAATAGGGCTGGAGAGAGGGAGAGAGAGGAACAAGGGATTAGCACATTCTAATGACTCGATCTCTTGTTATTTCGAAGCCTCTTGTTCGTCAACCCTTTAGGATTACCGCCAGGAGGATGCGAACTCCCGATCATTAAGTGAAAGCGAAATCGGGAGGGATTCCAAAGGTAGACGAGGAACTTGGCTGGAGAAATTATAGAGGAAGGGGGGGAGAATGGTGGGATAGAGAGAGAGAGAGAGAGAGAGGGGGTGTGGTGGAGAGAAGGGAGAAAGGGATGGAGTGGAAGAATATCAGAGAGAGAGAGGATGGTCCGAAATATGGAGGTAGAGACAGATAGAGGGAGTGCATATAAGGTGGAGGTAAAGGGTTAGCTCAGCATCCCCTAAATATCTTGGCTGTGAGTGTGTCCACGAGGATCTCTTCCTCCGTCCGTTTGACCCTACTCGAGGCAGAAGAAAGAAAGGAGAGAGTGCGTAAGAAATAACGTGACAATTGACATTGGAAAGTGGAAATTGTGAATTAAAGAAAGAAATGTGCAAATAATCATAAAAGTTAAAGGAGATGAAGCGGAGAGATAAGACTTCATTTTGCTTGGATCCGCCGAGACTGATGAATTGCTTACTTTCATTATTTGGATTCGAGAGAGTTTTTATTTTTCAGAGAAAATACATTTTATCACTATCACCACTTTTCAACTAAATTTAGTATTCAGTGCTGAACATAGGTCAACACGACCTTTTTTAAAATGCGGTTGACGAGAAACCTGTTTTTCTAGGTGGAGTAAATGAAAATATTTTTAGTGGTATTTTTAAAGTTATATTATAATTGTTATCTAAATCAGCGTATCTCAACCACCGGTCCGAGGGCCAGTATTGGCCGGTCCGTGATATTCAATTTTCCTCATAAAAGTTTTATAATGGCCTGCACTGGTTAATGAAAGTTAATGAAGTTAATGAAGTTGTCAAAGTGTAACAATGTCAAAAAGTTAGAAGTTTAAAATTGATTTTACTGGTCCTTGGTGGGTTATTCAGATAATACACAGGTCCGCGGTAAACTTTTAGTTATTACACCAGTCCGCGATGTTCATTCGGTTGAGAACCGCTGATCTAAACAGCACCAATGTGCATGATATGCGCTCGTATATCGTCTTTCATAGGCTTCATGGGCATTTATTATCTGTTACAATTTTACTTCTTTATTTGCATGATGTTAACCGGTGCCGTGGTAACGATTTTAGTGGCCCAGGACACAACGTTATTTGGGGTCCCTGCGATAATTTCCATAAACTCTCAAAAATGAAATAACAGAAAATTTCAAGATTCGTATTGATAATAAATATAGTTAAAGTAAGCATTAAGTCATAGATGAATGAAATATTTCGTTTCTATTAGAATTAATTTCGTTATTAGATATAATTATGCATTTCCTATTATATATATATATATATATATATATATATACGTACCATAGTAATAGTTTGTGAAAATGAATAGGAAAGATACTTAGGAACATGATTGTGTCATTTTTCTTTTAATTTTCAAATTTTGAGAACATTTAGTACCTCTATGGAACGTTAACCGTAACAGATATGGTAAAATTGATAGCAAAAATGAATTCGGCAGGTCAAAAACCTTACAGATACACAAAAATAACCACATTGTGGTTCATAATAAAACAAATATGATTTTTGGCCAGCTTTCTTGATTTGGAACCATTGTGCGTTGTAACGTTGGAAAAATAAACTAATTTTGATGCGATTCTGTTTCGAGTGACGTATTTCTTAAATTGTTATTACTGGAAACGAAGAACAGAGATTGCTATGAATATTTTGTCTCTAAATGATAATAAGTTCCTCTTGAAAGGCTATGCTTACTTTTCGAATTATTTTTCAGGGAAGGAGCATTCCTAGTAAAGATATCTGCTTTCGTTTCGTCCGAAATGGATAACGGAGAGTTAAAGTTAAGAGATACTACCTTTTCCTCGAAATCATCGATTCATGCATTTGGAGTTGACAAACAACTGTGTACTATTGCAATAGAAGATTGAGTCCTTATACACATGGCAAACCATATAAAATCATTCGGCGGGCACATCTTTCAAAAGACAATAATATTTCTGAAACATGTCGATTCGAGTTCTTGACAAAAAATTTGTCGAAATCAAACTGACTGTATGACTACACTTCATGTGTTTGGGAGCTTCCCGTAAAGTCGGGGCTCTGTTCCAGTGCCCAGTGGGCCCAAGTCTGCGAACGCAATTACTGGAAGCTTTGTCCGTCCATTCGTCTGATTTTTACGAGATTTGGTGCGGGAAATCTACGCTACACTGTCGAGAGAATTTAATTTTGTATCATGTTTACTGACTTAAAGAATTATGTTTTTGATAAAACCGTTCTACAACTTATTGCTTGTGTCCAACGTGGAATTTTCAGTCGTTGGCCTTTCCTAAGACCTTAAATTATAACAATTATTGGAGAAAGGGCCAATACAGGATTGAATTTCGTAATCAATTCAAAAATCGAATCTTTCCTTTTTTTGCAAAATTGCGAAGAACACATATGAAAAATGTTTTGCTCCTGTACATGGTGTCACCTTTCCATTCTTGTTAATGTAATTCTATCACAATAGATCATATGGCTGATACTTTTCGTATGACATAAACTATCAACGCCTATATGTTTATCAAGAGATATTTTATTTTGAAAAATGCGTGAAAATATGATATATTTAAAACGTCAAGTGATGTATGTGTAAACATCATGATGCGAATAAAATGTTTAAAGTCAAAGTTTTGGAGTATTCTGATGCGAATACACAGTAATTTTATCTAATTTAACCTATAAATAGAATTTTTAACACTGTTAACAATTTTAAGTTTATTGAATTTACCATTGCATTTATTCAGTCAGTTTCAGAGAATTTATTCAACACTATTAATTTTAGAGGAAAAAATGCAAGAGAATAATAAGCTAACGATTCCGCCTATGTGAATACTGCTGCGATGGAAAACTTATGTTAAATTAATATAAAATTAATTAGAAGTACTTTAATAAGAGTGGTGGAAGACAATTGAAAGTGAGTATTCCTAATATGTTTAACAAACTACCCAAGGAATTACAAACACTAAATAGCCAAAGAAAAGTTAAAAAAATATTAAAGATTAGCTCCTTATTATAGAGTATTCATTGCTCTAATGGTATGTTAACAGGCATATGTTTATGTGTGTAAGTGTATATATGTAATGATATATATATGTGCATGTGTATATGTACGATATATATAAATATGTTGATATATGTGTATATATAATTTTAAACAAGTTATTAATTATGAGGAATATTAAATGGAAATGTTATTTAGTGAAATATTGTTTGGTAAAAAGGAAAATATTTATATGTACGTGTAGAGTGTGTAATTATAAAAAAACTAAAGACCGGAACCAAAGGGGAAATTGGCACCTACAGACGAGCCTATGGCTCTGTAGGACCAGATCAAGTTTCCTCCCTGAAATTTGTAATGAATTCTTTCTTAATTTGTAATAATTTATGCAAACGTATTCCTAATAATAATAATAAAGTTGAGTAAGTTGTAAAATAAGAAAAATTAAAAAACATTTTGTATGGAGGAAGTGTGCAACATAGAAAAACAAAATCAATATGTTTATCGTAGATATGGAAATCAGCGCTGTCACAATAAAAGTGATAAAAAAAAGTTCTGCTACCAGAAAATTTGAAAATTTTCGAGGGACTGAACTCAAAGGTCGATGTCTAAAGTTATAAAAACTTAAAGGGTTGTTCGATACCAATCCTAGAATGGGACACACTAAAGGCTAATAAATGTACTCCATTTACCAAATCGGAGTTATTTGTCATTAGAATTGATTTCATCCTGGGGAAAAATTTTCCTACTGAATTTATGTAGTGAACGCGAATTAAAAAACTGAAAGTAAAGGGTGTGCTTTGACAAGAAAGAAAGGAAAGAATAAGAAGAGAAGTACTCGACCTACTTGTATATCCTTTGTTCTGAGAGAAACGCATTAAATCACGCTTTCTCGTTCCCGTGAGCGACATACAGCTAAATTAACGTTTAGATTAATATACTTACATCTAACGAAAGTGGAAATCGAGTCTCCCCAACCTGCAATCAACTTCCCTTATCAAAACTCGATCACGGATTTGCTTCCTCGCTTGTCTTTCTCAGCTTTTATTTGGATCAGTCGATTCAAACGCATCTTGATTGTATTACCTTTAAACCCTTCGAAGTTTCGGCCTTCTTTAAGCCCGTGTCTACTGAGTAAAATTGCCGTGATGCCAGCGTAAGGAATGATTACGGGAAAAAGTGACGGGTTAACGTCTTCTAACGTGATTGCATTAATGTGCCTGCAAAGCAACGGCACGACAGGTCGGAACAACAATATGTATCGTTTAAGAGCTTATGACGCAGGGACTTTCAGGAAATGCGTTGAAGAAACGGTTTCATCACAGAACTTCAGCGGTGTTAGTCATTCGAACCTTTCCTTTTTGTCACCAAGTAATGCATTTTTTTCTTCTTCTTGCCCTTCTCCTCTGTCCACCCCGTTTCTGCTTCTGGACGTGGACTTCCTCGAACTTTTCCGTCCGTTCCAATTTTCTCATCCATCATTCATTCCGCATTTCCTGTTATTCTATAAAACAATTTTTACGTTTCCCTTATGGTTTTATCATTTCTTCAATTCCTTTGTAATTTTCGTTCACGTTACAATGTTTTAAGTAACAGAATTTTTCTTGTAGTCACCTCTCGGACGAAGGTCCAAATTCCTTACTTTATTATTACTATTGGAGTCGTTTTTTAACCGCTTCTTTCATTTAGTTCCTTTAAGCCCTTATGTTTGTAATGCTTGTGTTTTTAGGTTCCTTGTAAGTCTGTCTGTCACTTATTTAATCTCTTTAACCGTTTTTGATTAAATTTAGTGTGAGGGATCGTCATTAATTATGACAAATATGACTTTGGGCTCTATAATTGAATTAGAACTTCAAATTTACATAACGTACCAATATAATATAGTTAAGAATATTTTTGAAAACTCGGTGCATTCCATTTACGGAATACAGTTTTCCTTGTTGTTTGCTTTAAGTTGTCGTCACTCCACTCGGAGTGACGAAAAATTAATTCGTTGCTTGGTATTGGTCTTGGTGGTTCTTTAAATTAGAATTTCTTTCATTTTTTATCAAAATAACATTCCATTCCCTCTAATATGTTTTTAACTTAATTTTAAATTTCGCTTTTAGGAAAAATTGACGCATTAAATAATCTATTTCTATCTCTAATTAATGTTATTTTATATCCATAAGAACATTTAAAATAAATAAGACGGTCTTGGTGGATAAAAAACAGCCCCTTGCTGTTTTTTAGATAAAGGAAAACCGCTAAAAGCGAGACAAACATTTTCCATTATCGTTTGTGATTCCGAGTGTAGTCCATTGGACCCTCGGAGACAAATGGTTTTCGAGTATGTTGAGAGAGCCCACTCGCATTCCTTTTGGCAAACATAAGGCAAAATTGTTCCTGTTTCCAATTCTTAAATTTACCCTGTAGCAATCCCTTCCATCAAGGCCACTCCCTCTTTACCGTCTCTCTCTCTCCTCTCTCTCACTCTCTCCCTCTCTGTGTCTCCCTCATTTACTGTCTTCCTGTATGTAATTGACAATGGATTAGATGGAAGAAGAGACTGCCTAGTCTCAATCTCGCCCAAATAAAGACGCATATTTATCTATCTATCGCCCTCTCTCTCCCTCTCTCTCTCCCTCTCTCTCTCCCTCTCTCTCTCCCTCTCTCTCTCCCTCTTTCTCTCTCTCTTCCTCTCTCCCTCCCTCTCTCTCTCTCTCTCCCTCTCTCTCTCCCTCTCTCTCCGTCTCTGTCTCCCTTTCTCACTATTTCTTTCCTCAGCATCTTCCTCTCCTCCCTATATCTTTCTTTCTCTCATTCTATCTCTAAAACTCTCTTCCACTGCGTATAACTCTTCTCTCCCATTTCTTTCTCTCAGTCTTCGTTGTTCCTTCTTTAGCCGTTTCCTTTTCATTCTCTCCGAATTTCTTACTGTAATCTATTTCTCCTATCCCAATTTCCTTCATTTTCCTCCTTTCTCAAATCCCACATTCCACTTTATCTTTATTTCTCATTTTATTTATCTTCTCTCGTTCCTTTTCTCATTTCATTATATATTTTCGTCCCTTTTTTGTTTCTCAATTACCATTTTCCTCTCTCTATCTGCACTGTCCGTCGCACTTCCATTCCATTTCCCTGCACTTACTTTTCTCCCATTCTCTAAAATGTCCCATCCCCTCCCCCCAATCTCCTTTCCCCCTCCCCCTCTCCCACTCTCCTTTCTCCCCCCTCTTCTCCCACTCTCACTCCCCCTACAACTTCCACTCCCACTCCACCTCCCACTCTCCCTCCCACTCCCCCTACCCTCTCTCCCTTCCCATCTCCCTTCCCCTTCCCCCTATACCCCCTACCCCTTCCCCCTACTCGCTCCCCCTCCACATTTCCCCTCCACCTTCCCCCTCCCCCTTTCCCGTTCACCTTTCCCGTCCCTCTTTCCCGTCCCCCTTTTCGCCCCCCTTTCCCGTCTCTCTTTCCCCTCCCCCTTTCCCCTCCCTCTTTCTCGTACACTCGTTTTTTCTCCATAATCCCCACTCTGTTCCCGTCTCACCGAAAATCCCTTCTTCCCTCAACCCCCTACTACTCCTACTCCTCAGGCCAATTCTCCTCATTCCCTCTCTCTCCAATTCCTCTTTCTCTCCTTTACTTCCCTTTTACCTCCGCCAAAAAATTCATTCTACATCTGATGACGATTCATTCTTCATCCCTATCCCCTTCCCAGTCCATCTCTCTCTCTCCCTCAACCATTACTCCCTCTGCCGCCAAAACCTCACGATTACGTACTCAAGCGCGATAAACCAGCTGCCGCAAAGGGGCAGATAGCGCGTTCGTCGCTTCTCTCTTTCTTCTCTCTCTCTCCATCTCTCTCCTAAATTTCTCTCTTCAATAGGAGTAGATAGAGGATTATTCGAGTGGTAAAGTGCGAGTGGCATAGGGGACGAGCGGTTCTGTCCTTGGTGGTGAGTAAAAGGAATGAGGGGAAATGGAAGGCGTGTTTGGCGGTGACGAGTAAAAGAATACGGAGCAGGCTAAGGAGGAGATCTGGAGTGAAGTGAGAGAGAGAGAGAGAGAGAGCGAGGAGAAGGGGTATTTGGTGGGAAGGACCATGGCAACGGAACGAGGACCGGAGGACAAGAGGGAGGGAAAATTAAGGAAGGGGTGCGGCGAGAAAATGCGCAAAGACACTGGAGGACTAATGAGAAGGACCATGTTGATACGTCGAAATTGCCAAAGGAGGAAGGGATAAAGGGAGGCAAGGGAAAGGAAGAGAAATAGATAAGGGCAGTGAAGTAGGAGAAGGAACGAGTTTAAAAAAATCTCGAAAAGTCCGCGCTCACGACTGGATTTTTAAATGAAAGGGAAGCAGTTGATAAGACGATGAAAACTGATTCGCATCATACTAACGTGATTGAATTTTAAATCTTCGTTCATTGTTTTTTTAAGGAAGGAAAATATATAATTTTTTTAAAAAGCCTAATGAGAGCGATTCTGTATTCTGTAAACAGATTTCAATAAAATTTGCTACATATAATTTTCACATAAATACATGACCAAAATGACATATTTTGAAGGAATCAACTTAGCAGGGGTGCCAAAATTGCAAAATAAACTTTTCAGTGATTATAAATATGGAAGGAATTGGCTGAACCGATTTCAACGAAATTTTGCATAAAGGAGGTGTGCAATTGAAATAAACAAAATCATATGTTTAGCATAGATATCAAAAACACGGCTGCCACGATATAAGTAGTAAAAAATTTCTTTTTTTTAAGTATTTGTGTTAAATTGTCCATATCAATTTTAACCAAATTTAATATTTATCATGTACATACATATACATGCCAAACCATATTAGCATATTTGGACCGGAACAACGAAACAGGGGTGCCACACATACAAATTGAATTATTTCAGTAATTACGGATTTGGAAGTAATTGGCTTAACGGATTTAAACTAAATTTTGTATATAAGAGTTGTACAACATACAATAATGAAATAAAGATGTTTAAAGCGGAGCTAAAGATCAGGGCAACCACAATAAAAATTAAATTATATTACTTTTACACGTATTTCTAGAGATCTCTGACACCATCTGACCCATTATGGTATATATAATCTTCATATAAATAAATAGCCAAAATAGCATGTTTCAAACGGGTCAACTAAACAAGGCTACGACAATACCAAGGTTAGGATTATTCTGTAACTATGAATTTGGAAGATATTGGCTGAATGGATTTTAAAAAATCCATTGTATGGCGATTAAAGAATGGGAAAACGAAATGAATATGTTTATAACAGACCATAATATCAGGGCTACTACAATATTAGGAAAAATAATTTTCTGATTGCAAAGCAAATACATTATTTTAAGATTATACTACGTAGGATTTGACGATAAGCACATTTGAACCACGGGAAACCCACGTACATCACCAGGGCCGGCACGTGCACGGGTGCAACGTGTGTACCGCACACGGGCGGCCGATAATTGGAGGCGGCCAACAAGAGTTTAGGTGCTTCCTCCGACAAATTGAGGTGCGGTTCACCCGGTGCTGAATTGGATTTAGTAATGTCTGAGCACGTAAGACGCATGAAAAATCAGAAGAAGGTACTTTGCTCATATTTAGGGCACGTGATTCAAATAAAATTAAATCTCATTTCAGAGAAAATGATTGAAATGATTTTCGACATGCATAGAAAAGCGAGGTATTTTCAATAATCCTTGACTCTGCCATGGATGTAAGCCATACGGAGGAAATTACCGTAGTAATCCGTTTTTTATAAATTAATACCGAAATGAGAAGAACTGAGCACTTCCTTGGGTTTAACCCAATCACGGAATCAACTGGAGAATGTTGAAAGATTTAAATTTAAATGCTCAGGACATCAGAGGCCAGGGTTACGACAATGCTGCCAATATGCGTGAAAAAAAGAATTTTAGATGTCAATTCACGGAATTTTTTTGTGTCATGCGCTTCTCACAGCCGAAATCTTATGATCAATGGTGCGGCAAAGGTCGCCCTCGAAACTGTAGAGTTCTTCAATGTTGTGCGGTATTTATATGTTTTTTCTACATCTACTCAAAAGTGGAGCATGCTAAAGGGAAAATATTAAAAAAATTAACATTGAAACGAGTTTCAGAAACCAGGTGGAAAAGTAGGATAAATGCAATAAAACTACTGAGATTTGAAATAGCAGAAATTTACGATAGTCTTACCGAGTTGAATAATGGAACAAATGTAGACATGACCGCTCGCTACCAGGCCCAATGTTTGGCTGCAAAATTTCAGAGCTTTAAATTTGTATGCTCAGTCGTTATATAGTACGACATTCTATCTAAAGTCAGTATTGTTAAATAATTGCTGCAGAAGCCGAAGCTAACATCAAAACTTGCATTGATCTTTTAAAAAATTTAATCGATTTTTTAAATGAAAAGCTTTCAGATAAAGGGTTTAAAGAGTACTTAAGTCAAAGCAAAGATTTAGCTGCAACCAATCGCTGTATTTGAACCAGTACGTGTTTACCCGTACTGGCGGGTACCATTGCCAGCTTAGCTATAAATGGTTATGCTATTGTTAGAAAAACTAGCTCATTTTTTGTTCGATTGCCTAGATGGCAAATAAATTTCCCTCATTCCAAGCGGGGTCGCTTGTTGGGAGGGAGGGATTCCTGCGAGTCCAGGCTGGCAATGGGGCGCCTATAGCGGTCCCACCACCTAGCCCGGATCTCGCCGAGCGCATTCACCTCTCGGTGCTGGGAGGCTGCCGCCTTCGCGTAGAATTCCCTGGACATCCTTGGCAAGAGGATGTCCAGTGATTCCACGCTCCCGTCTTCGTGCAACCGGCTGACACTTTCGTATCGGGTACGACCGAGTATCAGCCGGAGTGCGATGTTCTGCACGACCTGGATCCTGTTTAGGGTGGTCTTGGGCACTCCGGACCAAACCGGAGCTGCGTAGGTCAAGACTGGCCGTACGCAGCTCAGGTATAGGCGTCTCCGAGTGTCGGCCGACAAGGCGCGGGAGCAGAGGATGGGACGAAGTCTCATCAGGGCCCCGAGCGCCTTGCGGCGGACGCTTTCTACCTGAGACTTCCAAAGAAGCCTCCGGTCTAACACAACGCCAAGGTAGGTGACCTCTTGGCTCCAGGGGATTACCTCCCCCATCACCGACAGGTCGACTCCAGGCGGCGCTCCCCTTCCAGGGTGGAAGATGACCGCTCCTGTCTTGGAAGGGTTGACCGCAATGCGCCATCGACGATACCAGGTGGCCAGATCGTCGACGGCGCACTGCAGATTCTCAAATGCCGCGTACTTCTTGGTCGAACGCGACAGGAGCGCCGCGTCGTCCGCGTACAGGGCGAGGACTGTGTTCCACCCAAACCCCCTAGGGGGGTCGTGGGTGTAGACGTTGAAAAGAATTGGCCCCAGGACGGATCCCTGCGGGAAACCGGCGCAGATTCGCCGCAGTCCCGATCCGACCTGGAGCCAAAACACACTGAATGTCCTGCCCTTTAGGTACGACTGCACAAGTCGCACAAACCAGACTGGCATCTGGAGTCGAACCATCTTCAACAGGAGCGCACAGTGCCACACGCGGTCGAAGGCCTTCGATATATCAAAGAAGGCCCCCGCGACCGCTTGCTTCCTGTTGAAGGCGTCGGTGACGAAGTCGGTCACTCTACCCAGCTGTTGGGTGGTGGAGTGCCCCTCACGGAAGCCGAACTGTTCGTCCGGGAGAATATTCTTCTCCCGGAGGATGACGTTCAGTGGCTTCCAGAGCAGACGCTCAAAGATCTTCCAGAAGCCAGCCAGGAGCGAGATTGGCCGGATGTCTCCGGGACCAACCTCCGTCCCCGGCTTCTTCGGGATGCACACGATCTTTGCCCTTTTCCAGGCAGACGGGAAGTATGGAATCCTGACGCAGCCGTTGTAGACGGCGGTCAGGAATTCTATCGCTGCGACGGGGACCTGCCTCAGGACGACGTTGGGGATACCGTCGTCCCCCGGAGCCCTCCTCAACCCGAGACGGCGAACCAGTGCCACGACTTCGCCGCTCGTGTATCGAGGAAACTCCGCCTCAGGCATGGGGTCCCGGTCCAGCGAACCCAGCACCGCTGCGATGTCCTCTTCCACCGCATCCGAATATGCAGTGGCCGGATTGGGACAGAAAACCCCCTCGAGGTACTCTGCCATCAATCCGGCCTTCTCTTCTGGGGAACTCGCGACGCAGTCCCCCTGTATAATAAGGGGATCGCGCCGCTGAGGTCCGCACAGCCTCGAACAGGTCTTCCAGACTGAATGGTCCTCCAGGCTCAGGGTGCGGAGATGGTTCTCCCACACGTCAGAGCGGACGTCTTGCAACATGCGCCTGACGGTCCTGGTCAGACCATCCAGCTGGATCCTGAGACAGAGAGTCCGATGGCGCTGCCATTGCCGTCGGACGCTGTTTCGCCGGGTGATGGTTTCCCGGACGACTCGAGGCAGGGCGATGCGGATGTCCCGGGCGTTAACCACCTTAGGCACCGCAGCGTCCATGGCCTGTTGGACAGTTGAGGTGATGAGGTCGACCATCCGGTCTGCCTCATCCCTCGTCTCAGGCGGAGTCGGCACGACCGGCAGCCTTTCCGCGATAAATTCGCGGAAGTACTGCCAGTCGGCCCTCGCGAGGTCCAGACGCTGCGGTGGTGGGACTCGCACAGGCGAGTTCCCCAGAAGCAGCAGGGTCGGATTATGGTCAGAGGACAAATCGCAGAGTGAATGCATGCTCAGGGATGCCCTGACGTTGCTGACAACAGCAACGTCAAGGACATCCCCGGATGGCAGAAATGTTGCATCTGTGGGGGCCAACACTGTCAGCCCCTCTTCGTCTGCCAAGTCCCGCAGTCTTATGCCCCTCGTATTGGCGACCCACGAATGCCAGCTGGCATGCTTGGCATTCAGGTCGCCGATGACAATTGAGGGGCAGCCGTCTCCGACGAGATACATGACCTCGTCCGGGTCCCACAATCTCCCAGGCGGATAATATGCCGATGAGATCCTGATCCACCCGGAGTCGGTCAGCACGTCGGCAGACACGGCCTCCATCGATCTGTATGTTCGCTCCCGACACGGGCGATGCCTCACAGATCGACGGATCAATAATGCAGACCCACCCCGCCCCTGGCCCCTGGCTGGCTGGCCGGGCCTGTCGGCACGGTAGATCAACAAGCCAGGTATCTTCCAAGAGTCCGATGGGCGGAGATGGGTCTCATTGACTGCGGCCACGATGGCGTTCTTATCCTGCAGGAACGCACGGAGCTCCTCCGTCTTCTCTTTGACTCCCCGTGCGTTCCATTGGATAATTACGGAGCACCCCCTAGTCGCCATTATTAGGCGACGAGGAGCGCTCCTTTACCAACTCCTCCAGCAGCGAGAGGAGGAGTCGTCCGGAGGTCGAGGAGATGTATCTCCTCAACGACCTACAGATCATTGCCACCGTGGTCCAGAAGTCTGGGTCCTCCTCGGACCCAGCTACCTCTGGCTCGACATTTCGAGGCAGACGAGTCTTGGGTGGTGCAGCACCCCTAGGCGGAGGCACCACTTCCGTTGTGTGGACGGCGGGGACCGTCCTCGCGGCAGCCTTTTTGGGCGGTTCGGCCATGGGGGTCGTGGTCGTGGCGGGGCCGTCAGCAACGGCCGCACTCTCCACTTCCATGACCGAATCGGCCATCTGTTTCTCCCTCAGCGCCTGTTCTTGGGCGGCCCTCCTCCTTTGCTTCCTCAGGAAGGTCTTGGAGGGAGGAGCCGCTTGCTCCCGTTGCTCGGGGAGAGCGACAGGTGGCGCCACGGAGGGCGACCCCGAAGAAGAAGGGGCGGGAGCTGGGGCAGGTGCAGCAGCGGGCCGCTGAACCTGCACAGGGGCAAGGGCCGAAGGAGTCGGTCCCTTGACCGCGGTGGAGTAGGACCGCGTGGCGGTCGCCTTCACCGCGAGAGCTGACTTGGCCTTGATCAGAGCCGGTGTAGATTTGGGTGCCGGTTTCGGCACCTTCTTCTTCTGGCCCTCCTCGTACCTTCCGAGCGCCACAAGGTATGCAGGGCATTCCTTGTACGAGGACGGGTGATCGCCCTCGCAGTTGGCACATTTAGCAGGCTCGTCGGGTCGCTTGGGGCAGTCAGCTCCCTTATGCGGACCCGCACATTTGAAACATCTGGTGTCGCATCGGCACGCATGCGACATGTGGCCGAACCGCTGGCAATTAAAGCATGTCAGCGGCCCTCGACTGCCGCGGAAGTGCTCGACCTGAATCGAGCATCGGCAAACCTTTTTGATGTCGTTCGGGAGAGGAGCTCTGGGAGTCCTCTCCACGTTGACGACGAAGCGACCGATGAGGACCCTTTTGCCGTCCTCCATCGCCGTCATCTGCCGGACGGTCCTGACCACGAACCCCTTCGCAGTCAGGTCCGCCGACACGTCCTCTGCCGTGTAGCCACGGCCAACCCCCTTCAGGAGAAGGCGCATCCCCTGCACCGACTCCAGGAGCTGGGTGTGATACTGGACGCCAGCGTCGTCCAGCACCTTTGTGGCAGCCCTGTGGTGCTCCGCCGAATGGACCACCACTCTGGTGGAGGCCCGACGGACCTCCAGCTCATAGTCATCGCCAATGACCTTACTCAGCTCATTGGCGATGACCTTATGTGACACGATGCCGTACACCACTATCGGTGATATGCGCAACCGTGTCCTCGCTCCTCCGGAATTATTTCCGGCCTGACCTTTCTGTTGGGCCTTTCCACCGGCCCCGCCGTTAGCATTCGAGGAGGTCTTCTTCCTCTTTGCCCTGCGGCAGGTAACCTCCGTGAACCCTCCCTCTTGGTCAGGGCTATCCTCGTCGGACGAGGCGAGGATAGATGCCGAGCGGTCGGCTAACATGGCGTCAGCGGGGCCAACGTCCTTCTTAGCTACTATTTTTCGCTTGCCACGGGCACCCTCCGTGGCCTCCATCGCCTCTGGGGCTGTGGATTTATGGCCCTGTAAAGGGCCGTTTTCCCTAGCCACACTCGAAGCCCCCGTTGCCCCCAAGCCTGATGCGGAGGAGGACAGAACATCCTCCACACTGCCCAGGGGGACAGAGGCGCCGACGACGGCGACATTTCCCTTCGCCAGAAGGGGAGCAGAGCTGTTATTTTGCACTCCTTTATTAGAGGCCCGTGCAGATTTTCCCCGCTTAGCTTTTGGATTTGCTTCTTCGGCCTCCAGGGCGGCAGCAACTGGAGCCGATTTAGCCAAGTCCACTAGCCCTTGCGGGGTGACTTTTCCGAAGCCGCTGGGCGGCTCGACCCGGTCGATTCGGAGGCTCCCTTCGTCAAGGGCAGCCGAACCAATAAGCCCGCTCGGGCTGTCAAGAGCTTTCTCCGGCCTTGCCGGAGTCCCCAGAGACGAGCCGCTAAGCGGACGCGACCGAGAAGCATGGAGGCCCCCTTCTTGAAGGGCAGCCGACACCGTTGACCTGGTAAGGTCCATGGCCATGTTGGCCAAAAATATGGGAGAGGCCCTTTTCAGGGCCACGACCAGCAAGAACTAGCCCAGGCGGCTAGTTCAAGCAGCTCGGAGACTGCCAAGTGATAAGAAGGGACTAAGTTAGCCTTCCCTTGGCAGCCACGACCCAAAAAAACAGCGAAAAGTCGCAATTCACAGCAAAGCCGCACTCGGGGCTTTCCGCAAACAGTTGACAATCGCAAAAAAATACTCGTAAGCACGTTGTGCGTGAATTTTGATGGTACTAATCAGATAGCCAATCAAAGTTCGGGACTCTCAGCGAGCATCCTGCAACCAGTGGCGGACCCAAGGGTAGTACGATGGGGGCGATCGCCCTCCCCTTATCTGACCTTATTGGCCTCCTCTGGGTGCATTCTAAAATTCATTCCGCGCAACATTCCCTGTTTCTCCACCGAAATTTATGTCTGTATGACAAGAGAAAGATAGATACTGATGAGGAAAGGGAATTTCAAAAGTATGGTCGTCGGCAGAGGGGAAATCAAGAGGGGGCAATTGGGTCCGCTCTAGGCTGCAACTATTGAGGTGGAACCAGACTTCCCGGAAACAAATACGTTTCAGGAGAAAGGCTAGGCCATTAATTTTGAGCATGTTAATGAACCAATTAGAGATTCACAAAGAGATTTCAAAGTAAATTTTTATTTTACAATTTTGGACAACTCTAAAATCACTGAGTGAAAGACTCGAGATACTTCAGCAGCATAACGAAGCGTTTGATTTTCTGCATAATTTTTCCGATTTGAAATAGGACAGCAGTAATAAAAATAGAAGAAACTGAAATTTTACAGGCAAAACTTTCTAAACATGACAAAAGTGAAAGTGACATTGCCGCAGTAGATCTGATGAATGAAATTGATGTTGCAAGATATGGTGCGGTTTAATATGACTCAATTGGAAGTTTTAAATAATTTGTTGGAAAATGATTTGCATTTAGTGTTTCCAAATATCATAGTCACATTAAGAATTCTGTTAACACTGCCAATGTCAGTAGCGGGAGGTGAAAGGTCATTTTCTAATTTAAAAATTATAAAAAATTATTTTTGGCCTACAATGGCTCAAGAAAGGCTTAGTAATTTGGCAGCCATTTCAATTGAACATGAGATCGCGGAGAAATTAGACCCTCACCAGCTAATTAAAATATTTTCTGAACTAAAAGCCGACTTTACGTAAAGACTGTCAAAACTTCCATTTTATATGTATTGTTTTTTTTAATGCATCACAAAATTTGCTCATTTTCTTTAAATTTATATGTATTGATGATCAAATAAATTTATTTGTGGAGTTGTTTTCATAGTATTAATTTTACACTGCTTCAAAGCAAATAAAATATTCTGTTTGTTTATCAGAATGCAAAACTTGTGCATGTGTTCTCTTATAAGAGTTTGTAAATAAATCAATAAAGTTTTTGTTATTACTATTGGTGTGATTATAAATAAATACTTATGATCCTATTCTTTATGTTATTACTTTCATCAACTACTTTATACATACTTTAATTTATACCTCAGTTGAAAATCTACTGGCAAATATAACACAAAATTATACAGATTTGCTTCGCCAACCTCGGAAGTAAGATTTCTGTGTCATCGTTTGGCACTACTGCGGTTAATAAGACAAAAGACTTTGTAAAAAACTGGATTATGCAGAAGTTCCAAGCTTTGAGGTCGCTATGGTCGTGATCTAGCCTTATATTTTTTTCTATCTCCTAACGGGAGAAAACTAAACTTATTTCTCGTTTTATATTTTCGGTGGACGATCCTATTAGAATTTGTGAAGAGCTTTTTTTATTATGCCGTGAATCGTAGAATTTACATCTTTGGGGTCCGTCTTCATTGTTATAAATTTAGTCGAGCGGAGGTGGGGGAGGGGCATCTGTTCTCTTAGATGGGTGGGCGATGAAATCTTTACGCAATCTACCTAAAACGGGTTGGCGATCGATGTCTTAAGCATCCCTGCTGTACAGAATATTCAGTGTGAACACTCGGAACAAGAATTGAAAATACGCTGATGATAATGGAGAGAGGTAACGAGATATGTGTACTTAAGGGGGAGAGGGAGGAAGTTGGGGGGGAGGGCAAATTGTCCGTATGCATATATCAGAGAAGAATTGGTTGAACCAATTTCAACCAAATTTGGTAAGTTGAATCTTCACGTAATTTAATGAACAAAATGGAAAATTTGGACTGGATCGGCTAAGCAGGGGTGCCACACTTGCATTGTTAACTTTTGGGTAATTATGAATTTAGAAGGAATTGGGTAAACCGATTTCAACGAAATTTTGTATGAAGTAGGCGTGCAACATAAAATTACAAAATCATGATGTTTAGTATAGATATAGATTGCAGAGCTGTCACAGTACAAGGAAAAAAATTATTCACTTTAAAGGTATTTGTGTTGAACTGTCTTCATCAATTTTAACCAAATTTATTATTTATAATATACAACACAATTTTAGCACATTTAAACCGAATCAGCCAAGCAGAGGTGTCACAATTACAAATTAAACTTTTTCGGTAATTAAGGATTTGGAAGGAATTGACTGAAAGGATTTCAATTAAATTTTCTATATAAGATTTGTTCACCATACCATAATGAAACCAAGATGTATACAGAGGAGCTAAAGAGCACATATTTTTAGGGAACTAGCCTCATGGATTTATAACCAAATCTAGAATATAAAAATCTTCATATAAATAAATAACCAAAATATCACATTTCATCCGGGTTAGAATTTACCTGTAACTATGAATTTTGAAGGTATTTCGTTTGTAGGGCTAGTTTAGAATGGCAAAATGAAATTAACCTGTTTAGAACGCATCTAAAAAGCAAGGAAAAATTATTATCTGATGTCAAAGCAAATACATTAGTATGTATACGATTATACAGCGGCGACTTTGACGAAAAGTAATTCTCTACACGAGAAACTCGTACACACCACTACTAGTTTCAAACGGTTCTCTTGTGATAATTGTTAAAATAAATAGAGATTGGCTGAACCGATTTCAACCAAATTTGGTACATAGAATACATAATTTAATGCACAAAATGGCATATTTGGACCGGATAAACTTTGCCGGGGTGCCACAATTGCAAAGTTAAACCTTTTCGGTAATTGTGAATTTGGAAGTAATTGGCATAATCGATTTCAGCGAAATTTTGTATGAAGGAGGTGTGCACATAGAAAAACAAGATCAGCATGTTTGGTTTAGATATAGAAATTATGGCGGCCACAAATAAAATTAATAAAAAAAATTCTTTTTATACGTATTTGTTTTAAATTGTCTGAATCAATTTTCGCGAAATTTAATATTTATAATGTACACATATATGCTAAACCATAATAGCATATATGGACCGGATCAGGCAAACAGTGGTGGCAAAATTTCAAATTAAACTCTTTCAGTAATAGTGGATTTGGAGGGAATTGACTGCACGGATTTAATTACATTTTGCATATACTATTTGTACAACATAATATAATGAAATCAATATGTTTGAAGCGAAGCAGCGGAGGTAAAGAGCAGGACTACCACATTAAAAAGTGAAATTATATTTCTTTTAATCGTATTTCTAGAGAAATGTCCTAATGGATTTTAAACAAATATATTATATATAATCTTAATATAAATAAATAATCAAAACGTTATATATCAACCGGGTGGACTAAACAGAGTTACCTCAATGTCAAGCTTAGAATTTTTCTGTAACTGTAAATTTGGAAGGTATTGACTGAACGGATTTAAAAGAAATTTCGTTTGTAGGGCGATTATAGAATGGGAAAACGAAATGAACATGTTTAGAACGGATCTAAAAAGCAGGTCCACCACAATATAAGGAAAAATAAGTTTCGGATTTCAAAGCAAATATATTAATACACGATTGATTATACTACGGCGAATTTGACGAATAGCCCTTCTGTGCCTCGGGGAACCCGTATACACCCCTACATGTTAGATTTAACAAACTCTCATGAAAATAAGTTATATATATATTTATAATTTATTTTCCTGAAAGCTTGTTAAATGTTATAAAAGAGCAACCTGGATTTTAATGTAAACTCCTTTACTAATCTCTATTTATTATATATATATATATATATATATATATATATATATATATATATATATATATATATATATATATATATATGTATGTATGTGTGTGTGTGTGTGTATTTTGCCGCTATCCCCTATTATGAAGCAGACCTTGTCGTAAATCCCTCAATCACATCCCTCTAACAGTAAACTTAAAATGTAATTGGAATATTCAGAGAAAATAAGGATCAATGTAAATCTTTACTAATATAACAGAAAGTTTGCATGCATGTCCGCTGAAGTCTAAGGTACTTCTTCTTTACCTAGAAGTTAAAAATTTTGCCTGTGAGTACCTTTTTAAAATTCATCCAAGGGAAAAATCCGAAAACACAATATTTATTTGTTTAAGTAGGAAAAAAATTTAAACGGATTTAGTTCAGTTTTTCCATACTTGATGGCGCAGATGAAAGTTTTATTAGAAATTTAGAAAAATGAAGTGTATCGTTGTTTATTCTTTATGAATAATAGTTTTATGTATTGAGAAAATGGCTTAATTTATCTATTTAAATAACGAGCGAAAATTCCGACCATGCACGACTGAATCTAATGTTATTTTATAACATACTTTCCCAGTAGATATAAGGTTGAAATTTGGTTGGAATGAGTGATTTTTATAGTAAAAGTCATAAATAATAAATCCGCAAAAATATTCCTGTTGATTATTTCTATTCCCATCAGAAAACACGTAAAATCGATTTTTCGATTTATAGGCTTATACTCTTTAGCAAACTAAAATAGAAAACATTACGTACGATCATCGGACCTAGACCGTTTTCAATAAAAATAAATAACGTTTCTTATTCTTATTTTCACATTTCGCAAACGAGTTTAAATCGCACAAGTTATACGTTTAAATCAATTTTATTTGAAAATTTTAACCTTTGCCGGCCTTGGAAGAGGGGTGGATAGCGTGTCTGACTCCCAATACTAGAATGCTAGGGTCGCGGGTTCGAATCCTGCCGAGGTCATGGTTGTATGCAGTTGTATGTGTTCGTGTTTGTTAAGGTTATTACGCTCATTGTAGAAGGCCGTTAACGGCTGTTTAGGAGATAATATAAAATAAATAGGTATGTTTCCTTGCCGACCGTGTCATTGTTAAACTTCGAGATTGTATTTTTGTCTCAATCTTTATGCTATATTCGTAAGGAAAGTGTTCTTTGAATGCTTTAATACGAGAGAGAAGAAGAAAGAAAGAAGGGGAGAGACAGATGGGGAGAGAGAGAGAGAGTGAGAGAGAAGAGAAAGAGGGAGGGAGAGATATATGTATAGATACTTTGCCTTATTAGGGTGACATTGAGATTAGGAAGTTTCTTTTTCCAGAGATTGATTGATTGATGTGGTCTTTATTTGGGGCGAGATTGAGACTAAGAAGTCCCATCTTCCACCTAACCCCTCGGAGAGAGAGGGAGAGGGAAGGAGAGAGAGTGTGTGGAAGAGAGAAATAAAGGAAGAGAGAGGGAGGGAGACAGAGGAGGGAGATAAATAGATAGTGATCTTTTTTAGGGCGATGTTGAGACTATGAAGCCTATTTTTCGAGAGAGAGGGAGAGGGAGGGAGAAGGATAGGAGGGAGGCAGAGAGAAAAGGTGGGAGAATGGGAAGTTTCTTAAAGTTAATACTTAACCCTAGAACTACCAATGGGGAAGTCTCCGAGGCCCACAACTTGTTTTTTAGTACGTTTCTCTTTTATAAACGTAGGAGAAGTGTGGATATTTTATTACATTGTGCAGATACTTATGTAAACTAATTACTCAAAGTTTTTCATCATGTATGCATATTTCAATTTTCTGCTAATTATTTAATCATTGGCTGCATGCCTTGACACGCGAATAGCCTAACTTATAGGGCACCATGCGCATGGAAAGCACAGCGTGAAGCACGCTATTTGTTTAAACTGTTGTGTCAGATGAATCAGATTAAATCATTTTTCTAATCAATTTGTTATGATTTCTGTAAGTACAATCTTACTGAAATGTTAATATGATCTTGAAAACATAATGAGGAAGAATGTGAAAGATTTGTTCTAAAGTAAATATTTGTCTTTATGTACATATAATTTCAAATAAATTACTAAAATTATATAGCTGTCTTCCTATGATGTTTATATATATATATAAGAATCGGTTTGAAACGTTACTATGACTTTTTATTTTATTTTAGATGGTGGGCCTTGGAGGCCCGCCTCTTGATAATCCATGGTAGTGAAAATCGCTTACTAGTTCTAGGGTTAATCCACGCATATCTTTCATATTCAACGAGCAATAGTCTATATTAGGGCCATCCGACTTCTTTGATGTGGCAGGCCAAATATGCTCAAAGCCACTGGCAGGCGGGCCGGACTGAGGTTGGTGGGGAGGAGGAGTAGAAGAAATTTTTACCTTTCATTTATATAATTTTTATTCGAATATAGAAATTATATATTCTAAACATTGTTCAAAAATATCTTTTAACAAATACTATTCCTTTTAATGAGAACATTATGGATGCATTGTTGCTTCTTCAAGTTTATTTATATCTATAGTGATCTCTGTGGTAGCAAGACGTAATAAATGCAAGAGTGATTCATTGCTGATTGATGAACGATAGCGAGATTTTACATACTTTATTGTGGAAATGGTGAATTCACATATGTAAGTGCTGCCAAACATTGAAGTCATTCGTAATCCAAAGTTTCTCATCTTGGGAAAGAAGTTTGACAAAGTCTTCTCCTGTTTCTTTTCTTGTTTGCAGGACTGGATCAGCTTATACATAATTCCAATTGAAGTTCCTTAGGTTGGTTTTCTATTACTGCTCCCAAAGGGTTGTTAAAAATATAGATAGCCTCCTTCACATTGTCAAAATCTTCTGAAAGGTCTTCTACAATTGAAGAGAATACTGTGAAATCAGCTTTTCCACAATCTTCTAGTTCTTTAGAGATTTCTTGGCAACATGGAAAGTGTGTCAAATAATTTCTTTTGAGATCTGATTCCAAAAGTTTGAGTTTTTACGAAACCCATTTAAATGCCCATATAGTAGAGATATATTTTGTTTTTTACCCATGAACTTCCCACTCAAATCATTAAGGTGTCCTGTAATGTCACTTAAAAATACCAGTTTACAATGAAATGAAGGATCTTGTAGTTTTTTCTCAAATTCAGTAGTGTAGCATTTCACCTCTTCTTTCAAAAATGAAA
The DNA here is from genome assembly GCA_028673005.1 of Tanypteryx hageni. NCBI lineage: Eukaryota > Metazoa > Arthropoda > Insecta > Odonata > Petaluridae > Tanypteryx > Tanypteryx hageni. Next base: position 21,062,755 of record CM054113.1, on the reverse strand, counting down.
GAACTCCTATTCTGAGACCAAAAAATCTCTCCAAGCACCTTCCTGCACTAAACCACCGGATGTCTGAATGTAAGAGCAAATCTCCATAAGCTGCATTTACTTCTTCAAAAAAAGAACGAAATTTACGATGACTTAAAGATCTGTTACCTCCTCGAATCAGATTTGTTAATTTCACCGGAACCTTCATGGCATTAAGAAGTTTAGGAGATTTGCAACATAATTGTTCTTGATGGATAATGCAGTGCATTGTAGGAAAATTCACTCCATTCTTTATTGGCAGTCTAGATAAACCAGTGCCAGTTCCAGCCATAGATTTAGCTCTATTAGTCACAATAGAAGAGCATTTATCAAAGACACCGTACTCAGAAATAGACTTTTGTACAGCATCAAAGATATCTGACCCTTTTGATTTGCACCTCAGTGAGGCTAATGGCAAAAGCTCCTCGTTTACAGATAAATCATGTTGAATCTTTCTGATAAATATGAGCAGTTGACTTAGGTCGATGTTGTCAACATTCTCATCCAAAGCCGGAGAAAAAAAACTGCAACCTTGTACCACATCCAATAATTTTTTGACACATGACAGTCCATGTCTGCAATCCTTCGAGAAACCGTTTGACGAGACACTGATAGGTTTAGAAATTTCTGACGGCCTTTTTATCTCAGAAGGCTTCAGCCATTTTAATTGAACATTTCTTGATTATTTCAGCGTCACTAAAAGGCTTCTTAGACTTTGCCAATTCTAATGACACAGCATACGATGCAGCAACACTAGATACTCGCTGTGTATTTACTGAGGTAAAAAATCCTGTTTCTTTATTTTCTTCTTCAAATCTGCTACAACTGCCTCCCGAGAATTTCCAAAATACTGCTTGTATTTAGCTTCATGTGATGCTTGATAATGACGACGAATGTTGTAATCCTTTGTGACTGACATAACCTGTAGGCACACCAAACACGTCGGCTTTCCATTAATTTCAGTAAAAAAATATTCACTCTCCCAATGTTCGCGAAAAGTTCTGTTTTCTCTATTTTACGCTTCCTCTCTATAGGTTTTGACATGGTGACAAAACGAAAATAGAAAAAAAAATAAAATATTTTTTAAAAATAATTAAAATATATTAAAACTAAAAAAATATTACACTTGGAACAAGCATATGTGGAAACAAGAACCTAACCTTCTATAAGGTATTTTTATTCGCCGAGCGAAGCAAGAACTCACTGTTGACAGCTCGTGAACTGATGCCCTCACTCTCTCCAAAGGCTAGCTTCACACCATCAAGTTGCCAATCTGCGCTTTAAACTGTTATTTTTATTTTTCATCGTTGTCTTTATTATTCTGTCTTTAAGTTGTTATTTTATCGTTTTTGTAATTTCGTTTTGTTACCCTGTTTTCGTTACTTCGTTATTTTTTTTCGTTTTAGTTATTTAAACTTCACTAGTCGCGGGCCGGCAGTTGGACAGCCCAAGTCTATATATTAAAAGAACTTATGTGTGTGTGTCTGTGGCAGTCGTAACTCTTCAGAAAATAAACATAGGAGCTTCAAATTTGGCAGCAGCTTCAGGTTGATCCTGAGAGTTGTAGTGCCAAAAATAATTCAAATCAGCCAACGGGGGCCCGAGGGGTCTCATGGAACGGTCGGTCCAAATTTAGGTTTTTTAATTATATCTCAGCAACCAATTGCCCGATTTTGATGAATCCTCCGCAAATATCAATGTTCTGATAAGACACTTACGAGCCGAAAATGGATCAAATCGGTCCACGGGGTCAAAGGGTCGTGATGTAAGGGCCGATTCAAATTTGTTTTTTTTTATATCTAGAAAACGAATTTACCTTCACTAATATCATGTTTCAATGAGATACATTTTCGTACCATAAATAAAAGGGATGAAAGAGTTTTACTTTTTCTCAACCCTCGAGTGATGATTAGAAGTTTTTAACGTTCTGAATGGATCTTCCGGGTTATCTCAAGAACTATTTTGCAGCTTCAGGTTGATCATGAGATTCGTGGTGCCAAAAATAATTCAAATGGACCACGTGGTCCCCATGGAACGGTCGGTCAAAATTTAGGTGATGTCCGTCCGTCCGTACGCATATATCAGGGAGAAACTGGCTGAACCGATTTCAGCCAAATTTTGTAGAATATTTACATAAATACATGACCAAAATGATATTTGGACAGTATCGACCGGGCAGGAGTACCACAACTGCAAAAATAAAACTTATCGGCAATGAAGCTTTTGGAAGGAATTGGACAAACCGATTTACACCAAATTTCGTACATAGATTCACCACATAAATACATGCAAAAAATAGTATATTTAAGCCTAATCTACTCACCAAGGATGCCACAATTGCAAAATGAAAGTTATCGGTAATTATAAATTTGGAAGGAATTGGCTAAACGGATTTCAACAATACTTCGTATGAAAAAAGTATGAAACATAATAAAACAAAATAACGATGTTTACTATAGATATAGGGAACAGGGCTGCCACAATACAAGTAAAAAATAAATTTTTTTACAGGTATTTTTGTTAAACTTACCTCATCAATTTTAACCAAATTTAATATTTATGATGTAAAATTATATACAAAACCACAATATCATATTTTGATCGGACCAGCCAAACAGGGGTACCACAATTACAAATTAAACTCTTTCAGTAATTATGGATTTGAAAGGAATTTGCTGGCTGGATGTCAGCTATATTTTATACATAAGATTTGTACATACCATAATGAAATCAAAATCTTAAAATCGGAGTTTAAGAGTAGGGCTACCACAATCAAAGGTAAAATAATATTCTTTTACACGTATTTCTAGAGATCTGACACCATGGATTTTAACCCATTATAGTATATATAATCTTCATATAAATAATTAACCAATATAGCATACTTCAAACGGGTTGACTAAACAAGGCTACCACAAAATCCATGTTAGCATTTTTCTGTAACTATGAATTTTGAAGGTATTAACTGAATCGATTTCAATATGTAATTTCGTTTGTAGGGTGAGTATAGAATGGCAAAACGAAATGAACATGTTTAGAACGGATTTAAAAAGCATACTACCATATAAGGAAAAATAATTTCCTGATTTAAATGCAAATACATTAGTATACGATTATATTACGGCGAATTTGGCGAAAAGCACTTTGTTTGAAGATATATCAGCAACCAACTGACCGATTTTGATGAATCCTCCGTGTCAGAACTTTTATTTCTTGGGAAGGGGAAAGTTTGTATCAAATTTGAGTCTATATTTAATATGTTCATACCAATTAAAGGGGATTATTGGTCTCTTACAATGAGAGTACCTTGAGTTTGGATGAAAATATTACCGAGTGATATGTGCATGACAAATTCGAAACTCTAAACCCTCGGGACATTAATCCATTAAGATTTGGCGAGTATTTTATTTTTATGCTTACATTTGTACAAGATATGGTACTACTGGAGGGATTTTTCTTTGAACAATATGACCGATTCCCTAATGCAATTATTTGGGTAGTATGTTAAATGAGAAGTAGCAATGGATGCTTAACACATCGGAATCAATGCAGTAACTGAAATGTTATCACACTATTTTGAGTTCAGAAATCATAGTTTCTCCTCCTTTCCTCTTATAATGAAAGTAAACTTATAAGGAATGTATTGTCTTTCTTGTCTTATGTCGGTGGTCAGTTTTTCTTTCATACCCACTGTCTCTCGAAGAAATATTCTTAAGTGGACAACTACTTTATAACGGTGGGAATGTAGATATTTTACCTTTGTCACATTTACTGTTTGGACATTTGGACATTTGTTGCGATTTATTGCATTAGAAAATGTTATGCAAGACAAAAGACGAAGTCTTTTTTACCGTAACTTAAATAAAAAGGAGTTTTTTATTTAAGATTTTCAATTGTTTTATGGTGTGTTTTAAAAAACCTCATGACTGTAGTAAAAAGGACGAAACCAGATGCCCATTTAGACTACATGGTCAATGGTGTTTCATCTTCTTTGTTAAGTATCGTCAGTTGCCGGTAGGTGAATATTTTGAGCAGTCTTATTAAAATCTATAGGTCTTTTGATGAGGAATGACAAAAATTCCGTCAAAACTCCAATGGATTGTGTAAGTGAATATTAGCAATTATTTGGCGAGGAGTGTAAAAAATCCCGTCAATACCGCAGTGGATTGTGTGAATGAATATTATCAGTTATTTGAAGAGCGATGACAAATATCCCGTAAAAACTGCAGTGTGCTGAAGGGTCCCTGGCGTGGATATAAATTACCCTAAACCTGGTGCGATTTTGATTGCGTTAGAACATGGATCCCTTGTGAGGGGTAACTTCCAGTTAACCGATGTGGGTATTTACTTGTGTCGTCTGACTTTTTTATATGGATTTGAGTTTGCAATAAAAAATTGGGGACGGAACTTAATTTCCTTAATCACCATTAGATTTCCCTTAGTGAATTCAACTTGGGTCCTACAGACAACATTTAAAGCTCATTAGTTGTCGATCGTGTATCGATAAATTGTATTGGGATGAATTGGAAAGATGTCTCTAATAGTTATCCAACATATATGCTAACTTAAACACCAAAATGGACAAATCGGTGTATGATTATGAATAAATACAGTCCTGGTGAAATACCATTCTTGGATGCATTTCCATTGAAGTATTAACCAAGCAGGAACCAGCGTTACTAAACGAAGAACTTACCCTCTGTATTCGTCAATCCATTGAGCATCTGTAGGATACCATAAAAAATAAAGTCAAATGGCTTCCAAAATTAAAATACAGATCGCAATATGTACAATAGTAGCCATCGCACAATTCTCACCATAAGCTGATTGAAAATACAAGATCAAAAATCTCCTTTTTATAATGAACAATTAAAAATAGAATTTTTTAGGCCGTCTAACATCCAAATCAACAATTAAGTAGTTCTAATAGCCATTGACTTTTCCAACCTATTTATGGCTATAAAAGCTGAATATTATATTAATCAACAATAATAATAATTAATTATAATGAATTTGAACAAATGTGTAGAATGACTCTAACAGTAAATTTGTAAAACATTTAGGAAAATTTTTTATTTTAAAACATATATTATGATATGTTAAAATATAATAATATATAATGTCTTCAATCCTAAAACTGTAAATTTATTATATAATGCTAAATTCTCAAGGAGGAGAGGAGACCCATTGTTTCAGCTATATATTCTCCTTCATGACATCCTTTAAAATTAATTTTAAAAAATTAATCTCAACACCAAATTCATTCAATATTCCTCGATATTTAGTATGTTGCAAACAAAAATCACAGGATTATATTCTTTATCGTCACCCGTATTGGCCCTATAATCCCATGTAAAAGTACAGCAGGGTTTTTCAAAAATGGTATACATATCATAAAGATTCGTCAAGGAGTTTCTTGGAACCTGAAAATCTTGAAAAACTATGCACAGGTAACATAATAACCTACAGTTCCACAAAAAATGCCACCAATGAAATGACACAAAGGCTGTTGCTAAACTTTTATCTACTTTCTTACTAGTTTTTTATTCATAGAAAACATATGAAAAATCGGTATTAAATTACTCTCCTGCGCATGACTGGGTTTATAACAACGGTCTTTCATATTGACTTCTTTCACTTTAATAATGGCCACATACTTCCTTCTCGCTTTCCCTCAGACCATCTGCATCCTCTGTCCTTCACGCCTCTCCCTGTATAGGAACCAACCCAATCGCCCCCTTCTGTGGATACCTGCCAAGAACGGTATCGTTGGAATCGTCATGCGTACTTCGGTGTTACAGCAAATGTTGCATGTGAGAATTCTGATAGTTTGCTACCGAGAGGTTTACATCCTAAACTTGCAGGTGTTTTTGGTGAAGAGATACAGGCGTGACTTGACTCGCCCTAACCCTATCCGTTTTTTATATATTGCACGTTGGTGCTTATATGAATGTTTATGTAAGTGATTAAACGTTTTTATGTTTTTGGAAGTTGTATTCCTCGGGGGTACTGGGATGTGTGTCTGTAATCCAGTTAAGCCAATATATATTTTATGGAGCAGATTATGGATTTGAAAACCGTGTTACTTTAAAAAGTATAGATATTGGGCCCTCCGTTCAAAATGTACTAATAAATCAATCATTTTATGCCATCGAATATCTACTGAATGCGTTATACAGGAGTAGCTAAGCAATTATTCATTCAAACTATATTTGGCTGAGAAAATTTTTATTCTGCCATGATCATTAGTGTTCGCTATTTTGTTCAGCTCTCTCCGCATGCCTTTTTCTCTATTCCTAACCTTCTTACCGCTTATTTACCATTGTCTTGCAAATATCAACCTTCTTCCGCAGGTTTTAGTCTCCTGTTATGATTTCGTATTATTCTCGGAAAAAACGAGCTTAGATAACGCTCTGTCCAACAATCAATCTCACGTAATTTTATCGTCATATCCTTTCTACCTATGTACGGCGGTACTTCATTTATTCCTAAATCTTCCTTTGTTTGAAATTCCGACCTATATTTCTCCAGAAGCCATGGCCTATAAGCCTGGGGTCCTCCAGTGATATCAATTCCGTAACCCTCAATAATGATCTGACGCTCTCCTTATGTTCATACTTTTGTTTTGCGAATCTGGCTGCTCTACGTTTTACTCTTTATAATTGAATTATATGGACCTTCTCAGACGGATCCCATATACTCGAGGTGTATTCCATCTGCAGTTTAACGAGCGATATATATCACGTTTCACATACTTTTATTTACTATTCCGTGCTATCCTGGCTATGAATGCCAATTTGTTGCTGGCTGCTCCTATAATCCAACGAATGTGCATGTATCACGAAAGGTAACGACAAATGGTTAAATATTTAACATACTTAAATGCCTGAATTTTCACTCCATCGGTTTTATATTCGAAACTTATTTCTTTGATCATTTTCAAAACGTTACCGCGAAAGATTTACTGTGATTAATTTCGATTTGCCATTCTTCATACCACGCAGTAATAGCTTTAAATTCATCCTGCCGCGACTTATGGTCATCCTGGTTATTAATCCCTTTATATAGGACGGTATTACGTGTAACCATTTGATCATTTGAGTCGTTGTTCTTACCGACTAAGTTTGTAGCATAGTCACTTATTAGCTTTACTTTCTTTTGCGCCCCGAGTCTGTTGGACGATCTTTAAGAGAACACAACACCTCACTTTTCTCCGCTTTCAGTGCATTGTTAAAACATGTAAGTGAAGGCATTTAGAGATGCCCATAAGCGCACAAACACAAGCATCCCCTCAAAGAAACCATATAATTTTAATGGAACAACCTCACTAGCAAGGGACCCGCGCTGTTTGTAATGCCCCTAGTGCTATCGTGTAATTATAGCTGCAGGGTAGATTGAGTTGGATTTCAACCCAGACCTTCGGCTTATAACTCAATACAACGACCAACGACCCCCAACGCAAACATTGGACGACAAGAAGATGAATGATGTGGCTGTTGAAGCAAAGCGAGTGTGCATTCTAAAAAAAATGAAAATTAAAAAACAAAGAATCGACGAGCTTACGTCGTTCATCATTGAATTCAGCTGTAAATTTTGTCGCCAAAAACAACCAAATGGGAAAAAGGAACTGATTTGATTGATTTATTCGCCGTGAGTTTCAATCTCAAAGAAATATTTTCTCCTCGTGGAATTTAAGTAGCATATGAGCAAGTAGGAAAATTTTACAAAAAACTTGGAATTTTGTAGTCGATAGAATCTGTCGGTACTCTCGGGCTGTATTTACTTAATTTAATTTTGAAATACAAGGAACTACAGAACTAAGTTTGCAAAATAAAATACGGATGGACGGAAGAGCAGGCAGACAATATATGAACACGTGTCACTAACAGAAAATTGTGTGCTAACGTTAGGTGAATTAATGGTAATAGAGCAGATATATACATATTTGATATAAGCCCATCGGAGGACGAATTCGGCGTTCGTCGCAGCACGTCTCCGAAAGCACTTGAGAAGTGAGGAGAAATTGCGCGACCAAAGCCGCGAGAGTGAATTGATTCGGCAGCGGCTATAGTGCTGACGAATCGATAACGAACAAAGACTATTGGTTAATTAACGATTTCTGCGAGGTTCGCTTCAATAGGCCATTCGAGCACTTAACGGATATCTGCGGGCGCTCAGCGTTAACGGTCGCCTCCTGGACAGAACGAGAGATGGACTTTTTGATCCTTTTTGCTGATTGGATCGGTGCGCGGTGAGTTGTTGCACGTTGTAGATAAGAGATAACGCGACCTGCCACATGACTATGGGCACATGTAATGTGGTCGTGTAAATGCGAAACCTGGTCGTGAAGTGCAGGAAGGGAAAAGAGACAAATGGAAGGTCATTGGACGGAGTAGAGGAGCAAAAGCATGCGTTTAGTTAGGGAGGAATGCAAAAGTCTCGAACGAAAGGATTAAAGGAAACGATATAAGGCAGAGGTTCAGCATTGGCAAAAATTCAGAATGCATTAATATAATGAAAGAGTTTAGCCAAAAGTATTCTGAGAAAAGTGGAAAGTTATTTATTACTTAAATAATGCATAAAATACGAGATGAGCCAAAGACACTGGAGAGTGAAGCGAATTTGAAAGCAGCAGTAATAATGCTGTTTCCTATGCGAGAGAAAATCATAACTTTAATTGCTTGCATTGGTATAAAATTCAAAATAACTTATGAAAGAATAATTAACACATTTATTCCCATCAATCTCTAATAAAATTTTCCTACTTGACGGCCAAATAAAAATTATTAATAAAAAAGTGGCAATTTTCTTACACAAAACCAACCTTCAGCATTCAGTTTCAAGATATTCGAAAGGTTTTGTAATTTATAAATGTATTTTTATGTGGTAATAATATCAAGCATTCGGTGAATAGGACATTTTTGTAAGTGTGGAATGTACGTTTACGTGGAAATGTACGCGCAAAATCTCAGCTTTCCATCTTTTATGCCTTCGAAGACAAAAAAAACAGAAATTTTAAATGATCCCATATATGGCACTGCGTATTTTACAAAACTCAAATATAAAGAAAACAAATGGCAGCAATACGGAAATCTATTCTGAACGTTTCACTTCTATGATTTATGGTTTTGCCAAATTTTCATTTAAGCAAGTGCACAGACAAACAGACGCCAAAGGGAAACTAGAAAAGCGCATTTGAAACAAGTGAAGTGTTATCCATTAATATGGATAAAATTAGCGCGTTTTTTATTTTTCATGTGGTTATACCGCCAGATATTCGGTCAGTATAGCCTCGTTTGTTTTATCACGTAGTTATCACGTGAAGACTGGGCTAGAGTTCAAATGAGAGTTGTATTGCGCATCATCATTCTGCATAAACATATATTTTACATAAAAATATACTTTTTTGAACAGATGACACTTCCAAAATGGCATTTAAGCTTAGAACGCAATCAATTTTGTATTCAAATTTTGGACGATTCCCTACCCAGCCCTGTAATGTTTTCAAAACTCCAACTTTTCAAGAACAAGTTGTATCAATGGGAAAATTTACTCTCAAACTTTCAGCTTCTTTTGGAGATATAAATAAAACAGTCGAAAATTATTTAAAGTATACGTGAATAATTGTAACGTAATTCTTGCGTTCATGGTCTTTCCTTCGTCGTTAATTATCAATTTTTTTCAGTTGCAAAGCTCATTGTGCGCACAAAAGGATAATTAACTTCTTCATCGTAGATAATCCATTTCCATTTATTTAATTAATGTCTTTTATTCACTCTAAAGGAAATTAATATTTACGTCTTTGTAGTAAATCTAGCTTACTTCATTTCTTATTAAGATTGTTTTCGTTGAGAGCAATAATTAAACCGTGTAAGAAATTTTATAAACTCAAAATAATTACGTTTTATATGTTGGATTTTTTCTAAAATTTATAAAGGTTAAGTGGCACTAAAGTTGAAATGTGCACTCAAAATTTTATCTTTTCATCTTTTATACTTTCGGGGATATTCATAAAGCAAAATTTTAAATAGGTCCCAATCCTAACTTGTATGTTTTTCAAAACTCAAATCAAAAGAAAAACAGTTGGTAGCAGTATTATTATTATTATATATATTTACAATGCAATTGGGCACTTGGCTTGGTGGCAAAGTTACAAAAGTTTAACCTATATACATATTAAAATTATATTTACAGTTCACACACTAATTACAATATTCTATCCAAGAATCTTTCATATCAGGAGCTTAGAGTTTTCGAGGTTCTTGGCAGGCCTTCACAGCTACCATAGCAGTCACGGAGCCCTCGAAGTCCCCACTGTACCTCACCCTACCAAGCAATCTAGCTACTTCCTCCAGCTCCCTCGTTAATAATTTGTCTTAAAATATGGTTACATAGTAATACTAAAGGTAATGAATATCGTTTACAATAATATTTTTAACTCTAGATTTAAAAGTTTTAACATTTCTGGGGAATAGTTGGAAGAGTTCCTCAGGTAACGTATTCCATTCCCACACCCCACGATTTATAAATGAATACTTAGATACATTACTTTTCTGCCTTCTTAGTTTTATTTTATACTTGTGATCATTTTTCCCCACAAACTCAGGTTTACTTAGTCGCCTGTTCATGTCTACCCAGCCATTATTATTTAAGTACACATTATACATTCCTCCTAGCCTGTTAACACGCCTTCTCTCACTTAGCGTTTAGAAAGCGTATAGAAATATACCCTCTAAGTTTTAGATATAGTGTATGGTTTTGTCACAATTTTAATTTAAGCAAATGTATAGACAGACACCAAAATGAAACGGGTGATTTTTTTAAACACGTAAATTAAAACGTCCTAAATATTGTCACAAAATTACTAAATATAATTTATATTAGCCATCATTAAAAATATATTAAAAATATCGAGTTAAAGAATATCGAACCCTGTAATCAAGCTATTACTGTGTTGAATATTATTTTTTTAATGCATTACGGGATTAGGTGATATAATAATTTTTAATTACGTTCAGCATTTGGCGAGACTAATTAAAAAAGATTTGAAATTTATAATGACACTTGAAAGAAACTCCCTAGTCAATTGCAGTAAACGTGGAAAGGTGTACTCAGGTGTGGATCTACGTGAAGGTAAAATGGGCTGCCTCCCTGAGCCCCCAAAATACACCATCCGGCGCTGAGTGTATTCTATACTGGAACAATCAGAATTTCAAAATGTATTTTTTCCGAATGTGAAATATAATTAAATTAAACGATTGGATTGTAACAGCTGTCAAAACTCTGATATAACGTTTTTAAGAAAGGTCAACAATAAAAAAAATCTTAAACGACCTCTCCTATAAGCCTTCACTTCGTATATTGTATGAAAAAACGTAAAAGAATCATAAGAATAATAATAATAATAATAAAAAAATTCCTAAAAGCTAAAACTCTAAGGATGGCGTAGCTGACAAGATTTCGCCAAAGGAAAATGTTCATTGGAGAGAGAGAATCGCGTCCTAGAAGGGATATTGAAGCCCTCCATGACTCTCAGCCTCGCTAATTTTTGCTACAGACGATACGGGAGAATTTTAGTTCTCCAAATTCATCCTCAGGAGGCGCTGCTATCCCAGTAAAGGGGTGAAGTATGAAGGTAGTAGCCTCATAAACGCCGTTTGAATATTAATATAGGTACGCTTGGCCGCGGCAACTGCAGCGCTAATTCGCGAATTTACGGTTATGTTAGCAGTTTCGTGAACCGCGCTAGTGAACATCTCATTATATGGAGTAACCTTAATGACGGAGAGAGAATGGTGTTTTAAATTTCCCTCTCCTAATTATATTTTCTTTTTCTTTTTTCCCATTTTACTCAAGCCCCTCTGCGAATTACAAAAAATAAGTTACCTCATGTAAATAGGAGATCTATTTTCCTCACCGCCAATATTACGTTTGTCAATACATAATTAATCCTTAGATGGCAAAATAAAGCTCCTTTTGGCCTTATTTATCTCTGAAGCATTTAATTAGGATACAATGTATTTGTAAATCGACTTCTATATCATAATAATTGAAAATAAACTTATAATTTTAGTCTCTAAAATGGCAAACATTTATTTTAAATATTTTTGGGACAGGATTTGTACTTGAAATTCTGATATAAGAGCTTATGCTTGGTGGAAAAATTATGATTGAGTAATCTTAAAACATAAATATTGCTTACTCATTAACGTTGTCCTTTTTAACTCGCTGAATCCAAATGCCAATATTAACTTTTAAAAGCTTGTGTTCGAAATTTATTTCATAACTTGGCGAATTTAAAAAAGCACATCGAACTTTTCAAGCGAAAAAAGATCAATCACATGTGAAAGGAGGATTTTAAGTGTGTTTCTGGAGTATCCTAATACAAATTGATACGCGAACTGTCAAAAACAAGAGCAAGCTGTCATAGTTTCGAAAATGTTCCAAAAGTAACCGCGAAATTTTTAATGAAATTCGAACACATCACATAGGCAGCGTGGCAGGGTAAGATTGAAGATGCGCGCCCATTTAAATTGCAAGGATAAACAGTCCCCTACGCTTCGTTCATATTAAACGGGTCTGCAGGATCAGCTCTTCCAAATCCCCGGCATATACATCGCTACGTCCCTCATGAGGATTACCAATAATGCCCTGGGAGGATGACCGCCCGCGTGACTCGAATGGCAGCGACTGCGCCATAGGCCACCCGCGACGCCACCGTCGCTGAAAAATGCGACCGCGACGAAAGAGAGGACACAAAATTTGGATGAAGCCGGATTAAATGGAGACTCTAGAGGCTTTAAGGAGAGAGAGAGGGTGGAGAGAGGCGGAGAGAGAGAGAGAACGGGAGAGCATCTGCATAGTGCCGTGCACTGATCGCTAAGTGTTTGCACGTTGCTGGACCTATGATCTAACTCTTCAACGTGCTCGAGTTAATATGAATTTTTCATGCAGTTTATTTTGTCCTCAGTGGCAAAGAGCTTCCTTGGTAAAGTGCGGCGGTAGTATTATGTCTCGGAGAGTTTCGGAAACGGGCATCTACCGGATGGAAAAAAAACGAATCAAGTTTCGGATCTAATAAAATACAAAGTATATGAAAATACCACGTAATTTTATTGCAATATATTTCTCGAATTACATGAATAATTCACACCATAACCCTTTTATCGCTTTCAGAGGGGCGAGGGACTCGTCTGAGCGATGGAAATTTGATTTTCTTGAAATCCTCCTTTGTTGTAGTATCGATTGAATTTGTTTTTTAGATCGAATTCCACATTTTAGAGGATTTTTGTTGAGAAACCTATTTTGCCTGACAAAAAAGGCATGCTTTTTCCACATTTTTTCTTTCATCCACCTCTACATCTACAGCGATGAGAAATAAATGATCGTACGTACATTTTAAGCTACAATAGCTCTAAAATGGTTACGTTAAAGTAAAAAGTCAATTCATACTAAAACATTTATATTTCAAAATTTTTGGGGAATTTTTATAAAATTCAAGTGATATTGGCTTACTTATGTTGATAGATTAACGGGATATTAATGATACGAAATAAAACGTACCATTGTGAATTTTAAATGGTTGTGAAACTATAATGTCACGAACAAGTGTAAAATTACGCATTTTGTTATACTTGGAGTGAAAATCTGAAATAGGCAATTAAAACAAACAAGAAAAATTAAATAAATTAGTTACGTAACTAAAGATATAGCAAAATTTAAGACATTTTATTGTGGATTTTATTTTTAAAAAATTATGTAGAATATTTTTATTTATCATTTTTTCGATTATCTAGTAGGCAAAAATATATTGCAATGGAATTAATTTTACAACTGCAATCTCTGTCATACAACCTAACACATTCCATTCCACTTTACTGCAAGGTTCAGTTGTTTCAAGCATCGTTCACAATGTTGCGAGCGATATGGCTCAAAATATATCTCTATATATTGATGAAATTCTCCCTTTTCAAACCTTTTGTGAAGCGTCTGTTGGGAAACAATCCCTGAATTATCAAAACGATGAAAGGGCGGCATATATATTGCATCAGCACGTGTAATACGCGAGACCATTTTATTTCGTCCGAACAATACGAGGCAACGATAAAGCCCGTTGGGCGACATGAATGCGAATCGAAAAAAATTCAAGCGTTGTCCGATGGAATTTTTCACAATGACGTTATTAACTGCGTAATTAGATCTCAACTCATCGAACCTAGTATCGCTCGTATTTCGATAGAGAGCATTCGTTTATAATGGGACGTTTTTAGCAATTCGCCTTTTTATTTTCTACCTTCCCTTTCCCTCAATCTCTCTCCCGAGGGAGAGAGACAAACAATGAACAATCGAAAACAAAGTTTATGGCCGACGTTACAATTCAGTCAGGACCAGTTGATGGACTCTGTGGAATCGAGCATTACGGCTGGAGTTTCTCTCTTTATTTCCATGGCTTATTAAACGCCTCGAATACGCTTTAATGCGAGGATTTCGAAATTTTCTCAGCACAATCTGCAGGAAGCGGAATTTCAGAAAGACATCCGCGTCCAAAAAATGCGATGTTTTTTTAAAATCTCAAATCGCACAAAATGCTCAAAGTGGAGCTGCCTCATCAGTGATTCAACGACAAGAGCACTTAATCCGGTTGACGGGTGCGGATTGCATGGATAAGAGGATAATATCGCTTGGACCGCCATTTCTTTTTTCCTCCCGGCCACTTATAGGGGCTTCGCGAAAAGAAAATCCAAGAAAAAAATGCTGAAAATATGCCACACAAATTGCAATGAGAATATTTTATTGTGGTGGCTTTGAGGACTTCCTCGTCTCTCTGCGTTATCATACTGCCGATAAAATATTATGACGCTGTCATCCATTTACGATTTAATTTCTTGTAAAATTGTCTTAACTTTATCCTTGAACCTCTAAAACTCTCAACTTCAGGGGTTAATGGTATAGTTGTTCATTGCATGGCTATATTTTTTTACTGTATTAACTACTTGCCTTGTTACACCTGTCACGTAGTTTCTATTATTGTATTGACCTTGCCGCCAGGCCTAGAGCCTAACTGCATTCTAAATAAAATTAAATAAATAATCACCCGTTATTCGTAATCCACGCAATTTTTCCAGAACAACAAAAAACATGGAGGACACGTTTCGGGCTCTGTAACATTAACTGCGAAAAATAATCGATGCACTATTGTTGACAATGAATATCGCGGATACGATCGCTTGCAATAAAGGGAATGATCGGTTGGATTTCTTCTCTGAAACGTCCAGGTTTTCAGTTTCGATCGGATTTATACGAAAGGGAAACAATTGACCGTTACACGAAGAAGAAGAAGCGTGAGGGGTGCAAATGGGTTGGAAGGCCGAGGGATGTAAAGGGGTGTGTTGGGGTGAGCAGAGAGTTGACGTGAGAGAACCGCAGGAGACACGGCGCGGAGGCAAGATACCATATCGGGTAGAATGGAGCAGAAGCGCGGACTGCTCCTCCCTTCTCGTCTCTTCTCGCCCTTCTTTCCTCTCACGCGTGAATGGAAGGGCGCGTTTCGCTTTGCCCAGGAGAGTCCAATTGAAGGGCTCGGGGCGAATTCAACGCGAGAATGATGCACGCATGTCCAATTTCCAAGGAAGACTGGAACGGAAGAGGAGTAGGGTAGAGGGGAGGCAGGGGGAGGGAGATTTCCAGCGAGAGACAGTGGAATTGCATTCACTTTTTTCAAGAGACTTGGACTAGAATCGGATTCTTGTTTATTAGATGCGCGGAGACTAATATCAACAAATGCGTCAGAACAACGGCTGCCGGATTATTATTTTCATTAGATCTTAAATAGCACATCCATGGTCTATTATAAACATTTTTTTATACAGTAACAAAGGCAATCAGGGAAATCCTGAGCCTAAAGCAGGAATTGAACCCGCGACTTGGGAGGCAGACACGCTAGTC
Organism: Tanypteryx hageni; assembly: GCA_028673005.1. Taxonomy (NCBI): domain Eukaryota; kingdom Metazoa; phylum Arthropoda; class Insecta; order Odonata; family Petaluridae; genus Tanypteryx; species Tanypteryx hageni. The sequence continues at coordinate 21,046,792 of CM054113.1, read as the reverse complement.
TCCTTTCTATCGACTTCGGCGAATCACAGTAAAACGGGCTATTAATTTGAAACCCTAGATTTAAAGCGGCCAGATTAATCTTTGAGTGAAAAGACCTTTTGCCCTTACTACCGAAATCCGACGGAGAATATATATGTTTATAAATTTTTGATGAAAATATAATTATTTCGCTATTAAATTTTTTTAAATTAGAGATTAAGTAACGTTCCAAAATGTCTGAAAAGAAATATGCGAATCTACGATACAATAACTTTTTAACCTGCCTGGGGAACTATATAGAGTCCTTTAAAAACGATCTTCATAAAAAACAAAACTTTCGAGTTACAGAAAATTTGGCGTTATAAAAATATAAAAATAGAATGGATATTTTGAACTACCAAGGGTAAACATTTAACATTTTATAGAGTTATGAATGAATTTGTTATCCATACTTCATGTTACGCTCAATGAAAAAATATTGCGACAAAATTTTAAGGTAGTTTTTTTAATGATATTAATATGAATTGATGCACATAGTCAACTGTTTTGGCTTTTTCTTGGTAGTAATCCACAATTTAAAAATAATGTACAAAGTTACATTATTTTTCAATTAATGCATATATTTCTATCGCGTTAATTTTCAGTAACAAAAACATTCTGCTATTAAGACTAGAAAAAATCTTGACTCAAATTTTGTTTAATTACCTGTGAGGACTGTTTCTCTTTAGATGAAATACAATTGCTCATCTAGTGTACTCCATATAACTGTGTAATTTAACATCATAAAGTGCATTCGATTATCAAACTTTGGGTGAGTCATTTTTGACGTAGTGGAGCCTTCGTCGACAAGTGTCAACCGTTAGTTTTTAATTGGTCGAAGACGATGCTTCTTTCTTTTGGGATTCGTACATTTGGAATTGAATTTATTTGATAGAATTTTCAGAAGCCTGGATTTGTCTTTTATTGTATTGTTTTTATAAGTCGCACTTTCTCTTCATATATAAATTAGCAGAAACCGCTCAATATGATCGCATTGGGTTATGTTTAATTGATAGCATTAAGTGGCTGGTTAAAAGCGGTCTTCTTGTTTATGCTTTATTTAGTTTCAGGATTCCGCGTTTTATTACAATAGTCGGTTGATTACAGTAGCCAGTGTTAGTAATAAGCTGCATCCGCTGTGTGTACATAAATGTACGTACATAAATGTATAAATATATAAATGTATAAATATTCGTGTTATTTAATTCACTCGGAGTTTGCTGTGTGTAGCGGGTTTGATATGGAAGGCGCCATCTTGTGTGGCAGTAGCGAGCGTGGAAAAGTGCCGTTGAAAGTCGTCGTCCTCTCGTCTTCGTCGTCGTGCACTCGAAAGCCCTTCACTTCCTCTCTCTCTTGCACTTTATTCATCTCTTCTCTCCCTCTCTTTCCAGAGAGAGAGTGGGAGAGGGAGAGAGAGAGGAGAAAATTTCTTCGAGTGCCTGGAAATTACCTCTTTCTCCTCGCCGTCATTTTTTCTCCGACTGGAATCGAGGAGATCCGAAGCCACTGAACTCCCTTCCCTCTAGGCATGGGTCTCTTCTGTCTCGTTCAAAGAAAAAAGAAGAATTTGGAGTAAGAGAAGAGGGGGTGTCAGAGGGAGTGAAGGAGGGGTTCGCGGAGGGGGGCGAATGGGATGCTGGGAACGAAGGATTTTGGCGTGGGTTGAGTTGACGGTTGGGATGGGGTGGAAGGGGAGAAGGTGTAGGAAGTTCGAGTCGGGAATGGAAGCCCTTCAATTTGGAGCATTGCAATTGGTCTGTAATTGCAAGGACCCGGCGGAGCATTCGCGTGCAGGTGAACTACTGGGAGGGATGGAGAGAGAGAGAGAGAGGGAGAGAGAGAAAAGAGGAACTCATATGTGGAAAGAGAGAATGAATGGACGGGCGGAATTCGAGATTAAATTTTGGTTTTATCTTTTATCGAACATTTTTAACGGTGTTCCGATGTGGTTGCGAAAGGTAGTGAAATATCGACGTCAAAAAAAAGCTTTATAAAATTATCGAGATATTGATCCGAATCTCCAAGCGACCTCTTAATGATATATTAAAACTGTAATTATATGTTTTATATATTGTTATTATGAGCGGGAGCCGTTTTGTTTCGGACCGTCCGATTAAATAAAACAATAACGAAGGGCAATTGGAAAAATTATATTTTTCGTCAGCTTAATGTGAAATAATTTCGATTACTATATTGAATTTTCGCTGATTGAAAATACACCGATGCCTGAATTTCAAAATCGTATTTTAAGATCAAATGACATTTTTTTAAATATAATTATATACTCCATTCACCTGCATGGAAATAAGCACAATTAATGCGGGAATTTCTCCGTGATAAATATAATTAGGTCGCTCTTACTTTAAATTCCTTCCGTAAAATATTTTCATTAATATTTCATCATAAAAAACATAACAAACGACTTTGGTGATGCGACATCAATAACCAATGGGTTTAATAGGAATACGCTTCGATTTCAATTCGTGTTTCCATTATATGTGGTTATGGTTTAAAATTTATCGGATTAAATAGATAATTTCAATTCGTATTATTTTGGAAACAGGTGCACTTAGCAAAATATTAAAAACGGACTCTGTCACCACGAAATAAAATTTAATCAATATAACACCAATGATAATTTTATTTAATGATCTTAATGGAAAAGTAAAATATTTATCAATGTAATTGAGTTCATATATAAATAGGACAGTCATTCATGAAAGTTTTATTCAAAATAAAATGCAGTTGAAAACTTCTATTTTGCAATTGTTATAACGGATCTCTAAAGAAAAACATGACCAGTCGGAACAAGCAAGAGCATGGAGGGAATTTTATCCCTGAAGCTATTGTTTTGTTATAGCGGAATGGAAGAGAAAAACATTTCATGACTAAGTTTTTGGTTTTCATCGCCCAGTAAAACTTTATTTTAAAACTACATTTAGGGTAGAGCAAAAATGCAAATTGAATTTATCCTGCAATTTAATTACCTATGTATTCAAAAAAATTTAGCGCAGCTACTTGAAAGATATTTTGGGAGAATAATGCTAGGTTTAGGATATATTTTATTCAATTTGAATGATTGTTGCCTTTAATGCATTTTCACGCTGCGCTTCGTGTTAATTCTCGTCGTGGATAAACAAATTGCATCAAATTGCCATCAACTTGCCGAGAACACTACTTCTTTGTTACAGTTTAATAATCACGTACGAGATGGCTAGTCTATGTTTAGGATGTGATTAACTTGAGTAAACGTGTAACACCCGACGTTTTCCGAAAGCCGTTCTTATCTCTACCCTTCCAACTGTGCAACTCCAATGACACTCCATCACTCTCTCTCTCTTCTCTCTCTATCTATCTCTCTCTCTCTTCCCTATCTTGTCTCTCTTCTCTCTCTATCTGTCTCTCTCTCTCTTCTCTCTCACTCTTGTCTCTCTCTCTTTTCTCTCTCTTCCTCTCTCTTCTCTCTCTTCTCTCTCTCTCTCTCTTGTCTCTCTCTCTCTCTCTTGTCTCTCTCTCTCGTTGACACGCTAGGCGACGACAGAGAGAAATAGGTCACAATTCCTGACACCACTGCTCTCTTTCATTATCTATCTGCCCTTCTCAAATGCTTCCACCTCGCCCTATCTCATAGCTCCATCTTTGTCTACACTTTACATTCATATCCGGTTACGCATCTATTTTCTTTCCCTCGTCTCTATTTCTCGCTTCTTATCTTGACTGCCTGCTTATCTCCTACTCAACTTTTTTCTCTTCTTTGTGCTTCTCCATCCTTCTGTATCCTCCATCCTCACCTATTTGTTATCCTAGGTCTCGCTTTAATCGTCTCTGTCAGCTTTTCTCTCTATTTTTACTGATATTTCCATTTCCTTCTTTCTCTTTCATTTTCTTCACCTCTCCTTCCGTCTTATTAGTAATCTGCCGTCATTTACTTTTAGCGTATTCGGTTTGTATGTCCATCAGTCATTAGTGGATTCAAGGGGGCATGGCATTCACTCTCCCTCCTCGAAAAATCCCATTGCCCTTCACTGGGTGCTTTCTTTAATTCACTCTGCCCAAAATTCCTTGTTTCTACTCCGCAAACTGCGAAAGAACGATTCTGATAGGGGCAGGCATTTTCACATTTCACTTCCGTTGACAGAGGCGGATTTCAGAGGGGGGAGTGGTGATTGGGACGATCGACCATCTCCTCTCTCCCTTTGGGAAGTTCTGGATCCGCCCCTGCCGTCTGTCCGTCTGTACAGGCAATGTCTCTTGAATACTTTTAGTTGGGGTAGCAAAGTTTTCAGATTAGGCTGGTCTGTGTAAATGCTAGACACGACGAAGGATTGATGGATCTAAAATTAGCTGCTGTGGAGTAATTGGAAACAAGTTAGGAAAGTGTACAGTGCATCACAAATAGTTGCCTTCCGTGCGATGGAGTAATTGAAACTAAACGGTATACTTTGAATTAATGCACAACGTAAAACAACAAAACACCAGGACCTCATTATGTCTTTTTGTATACTAAAAACTTCTTCCTCCCCTAACTTGATGCATTAATAAACGTGTTTCCGTAATTTTAGTATAATGACTAAATACTGCAAAACGGTATATCCGAAATGATACCAAGGAAGTATTAAAATTTTCTTTACTGATTTGTTTTCTTATCAGTTGTAATTAAACAAAAATCGAAAATTATATAAAAAGTACTCACTTGAGTTAATTATTTGTAATATTTATGTTTTACTTTCTTTTCTTCGTCTTAGATAATCCATTCCTTCCGCTTACAAAATTCGGCATGCACAATTAAGGAAATTAAACGTATTTTCTAAATTATAGCAGATCTTATTTGCTTCAATTACAAGTAAGATTGTTTTCGATGGCAACGATTAGATATCCAAGCATGAATTTCTTTAAGTTCAACTCGAGTTAAGACTTTCTTGTTTGATTTTATTGATAACGGCTACTCCTACGATAAAAAGGTTTAGGAAAAGAAATACTTCACTAGCTCTAAAAGTTTTATTTGAAAATTATTTTGATATGTCGAAATCTTTACGAGATATGACGATAACTTCATTTTTTGTCACCAGTAAAGTAGTACCCTTGATTGACTTACGTGATTCATTTATGTGAGTTTGTTATTTTATTTGAATGAAAGTCCTTAACATCAAATATTATTCAAATCCGTTTGGTAGAAGCCGAGAACGAACATGCGGACGGACGGAAGCCGAAGCCGAAAGGCGAAACGCGCCTAAAAAATTGCTAAAAAGTACCTACAGGCTGTACAAATGTAGGTAACAGCAGCACATTGCATCTTCATTCTTTAATCCGCTGGAAATGTAGCAGTCGGTGAATGAAAGCGCCTTATGTAGATTTATTTGCAATCCTTCCCTCACTTGTTTAAATCTGTCTCTCTGTCTTCTCTCAATCTCACCTTATCTATTTCTCTCTCCACCTCTCTCTCCTTACAAATTTCTTGACAGCCAACCTCTCTTTCTCTCTTTTTCTTCCAATCTATCTCGACACCACGTTACCTGCGTTGAACGCTCCCTCCCCTTCACTCTCTACAAGACTAGACAGTCACCTGGCTCTCTGTGGAGCATATCTCGGTTGGCAAGTGTGGTTTTGGGTGTTCTCGCAAAGGTGATGGAGGAGCGAATGCGGGTAAGGGGGAAATGCAGATGGAGACGAGAGATGGAGGTGACTTGGTGAGGAGAGGTTAACAGAGAAATGAAGTTAAGAGAGAAAGAGGGGGGAGGGGAAGGAGTGAGAGGTAGAGAGGGTGGGAGAGGGAGGGGGGAGAGAAAGGGGGAGGGAGAGAAAGAGAGGGAGGGAGAGAGAGGGAGGAAGTGAGGGAGGGATATGGAGAGAGAGGGGAGGGGAGGGAGGGAGAGAGGTAGGGTGGGAGAGGGAAGGGGAGAGAGAGGGAGGAGGGAGAGAGGGAGGGAGGGATATGGAGAGAGAGAGGGGAAGGGGAGGGGGGAGAGAGGGTGAGAGAGGGAGGGGGAGAGAGAGGCGGGAGGGAGAGAAAGATAGGGAGGGAGGGATTGAGAGAGGGAAAGAGAGGGGGAGGGGAGGGAGGGATAGAGTGAGGTGGGAGAGGGAGGGAGAGGGGGGAGGGTGAGAGAGAGAGAGAGGGTGGGAGAGGGAGGGAGAGAGATAAGGGGGAGGGTGAGAAAGAGAGAGAGAGAGAGGGAGGGAGAGAGACAGACAGAGGAAGGGAGGGAGGGAGGGAAAGAAAGAGGGAGAGAGGGTGTGAGGGAAAAGGGGGAGATAAGGAGGGAGGGTTTAATAAAAGAAGTGAGGTCGGTCGCATTTCGGGTCTGATGGGATTCCACCCAATACCACGCCAGCTCTCCTCCTTTGTCTCATTCTTCCGTGTCTGCCGTCCGATCATCTTTACTCCGCGTGAGAAATAACTTAGATCGATCCTTGAACTAAATCACGTAAGTGACTTGCGACGCAAGACGCTTGAATAGGAAATTATAATGGAGAACCATTATAGAGAAAACTAAAGCGGAAAAATATCATAGTTGCCATATTTGATTAGCTGTACCAAATTTGGAAAATAATCCACGCGATTATCAAAAGGGTTAAATTTAGTTATGAGGAGCGAAAATTTCGATATGGAAATCTCTTCCATTCGATTTTCTTTCCATATTTTTGTAATTATCGAAACATTGTAACTTGGCAATAAAGCATCGAATTGAAATATCCATTTATGGTCTTTTTCCTCTATATTTTCATCGAAAATTCAATACGTTCTCACTTATAAAATTAAAAAAACAGTTAAATTCTGGTTATATAATGGGCAGGGAAATGAAATTGATGATACGAAGGTCATAACATACCGATATTATCTCACTCGTGCTCTCATGATAACTAGAGAGAAAATTTGATTTTTTAACAGATAAAAATGAAATATCATATATAAAACCCTTTATCTTATTTTTATTGTTACATTTTCTATATACATTTAAAATTCTATACATAGCATATACTTCCTGTTTCACTCAAACGATGAAAGTTTTTGGTAACCTTTATACTTCAATGATAAATGAATACCAATTCAATTTACGAATTGTTATTACTGCTCAGAGACATTTTTATAGCTTTAAAATTATAACAAGGGCCCAAATTTAATATAAAAATAGAAGAATTATTTTTTTGAAATGTGTGATTTACAGACAACTGTTATTTTTATGAGTGCATATAACAACAATAAAAAATTTATTTGTCTTTCTGGATTAATAATACAGTATATTGAAAATTATTCGATAAAAGAAAAATTTTTGCCTAGACAAAATATTTATGCTAAATAAATTAATGAGATACGAACGGAAATGGGTTTATAGATATATTTTTATAGAATGAGTAATACAAGATAATTCGTATTTTATTTATAGTATGAGTAAAATTGATATTTACGTACTTCCAGATGCCTTCTATCATTTATGAAAGAATTTTCAAGTTTTTGGGAAAATTTTAGATTTAAGGCGTTATGAATATTGAATAAATTATTTCGAATAATTGAATCCTCTTTAGGCGAGAGTAAATCCTATTCCTTCATCCTAGTTAAAACGCAAGCAAAAACACAAAACATGTTACAATTTGTAATTAGGCGTTCTTTACCAGCGAAGCGGTAATAGCGGAACGCCTTACGGGCACGTCTGGTTCGTCCGTCCGTCGTAACTTTCATCTCCTAAACCGCTGGACGGATTTTAATTTTATTAGGCATGAGTGATCTTTATTAAAAACTTTCACCCAATTGTGATTTTCAACTGAATACGTCAATTAAAACTTCCACTTTACATAATTATTTTAATTAACTTATACTCGTATCTCGTTAAATGGCATCCGTCAAGCAACAATGAAATATTAAACTTTTATCTTTCTAGCTCTTATATGGTCCGTAAGGTATAGATTAAAAAAAATATTCGGATAGAGAACAGCATTTACCACAAAGTCCGCGAGGCCACGGAATTAGGAGTAATGGTTTCGGAGGTAAAAATTCGAGAAAATCTCTAGCAAAACATCGCATATTTTGTTTACATCGATAGCTAACACGGTTCTCTCAGCAAACAACAATTAAAAATCCATATATTTCTCTCCCATTCTCTTATATGATCTGCGAGGTATAGATTAAAAAATTCATTCGGATAGAGAACAACATTTTCTAAAAGATGGTCTGGAGACCGCATAACTACGACTTATAGATTTTGATATAAAAATTCGGGAATATCCTGAGCAAAACATCACATATTTTGTTTACATCGATCGCGAAGACGGTTCTCTCCGCAAACAATAAAAATCCATATATTTCTCTCCCATTCTCTTAAACTATCTGTGAGGTATAGATAAAAAAAATTATTTGGATAGAGAACAATATTTACTACTAGATAGTCCCCGAGGCTATAGTTTCTGGGATAGAAATGCGAGAATCACCTAATCTTTCGATACCGTTTCATACGTATTTCCTATTAAGAACGCATTTGAAATCTCTGTGTATTCAATTTATGGAGTATACTTTTCCATATTGTTTTCCCTAAACCTGGAGTGTGTGAGATTGTGTGTTAGGTCGTTGGCGTGGAGTAATTTCCTCTAAACCGGCGTGTAAGTGAGCACTTTATATTATTTTTATTATTATAAGTTTTGTAAGTAGGTTTCTTAATTTTTTATTAGATGTTTCGATGTGTTAGAATTTTCATATCAAAATCGTAATAACCAAATCGCATTGTATATTATTGTAATACAAACTTTATCTTAAAAGGCGACTTGAATTGACGATTCTCTCGCTTGAATCTAACTGAAAATTTAAGTTGCATTAATCATTAATTTAATGTATTTTCAAGCGTCCCATTTTTCAAATATAAAATAAATTAGGAAATTTATTAACTAAATAATTTTTGAGTCTTTCGAATTTTCTGTAGCCAAAAACAACTTAATAATTTCATTGACAGTTATATGATTTATGTGAAATGTGTCATTTACATCATAAATCGCAACCGAGTCATCATCGGTTGATGTTTAAAAAAGCATTTCACAATAAATTATCGCCGAGTTTGCGCTAAGATTTTGAGAAATTACTCTTCGAAACATTAAAACTTAGAGGGTCCGAAATTTTATGGCGCTATGGGTTTTATTTGCGCAAATACCTAAGAAAAATTTCGATTTTTTTCCTCCTCATTTCTCAAGAGTCGTTATGAAAAGAAGAAGGCGCGACCAATTTCGTTTCACATTTGGAGCTAGTATTGATGACTTCCTCTCTCTTTTTCCATTGTCGCTTCATTTGTTTTGTACCTGCTAAGAGTCGCAATCTGCGACGCGGCCGGATGAAAGTTTGAGGCCGTCGTTGAGAAGATTGGGTGCTCGGGAGATGGTCGACCATTCGTCTGCAGAGAATGACGGCAGTCGCGGAGGGGAGAAATGAGGAAAGGGGCGAGAGCGGGAGCAGTAGGGAGGGAGTGGAAGGAGAGAGGGAGGGAGGCGAAGGAGATTGAGAGAGGGGAGTGGGAGGAGGGATGTGGGGCCGGATTCATGGACCTAACGACCGTCGATGGGACCCGCGCTCATATTTCCTGGGCGCAGACGGGTGCTAGTCGTCAACGAAAAAATTCCCAAGGGAGATAAGGGTCGCTGGTTGTTAAGGGAAATACAGGGATGATCGCTAGGGAAAAAGAGAAAGGAGAGAGAGAGAGATATAGGGAAGAATACAAAGAAGAACGAGACAGAACAGATTCGAAGAGAACTCGAGTTAAATAGAGTAGAAACAAAACGAAATAAAGACAGAGTTTAATTGTTGGAGGAGATGAAAGGAGGCAAATGAAATGTAGAGATTCGTTCAAAAACAGTAATACAGAGATGAGAAAAGAGAAATTTATAGGAAAGAGAGAGAAAGGAAAAAGGGAAGGCGAACGTAAAAGAGAGGAAAGAATAGACGAGGAGAGAGGGAAAGAGGATAGGGAGCGAGGGAGGAGGAAAGAGATAAGAAGCGAACATGCCGGAGGAACGGAAAAGCAAACAATGCCAATGGAGGAACAAGGAGAAGAGAATGTATTTTATTATTTTCTTCAGAAAAGGGAAGATTATTTGAACTTTAAAAATGACGATTCCGCTCCCTTCGCGCGAGAATCTTGTTCTTTCCCTCTCGTTCTGCCATCTATATGCCACTCTGTTAAACTTTAATATCTCGTCTTCACCCTTCAGCGGATTCGGCGAGGAAAGACTGGAAACTGAAATGGAATAAGCGAAATGGCACGGAATTGTTTTACCGAGCTAATATTATTCTCTCTTCATGCGCACAAATTACAAATCCACAAGAGAAGAAGTTACATAATGTGTTAAATAAACCAGTCCTAACTCTCTTGTATTAAAATTTGGTTTGAAATATTTCAAATGGTTATTTATATGACAGTATGTTTTCGAATGAAAGAGAAATAACATTAAAAATTGTCGGTGGCTTATGACGAACTATTGAACTTGTCAATGCCACCACTATAACTTCATAGAAATCGTTTGGGAGTGGACTTGCGTGAGATAAAGGGCATTTATTTGATGTCTGTCTTGTACAATTACGTCGTACACTGATCAAACCCAGAACCTGATTTTGTTATTTCATTATTCTTTATGCATGTGCTTGCTTGTTTTCGTCCTAATGTATATGATTGCAAACAAACTTGAACAGCACAACTTAGCTATTAAGATAAAAATATCAGAGATTGAAAAAAATATAGACTCTAATGAAGTTATTTACGAGAGTATAAATAACATTACTACTGAATTAAAAAGTGTAAATTTTAATCCAAAAATCGTAGAGGACGTATACTTAATTAAAAAGAAACACACAAATCAAAGTAAAATTGTTGTAACATTTGCTACCAAAAGGGATGCTGAAAGTTGGCTCAGAATGAAAAAAGCCCTGAAAGGCAAATCAATAACTAACGGTGAATCTGGCAGCCAAATTTATATAAATGAAGCGCTAACTCCATATTACAGAAACCTTTTGTGGCAGGTGAAAATTGAAGCAAAAAGTTTAAATTTTAAGTACTTATGTTTCAATTAAAAATGCGGTTTAATGGCGAGGAAAGATGAAAATGCGCAAAATTTGAAATTCAGATCTGAAAAAACTTAACTGAAAGTGTTCATGTACAGAACTTTGTTAATCAATATGGATTATTTTAACATTTATAAAACAACAAAAACAAATACCGTATTTTTCGATAGATAACGCGCGCGTTATCTATACAAAAAAATCTAAAATTCGGCAAAAATGGACATGCGCGGTATACATAAGAAAAAATTGAAAACTTTAAAAGCGAATATAAGTTTACGAGTTATGGCATTATTACGCTTTTAGCCATCTTGACGATTAATTCATAACCATTTGTCTCATTTTCTCAGCCTACACAAGCATTTAAAATAGGATTTTCGTAAATTAAGAATATATTATTTTAGAGTTCAAACATATTTTACTACAATCTGAAAGTAGATTTTTAAATTGTTCGAAAATAACATATCTCAAGTGAGCCGTATTTACTTAAGTTTAGAATTTTAGCCAAATTGTAATTAAAAGTTTAAATAGTAGAAGACTACATATATTTTCATATTAAATGAACGAATTCATGAAATGCTATTATAAAGCAGTCAAGCTCTAAATACGACAAATAACAAAAAGACCGGGAATTAGGTATCAATGGGAAACTCAACAATTTTTGTAAGTTAAGTCACATGTAATGATAAAACTCTGGAATAAGGTAAAACTATTTACTAAGACTTATTAAAGATAATTACATTAAATTATTCAAATCCATAAATTTCGTCACCAGACTCGATCATGAAAGTGTCAATTGCGTTGAAGATTTCTTTTGGTGCATCTTGGACCTCGATTTCAGAAGATACATCATCATTTAGAATATCGTTATCTTCGGACACCGTTGCATTCCCTTGTGCTTTAATAAAACAATAAATAAATAAAAGACGGAATACAGCTTTTTCTAGTCAGAACTGAGAACTAGAAATGCCTCTAGCGACCGAATAATGGACTGCGTTGTCATAGCATCGTGTATTTTATAAAACTTAGTTTTTGTTAATTTTCTTGGTGTATTGGATGTTTAAATAAATTTTTTGTTGAAATTTTTTTTACGAAAATACTTCAACTAACCAACCCAACCTGGTGGGGCAGACTACAATGTTCCTACGTATTTGGAATAGACGTATAGATGTTGTGACTACGAAGTACATTATTCAGGCGCTGGAGGCGTTAGTAGTTTTGGCTGTTGAAGGAAATCTAGTCTAAACGAAAACTAATATTGTTATTAATTTGATAAAAGAATCTGCGTTAATATGCTGTTGTTGTTGATTTGTAACGACAATAAAGGAACCTAACCCAACGCAAAAGTACCAGTATATCTAAGTATCAAAACTTTCGCCTGCGCGTTATGTATACATTATAATGAACGATGTAAATATCGAGGTGCGCGTTATACATTAGGTGCGCGTTATCTATCGAAAAATACGGTAATAGAATTTTTGATTCTGTAATAAACATTGGTTCATATGACTGGAAGTATACTTCAATATGTTGCCATATAAATATTATGAACATTCATTCATGATTCCTGAACATGATTGTTTACACAGTAAAAAATTAAACTGCACATGTGAACTCCTAGAGCAAGTACAAACATACAAGTACTTAGGCATAATTAATGATGAAAACTTCAAATTTAATGAACATATTAAAAAAATAAATAGCAACCTAAGAAATATCTCATTTCAATTATATTACCTGCAAAAAATTTTGCCAAAATAAGTTAAACATATTATATACTTTTCCATGGTGGAAAGTCTTTTAGTATATGGCATAACCATATGGGGTAATGCAGGCAAAACTTACTTAAATCTGCTTATCAAAAATCAAAATAGAATTGTAAAACTTATAGTTCTTTACCAATGTGAAACTAAATGTTATTGTAACAACTATAAGACATTATACTGTACTAATATGTATAAGAATGCTGGAGTATTGGCAATACCTTAACTCCACAAATATGTTTGCATCACAGATAACTATTTTTCTAATAAATATAAAAAACAAATAGTAACAACACACCAAAAAGACATGAGAAATAAAATTAAATATGAAATTCCGAAGTACTTTAATAATGGTGGTGGAAGACAATTGAAAGTGAGTATTCCTAATATGTTTAACAAACTACCTAAGGAATTACAAACACTAAATAGCCAAAGAAAAGTAAAAAAATATTAAAGATTGGCTCCTTAGTATAGAGTATTCGTTGCTCTAATGGTATGTTAACAGGCATATGTTTATGTGTGTAAGTGTATATATGTTAAGATATATATATGTGCATGTGTATATGTATAAGTATGTTGATATATGTGTAAATATATAATGTTAAAGAAGATATTATCTATGAGGAATGTTATATGGAAATATTATTTAGTGAAATATTGTTTGGTAAAATGGAAAGTATTTATTTGTTTTTGTAGAGTGTGTAATTATTAAAAAAATAAAGACCGAAACCAAAGGGAAAATTAGCACCTACAGACGAGCCTATGGCTCTGTAGGACCAGATCAAGTTTCCTCCCTGAAATTTGTAATGAATTCTTTCGTAATTTGTAATAATTTATGCAAATGTATTCCTAATAATAATAATAAAGTTGAGTAAATCTTAAAAAAAGGTAAAACAACAAAAAAAATGATCAAGCGAGGCATATCGAATTTATCACGCAGGTAACTAGTTTGATGAAATGGTTATAAGCGAGAAAACTTATTCTTCAGTTAATACTTTCGTTTACATTTTTACATTACTATCGTTGTTTGATACGACTATGTAAGTGATTCAATTAAGAAACAATTCGGAATAACAAATCGATAGTGACATCTCCATACTTAACCAGTTTACAAAGCTAAAAAAGCTACTCACTTGTTTGGTTATACCAATCAAATAACAAGTTTATTCATTTTATATCGGAAACGGAACACCTAAAAGCTTGAATTACTAGTGAAAGGCGGCAGTGGCGTGACTAATATCATTACCTTTGAATCAATGAAGAACAAAATGGGGGGAGGGGGAGAAGAGGGGATAGGATTCAAGCCGTAATAGAGGAGAGACAAGAGAGTAATTAAAGCGTCAGCTCGTCTAAACAGACAACAGCTGACGGTAACGGAGATGAGAAAGAACGAACTATGAAAGGGCTGGACAGCGCTTAAAGGAAAGGTCGGTGCGCAAAAGAAGAAAGACTCCAAGAAATTGATCAGAGATACGGAGAGAGAGAGAGAGGGAGGGAGAGAGAAAGAGAGAGAGAGGCGGGGAGGAGGAAAATGGGAAAGGATAGGGAGATGAAGAGACGCCGGAACCCTGGGAACGCAAAGAAAGAACATGGCTGGATGTAGATTAAGGGGAAAATTAGAAAATCAAAGGAAAGGATAGCAGAGGTCTCCTCTCGAGGAGATTAAACAAGAGAAGATAAATCAAACGGCGCGCCGCGAAAGGCAAGGGGAAATAGAACGCTTTTAAAGAAAAGGCCGAAATGAATAAAACAGACACAAGAGAAGGATTTCGGTGCTTTTAAGAAATAAATAAAAAGCCAAGGAAATATTTCGACTAGATTTTTCGGAGCCGGGTAAATCCGGATCGTTCCTAGAGACGGCGGAGCTGAAAAAAAGCGGACGCAGGTGACGTTGATTGAAAAGAGGAGAGTTTGTCTCAGGAACTCGAACGCAGAACAAAAATTAACGCGGAGGAAATAAAAATCGCAGGACGAGATCGCTTGGGATGAAAGGAGGACGTCGTTGGCGACGGAAGCGTGGAGCGGCACCGTCACATTTTCGCTAAAGGAGAAAGGAAAATGGTTTTTTTTTTAAAGAGTCGTCGCGGGAGCGCGGAATTTACGAGGAAATATCTCGTAATGGCGAAGATCTCGCCAGATAGATGCGTCGCATTTGTATGCGTCCGATGACGTAACTTGTACTCGGCAATGCGAGAGCCATACTTCCTTAATATTTTCTTCGCCCGTGAGACGGGAGATCTCGTTAAGATGGAAGGCGCTTCAAAAAAATCGCCATATAAAATTGGCGCGGGAAGAAAGGGACGAACCTAGAAAATTCCGAGGGTGAGGATTTCGCGCGGAGATATTTCCCTACGCAATAGGTAAGGTTATAAGTAGCCATTTCTCGTAGTGCAAGAGGGAAGGAAAATTTTACATTAATTCTTGGGAATGACGATTTAGGTTGAGAATAAGGTATCGGGTGCATTGAGATTTTTTTGTGGATGTCGTGACGGCATCGGCGATGGAAAATTTGCATTCGCGTTTCAACGAAAATCTACAATCGCATGGGTCCACCATATGAATGCGTTTTAAAAATAACCTTGATCGTGGAATTGCGAAATTGTGTTTCAGGACCGCTTTCGTTAACATTGTGTAAACAAACATTATCCAACAATAAAAATATATGATAAAAGGCGAACATCTTTTTGCTCTCTTTGTTGCTAATGTAAAATTTTAACTTTTCCAAAATTATATTCTAAAAAAAAATTTGGCTGCGAAATATTGAAAACGATATTTTGGCGATTGCTCCAGTATTCCTCAGTGAAACGTTATGCCGACTCTTATATCTAATAACGAGCCTAACGAGTCTAAATGAGGACAAGCATAAGCTAAAAATAGAGTTTTATGATCCACGAGAGAAATAAACTGGTTTTTTACACAGAGTTGACGAAGAAAACGAACTAATAAGATGGTTATAATGGGAAATTAACATGCAGAATGGTATCGGAAGTAATTTAAACGGGGGAGGCGAAAAACGAGATGCAAAATTCCGGAACAACTTGGCATTATACGCATCGGAGACAAGAATGTTGTATTTCTCCTTATGCTCATTCCTTGCTGATCGCTCGCTTTATATGACGCTTCGTTAAGGTGAAAATGCTCCGCGATTAACTACTTCGTAAAACTTTTCTGAATTTATTTTTCAATCAAACTCGCCTTTTGTAACGTGTATTAAAAGCACCTTTTTGGCAATCTGTATTGAAATGCGTTTTCGGAAATTATTTTTGCGTCCCGATGCCATACAATTTATTTTATGGCTTTTCCGTGGAAATAAGGCAAAAAGAAGCTTTCACGTTGACGGCGCTTTAAATGCATTTATGGAGAATGGTTAGATGTATCGACCTTCATCAAAGGAATTGCAAAGTCTTCGTGATAAGATGCCGCGTAGAAAAGAGCTATAATGCCAATAACAAAGAAGAGACGAAGCGATGGTTCATTTTGAATAATTTATCTCAGTAAAAGAAGCGGGTATTGGCATCAGTAAATAGCATAGTATTTAGCATTTTAATAGCTAAAATAGATAATAAAAGCATAAATAATACTACTGAACGACACTGTGATTTTTTACAAAGTTGCATGTACGAAGGTAAACATTCGTTCAATCTGCGAACGAACGCGTTAGCATTAAATTGTAGGCATCACGCGGAATCCATAAAGTATTCGTTGAATAAATGAACAAAGGGCGCGACGAGCCAAATAAATGAAGGGATTTGATGAAAATAAAAACGAATCAGATTTATTTATTCATTGTTCTAAAAAACCTCCGCCGCGACATTTGGGTGTGTTACGCAGGTATATGAAACTTTGAATGATTAACAACAAAATACATGGAAAAAACTGAGAGACGCCGGTTGATAGGTGCATAAACATCATGACGTGAAACGCGAATTGAACAGAAAGAGAGGTAAGGGGATTATTTATGAACCAAAACCTGAGCTGAAAAATCCTATAAAAGTATTTCCCTTTGTTAGCAAAGGTTAAATGAACTCGGTATAAGCATTCCATGCATCATTTAAATTTGCGCTGTTTTTGTGGTTGGGGTCGGGAAAAGTTGAAGCGATTGACTTATTGAACCGAGATTTTTTATGGAAGAGATTCGTTACACGGCGAAGAACGCGCCACAAAAGATGTATTTCGGCGATACTAGAAAAAAAAAACATTTGTCCCAGAAATTTGGTTGTCGCAACTGCCAGTTCAAAATTTTGCGGCGATTTACTTGGAGGTTTGTGCGAGGAACAGAATTATATCGAATCCGCGTTAACAAATTGTTTCGTGAAAAATTAATACTTCAACGGACGCAAAAAATTGCAAAGAAGGCAGATATTTTGTGTTTTAAGCACTTAACGTAAATGACCATCTGCGCCCTGAAAACCGCAGATTTTAGCGCGTCATTGGGTGATAAGCACACAAACTAAAACACTGTACTGAGACTAACAAATTAGAGCAAACACGGCGGTTTTAAAACTTTGGATTCCGAGGATGATCGATGGGTCGGACACCTCGCAGCCGCCATTACGCTCCTCCCTCTCAACAACGGTTATCTCTCTTCTCCTTCTGAGTCATGCCGCGCCTCTTTCCCTCCTCTTCTCTCTCCTTTTCCCCCTTCACTTTCCCCCTTCACTTTCCCCCTTCACTCTCCCCCTTCACTCTCCCCCTCCACTCTCCCCCTTCACTTTCCCCCTTCACTTTCCCCCTTCACTCTCCCCCTTCACTCTCCCTCTTCACTCTCCCCCTTCACTCTCCCCCTTCACTCTCCCCCTTCACTCTCCCCCTTTATTTTCCCCCTTCATTTTCCCCTTTCATTTCCCACTTAACTTTTCCCCTTCGCTTTCCCACTTCACTCTCCCCATTCACTTTCTCCCTTCATTTCCCACTTTACTTTCCCAATTCACATTCCCCCTTCACTTTACCCTTTCACTTTCCCCCTTCGATTTCTCCGTTCGATTTCTCCCTTCGATTTCCCCCTTCACTTCCCCCTTCACTTTCCCCCTTCACTTCCCCCCTTCACTTTCCCCCTTCACTTTCCCCCTTCGCTTTCCCCCTTCGCTTTCCCCCTTCGCTTTTCCCCTTCACTATCCCTCTTCACTTTCCCCCTTCATTTTCCCACTTCACATTTCCCCTTCACTTTTCCCCCTCCCTTTTCCCCTTCACTTTCCACTTCACTTTCTCCCTTGGCTTTCCCCCTCCCTTTCCACCTCTCTTTTTCCTCTCCTCACTCCCTCCCATTCTTTTCCCTTCCCTCACCCCTCCCCTCTTCTCATCAATATCCCCTTTCCCTCTTCACATCTCCTCTTCCCCTACCACCTCCCCCTCCTCCCTTCTTCCTCCTTTCCTCCCCCTCTCCCCTTCTATTCTCCCCTCTTCACTCTCTCCTCTTTTCCCCTCCTCTCTTCCCTTCCCCTTCAAGGGTTTAATGTAAGAAGGGACTACGTAGTATTCTGAATTTCTGCCTAAATAAAGTCGTTTGTTTGTCTATCTGTCTTCCCCATTTCCTCTCCCCTCTTCCCCCTCCCAACTCCTCCTACCCTCTTTCCTCTTTCCCCCTTCTCCTATCCTTCCTCCTTTCTCCTCCGAGCACGGCATTCCTCTTCGCGCTGCACGATTAGGTCTCGGAGAAATGGTCCGTTTCGCACGGTCTCTTCCGATCAGTCTAACAGCGTCACGTAGCGACTCGAAGCTTACTGAACATCACTATCTAATATCCTCTGAAGGTCTGCTTTGCTCCATGCTCGAGTGATGATTCTATTCGGAAATAGAATGGGAAATTCTAGCGACCGCCTTTCCTTTCGCCCATTTTAAATCCTGGTGTTTCAATGTTCGCTTTTATTATTTTCTGCGAAACTTGGTCTCCTGGTAATATTGTGTTACGTAAGGATTTTAAAATAAAAAAATGAATCGGACAGTAATTAAACAAATGAGAAAAATAAAATATGAGAATTGAATCAATACCTCAGTAAAATTAACGAAGTTAAATAAAATTTTTGCCGTCTTTTGGCATAACCGCTCCAATGTTTCCGACTTTTTGTGGACTCGTAGCAACCATTAATTATAGGCTAATCGACTATTTAGTGATTTGACTTATTTATAACGAGATTAGGGTTATTTCGTCCGCAGATAGATCAGGGTGTGGATAATGTGCGTTATAGGAAGGAAAATATTATTTCGGATGAAACCTCAAGGCGAACTAGGAATGGTGCTTTCATCCCTCGCCTTCGATCAGAACCAAGATATTTTTCTTGTCTCAGTATGATATATTAAATACCATTCTGCAAGGAAAGAACTTAGCACTAGTATAGTATAGTTGAATATCGACCGCGTGGAATGATGATGAATTCTTAAAAAAAATCTAGATATGTTCATTTGTTCTCAAGTTATTTCTAAAAACATGAAATGATTCTCGTAAAGCAAAATCTTGTAAACTAATTTGATGAAATTACAGCTATTCGAGGTATTTAAGTGGGACTGAAAGGTGGATAACGCAAAAAAGATTGTATTACGATGAAAAAATGAATGTACGAGCTTACGCGTGCAGTTGGTTCATTTCAACGAACGCATTCCATTGGTGCCGAAAGAGATGACGTAAACCCTTAGGTTTGTTAATTGGTTTAGTTTGTAACATTTTTTACTTCACCAACCCCTCAGAGAATATAATCTCGGCTCATATCGCGCGTTTCGAGATTGTTTAACATGTTATAGAACGAACAAAACGAATGATTTTCAGGCAATAATTAACGGTCGATATATAATGCTTTTCTCACGATAGGAGAATAATGGCAGAAAAATACATTTCATGCATGTGTGAGATTTGTTAAGATTAATTAGTTTTATTAAATGAATTCTTTGTTAGAAATAGAACATTTCTTTTATCGATTTGTAATTGACTAATTTTTAAGTACTATAATTAGGGAATGGATTCTTCTGGTTCTACCCGATTTTTACCAGATTTATACCTTCCAAATAATTGTTTTCAAATTTGAGTTATACCAAAAAAACGACAACTTTAATTTTTTTACACGTTCGCTGCAAAAATCCAATGTAATCGCTTTAGAGCAGATGTAAATTTTTGAAAGACTCGGAGGTGGCCGATAGATAAAAAATAGTTGAAATGACATAATTTAATCTTTTAGTCAAAATGAATAATTATACACTTGAAAATATGTATTGGTGGAAAGCCGTTAAAGCAAGTTTCAGAATATAAATACTTTGGAAGCACCATAACGAGATAAGATAAATGTACCGATGAAATAAGGACTAGAATTACGAAAGCAAAAGTCGCTTTCAGAAGAAAGAAACTCATTCAAAGGGGAAATATAAAGGAGTATATCCAAAGAAGTTGATGAAATGTATTCGAACTTACAACCTAAATACTAGGGTTTTCACCTCTAATTAAAAATTAGGATATTATTAAGTTTTGGTTTGGAGCTGGAGTTTGATATCCTAAATTAAAGAAGTTTAGCTTAACATTGCTATGTATGCCAACATGTTGAGCGTTCATTTAGCCATTTGCAAACGCCGGAAAAGAGTAATATTGCCGATGAAACATTGGCCATGCAGATGCTGTTATATGGGAATACAACCCAAAAGTTTTTAGATAAGTTTTTTATTTAAATCCAATTTTACCCAAATTAAAAAAATAGCCGATAATTACCCTTCGAACAAATGATTATTTTTAAACCGGAAAAGTCCACATCCTAGCTATAACTTATGGTAATCAATGTAACTCCTTCAGCAATAAAAAACATATGGGTGTTACATTTCCGGAGTCTTTTGTATGAAATTAATTCATTAAAAGCATATAATGTAAAACATTTTTTCATCTATTAAAAACATCATCGATGCATAATTTTTCTCGAATAACAGAACAATTTAAAAAGAACCCGATGACTATAAGATACTCGAAAATTAGATTGGCAGATAAAATCTAAAAATAATCAGGGAAAGCTTGAATACTCCTACTTTAGCAAACATGCTACTTCTCACGAAAAGAAGTTAATGTTAACGTTTCCTTTAGAATTGAACGCTGGCGATATTTTTCGCTGCTTCCACTCTGCGTGAGATAGTCCGCGTAAAGCAGAATAATCTCGACGCTTGTCGAAAACAATGTCAGCGAAAACGATTAAATTCTCGAAAATTTGAAACACGAATTTCAATAAAAAGTAATTTCCGGGAAGGGGAGATAGAGTGGGAAATGCTGAGGCGTGGAACGTTAAATTGTGGGAAAAATCATTCAAGAGATATGGTTCGAGACTCACCCGACAGAAATTCCACTGGCATAATTACGAAAATTCTTCTATAGGCACAGAAAGTGAAACTCACCTGAAATGAAAAGGAAAGAATGGTTAGTTACTTGCTTAGAAAGAAAATTTACATAGAATCACCACCATACTATCAATTTAATGCCGCGAAAACAGATCTGCGATACATTCAGAAAACAAAAGACTTTGTTATCCTTCACGTGTAGCTCAAAAATGATTAATCGAGCTTGCCTTAAATCCGGTATCGATAATTTAGTTGGCGTTAACAACCGTCAATTACTTGGTAAATTCAAATACGCATTTCATTCACAAAAAGTAGCCATCTTAATAACCATTCGCCGATTATAGATGAATAAAACTGTGGAATTCCATTTTTAATTGGTTTAACCCACCTTTTATTGCTAAAGTAGTGATGTTATTGACAATAAAGATAGCTAAACAAGATGATCCGAACGGAACGTATGATGCCTACTTTATATATAATTATTATTTATTTAATACTTATATTTGCTTTAATAACTTTAAAATCACCGCTCTTTGTGTTTCCAAATTTCATAATTTAGCGTTATAAAATATTGAAAATACATTCGAACGGAAAAAAAATCGATCACGTGCATTTTTGAGGCAAAAATAAGGCGTGTCTGTACATACGAGTACTAGACTATGCCGAATTCGAGTCCAACAATAGTGGTTGCGATGGCAACACTCTCGTATTGAGCGATAAAAACTGCGAGAAAGAAAAATTTATGAAAAATTCGAAGAAATAAAATCGATAATCAAAATTCTAGGATAAAAACTAAAATTCCATTCCTTTCCTCAGAGAATATTGCAAATCACGCTCCGATATCACAATTATAAGATATTTTAATCTGCAAGAGCAAATTACCTTGCACAATAGATTTCAGATTTCTCATGTAAATGAAAATGGAAGGATAGTTCCTGGAATCGAACCTGGAACTTTCAATCTTCGCAACAAAAACTATTCTCTGGAGCTCGGCTCTAGTTGCAGGAGATTTCCACCCGGTGACATGAAAATCGGTCAATTGGTTCCAAAGTTAAATGGGAGAACAGACAGAAAAACAGACCGAAAACAGACACATCGACGAAACTATAAGCCTATTTCTATTCTGGAAAGTAGGCTAAAAATTGTTATTAACACATTTTCAAAACATTAGAATTTAAATGCAAATATGGACGATTACATTATAGCTGGAATGCGTATTTAATTTTCTAAACTTTTAATAGTTATATCAATTGCCATTACGATCGAGTTGAAATAATGGATTAGTCCCTGATAAATGCTTAAATATTTAAAGCATCTAGCTTCTTTAGGATCGAGTTTTACAACAAACATAGAATTTCTTATATTCACACGATGTCCCTAATTTTGCTGAGGACAGATCGTGGTCTATGGAGATGGTTATGGGTTTCCCAGAAGCCCTCGTTCCACAATCGGTCATGATACTCACGGCGAGTCCCATACAGCGAAGGCCACTTCAGAGACAACACGCTATTTCCCTTCACGCTCTATGTCCTCGCTCTACCCCACTCCGCGTCGTAAACCTTCACATACATACGTATCATCATCTCGTAGATAGTCTGTCCGTAGACAGGTCTGTGATTATTCATGTTTAAACCTGTTTCTCCACATACTCATATTTTCCGCTGTCCTCTTCATATCTTGATAACTCTCTTTCCGTTTCAAATCGGCTATCAACTGAAACCTTTTCCCACCTCTTACCCCTTTTCCATCTAGTTTTCCTTTTAACACGTCTTTAATCATACTCTCTCTCCTCAGTTAATGTCCAACCCAGTTTGCATTCCTCTTTGTAATAGTCTGTATAAGAATTCTCTCCTACTCTTCGTAGCACTTCATCATTTTTCATCCGATCCGTCCATTTTTTCTTCAGCATTCTCCTTCAAGTCCACATTTCAAAGCTTTCCAAGTATTTCATGTCATTTTTCCTTAGCGTCCATATATCTGCCCCGTACAAAGCTATACTCCATACATATCATTTTATGAACTTCTTGCGGATATCTTCCCTTATATTCCCCGTAATTAGGTGTTTCTTTCTTCTGAAAGCTGCTTTTACTTTTCCTGTTCTAGTCCTGATCTCATCCGTACATTTTGTTTCTCTTTTTATGATGCTTCCAAAGTTTTTATAGTCTGAAACCTGTTCTAAAGGCTTTCCTCCAATACTTATGTTAAGATTCTCTTCTTTGTCCGATATTCGAAAGACCTTTGAATTTTCTGTTTATTTCCATACCATATTTTCTACCTGTTATTACTAGTCTATTTATCATTTTCTGGAGCTCCTCTTCCTTTCTTGCTAGAAGTACTTGGTCATCCACATATTTTACTGTTCTTATAATCCTTCCTCCAATTTTAAAATCTCCTGTGCCTTCTAACGCTGCTTGTATTAGACTTTCTCCATATAGATTGAATAGGGTCGGGGATAGGCAGCAGCCCTGTCTTACTCCTCTACCAATATTTACTCCTCAGGCGTATGCATTCTCCAAACTGATCTTTAAAATTTGATTCACATATAGATTCCTGATCAGTCTCCTGCCTTTTCAGCCTGCACATATATCCTTCAATATCTTCATTAACATTAGCAATTTACTCTATCAAAGGCCTTCTGCCAGTCTACAAAACATACGCAGATATCTTGACTGAACTCTATTGCCCTTTCGGATATGATTTTAACTACCCCTATAGAATCTCTAGTTCCTCGTCCTTTTCTGAAACCGAATTGATCTTCCCCTAGCATTTCTTCTGCCTTTTTCTCCAGCCTTTTATTTGAAAATCCTCGAGATGATCTTCGAAGTGTTCTTTAAAGGGATCATTGTTACTTCTAGGAAGCCACTCTCCCGTGTCGAAAATCTTATTAATTAATTTCGTGATCGCTTTTAGGCCTTCTGCTCCCATGACTTTAAGTACCTCAGCCGGTATTCCATTCCTGCCTGTGACTTTCCCTTTCTTTAGTTCCACTATCGCTTTTTCTACTTCGCTCTCCATAATACTTGGTCCTAAGTTGCCTTCTTCAATGTTTTCCTCATCTTCCAGTTCAATTTTTGCCGATCCTGCCTGCTTGCTGTATAGTTCCTTAATATATTCTTCTCATACCTGTGCTACATCCTTTGTTTCTGAGATTTCTTCTTCTTCTTAACTGTATTCATGATTCCTTTACCTCGAATTCCATTAGACTTCTTATCTTCTAATACCAGTGCTCTAGCGTACATCATATCGTACCGTCCTAACTTCTCCATTTGTTGTATTTCATCATATTTTTCTTTTATCTAATTTTCTCAAGCTTTATCTGTTACCCTTCTCTACTCATTGTTTATACGCCTGTAGTTGCCTCTACCTTCTTCACTGATAACGTTTATCCATTTTCGTCTGTCCTCCATTTTCTCCAGCATTTCCTTAATGATCCATGGGTTTCTGATTTTCTTCTCTCGTTTTTCAATGTCTTTATCCAAGGTATCCTTGTTACTGGTTTTAATTTCTTCCCATTCTATATCCACGGCCTTTGGTTTGTTTTCCAATTTTCTTAGGCGATCTTCCAACTTCATACTCACTACATTCTGTCTTTCTTTTAGTTTTTCTAGGTTCCAAGTCTGTCTTTCTCTTTTCGTTTTTCTTATTTGTTTGAGCGTTGTACTTACGTCAACTATTAGAAGGCTGTAGTCTGAATCAATGTTTGCTCCTGGTAATGCCTTGGCGGTCCTTATGCTGTTCCTGAATCTTTGTTTTACTAGGATGTAATCTATTTGGTATCTCATTCTATCTCCTGGGCTTTTTATGTTTATAACCTTCGTTTAAGGTTTTTGAACCATGTATTAGTCACTACAAGGTTATTTTTGATGCAGAATTCTACCAGTTTTTCCCCTCCTCGGTTTCTCTTCCCAAGTCCGTATTGCCCGACAACATTTTCTTCCTGTCCTTCTCTGACTATGCTGTTCCAATCTCCCATTATAATGCAGTTTAACTTTCCTCTTCCGTCTTCTTTACAAATGTCATTAATTTGCTCATAAATCTCCTCGATTTCTTGATCTTCATGAGCTGACGTTGACGTATATACCTGGATTATCAGAATGCCCAATGGGACTGCTTTTAGCTTTATTGACATCAGTCTATCGTTCGTTGCTACTATCTTTGTCACGCTTTTCATCATATCTTCCTTAAGTACCAGAGCTACTCCCCTTTGCCCACTATTTCCTCCAGATTAAACTACCGTGAACTCTTCCGGGTCGAACTGCCCTTCTCCTTCCCATTTAGTTTCTCTCAGTCCTATAATATCAACTCTACTTCTTCTCATTTGTTCTTTCAAGTTCTCTAGCTTTCTCACCTTTCACATAGTTCCTACGTATATGGTCCTAAAAATAAGCGTTTTCTAATAGCTAGTTTCAAGGGAGATATCGTTGCAATTAGAGAAATGTGGAATTCTTAGGATGGTGCAACCGAAATACCTTGGTTATTTTAACACATATTTTAACCCTTCACAATAATTAAAAAAATTAATTGTTTCTGTACATATTTTTCTTTCTTTCTAATTCATTATCTGGGTCAAAATTCTCACGCATTAATTCCTATAAATTTGGACGAATTTCAGTCAATTTATTAGTCATCGCTCACTTAACTATGAATAGCTATTTCTTGTGGATTTCGTTATCAGTTGGCGCATCAGATTATTTGTTAATATTAATCATTATTATTGAAAATAAAATATTTTCCAAAAGTGTAGATTGATTTTAAAACTAAAAATATGAAACTAGACTATGATTCTTAGCGTTAAAAATTTCTCGCCAGATGAGACGAGAAGTTTCTATTTTTAGTCTCAGAATCACTTGCTAGGCCATTTCTCGCACCCTTCTCTTCTGCTAACGCTCTTACATTATCTCTTTGATAACATTCCTTTATCGCTCCCTTATAAACCCCTTTACCACCCTTATATTTTTTCAGGAGTTGTTTTTTCTACGAATGTAATTGATGTATCACTCGGTAATTTTATTTAATGTATTTAGTTAATTTATAATATAATTGAATTCAGAGAAGCTTATTTGAGTCAAAGCTAATTCGGTTGACCTAAGTATTCTGAAAATTAGATATTATTTTAAATAATCATATGTTGCAACACTATTAAGCAGGCTGAACTATTACAAATTTATAATTTATGAATATAACGCATCAATTTCCAAAATTACACAAATGAAAATTAATTTATCATATTGAAATATTACACAGTTTGTAAGGTAAGAAATGAATTATCGATAGCTTCTTTAAAGAGGACTTTATGTATTTGAAATCAAATCGCGTGATCTCTGCGAAGTAATTGAATGGACTCATAATCTGCCTGTTTTTACAATCATGAAATTGCGTTGTCCAAGGATTCGAAACCACCATAATTTGTATTTTGTCTCCCTTGTTTTCGTATAGGGCTTTTTCCTCCCCTTCTTGTTTATCTCTGACGATCTTCTGTTCAGTAAGCCATCAGCTTCCCTTTTTATCTATTCTCTGAAATGCTGATTACGGTATCCTTGTGAATTCGAATACGAAGACAAAATAATAAATTTACGGGAATTTTTAAAAAAATTTTTTTTTGAAAATTCGACTTGAAAAGTTTGTGACTCACAATCAGATACACGGCGCTGGAATAATTGTAGTTCTACTTTATTTAACTAAGGATAACGACATAATTATATTGATTTAGACAAAAATAATGCAGTAACCAGTCTCATTATCTTTCCAAGTAATTATTGTATTTTACCTCAATTTTCCTTCTCACTTTTCAGGCAAATCATCATATTAATCACTCCACCACTTTCATTTTCTTTTTATTTACATTCTTTCTTCACTTCATCTTTTCTTTTGTGACTAATCTTCAAAGAATTCTCCGCAGCACAATTCACAGCACTCACTTTCTCCCTCTCTCTCTCTCTCTCACTGATTCTGTACTCCTCTCTCTCTCTACTGGTATTTAAAATTTCTAAATACGTTATATACAATTAATTATAAATACGCTTAAACCAACAATTGAATCAACTTATATGAATGCTTGCGATTAATAAGACACTTAAACAAACTGACTCTTCTTTCTTCTAAATAACAGGAGTTTAAAATGTCGTCGCTTCCGGCTCTTCTGGTTATGTCTACGCCAAAGATCAGTTGAATGACAAATTAATCTTTGCGACATCAATCCAGTCGAAACTTTGATAAACTTGGTTCTCTTTGGCAACGTTATTAGACTTTATTCCTTCGAATTCTTTGCCTTCTTCAGAGTAATCACTTGGAATGAAATGGAATGCTTATCGCGAGAACTTCTCGTGTCACGCAAATTTGTTGCTCAGCCTTAGCATGAAAAGATCGACTAAATTTCTTTTTAAACTTTTGATCTCCTTTATCATGAAACGACACATCATTTACAATTTTATAGTAATTTAACATACATCAATTTATAATTATGTCGATTTAAAATGTTCCAATATAGTCATAATCATTCGTATTCCAAAAGCGAATTGGTGGAGTCATGTTTCTTTTTGAAAAGCATCAAACTGTATCTTACGTCTTGGCGGAAGTTTTGACAGTCATTGTAATGGAAGCCACTTAGAACGGCTCAATTTTCCTTTATTTTGTCCGATAACTGCCTTTAATGGGTTTTTTCATTTAGGTGCATCTCTCTTTTCGTAATTACCTTAAAAATAACTTGTTATTCAGCTACTTCTCATTTTATTGATAGATAAGAGAAATTTATACCAAAACACACAGTTTACTATTAGAATTTGACAGATCAAAGTAAATGAAGTGCCTCAATGGAAAAAAAATGTCGCAAAAGTTGATAATAAAATAAAAGTTGCGTAAAATGACAACAATTTTACCATTATTTGTACAAGTTGGATATAAATGTTTGTATCCAAATTATTAATATTAAATTCAGAAAATTAGGAAACATTAGCACAGAAAAACTGTCTTTTTTTAATGAAGAAAAACGTCGTAGATGGACAAATTAAAATGTGGAACCTGAGTTGCGACTTTATAGAAAAAATTAATTAATCATATGATGAATTCTTATTGTGACCGGAAAGATATTTATTATTATCTTTTCCAATTGGCCAGTATTGGACTTCATAGGGGCATTTGCTCTCCCGATACATCTTTATTGTTTTTTCGTAAATTCTTAACAATTAGATAGATTTCTTCCCGGTTTCGCGGCGGATTTCGAGAGAAATTGGGAGAGCCGCGTTGTGAGACCTCTCGCGGTATAACCAAGGACACGGTCCCTATTGTCCAATACGGTATTTGAACAAAACTTTAGTTTTTTCGTTGTTTCCCTACCGTGATTGCTTTAAGCAGCAATGTAGAAAAGTAAGTGCTGACATCATTCCGTAGTATTTTTTCAAATTCAGCGCAGAATGCAGGGAGGACAAGAAGGATCTGAGCTGCGTCAGAACGTGCAGTAAAAGCGACAGCGTTATAACGGAATAGCATTTCACATATTATCTTCCATTACGTGAAGCGTATGGATAATCTGAAACAAATAATGTGTGAGCGGAATAGTGTCCGGAGGGAGGAGGTATATGACTCCAAGTGAAACAATAAAAGTGATTTAATTTCTACAGAATATTCTTTTTCAGCTGTTTTAAGAGAGTACTCAGTTAACATTCCTAGTTCCTTTTGTTATGAAGTATGTTGGCTTAAATATTACGCACGAGCATAAGGTTAAACAAAACTCGTAGCGTTTCAATCTTGAATATTATCCCCTGATCGTGATCAAGTTTGTTTCATTTTTCTCTCCATGCTAAAAGATTCTCTGTATACATTCGCTGTCGTCAAATTCAAAAAGCTTTACGAGAGAACGTTGAGTTATATTTCTGGCAATAAACAGTTTTGTGCAATACCTCGTTTTCGCATAAATTTCAATAATGAGGTCCTTATTAAACAGGGTCCAGACTTGCAATAACATTTTCGAGGAATTATTTCATACTCAAGCTTTAAAATTTAGTTAGGGAAAGAGATATTCTGAGACAAAATAAATGAGAAATCGAAAATTATTTTAGAACAGTAGTCTCAAACGCACCTAACAGGGAGATTTATCAACGCAGGATAACAACGGCGTCAAAAACGAGGATAATAAGAAAAAGAATTGTGCCAAATGAAGAGAACTTGAGTCCTTAGACAAGACGCCGATTCGTTTTTAAATGAGACGTGATGGTTTATGCGACGCAAACTCAGGCGTTAATGAAAAGAGTTATAAAAGAGGCGAAACACTGGCTTGGGCTGAGAAAGATGAAGGGAATCGGACGGATTTTGGGTGTGGCGAAGGGAGAAAGGGTTTATGAGATTTCACGAAGGAAGAAAATGCGATTCGGGTAGATTATTAAGCGAGGGCGGCTATTCAGGAGGAAATCTAATAAGGAAGGATGTTTTGGGGAGAATAGGAAAAAAAGAGAGGTGAAGGATAGCATTTCTCGATACGATTTCATTAGAAGCGCTTAATAAGTGACCGACGGTATCGATTTATTGTAAATCTTTCACATTTTGTTTGAAGAATGGGCATATTGAGCTCTTTCGTGTCGTATTTGAGGTCTTTTCCGTTTTATAGTCTTTACTATGAACCTAATAAGTCAATAGTAAATAGTAACCCAGTTATACACTTCAGTTGAAAGAAGATTTATCAAAGGAACCATGAGAACTCCTAACGATTACATCTATTCCAACATTCCTACAACCTATAGGTATGTTATGGTGAGCCAATATCTATCGTCAAAACTCTAGTCACTGGTTGGCATTTCTCAACCTATGACTTGTAACACGGCAGCCACTTGAGTATATCAAATAAAAACTATGGATGCACGTGAGGCAAAGTACCTAATGAGTGAATAGTCGATTGCTAAATAAATTCACCGGCGCAGGATAAAAGCTAAACTGTATCTTTCTTTGCAATAGTACTAAACATTTCACGGTGAAAATACCTTAGTTATATCATGTTAAATGTGTGAAAATCAATATATACAAAGTTTTACAACTGGTAATGGCGTCATGGAAAGGCAGAACCCCAAAAATTAGCTCGCTGCTTCAAGTGAATACAAGACCGGCGCTACTGATCTCTGGTGGCACTATAGACGCTTCGAGGCAATTGAAAATCCAAATCCCTTAAGCTATTTTGATTAACATATGCGTTTCACATGCGAAATATTTCTGGGGCTGTTCAAAAATTATACTTAATGGAGAACATATATTTGTTGTTTTGTTTTCAAGTTATATGGTAATGCATAAAATGGCATTCGGTGAATTAGGTATATGCTAGAAAAATATTCTCCTCTCTTACTAACTAATAATAATAATATTGGAAATTTTGTGTTTTTAAAATGAACAAACTTTTTAACTGAAAATAATTTCAAAACATCATTTATTTAAAAAAACTGGAAAACACATACTTTTATGAGGCTTTGAATTCATTCTATCCGCAGCTGTTGTTGTTGTGCTAATATTTTGTAGTCATTTCATATTTGTATTAGAATAGAAATCGGAAGAATTATTTGAAATGTAATTTACTCCACTATAAATTCAAATAATTAAATAATGAGGTAAAAACCGCACTACGTATAACATAATTAAAAATGCTTCATTGAAATTGCAACTACACTGGAAATTGATAATTTAATGGAGAAAATGATGGCTTATCCTATTTCAATGAAGTGAGTTAATATGACTTCGATCCTTTGCTCAGCATTATGCATAATTAGATTTACGATGAGCAATATTTAACGGATTTTAATGAATAAAATAAGTCAAATCACAATATATTCTCGGGATATTTTTAGAATGGGATTCCCTACAAAAAGTATTTAGCAAGTGTTTCGCGATGCGAATACGTTTGGGAAACGGAGGTTTACAGGGACGTATTAAGTCCCATCAGGACACAAAAGGCAAAATTAGAGAAAAAGACAAAATAATATTTCTGGAGTAGAGTTTGGAAGTGTTATTAGGTTATGGAGTTTATAATGGAAATTCATTGTACAAATAGAGCCGGTATGTTGGCGCCCTATGTAAGAGGTCTAAATGGTGTTCCTTGATTAGAAAACAGGTAAAACTCACAGAAAATA
The DNA here is from genome assembly GCA_028673005.1 of Tanypteryx hageni. Classification (NCBI taxonomy): domain Eukaryota; kingdom Metazoa; phylum Arthropoda; class Insecta; order Odonata; family Petaluridae; genus Tanypteryx; species Tanypteryx hageni. Next base: position 21,015,581 of record CM054113.1, on the reverse strand, counting down.
TTATATTTTGATTCTGATTGTAAAGGAAATAAATAAAAACTCCTGAACCGTAAAATAATCCAAGTGAGCGATCACACGCCAATAAGAGAAAAATAGAGGGGAAATAAATAAAAATAAATAAATAAATTTATACTAACAATTTTGCAGGGCGATGGCCTACAGGGACTTGTTGTCGGAAACTAGCCTAAATAAGAAATAAAAGTACACACAAACGCACAATCACTCTGGAAAAACTCACTAGTTACGTATTTCGAGAGCTAAGCTCTCAACTTCAGTAGCTGAAGTCGTATGAAGATGAGAGCTTAACTCTCGAAATACGTATCTAGTGAGTTTTTCCAGAGTGATTGTGCGTTTTTGTGTACTTTTATTTCCTATTTAGGCTAGTTTCCGACAACAGGCCCCTGTAGGCCATCGCCCTGCAAACTTGTAAGTATAAATTTTATTAATTTATTTTTATATTCCCCCCTCTATTTTTATCTTATTGACGTGTGATTGCTCACTTGGATTATTTTACGGTTCAGGAGTTTTTATTTATTTCCATTCTTTACACCGTAGTCTTCAAATTTCATCTTCATCTGATTGTAACGACAAATTACATATAAATTTAAATGTACAATTAAATGATAATGAAAACAAGTAGTTCTGGAAATAAATAATCCGCCTACTTTCCTTTCAATACAATTTTAATATATAATAAATAGGGATGTACACAGGTTTCCCGTGGTACAGAAGTGTTTTTCGTAAAAATTCGCCGTAGTATAATCGTACAGTAGGTAATGTATTTGCTTTGAAATCAGAAAATTCTTTTTCCTCATATTGTGGTAGTCCTGCTTTTCTCGTTTTGCCATTCTATACTCGCCGTGCAATCGAAATTTCTTTTAAATCCGTTCAGCCAATTCCTTCCAAATTCATAGTTACAGAAAAATTCTACTCGTGATATGATGGTAGCCCTGTTTAGTCGACCCAGTTTAAATGTGACATTTTTGTTATTTATTTATATGAAGAATAAATATATTATAATTGGTTTAAATCCATGAAATTAGTTCTCTAGAAATACATGTAAAAATATTATTTAACTTTTTACTGTGGTAGTCCTGCTCTTAAGCTCCTCTCTTAACATCTTGATTTCATAATGGTATGTTGCAAAAATCTTATATACAAAATTTAATTGAAATCCGTTCAGAAAAATCTTTCAAAATCCTTAATTACTGAAACAGTTTAATTTGTAATTGTGGCACCTTTGTTTGGTTGATTCGGTTTAAACATACTAATATGGTTAAGTATATATGTGTGTATGATAAGTATTAAATTTTGTTAAAATTGATGTGAACAGTTCAATACCAAAATGTGTAAAATATTTTGTATCTCTTGTATTGTGGCAGCCCTGCTTGCTATATCTTTGCTAAAAATATCGATTTTGTTATTTTATTTTGCGCGCCTATTTCATACAAAATTTCGTTGAAATGGTTTAGCCATTTCTTTCCAAATTTATAATTATCGAAAAGTGTAACTTTGCAATTGTGGCACCCCTGCTTAGTCGTTCCGGTCAAAATTTGTCATTTTGGTCATTCATTTATGTGAAGATTCCATGTGCCAAATTTAGTTGAAATCGGTTGATTCATGAAGAAGATTTTAGGGACACACATACACACAAACGCACACACACACGCACACACGCACGCACGCACACGCGGACACACACACGGACACTCAGATACATTCACGGACACACACACTCACAGTCACCGAGGCGATCTCATAAGATTACTTTCCATTTTTTTGGAAAGTAGGCTAAAAATGAAAAAAAATATATATAGCAATATGTCACCATTGGCAACTTCCTTCCCTCCCTGTGTACAAGCTCAATGAAGGTAATATAATATTTTCTTGCGACAAAGAATACTTCTTATCCTTCTTGGTCAACAACTAGTAAAAGACAAATAATGCTTGTATTTACGTATTTGGTGCAATTTTCAAAAGCCTGACAAACTAATGTAGGATTTAAATCTCAAGTACTTCGTGGAAGGAGATACCGTGACACTCAGCTAGGTCTTCTTTAAACAGACACATCCGTTTCGAGCACAAAGAATTCCACTATCTATTGTGTCGAGTTAAAACCAAGAAACTTTACGCGATGGCTAATGCATTGTATGGGGATTTTCATTTTTTGTTTTCGCCGAGTAATCACTATTGCCCATGTTGGTATGATGAAAGTGCTCGTCGCATTGGGGATGCCATTCATTCCTTGGGGCGGCGACGGTTGGATCGAAAGTGCTTTCGATTGACATGAAATTCAGCTTCCTCTCCTCAGTCAACACAAGCCGCGCGCGGTTTTATAAACCAAAACTCAAATAAAGAGAGATTGGAGGGAAAGAGGGGGGATGCTTATGTGTGTGAAAGAGATTGGAGGGAGAGGCGGAGAAGAGAAGGGGAGGAGGAAGGGAAGGAATGGTGAGAGGGAACGAATGGGAAAGAGAGAGGAGGAAGATTCTGCGGAAGAGAGGGAAAAGATGAGAGTCAAGAGCAAAGTGAAAAATGTAGTTAGGAAGATAGAGAGATATCTTCATTCGTGTTAGGTTGAGGCTGGTTACCCCTTTCAAAATAATAAAAACATTCACTGTGATAAACACAGTACAATTGTACAATGATGTAAAGAAAACATGTATAAACTTGAACGTCAACAACAATTTCACTTATAAAGTAAAAGGTATAGGAAAAATGCCTATGAAGCACAGAGAGAAAGAGAGAAAGGGAGGAAGGAGGGAAGAAGTGGAAGGATAATAGGATGAGAAAGGATGGATGAGGGAAGTCTTGGTGGAAGATAGGGAGGAAAACGGAGTGAGTGGAACGAGGCGACGAAGATAGGGGAAGATGGAGAAGTTAGGGAGAGTAGGGGAGGAGGAAAAATGATTCCATGGGTTGAACGGAGAAAGGATGCGGAAGCCCTTTTTTCATCATCTTTTGAGCGGCCATCATTTCTCCCAGCGAGTGCTTTTTCATTAGGAATATGCAGGTTTATCGACATGTTCCATGCAGAATTTCGCGGGCCAGCGATCCATCTCAGTAATCGTTGCACAAACTAGTTCATTTCACATCATGTAATTACTTCGCATCGTCGAAAATATCGATGCGAAAGCGCAATAAAGCCTAATTTCCTCGCGTACTTTATATGCTTACTGGAGCTCTCTAATCAGTCGCTATGTATGCCCAAGGAAACCATGTACATATGTATGTATGTATGCCTGCATGGGAGGGTATATACTTATTAGAATTGTCGGCACGTCTTGATTTAACGTCTTTATAACGCCGCTGTTAGTATTTTTGTTATTTAGTGCTTAGGAATTGAGGGAGAATTAATGCAACAACTTACATGGAACAAATACATAAATTGAATAAAATGATTTCGTGGTGATTATTTATGGTAATACGCGTGGAATTTTGCCTTAAATAATAATGTTTTAGTGCAAAAGGGGTTGTCGGAAGAAGCGCTGGCAGAGGTGCGGTGTGTGCTTGTGTTAGTTCGTGCCGTCGCTTCCCCTACAACGATTGGATCGTTCGAATTTGCATCGAGCAGCCTCCCGCGAGCTCCATTCGTGCGGAATTTGCGCAATGCACGCCAAGTTTTACTCCTCGCTTCCTCTTCAAATCACTGGATTTCTCAGGAACGAATCCCTCTGGTCTTGATCCGCGTTATTATAGTTTCCCTTCCTCCATCTCTCTACCCTTCTCTTTCTATATATATATATATATATATATATATATATATATATATATATATATATATGTATGTGACAATGTAGCATGGAAATTACCAACTCTAAATTTTATATGCTTTGTACTGTATTGCATTTTGTTTAAAATAAAGAAAACTTAATGTATCAAACTTTGGTATATATATATATATATATATATACCAAAGTTTGATACATTAAGTTTTCTTTATTTTAAACAAAATGCAATACAGTACAAAGCATATAAAATTTAGAGTTGGTAATTTCCATGCTACATTGTCACATGATGAACATAACAATACTGACACGGTGGTTTTTTAATTGTTTGTGGCAAGTGTTCCCTTCGCAAAGTCTGGATATCTCCTCCGATGATCGCTGACAGCCTGCAGAAGAAATTGATTTTGCTGTTCGCCCTGGGTGTGTAATCGATTGTATTCCTCGATCAGGGCAACTCCGCGTTCTGCCGTATCGTTAATGCAGTTGATGGACCTGATGCACTTTTCTGTGGCAATGTAGTTCTCATCAGAAGCCCAGAATTCGGGATCCAATTCTGTGAATTTAGAGTCAAGACCAAGTATGTCGAAAAACCTCAAAGTGTTGGCTGACACAAAATATTCCAAATTTTTCTCCAAGATGCTATCCAGATCGACTGTCACTCTCTTTGAGTGGTCCTCATTACCATCATTTTGGAGAGCCTGAATCAATTTGGCTTTTGTATCTATTGATACTTTTTTATCAAAGAAAGCAAGGGCAACCAGCTCTTCGCTGAGGTACAACAGATGACGAGCAAGCTTCTTCAGAGTAGCGTTGGCAACTATTGAGTTTGTAGTCTTGTACTGTTGGTGGTTCTTCAACAGCATCAGGTGATCTAAAGGCGCAGCAGTTGGAAGTGCAACTTGAAACCTCGCCTTCAAATAGAATCTCACAACAAATATTGCTATGTCCCTTATCCCAGCATCCTCTTTTGTCCTTTGAACATCCATAGCTTGATAGCATAAATGGCTGTGGCCATCCAATGAGCCTTATTCATTGCGGTTGCTGCTGGTTCAGTTGGTCTGTAGCAAAAGTGATTATTTCGTCTTCAATATCGGAAACAGCACTGGTAGTGAACTCATCATCAAGTGCAGTTCTGTATTCGGACTTATCCAGTGACACCCAATGAGCTTGAAATCGCTTGAAGATTAGTATTTCTGGGCTCGCTAATGGACTTACGATGACAGAGAAGACAGCTTCCAGTACCAGCTCCAATATGTGGTGCCTGCAGGGAATGTAGAGAAGGGTCTTGTCTAATTTCTGTTTAATCCAAGGACATGCTCCATTTTTTGTTCCAGTATTTGACTCAGTTGTGTCAAAACACATTCCTATCACTTTCTCTGCTAGATTCCACAGTTCCAAAGTTTCAACAACAGCCTTGCCCATTTCCAATCCAGTTCCAGCCGCAATTTTCGGAACACCGAGCAATTGTTCTACTCCATCACCTGTGACTAAAATAGGAAGACGATCAACTACTTCCTTTCCAGTAAGATCTGGCAGCAGCTTGCCATCCATCATCAGTAGCTGATGTGTAATGTTGATTACACATCAGATACTGATGATGAGAGCATTGCTCTTGAAATACGTATTTAGTACGTTAACTCATTTTTAGAGATCTTGTGTGCGTGCATTCGAGTGATTGCCTGTGTGATTGTTTCGTCTGTTAGGTCCCTGTCGTTGCCGGAAGGCACATAAACCTACAGGCCACTATGTGCGATACTAGGTCCCTGGCGTGGTTTAATCTCCTGTAAACCTAGTATTATTTCCTCGTTCCTTTCCCCATTTTTCCTTTACCTCTTGGCTTGTACGTGTGCGTGTTTGTGGTTGCTTAGTAGGTCCCTGACGCGGTTGTACTGACTCACAAACCTTCTAGCAACGGTGTGATTTTTTTGGGTCCCTGGCGCAGAGTAATGTCGCGCAAACCAGGTCCCGTTTCCTTTCCACCTTTAGGATTGGTGCTTGTGCAATTGAGTGAGTGACATCAGGTCCCTGGCGTGGAGTAACAACCCCTAAATCTGTAAGTTTATAATTTTTATTGTCTTTTGCCTTTTCCTGCCTTTCCTCCCCATTTTCATTGTGTGTCTCTAATTTTGAATTTTACGGTCAAGGAGTTAATTCTATTTAACAGTATAAGAATTGTATAGCGTAATGTATTTCTTGATTAAACAATTTATATTCTCCAAAAAGTATTTTTACTCTCTGGAACACTCAATTATGTGAATTTTAAATTTATTGCTTACGTTTAATTGCGTATAAAAGTTGGTTTCGTTAATTTTTATTTCAATTTTAACTTAATACTTAATTCACGCATACCCGTCATATTTGACGGGCAATTACGCTAGTTAATTTATATTTTTATAAAAGTAAATTAATATATAATGAATTTCTACCAAGTATTGCTGTGTAATGTCGATTATATTTATTATTTAATTAGTTTACACCTTTCATAGCTCATGTTATAATAAGAGATGATATTTCATAATGATTTACTTAATTGTATTCAACTTTTGGTTGACATCTGTTGTTCTTTATCATTTAGGAATTCCCTTCCTCGTGTCTAATTAGCTTAGAAATCGAAGACATAATCGAACCTCATGAGGATTACCTGGTTTTGAATGGCCTCTCTATTAAATTAGCCTGAATTTGGAGCGATTTCCTCTATGCGGTATATATTTCCTTTGCTAAAAATAATTCCCGGAACAGAATATAATCTATTCTTCCTCCCAATTGCAAGCCGCTAATTAAATTTTGCGATTTTTGTCGATGCACAGCCGTTCAGTCTTTGTAGGATTCCATTATGCCTTACGCATCAATTAATTTAAGACGATTTGGGGGTTTATCGTCCTTTTCTCAAGATATCGAAGGTTATTTCTTCGGAAGAAGTGAGTGAAAAATAAATCAGAGCTTCCTGTGCCTCTCTTTGTCTTTCTACGGACCTTCCAATGATTTATCCGGGGGATTGCACCGCGATCTGAGCTCGCTGTATTTCGAGGAAGTATCCCACTTATATTTTAATGAAGGGGATGGTTTCCATCCGCGCATTTAATCATTTCCTGAGATAGCAACGGATTTGGAGGATCGTTTTGGGGTCGGGACGTTTAAGCGCCAAGCGCCGATATTCGAGCACCGACGGAGGCGGATTCTCCCGCATAATCCCGTTCCCTATTCGTGGGAAGAGAGGGAGGCAGAGGAGAGAGGCAGAGGAGGGAGGCAGAGGAGAGAGGCAGAGGAGAGAGACATAGGAGAGGGGCAGAGGAGAGTGACAGAGGAGAGACGCAGAGGAGGGGCGAGGCGAGGCGCGTTCCTCTAAAAGCAAGTCATCCGCGCGGGCGCGCCGTTCATTGGGCGAACGCTGCCCAAGAGGAAGGACTTGAACCGAGGTCTGACGAATTCCGATCTCCCATTCGAACTCTTTCTCCCTCTCTCTAAAGAATCAAGTCTCTTTTTTTAAACCCATTTGTAAGGAATTCCTCTGTGTGTGTATACACACACACATATTTATATCAACCAAAATGGGACACACGCACGTAAACTCAACGAAGGTTATCTTATCCCTTCACTCTATGCTGGTTCCTCTCTTTGTTGCTTCACTAATAAGAACGTCATTTGTGTAATAAAAACCACTAAACTGCTGATGACATACAGACATTCACGCCAAATGAATCCAAAAATATATAGCATATCAGATGCAAAGCGCATTTTTAACTGATTATTTGGAGAGTTTGTGCTAGTTTGTGAATTATTATTCGACTTAAGTTTAGTCAGGAAAATCATTGCGAGGGTGAATATAAATATTGACCGTAAAGGTGCTCGGTATGATTGCTAATAAGGAAATTACTGAGTGGGTTTGTTAATTTCCGCAACGCTATATTCGTGAAATTCGCAAAGAGCTCACAAACTATGGCATTCGACCATGATTTAATAATCCCGATTCAAATATTTCAAGGTTGCGCGACCCAGTTTCGAAAGGACGATTTCATAGATATGCTAAGCCGCGGGCGTTCAATTTTGATTTATATTTACTGGAATTACCAAACTCTTTTTTAATTCCTGCGTTTTAACTTTTAATATGGAATTAAAGAATTTTTTGATGAAATTTTTTTCACCATGAGGTTTTAATGCCTTGGACCTTTTCAATAGGTTCCAAATAGCTGTAATGAATTATGCATCTGAGAGAAATTTGCGTGCAAAATCAGTATATAATGATACATATAAAACTACGCTATATTTGAGGGACATAAATAGGTCGACAAATTTTTGGATAAAAGATCTATAGGTATTGGAAAGAACAAAATGGAAATTTTACGTGCAGTTAACATTCCACGTGAGTGTTTCCAAAACTATTAGATGTGCAGCGGTCGTTTTAACAGGAATGCGAATATATATTTGATCATGATAATGTTTTGTGATACCGTAAACCGGAGTTTCTTTGTGATACATTTCGAGGTTTTTCTTATTTATCCAAAAACGTATTAGATTTTCAACTCTAATAGGTATACCGTTATAAAGACCCATCCTTCAGCTACCTGTTTGTGAAATGTTTTTGAATTTATCTTAATGTTAACAATCGCTAGAGTCTTTTGTTTTTGTCACAATCTCACCTGAGGTTTTGGGGTGACTTTGTGACGCTCTACGTTTCAATTATTATAACCCAAGGAGGTCTTAATGACAAAATTCAACCAATGGAAATATTCTACTGGATCATTTACAATACAAAAAAATATTTACACATTACTGAATAATAAACAATTACTCAAAAAATGAACCAGAAATTTTAGCATAACCTCAAAAATCATAAGAAAGCAAACAATCAACCAAGCAAATTAAAAACACAAAATTTCCTTAGTTTCATTATAAATCATGATAAGTTTTTGTTTCCGGCACCTAAAAAAAAAAACCCCTACGATAAAGTTGTTTAGGTTTTTATATGATTTGAACGATAACTTGGTGCTCGTATTCAAGTTCATCCTTTGTTTGAGGCCATTTCCAGTTCACGGTTCCGCGTCTTTGCATGGCACTTACACTAACACCGTTCTGTGTAGTTTGTGTTACCTTTCCTGGATTAAGTTCTTTATCATAACTCACCAAGATGTCATCTCTGAGTCTAAAATTCGTGACATTATCTTTAGTTAAAAATTTTCGAGGTTCAGTGACTGGGTTTTCTTCGAAGTCACTGATGCCCAAGCTATCCTCGGAGTCTTGGTACGGAATTTCTTCTGTACTTACCACTTCTGGTGTGACTTTGTGACTTTCAAGATTCAGCCTCTTTATTATTAATAAATTTTGTATTCAAATTAAAATATTTTTGTTTGAAAATAAAAAAAGAATCTAACCCATTTCTTTTAGCTTTATTTTTCTGTGTACCCCCAATTGCCGCCCGCAATCCTCTGAATTCGCCGATGCGCCCTCAAGGCTGAAAAGGTTGCAGGTCCCTGCCTTACAGCGGCGGTATATTGCAGCACAATACAGTGCTTCAGGCTACCACCCTGATTTGGCAGAACTACAGGCCACTCAGGCGGGGGAGTTGAAAATAAGGAAAATTATGCTGTGCCACAAAGTCTCCCACCCTGTCACAAAGTAACCCAGCTTTACAGTCGTTCTCTTAGGTATGAAATAGTAATTTCCTAAAATGAGACATTTGAATCACTGTTAAACTTATGACATCGAAATGTATTTTTCAGAATGGATGGTTTACATTGTGACGCGATGATTTTTTTAAGAAAGAGTTGAGTTCGAAGCGGAGGAAAAATACCGAGTCGTAGAATAAAGATAAAAATTTTCGTTTCCGTGACGACAAAATTGTAATTAATTTTGGAATTAACAATCGGTTATCATCAACTGTTTCGCCAGCTATTGTCGGAACACCACAAAGAATTATTTAACGACATTTTGTTCGATAAAATATACCCCTCTGAATTATGAGAATTCGGTAAGGTGAAGTTTTATTTCGATTAATTCATCTTTTAACGATACTTTATGGACCAAAATTGCCTCATGATTTATGAAGATCGTATCCATTTTTAGAGAATTTTCGAAAAAAAAGTAAGCCTAGCCACACGTTGAAAGTTCTCGTTTTGGCATTATTACTTACACAACCAATCGACACGTCGACACGACATAAATCGAAAGTTTATTGCTTTTTTTCTGGGAGAAATTAATGAAAAAGCGGGGAAGGAATTCTCTCTCCGATGGCGAACGGTCTTAGAAGACGTTTCTTATGGAGATGTAATCCACCCGTGACGTAAATCTTCGCATCACGTAAGAAAAGCGTTAACCTAGACAAATAAAGGGTTTCCAGTGGCGGCAGACGTCGCCCAGGAGAGAGGGAGACAGAGAGAGAGAGAGAGAAGGAGACAGAGAGAGAGAGGGAGGATAAGGGAGGTAAGAGAGAGAAGCGAAAAAAAAAACAAAACTGTAGCGACTGGCGGAGGCAAACAAGAACAGGCGAGCGACGGGAAATAGTTCTGGTCGACGGAGGGATGGAGTGAAAGGGATGAGAGAGAGGGAGAAAGGAGTAAGGGGAGGAGGTGTTTGAGGCGAGGATGAGGACCCACATTATGTGGGAGAGGTGGGAGGGATTAGAAATATATGGGGAGGGGGTGGAGAGGGGAGAGAAATAAATCACAGTTTTTTATGATGGAAATAAGCTCATTTTGTCTCTCTCTATCTCTCTACTCCGATACACCGGCTTCGAAGCTTTTCCGAATTCGAAAACAGGCGGCACGATAAGAGAATAACAATAACTCACGGCCCTTTCGGACTGTCGGGTCTATCCCGCCCGAGCCCTTCCTCCCCCCTCCTCAACCCACATACCCCTTCTTCTCTCTCACCCCCACAAACCCCCTCGTCGGACGCGCGCGCGCAGACACGCGATAAAACGGATGTTCTTTTCGTCGAAATATAGAGGGACGGGAGTAATTCATTTCGTCCGCGAGGGTGGACATATCAATAAAGCCATCGATGGGGCAATAGTCGGTGTGTTGTGAAGTAATCGCGGTCTCTTTTGCCTCCGCGATGCCATTAAGATGGCGTCGATGCGCTCAACATGGGCGATATCTCGTTTCCTAGAATTATGGACAAAGGTTTTATTTAGTGAAAATTATATTTATCATGCATATAAATCAAATTATGAAATCTAGGAAGCTTTTTTTGATGAAAAAGACGCCACTTAGAACCAATACATGTTTCAATTTTAAACTACCTAAACTTAATTGTATTTAATGTAGGGCAGTTTAGTTTTGCATCTTTAAATAGTCTATGGCAGGGGTGGGCAACCTTTCCTGCAAGGAGGGCCGCATTGGTGACAGCGAATCCTTCGGTGGGCCGCATTTTAAATTGCCAATGCTTCGGGGGACTGGGTTAACGTTAAATCGATGGTTAACTAAGATTCTTATCCACCATTTGAGGGAAAATCAAGTTAATATTAGATTTTTTAGGGTAAAATATTTTAGTATTAATAATCAAGATAGAATTCAATCATAGAAATACCTCTGAGAAAAGATTGCGTAAACAACATTAAAAAGAACATATTTGCATAGAGAAATACCTGCTAAGGGGTCCGAGTTGAACGCTGAATATTTTAACAGATTTTCTAGATAAAAAATAATATTTGGTGGGTTAATCAAAAGAGAAATCAAAAAGTTTTGAAAAATACGAAACATCGGCAGTGGGGATCATAAGATTGATTAGAGGGCCGCAGGTTGGGCAACCCCTGGTCTTGGGTCAAGGTTAATATTCGATAGTAAGACGTAAGCACTAAAGAACAGAAAGAAATATCGTTTCAATGCTTGACTAATTTGAAGGTGATTTGGATATATTCGAATAGGATCTAAAAACACGTGTCTATAAGCCTTTCAACAATTAGAAATACAATCGCCATTATTATATCACACGCTGCTGGAGATTTGTGATCCGATTAATCCGTTTTTACTTTCTCCATATACGAAGTATAGAGAAAGTATTATTTAAAAAATCGAATTCGAGATTTCAATGGAAATACATGTTTTAAGGTCCTCTGAAAACGTTCTGACTATTTTATCGATAATTTCTGTCTGTATGATTGTCTCTCTGTAAGTCTGTCTGTGTGTGATAGGATTTTGTGGGCGCTCTAACTCAAAATTTTACACTTTTATCAAGACCAAATTTTATATTAAGAAAGACTACTATGCAATGAAGAACTGATTAGGTTTTGGCAACAATCGCTCAATCGAAAGTGGGTGTTTACTCAAGTCATATTTTGGTTTTTGGCAAATAACTCTGTTAAATCTTCATAAATGTAAATATTTTTATTGTTTGTTTGAATGCCCTGCCAATTCGCCTCTCTTACAGCACAAATGGGTATCTCAGAGGTAGTGCAATGAATAGCCGGGAAGAGAGAAGGGAAACCCGGTGCCGGCATTTCCCTGCTCTTACGAAGAACACCAGGGGGGCCAACAGCTTAACGTCCCTTCCGAAGGACGGAACAGCTGAATTTGCGTGGTCTCCTCAAACCACACAAACAGGGGGCCGGGCGACCTTGGAAAAATCCTACTCGCGCAGGATTCGTACCCGATGACTTTTTCAAGCACCGGGCGAGTAGCAGCCAGCGTCCTAACCACTACACCACCGGCACCCCACTTTTTTTTCTCAATATTTTTATTATAAACTTCATAGACAATGTTATTCTCTATAAGTTTTGTTTGAAACATTTTTTGTAGAACGCATTGATAAGGAGATAGTCTATTTATTTAATATTCGATGAATGTAAAACTACTGAAATAAAAGTCGTAGGAAATTTTACTTTCTACAACCTTTGTTCAAAACATTTTTCCATAAAAGGCATTGTTGAAGAGATATTTTAATAACTAAATTTTTAACTGTCACAACTACACCACCTACCGGTGAATATAGTAAATACTTTACGCTCTTTTTTATTGTCTGAATTTTTAGAGCTCCGAGGCTATATCCAGCATCAGAAGGCTACGGTATTGGTTTATTTCTGTTCCTTGTAAAACCTTTAAATTTTTTCTCGCAGTTCCTCAAAGTATTTATTATCGTTTAACCTATTTGCAATTCGTAGAAATTTACAGGTATGGGGAAAGTCATGTGTTGGCCACATCAGATTTTTTTATATTTAAATTATACAAACGCGCAGGTTTATTAGAAAAAATACAGGAATATATAAAATGAATGTTATTAATGCGAGTACTGATAATAACTAATTGCTTATGATGTATTTTCCCGCAAAGCGAATGAAACAGGATTATAGCGGGACCATATGCAAATAGTGTAATTGTTTTAAGCATAACTAGAATTAAAGTGCTTAGTTCATAGTTATTCGTAGTTTAATTTTTGCTACTTACTGGTAAATAAATATAATATCGTTTTCTTAATAATATTAAATTATTCCATTCACGTGTCTCAAAAATCCTCAATACCGCGAAATGTACGGATTTAGAAGATCTTACCGAAAGCCTGTTATGTGCTTACATTGATATAATCCGTAGGAATTAGTAAAATAATTTTAAATAAGACGCTTTATAGGTAGATTTATTTATAGATAACGCAAGAATTGCATTTGGTTTATCCATCTATCGGTCCGTATCTCTACACATATATCGGACGCTGTTCCGCTGGACGTATTTTGGTGTAACTCGGAATTCAGGATTTTTTAAAATGGAAGGCGACATCGATATATATATTTGGATAAAAATGTCGAATCAGAGCTTCCACGTTATATGAAAAATTTAATTTTTGCTACAACCAGTAAGATCATACACCAAAATAAATTTTAGAAGTTATAGATCGAAAAAGAATATACATTTCTTTTTGCATGCATTATTTAAATACACCGTCTATTTTTTTTACAAATAACGGGTTCAAAAATTCTGTATAGGATATCTCCAGTGAAAGTTTTGTATTTGAAGTACTGGCGTTATTGCGTGTCAGAAAATATGACGAGAATTTTTTTATTTTAAACCCTTTGTTAGTAAAATTCCATTCCGCATTGGAAATTCTGATAATGAAAAGCTATCATTCCCATAATCCATTCTTTCCTTTATCCATGGATTACATTCATTAAGTTTGGCATTTTGAAGCGTTTTAATTTGCAATGAGATAACACCGTGTGTGAATCATGTCGTTAAAACAGGACTGCCACGTAAATGGAAAAGAAACCTTATTTCAAATCCTAAATCACCTGAGAGAAACGAAACCAATTTAAGCCACGTTTTTGCTTTTTTGCTCCTACCTGTTATGTTTCCGTTTCGATTCACGTTTATTTGTACCCATTTAGAGATATGATGTCTTATCTGTGTAGGAATTAAAATTACAGCAGGCGCTGTAAGGTGAGGAAAACCGAAGGATTAAAGAAAGGGAATTGAATTGTAGGTCGAATAATTGATTATATATTGGTGTCATGTTTATTGATTTAATTTTAAAGTCGTCCAACTAAAAAATTTCATAATTTTCTCGTTTAGAGAAATTGGAATTTATATCTTATTCCTCGGTCAAAGTAAACGGAAATCCCGCAAAAAAGGTGATCGCCATTAGGAGCCATAAGGCGATTCGGGTTTCTATTGGAAAACGTAAAACGGCCAAAGGTTCGTGCTTGAGGTGCTGAAATGAATTTGCCAGATATTTGTGCGGTCCGAAAGGATTTTCCGGGATATATTTTGAAAGGATATTAATTATTTTTCTTATCATTCAAACCGCCGTGGCCGTTTTAACCTCAGCTGTTTCCACTCTGCTGTCCATTTCACATCAGTGATTTTGAAAACTAACCTCAGTTTACAGATATATTCAAGGTGGGTGCTAATGGAAACGTTTATTATATCTTGAAGCCCTATATTTTTAGTATAAGGAAATATTTTCGTTGCGCGAAAGTTTTAATGCTAAAATATCACGTTACAGTAATTGAGCTTAAAAATCGTCAATAGCAACCACAGAATTGTTTATTACTTAATATTATTGCTACTAGTCCAAGATCCTCAGCATGTTTCCGAATATAGTAAATAAGATACAACAAAAGTAGAGGAGAATCGTTTCTGTCTATTTTTTCAAATATAACGTATTGATTAAGATTCAATTTTTAATTTGGTCTAGTTCGTAAATTCCGCATAGGACACGGTAATGATTAATTAGTTAGAAAACAGTTTTCTTACTCTGTTTAGGTGTCCGGAACTTAAGTTACTCGCAACATATATACCAGAAGCTTTTTTATATACTATCAACGTTACCTTCCTCATTTCGTGGAAATACTTCCTCTGAGAAGAAGAAAGGCTTATCTTTTGTCTCCCTTAGTCTTTCCATTGTTTTTATCCGCGAGCTGAACACATGGCATCCAAAGCTCCCTCTCTGTCTCCCATTCTCTATTTTTCTCTCCTCCGTTCACTTCAGTCCTTCTTTCCGCCATCTCTCCCTTTCTCTCCTCTTCCATAATCTCCCACTCTTCCTCTCACTCTATTTCTTTCTATTACTTGCCCCTTTCTGTCCATCCGTATATCTATCTGACTCATTCTCCTTTCCTTCCCCCTTCATCTTCCCTCTACTCCTCTTACCTCTCTCCCTTACTTCCTTTTCCTTGTCCAGAAGCAAAAGGATGTCTGGAGGAGAGAGGGGAGGGGTGAGGTGAAACCTCCCCACCACACTATCTCTCTTCCTCTTCTCTTCCTCCTCCTTCCCATTCCCTTTGGCTCGCAGTTCTGTCCTTCGCCTTTACTTTTAACAGCCTCGCTTTTCACCAGGCTTTATTGCCTAACCTCAAGTCTCCAACCTTTCGCGAATGTTTTATTT